>JAVQMF010000058.1:1882500-2507500 GCA_032878935.1 Erythrophleum fordii
GGGGCTGACCTGTCGCAGAGTGCAGTCATCGAGACGCCGACTTCTGAAGGGGGTGGGATTGTTGTGAGTCCCACATCAGAGAAATTTCCTTAAAAGGGAGGCTTTACAAGGATTTGAGCTTAGCTTTTGGGATGTGTTTTTTTTAAGGGTTTATACTCATAACATCTTTGTCTTGCAATTCTTAACTGTTCCACACCTTCTAACTGTTCTTATACATGCACATGAGACTTATGTTAGCCCAAGATTTTTATTTTGATGATAACAAAATTTTAAAGTTAAATTTATAAAAATATTAAGTTCAAATAATTAAATATTGTTTATTATTTTATTTTATTAAAAGTTATTTAATTTATTTTTAATATATAATAATTATTATTAAAAGAGAAATAAAATAAATTAAAATAGAGTATTGTGTTAATAAATAATATTTTGATTGAGATATTCTATTTAGACCAATTGATTAAACTTCTTGTTATTTACTTTATCTTATTGGACTTTTTAATTAGATTGTGCTTATAATTTGTTTATTGTGTTAATAGATAATATTTTGATTGAGCTATTCTATTTAGACCAATTGATTAAACTTCTTGTTATTTACTTTATCTTATTGGACTTTTTAATTAGATTGTGCTTATAATTTGTTTGGGTTATAATGTTAAGCTTCATTCTATTTTGTTGGGTCTTGTTAATCCGCACATTTTAATATAAAAAAAATTATAAAATGCATTTGAATAAAAAATATGAAATGCAAAAAAGAAGTAACAAAATGATTATAATACTTTTTGTTACAAAAATCAAAATATAAAGATACATTAATTGCATTTAATAAGCTTTGAAAGTAAAATTTATATATTACTTCTTTTTAAAAACATTGCATGATTAGATCATACAAGACAATAAAAAATTGCTTTACAAATTTTATAACAAAAGAAACATTTTGAAAAATATGACATAGCTTAAACAATTGAAGAAATATATAATATCTATTTCAATTATTTTTATTACTAAAGTCAAATATGTATAGGTTGTCCAGATGTATTTTTAGAGGCTTTAATGCAAAAAAAAAAAAAAGTAATATTTTCTTTCACATTATCTAATTTTCACCTACTTTATTTGATACATTAAATGAGAAGTAAGAAGAGGAAGTATTTTTATTTGTAACCACTGGAATAGTTATAAGAAAGAAGGAAAGTAAAGCCTATGCAAGTCGAAAGTTGTCTTCATACTCACCTATACTTCATGATAAGCAAGATGAATAAAAAAAGGCAACAAATATTTTGCAAATTCCTCTCCCTCCTTCGATGACTATTTTTAAAGCTATTTTTCAACAAAAATATTTTGAAACTTTTATATAAATGGAAAAAGATGAACAAAAGAATACAATGACAATATAGCTTTCTTTTGTTCTCTTCATCTTATCTAAATTGAATTTCTAGTATTATTTAACTTAACATAGTTTTAAAAAGAGTGAATTTATTGTAATCTTTTTCTTAATAAGGGTTCTAAATTTATTCTCATATCATTTCTATTTAGAATGGGCTTAATAAACAATCCTTGAGGAGAATGAATTTTGGGTAAGATTGTGTAAAACCCAAGTGTTATGTTAATTTGAGGTGAATTAAGAAATCTTGTATTAGTGGTAAGCATGCTAAAACCATTTCTATTATAATATAAAAATTGATTAAAGTAATCCAATAGAATTTAAGAAAATTAGACATAGGCCAAGGGCAAAATTAAGATAAATTTGGTGGTATTATTCTCTCTTTAATTGTGTCTCTTTTATTGCTTTATTTTTAAAGCTACTTCAAATTTGAATGTTATTCTACTTTCTTATTTGGAGGATGTTCTAAATTTATACTAACTTACTTTAATGTTTGTGTGTCTTTTTTTACTGTTGCATATTTAACTTTTTTCACTTTTAGATGATTCTCCACTTATATACACAAACTCACTCCACTTTCATATAACTCGCTCTACTTGCATTTAGTAGTTTGCTTCATCTATTTGTATTAGCTCGTTCCACTTGCTGACTCCATTTAATATTTGCTCACTTTACTTTGTGCTTATTCTACTTTTATATTTACAAAATTTTGTATTTTTAATATAATTATCAATTGGTGTTAGAATTGGTTTCACTTTTTTTATTGGTGCTTGATAACAAAGAGAAAAGATGATTTGTTATTTTTGTAGAAAAATTATGTATATTATGTTATATATTGATGGAAGGTTTTAATATTATTAAACCCTATTTTTTTGCTATTATTAGCTTTAGATTTTGGAAAGCTATAAGGATAGCGTTTCTTAAATCTCTTGATGTAAATATATGGGATGTAATAGAAAATGATTTTGTGCATAAACCAAGAGAAAATTGGGATAAAAATGGTAAAAAGTTATTTGTTTTGAATATTAGAAACATACATATATTGTACAGTTTTTTAAATTGTTATGATTATGTCAAAATAAAAAATTGCTTTAGTGCTAGAGATATATGGAACACTTTTCAATTCTTATATATTGTTGAATACGAGAATATTGACAATTTTCAATAAATTGTGCAAAAAAAGGAAATATGTTTAGCTCTTGAAGATGATTAACATCCAATTAAGGAATAAGTTATTGCAAGCTTAACTAAGAAGAAATATCTCTGTGAACTCATTATCAACAATAGAAAAAAAGAGGATTAATGAAAAGAGCTTATAAGGTAAAAATTGAAAAATTTTACATTTTATAATTCATAAGGAATTAAAGATATATGATTATAAACTTGCCACCAATCATTTTCATAAAAAATTGCCATATGTATTTAATGAGCTTCATGATACAATGTCTTCCAATTCTGAATACTCAAGTTGTTATAAGGGAAATAATATGTTTATTGAAATTTCAACTATTTCAAGACATGTTAAAGAAAATAAAAATGTATCTTTTGGAACTTTGAAATAAATAATTTAAAAATATTTTCCAAACAAAAGGCAAAAGTGTTATAATAGCATTCAAAATGCTTGCCCATATATTATTTGTAATTATTATGATCATCAATAACATATTTCTCACTTATGCCCCATTAAAAGAAATTCTTATGTGAAAAAGAAATATATTTGTGTTACTAAAGACTTTAAAGGTCTTGATACTAATATTCAAGTACCTAAGTTAAGATGGCTATCAAAATATTCTTTTAATGATTTAATTATGCACAATATTTCTAAAAAAAATGGACAAATTAATTCAAAGAAGGAGAAATCCTCAAAGAAAACTTCTTAAGCACATAAAGTGGGACTTGCAAAGTCTATACCTTACAAACAGAAGCAAATGTTAAGAAAAAAACATTTTCCACACATTAAGAAAGGTATCAAATTATAAAACAACGTATATTACTGTTGTTGACATTCACTAAGGTATATTATTTATGACCTTAGATATAAGTATTGCATTGATTATAAATATATCATCATTAATACATATTTGATTATGATTCATGCCCTTAAATTATTATTTTGAATAAATTACTTACATGACTTAGTATCAATATCTCTTATACTTCATACAATTGTGCTTTAAAGAAAAATCAATATGCTTGTCTAAAAGATTTATGGGTACTTAAAGGTATTTATGCATATAAGAAAGAAGAAACCAACCTTATAGAATCCAAGAAAGTTTGCATACCAAAATTGAAATGATCTTTACATGTAGGTATATGTTTAAGATTTGAATTTAAAAAAAGATCAACTAAAGAAACTTCCAATGCATATAAAGAAACTCTCAACATATATAAAGAAAGTTTCACATTAAGTGATGAAAGTTAAATGTGAAAGCAAGTTAGTAGAGCAATAGAAAGTAATGAAAATTAAACTTGTATTGTTGCCTTAAAATTTCAAGTTTTAAGAAGATGTCAAGTACTCTAAAGATAAAATTAGTGTGGTAAATCGTATATGATTAATTCTTATGGCATGTTAAATTTTTTAAATTAGTTTAAAAGCTGCTAATTTGTCATGAGCTTTAATGAATTAAGTCTTAGTTAACTAAGTACTAAATATTTTGTGATTCATGTATTTATTAAATTATTATTATTGATTTAATTACCTAAAATTATTGCTTATGAACTTTACCTAGTATTTATATATACAAAATTTGCTTGTTTAGTATTAAAATCACATAATTTGCTTACTCTATTATTTACATATGAATCTAAAGTTAACTACAAATTTTTATATATGTTGGAGTTAATTTTAAAATGAGTTTTAGTTAATTACTCTTTGAAAATTTAAATTATTTTGCTATCTTTCATTGTAAATGTTAAAAATTTTTGGGAATGTTAGTTGTTGAAGAATCTTTGCATGTCACATTCAATGAAGCTAACCTTTTTTTTATGAAAATTGTAATTTAAATGAGAATGAAATTAGTATAAGACCAAGTGTTGCCCAAACAAAAAAATCATAAAAACTAGTTCAAGCAAACTCATTGAAAATAAGTTGAAATAGAAAAGAAGAAAATTTCAAAGAAAAGTTAAAGCAAACTAAAAGTTGAAGCAAATTCCTAACTTCAAAACTAAAAGCCAACACCAACTGAAGCAGAAGAGCAAAAAGAATCAAAAGGCACTCCAAAAAATAACTTTAAGTCTTCTCGAGATGAAGCCTTTTCTACTGGAGCCTCCTCCACTTCTTAAGATAAAGCATCATCCACTAGAGCATTTCCCTCTTCTCCAAACGAAGCCTTTTCCATTTCTTAAAATTGAGCCTCCACTTTTTAGAATGGAGCTTCCTGCATTTTTCAGAAATTCTCCCTCACTTCTCAAACTAGGGTACCCTCCACTATATATATGTGCACTTAGTATGTCTTGAAAAATTTTAGGTATACATACAACAAAAAGATTTGAAGTATATGCATGAAGAAATGGAAGCTCACTTTTTATTGGATAGGAAAATTATAAAATTCTCTTCTATCTTATCTTTTAAAACTTTCATGAAAAATTTATTCCAAATAAATTTTGAATTGTTAATTTCAATTTAGAGTTAACTATATTTGATTGGAGTCACTTGCCTACTAATTTTGTTAGAGTTGCATTTTCTATGGAATTACTTACTTTAAGGTATCTATTATTAAAATAAGATGCTTTAGATTTTGTTGATACTCCACTAAATTTTCCTTGTATTATTCACATTTTGTCTTTATACTTTATACTCCTAAGTTATCATCTATTTTATGGGATGCCCATATTTAAGGGGAGCAATTGCAAACTTTATTGATGTTATCTTGTTTTGCCTTGTTAAAACTTATAAGATTATAATTTGTGTAAAATGTTTGGATAACTCTTGTACCTTAAATATTTATTATCCTTTTTTTAAAAAAAGAGTTTTTCCACTCCTTTATGATACCAAATGGGAGAAATTTTGATAATACATCACCTAATTACTTTGCATGAGCTTCATTGACAAACTAGATATGAAGATACAAAGATTGTTAAAGAAGATTCTCTAAATAATAGCTATTGCACTTTTAATTAACTAAGAATGTTGAGCCACCTTTTGGATGATGTCAAAAAGGGAGAGAAATATTTATGGTACAAAACTATGTTAATGCTTGAACAAGTTCAAAGAAGCAATATCAAGGTCATAACAAGCACATATTTATGGAGGAGCTTTATAAGGAGTACTTTAAACTTAAATGTTAATAATTTTATATTACTACTCCTTATACTTAATATTTTTACAAAATTTTGTATTTAATAGTTTTGTCATTATAAAAAAACGAAGGATTGTTGACCTTAAAATTTTGATATAACTTTGAATTATTTTAATAATAACAAAAATCTTAAGTTAACTTTATAAAAGTATTAAATTAAAAATAATTAAATATTATTTTAATTATTTTATTGCATTAAAGCATTATTTAATTTATTTTTAATAGACAATAATAATTCTTGAAAGAGAAATAGAATAAATTAAAATGAGGCATTGTGTTAATATATTATATTTTGATTAGATTTAGGCTTTTTAATTTGATTGTGCTTATAATTTGTTTAAGTCATAATATTTGAAATTATAATTAAGTTTCATTCTATCTTGTTAGGCCTTATGGATCTGCACACTTTAATGCAATATATATATATATATATATATATAATGCATTTGAATTAAAAACATGAAATACAAAAAGGAAGCAGCAAAATAATTATAATATATTTTGTTACAAAAGTCAAAATGTGTAGATATATTAATTGTATTGAATGAGCTTTGAAAGCAAAATTTATATATTAGTTCTTTTAAAAAATGTGACATGATTGGAATAATACAAGGCCATAACAATTTATTTTACACATTTTATAACAAAAGAAATATTTTGAAAAACATGGCATAACTTAAACAGACGAAGAAATATATAATACCTTTTTCAATTCTTTTTATTACTAAAGTTAAATATGTGATGATTGTTCAGAGGCTATTTCAAAAACTTTAATGCAAAGAAAAAGTAATATTTTGTCTCACATTATTTTGTTTTCACCTACTTTGTCTGAAGCATTAAATGAAAAGTTAATAAAAGAAGTCTTTTCTCTGCAACTACTAAAATACTAATAAGAAAAAAAGAAAATTAAAACTTCTATAAGTTGAAATTTGTTTTTATACTAATCTCTACTTCATGATAAGAAAGAAGGACAAAAAAAAGGCAATGGATATTTTGCAAATTCCTCTCTCCTTCAACAACTATTTTTGAAGTTACTTTTTAATAGAAATATTTTGAAACTTTTATATAAATAGAAGATGAATAAAAGAACATAATGG
This sequence comes from Erythrophleum fordii, assembly GCA_032878935.1. Taxonomy (NCBI): domain Eukaryota; kingdom Viridiplantae; phylum Streptophyta; class Magnoliopsida; order Fabales; family Fabaceae; genus Erythrophleum; species Erythrophleum fordii. Next base: position 1,889,277 of record JAVQMF010000058.1, read on the forward strand.
ATTGGAAGAAGAAGAAAAACTAAAATTATCTTATAGCTCTCCTTTGTTCTTTTTACCTTATTTGGGCTAAGTTCATGCTTTTATCTAGTTTAATAAAATTTTGAAAAAAGTAAGTTTATTATAATTTCTTTCTAGATAAAAGTTACAAATTTATTCTTATATTATTTTGTAAATTAAATTTTGGGTGAGTTTAATAAAAAAACCTTTGAAGAGAATGAGTTTTGGATAAACTTATATAAAATTCAAATCTTATATTAGTTTAAGATGAGTTAAAGGAATCTTGTGTTAGTAGCGAGCATATTAAAATTATTTCTATTATAATATGAATATTGATTAAATAAAATCTCTTAAAATTTAAGGAAGTTGCATGTAATCTAAGAGTTGAACTATGATAAATTTAATAATTTTTTTCTCTTTTGTAAGTTTTTCTCTTTTATTGTTTTGTTTTTAAAGTTACTCTAAAATTAAAAACTACTCCACTTTCTTATTTTGAGAAAGTTTTAAATTTGTATTAGTTTACTTTAGTATTTACTTGCTTCACCTATCTATATTTGCTTGCTCCATTTATTATTTACTTGCTTCACTTTATGCTTCTTTTAATTTTATATTTACAAAATTTTATATTATTTAATTTTTTACACCTCATGTGATTATCAATTCATTCTAATACCAATGTTGGTAGTGTCATTTGTCTTGCATGCCATGTTGGTGACGTGGCGCGCATAATCGTATGCAACACTGCAACCGATCTACTTCTAGAATTCTCAAACAAGACACACAAGCACAACCTTGGTAAGAACTTCACTCTGGCACCCCTCACCCATGCACCTCCCCTCTACTTCGTTCATGTTGGTTATTGTACTGCATGCGTGAAAATGGATTTACATGTAGTAGAGAAGAACAGTGTCTATCTCTAATTGAAATGTGTCGCCTTAAATAATAATGTGTTTGTTGTTGTTGTTTTTTTTCCTTTTACTTTTCTTTTTCTTTTTTGGCCAAAGTGTTCGCTATATATTTTACACCAATTTAAAGTGAAGTATTCGTAAATCTAATTGTTACATATATATATATATATATATATATATATTAAGTCATAATATATTTAAAAATTAAAAATGCATTTATTTTTTTAAATTAATGTCTAATTATAAAATTAATATATAAATTTTAAATTTCAGAACTAAAATTTTTTAGAATTACAAATCAATTTTTTGTAGATTCAACATTATTTTGAGCCAAATATTTTCATTATAATTAAAATCACATGATCTTTTATTGTTAATTTTAACTGGAATTTAAAGTTAAAGGAGCATTTGATTATGTTTTAAATTTATGTATTGATTTTATAATTCAACCTTGTAATTTGAAAAAATTAAATCGTACTAAAAGGGGAAACACACTAATAGCGTATGAGTCATGATTCAGTACAAGGATGTGCCCCTCCCCCTCCCTTTTGGTTAGGACAGCCGAATTAGGACAAGGGGGGAATCCTCATAAACAGTGCAATTTTAATATACAGATTTCATTGTGTGTGTGTGTGTGTGTGTGGTATGCTGTGGTTTCCCGATGGATTGGAAACTCTACCCATTGTGATTGAATTTTTTTGTTTTTTTTTTTTTCTGGGGGTCAAACGCAACGGTTAGCTGCCGTTTAGCATGTCCCTGAACTTCACTGAATCAGTGCGACCTCCGCTTCCTCTTCGAGCTTTGTACGGAGAGTGACCAGAGTCTTCGGGTTTTTCATCCACTCTACTTCAATTCACTCGAATCAGCCTTCCCAAGTTTCAGAATGCTTACAGGTTTCTCTTTTTTCCATTTTTCTTCGAACTCTTGATTTGTTACTGTTGATGCAACTTAGCTGTTCGATGAATTTACCAGCTGAGTAAAGTAGATGTTTTTAATTTTAATTAATTAATTAATTCTTGGTGGTGGGCTTAGAAAGGATGTGAACAGATGTGTATTTTCACAATCACATTTTCTGAATTTCAGTATAAATAATTTGATAGATCAAACAATCCCTTGAGAGGAAAAGAAAAAAAAGAAAAAAAGAAAAATGGTACAGGTGAAGCATTATCTACCCAATCTCTTCGTTCTTTCATTATATAAAAGAACTCGAAAGCAAGATTTTATTGTAATGGTGAAAATTGTAAACTAGTATAGTCTTGTTTTAACAAATTATATGACTGGTTTCAACGGAGCTAACTACAGAATGGTTCTTCTGATTGGCCCTCCCAGCCCCCATCGATAGCCGCTACAAATCTTACGAACTGCACTACCCCTCATTTGCTTGTATAGAGCTGAGTTTAATCACAAGGCAATTGCGGTTTACATTGAAGTTTGGCATTAGATATAATTTTTTTTCATATTTCTTGTCAAATGTATGATCACATTTTTTTAATGATCATTGTGTACTTTTCCCCCTTTATTGTAAGTTGCATTCAAATTTACTGTAGTGGATCTCTTTATAAATTATCAGTATCTTTCTTCACAATTAAGATAATGCTGTTCCACCATTTTTTTTTTTGAATATATATGAATGTATTTAGCTAACGGTTTGAAGATTCTACAACGCAATGAATTTGATCATACTAATGTCGAACACAGCAGATATTTTTTCCCCGACTTTGCAAGATGCATTGTTCTTTTTCTACAGGTTCAACCTGTGGAAGTAGCTTGCAACTCAGAGTTTCGAATTTCCGCAAAAGGCAAATTCCTGGTACTCTGGTTCATTGTTAACTGATTATATTTTCTTTTATGATAACATAGATGAAGTACTGTTCAAATGGTATAACATATTTTCTTTGTAGACTTGAGAAGGGAAAACCTGCACTTTTCCAGTACAAGGTTCTGTGTGAAATATAAAGTTTCCTGCAAATTCCCCCAGTTGGAAAATGATCCTTACCAAAGGAACCTGAAAAAAAAAAATCGACCTTTGGTTAAGATGTGTGGCATTACATCAGCCAAAGATGCTGCTGTGGCAGCCGAAGCTGGGGCTAATTTTATTGGAATGATCTTGTGGCCAAACTCGAGACGTTCTGTTTCTCTTTCTGTTGCAAAGGAGATCTCAAAAATTGCAAGGGAATATGGAGCACATCCTGTGGGAGTATTTGTGGATGATGATGCAGAAACAATATTGAGGGTTTCTGAAGGATGCAACCTTGAATTCGTGCAGGTTTATTTTTGTCTTACCTTTATGTATAATCCCTGTGTCTTAATTAAATGCTTGATCTCGTAATATCTGGAAAAGCAGCTTCATGGACATGGATCTCGAGTTGCTTTTCCATCTTTAATTCAGGAAAATCAAGTAATATATGTTCTTCACGCAAATGAGGATGGAAGCCTGTTAAACACAATTTCTGATGAACAATGTTCCCTAGTTGATTGGGTTCTCGTAGATAGTGCGAAGGGCGGCAGGTAAAATAATACTTCTTATATAGTTTATGTAAGACAATTTGTCTAATCTTTTTCCCTGCATGGTAATATTATAAAACTTCTAATGAGATATGTTTGCAGTGGGAAAGCGTTCGATTGGGTAGAGTTTAAACTACCAACGATTAAAAGCAAATATGGTTGGCTATTAGGAGGAGGGATCAGTCCTGAGAATGTTTCAGAGGCTTTATCTACTCTCAAACCTCAAGGAGTGGATGTTAGTAGTGGCATTTGTGCTTCAGGTGGCATCCAGAAAGATCAATCAAGAATAACTTCCTTCATGAATGCCGTGCATTCTGCTCAGTATTGATGGAACTCAGATTACTTTGAATTTCAAGACAGGACATATCTACATAATTTATTGTTTAGTTTAGTTTCTTGTGTCCAATCCCCCTTCCAAAGAAATTTTGTCCCTGGCGGAAGCTGTTTTCTAGGCATTAAAATGTTATGCTGAGATACGTAGATGACATGAGATTAGCAGCAGCGTCAGCAAGAATAAGCTTGCTTCAATTGCTTGTAATGAAAAGAAGGGCCTACTGTTGCCTGTTGTGACCACTGCCATTCCTTTGACAAAAAGCAGTAATCGCATAAAGTGGCAACCATTCTTATGAAAGTAGACAACAAATGAGTCTCTATGCTCTACTTGGGAAAAAAGAACATAAACAATGCATTTTACTCGTCATATTCTCTTCCATCTTGAGCACACTTTCAAGAACCCTTTACTCATCATATTGTGCTGCTTGATTTGAGTTGGGTGGATTGGAGTAAAGGGACAAGATTTTTTTTTGGGGTGCCTACTAGTCCATTTATTGTGGTTTCAAGAGCATGATCACTATTTTTTGTGTGTGTACATTTCTTCAATAGAAATGAAATGAATTTGTTTCAAAAGATTATTTTCAAATCCTGTTTAAATACAATATGACTTCATATATTAATTGAAATAAAGTTGTTAATCTGATTCCAAACAAATGTCATTAAAAGTAAGAATAATAAATGAATACGATTTTATAATTCCTAGAATCTCAAGCTATACATGCTGTAATCAGATGTAGGTATTTTTCCTTTGGTCAAAAGCAGATATAGGTTGTGAAAAATGTGAGGTCAAAGTGAGTCTGATTTTTTTTTTTTTTTTGCTGCGCTGATTTGCATCTTCTAAATAAGAGACTGTTCCTTTTATTTTTATTTTTATTATTTTTTCATATCAACAATTCTCCACTATACAATACAGTCATTGCTCAGCAAAGAATCTCAGCGCAATTGACGTAATAAAGTTGAGTTTGCAGAGAGTGAGCCCACGGATATGTGGAGCACCCTGGTTTTCTGACCCACTCGGTAAAGAAATGATGTATGCCAGGTTATGTGTGATTCTTGGACCGTGAGTCTGATATATAGGATCCGATTGAAACCCATCAAGCACATCTCTAAATAACCTATCTCTCAAGATTCACTAGGCTTTGGGCCTAGCATGTGAATTCTCTTCCTAACCAATTGTCTAGCCAACCACAATATTTACAAGCTGGAAGGCATAACTAAACCAAACCTTCGGCCGAAAAAGAAACAAACAAAACTCGAAATCAGTTCAAGCAGGGGGTGGTCCAAGCTTGTGCCAATGAATATACTGGTTCATTTCCTATAATTAATGTTGTTTTAGAAAGCCTTTAACCAGAAGATTTGATATCTTTTGAGTAATCAAACACGTCAAACATTTGAAAATAAATGGTGGTGGACACGAGACATTAATATTAGGAGGGGCTCATGTCATGCTGGTACCTGCTCCCCCCTTTCACCGATGTACCCCCTTTTATTTATTAGAACTCTTTGATTCCAATCCTTGTTTATTTATTTCCTTTTTGTAGGTTAAGATTAGGTAATTTTCTGCTTATTTTCTTATGGAGGTCGTTAACTCTCCTTCCAAGGCCATTTTTGGCCTTCGTCAGTGATGTTGCCATTTATCTACTATGATGTATGAATGTGAAAATTATTCAGGTGGCAAAGGAGACTTGGAAGAGTGGAATATACCGAGGATCTGGTCTTAATGCTTCTTAGTAGCCTGCCTTTGAAACTAATATGGGTTGCTTTTCTATAAATTCTCTTGAAGCTTAGCACTTTTCTTTGTAGTTTTAGTTTCTTCTACAGTTGCCTTAACTTGGAAAGAAAGCCATACCCAACCATCAGACCGACAGCCAAATAGGAAGGGAAGTGGGCAAGTTCATAACAAGATTACGGTGTACTCTAAACTTCTCCCCCCCAAAAAAAAAAAAGAAGGATTCCTTAGCTTTTACTTTTCTCTAACATAAAGTTACTAATAATTTCCGGTTTGCTTTTAAAAAGCATGACCATTTAATTAATTATGATCTGTTGCTTAATTAGGTAGTTTGGAGCAAGAAAATGTCAAATACCAACTGGTTGAATGAATGAGAGTGAGAGTTCAAGTATCTCAAAGACACAGCTTAATTAGAAGAAGATGAACAAGAAGCTGCTTTGTACCATTTCACCTACTAAAAAGATGAAATGTGTCGTCGATCATATATAATGAGCGGGTGAGTTTGAGCCAATTGATCCAAATGATTTCTATCACAATCAACCATTCTGCATGGGGCCAGCTCCTAGCGATATATAGACCTAGTTAAAATATTGTTCCCCACAATGTAGGTGAAAAACTTTACGAAATCATGGAGAAAAAGGGGACCAAAAAAGGAGGGAAAAATGACAAACTAATATTATAGTTGTTTTTAGCTTTCGAATTAACTGTTCAGCATTGCAACAATTATGCAAAAGAGGAAAAGAAACATTACAGAGGTAATAATATAAGGGTAAAGTGATAAAACTAGGACGCACCTACTTCGCTTACATCTTCTCAAGTTTCAATTATTGCAATCAAAATTTTGGTTGTTTAATTAGTGATTAGGTAATAGATCCCTTTCATTTGAACTACTTTTTGTCCAAATTAAAAATAAAAAAAAAACGTCATGTGAGTAATTCATCAATTTTTTTTTTTGAAATTGAATAATGATTGAATCATTGTCATGAAATGCATCAAATTTAAATTAATTTTATGTGAATTATTAGTTCGTTCGCTCATAATTAATTATTTGATGAAAATACATATTCATTTCTACTCTTAAATATTTATGTGTGACTAGTGACTTTTATTTTTGATAAAATTTTAAGAGATAATTTTCGCGTGCAATACTTAGATTACAAATAATTAAACATGTCATGTATTAATATCAAGTCAAGTGACCCATAATTACTAACCAATATATGTTCATGTTTTACTTTTATTTTTTGGAGTTGATTTATACTAAATTATAGATATTAAACTCGCAAAATTACATTGATAGTAAAAATATATCATCCATTAATTGAGAGTTATTTATTATTGTAAAACTCCTCTCTTCCCTCTCGTCAATATTTGTCTTTCTTTTCTATATATATCAAGCAAATTAACAATAACGGCACGTAAATTCCTTCAACTCCATATTATAAGTTATTACAGTATATGTTACATATATCAGTCCATAGGAATGTAGGTAGCTCATTACATTTTTTGAATTTGAACAGGAATGGATCAGACATTGGAGACTACACGATTAATGCTGAAGCTTGCCTTTTTTAATGGGTCATTCATAAGATAGGGTTCAGCTAGTATCACCGCATTTTTACGGGCTTCAAAATATTTTTATCACACATGTGCGCACATACATATAGTAAATGAATATGTCATTGGGTATAAACAATATATCAAATTTAACTATTTATATAAAATAAAATTTTGTACGAAATTAATTATTAAGTGTCTACTATCATTAATTGCTCTTTACAAAATGTTTTTCCTAATCAAATACATTAACAATATGGTTTAATCATCTCAAGACAATGTCTGATTCAGGGCAGGACTCCATGGAAAGAGTCAACTCGATGATGCCGATAATCATTTTTAAATCTTTTTCGCTCACTGCTACAGACATGAATTTTCATATATTTAATTAGATGATCAGAGAACCCCATTTTTTTAAGACGTCTTTTTCATGTTCTCACAACAAATCTCGTTTTGTTTTTTTTTTTAATTTTTATTTTTCCTACAATTATGACCCTGTGAAAGATTTTTTTTTTGGCTATATTATTATTAAAATGATGATTAGAAAATTCCAGAATTTTGCCTCGTAGATTTTGCCAAAACCATAGGATATTAAAGTATCAAATAATGAAGGTTCACCAGAAAACATCAAGGAAAGCAACTATCATGCATGTGGGTTGTGCCAATCCCAGGCAACCACCAATGTGTTTGATTCTTATTTCTATCTCATATATTTGAATAGCAATGTGAGGGATAAAAGCCAAGTCAATTAATGAAAACCACAACTTATTAATTAATCTCCCTGATTAACTGTATTAATAAATGTTGACACATTTTGACCTTTGAACTATCTGCTATTAAACACTCTGACCACCCAAGTTTGCCTTGCAATCTGCAACTGATAGACAACAACACATTGTCCACCGAAGAAGCATAACAGTATAACACCGCCACCTTCACAATCTCTCAACTGATTCAGACTGCGACCAACTTTGAAGGCTTTGAGATCACTCCTCACTATCCCTCGACGTTACAGTGGTTATCACCAGTTGGATTATAAGGCATTAAAATAATTGAAAAAGGAGAACTTGAGAAATTGAAAAAGACAACTTTCTTCCCTCCACCAGTTTCTTCAAGACAAACCCATTTCACCAAACCCAATTAAACAAACAATTGCACAACCTAATACCTGGATTCGAACCTCCCAATGTTGTTCCTCTCTTTGTCTATATTTCTATCTCTCTCTGCCTCAGTGTTACTAAGGCAATCTCCTATTCACTCCTTGTCTCTCTCATGCACCCTTTTCGCCGCAACAAGATTCCTCTTTTCAACTCAGAAACAGGGGCAATAATGATGAAGGGTCGCAAGAACAATGGCCTCTCCATTTTTGTAATAGTCTTCTCCGTTTTCCTCTTTGGGATGTTCATGTACAATGAGGATGTTAAGTCCATTGCGGAATTCCCGTTCTCAAGACCTAAAGTTCAAGAAATCCGAGAGGGGAAATCTAAACCAGCTAGCTCTGTTCAAGTGGTTGCCAAGAAAGACGCAGAAGGTACTCTCACAGTCACAGTTTCCAAGAACTTTAGAGAAGAAAAATCTGAGGAAACCCAAGAAGTGATCGACGTAAAGTCAGTAGTGGAGAAGAAGAAAGAGGAGAAGACTGAAATACCAGTTTTGAAGGAAGAGGAAGCAGGAGAATCAGAAGAACAAGAAGAAGAGGAGGAGGAGGAAATGGTCGAATTGCCTCCAGAAGAGTGTGATTTGTTTACAGGGGAATGGGTGTTTGACAACGTGACACACCCTTTGTACAAAGAAGACAAATGCGAATTCCTCACAGCACAAGTCACTTGCATGAGGAATGGAAGACGTGACTCTCTCTATCAAAACTGGAGATGGCAGCCTAGAGACTGTTCTTTGCCCAAGTAGTTTACCCACCTCAATTACTTGTCCAATTTCCTTTTTTTTGACATTTATTTATATAATTCATATTCATTGTTTTTCCAATTAATTGCATTTGTGTAAATATATTAAGTTTCAAGCCAAGACTGTTGCTTGAGAAGCTTAGAGGGAAGAGGCTTATGTTTGTTGGAGACTCACTGAACAGAAACCAGTGGGAATCAATGATATGTCTAGTTCAGTCTGTGATTCCTGCAGGCACGAAGAGCTTGAACAAGACTGGTTCTCTCACTATCTTCAGAATTGAGGTTTGCCTTCTCTTTCTCCTTCTCTTTTCTGGATAAATAATACGCATATGCCAGAGCATTTCCACTTCATAATTAGCCATAATGATTTGTCATAAGCATAACACTATGACTATACCGATAGAGTTTTCGTCTTCATAAATCATGACCCTTTTTGGTCAAATCAGATTTAGTCAGCTAAAAGAACCATTTTTATGCTTGAATGTGGGCCACATAATTTGATAACAAAATGGGTGGTGGTTCAGAATCCAAGCCATCGAGTCTTTGTCAACAAGTTCTGGTTTTGGAAGATAATGGCTCAGTCTTGTGGTAGTTAAGAAAGGACATGTTCTATATAAGGGGATAAAGTGTGGACCCATGTTGCCTAGGATTCACTTCATCGGGATTAATTGGCTAACTCTGTGTGTGTGTGTGTGTGTGTGTGAAGGATTACAATACTACAGTGGAGTTTTACTGGGCCCCATTCCTAGTAGAATCAAATTCAGATGATCCATCGATGCACAGCGTACTGAACCGCATAATCATGCCCGAATCGATCGAAAAACATGGGATGAACTGGAGAAATGTGGACTACCTCATCTTCAATACCTACATATGGTGGATGAACTCGATCTCTATGAAAGTATTGTAAGCCCCGGATTACTCCAATATTATATATCTTTATTCTAGAGTATCTTCATTTTGAAGCTAATTCATTAAACTGGTTTGTATTTGTCTTGTGTGTGGGGACGATAAAAAAAAAAAGACGAGGGTCCTTTGATGATGGATCCAGTGAGTACGATGAAGTGCCTCGGCCAATAGCGTATGAGAGAGTTCTGAGGACGTGGTCTAAATGGGTGGATGATAACATCGATCCAAACCGCACCAAAGTCTTCTTCAACAGCATGTCCCCTCTTCATATCAAGTAATTTCCCAAATCTTGATTTCATCTTTTTATTTATTAAGAATGATTTTGGGATAAAACATTGCTATTTGTCATGCATGCCCAATCAGTTTCTATTTTCTAACCCTAATTCCCGCTTTTTCATCCCCTGTACTGTAGTATTTTATTTTGCTGCCCGAACCTGTTGGGCAAGGCCGCTTTTTCATCCCCTATATATTGGCTGATCAATCTTTTGTTTGAATAAATTTAAAATTATTCAGATTAAAGAAATCATGAATACGATACATAAATGTTATGCGATTAAGAAGATTATATCTAAGAAATATATTTAATGTCTTCATATATATATATATATATATATATTTATATTATTCACTCAATTTATTTATCTTTTATAAATTAAGTCTATCTAAAAGTTTTGTAAAAACTTGCTAACATCTTAAAGGCTAATTGTCGCTAAACTTATAAAAAAAAGTTCATATATAAGAGCTATTGGAATTAGCTCCTAGTCGTCCACAAATGGTAAAATTCAGTAGAAAGCGTGTTTAAAACAATAGCCCCAAGGCCCGGCGATCAATGCTGTGAATGATAGATTAATAACAGGATTGGTGATTTTAGCTTCTACTTTGGAAAAATATAAAAAATATCATTATCCCCGTGATACTTTGTTACTAAAAATATATTTAACTTATTTATTTTAATTTTTTTCTCTTAACTTTTAATTTATACTATATTTATCTCTTAATTTTATTTAATATTTCAAAACAATTTTTTAATTTTTTTAGTATTTCAAAATCATTCTTTTATCATCTTTTTAGTGTTCCAAAATAATCTTTGATAGATATAACCAAAAAAAATAAAAAAGATATAAATTAAAAGTTAAGAGATTAAAGTAAAAAAGTTAATGAGATTAAATTAAAATAAATTAATTAATTAAGGGATTAAAATTAATATACTTAGTTGACATTATAATCAATACCAATGTATATGATAAATACCATAGAAACTCCCTAACTAGCCATATGAATTGGTAGGAGTCAGGATTGGAACAATCCAAATGGTATAAAATGTGCTAAGGAAACCACTCCAGTTCTAAATACGTCTACTCCATTACAAGTGGGCACAGATCGCCGACTTTTTGTTATTGCCAACAATGTCACACAGAGCATGAAGGTGCCTGTCTACTTTCTCAACATCACTACCTTGTCGGAATATCGCAAAGATGCACATACCTCTATCTATACCATACGCCAAGGCAAAATGTTGACTCTGGACCAACAGTCTGACCCAGCTACTTATGCAGACTGTATTCATTGGTGCCTTCCTGGGTTACCTGACACCTGGAACGAATTCCTTTACACACGTATTATCTCTCAATCTTGATTTTCAATGTATAGATCCAGATTTTCACACCCTTTCTTTTTCCTTCCATAATTTTTTTTTTTAATTTTCTTATTACATGAAAAGAAAAGATTTCCATTTACTTTCTTTTCTTTTTTCCTTTCCTTCAATACCTCAACTTTCTTGTGATTTTCTTTTTCCTTAACTTTCTGTCATTATAGATTAAGTTTTAGGATATGGACCTTGGCTTTTTTTTTTTTCCACTTTTCTTTCCTTCTCATGTACAACCTAACTTGATAACAAATAGAGCAATCGCCTCTGAATTGTATAAAGGAAAATATATTCTTAATATTAGATTTTTTTATAATAATATAATATATGTATAATTTTTATAAGTAAATATATAGTTCTTCAATTAAATATATATTTATCACGTTTTAATTAAAAATTAATTGCTTATTCTATTTTCATTAATAAATTTAATAATAAAAATATAAAAAATTCTCAACAAATATAACCCATTGTACAATGTGTCTTTCCAACAGAAAATAAAGCAACTACAAATTACACGTGACAATATACTCTTTAATTTGTCATTGGCTTTTGCTTGTTGATGATTGGTTTCGTTTTCTTATCAAGTTAAAAAAAAAGTAACAATAAATGGATAACTTACGTAACATTAACTTTATATTCTATTAAAAGAAAAAAAGTGTTAGGTATAATTTGATTTCATCCTAATCTCATCATTTTTTTAATTTATAGACATTATAAATTGTGGATAATTAATTTAGTAAAAAAATTTGTAAGTGGAAAATGAGAAAATCAAATACGTTGAAATATAGAACGGGCTGACTTTTTTAAGGCAAGATGAATCATAATCCTAACACAATTAACGGGGCTTTTTGACCCTAGTATGCACAGGAAAAAAAACATATATCTATGAGATACCCACCGACAAAATATTTTTTTTCCAAACAAATAATCTGACTCTTGTTTTAAAAGTCTTTCGTGTTCATTAAAGAATTAATTTTTTAAATTAAAAAGGCTAGCCGTAAAGGCAACCCCCTGCGTTCAACAAAAAATTTTGGGAGACGGGTAGAGGGAATTTAATTTTTTTTTTTGTTTTTGGGGGGGGGGGGGGGTGTGGCAGGGGTATATATATATATATATATATATTAATAGTTATAATACATTTATATTTTTATATAAATAAAATACTATTTAATTTTTTATGAAATATTAAAAGATAATTAATAGTAATAAATTTTTAAATGATGATTTTATAGATAAAGTTGTGTTTTTAATTATAACTTAATAAATATAATATATTAATAACATGCTTAATGAAAGTTTAATAATAGAGAATGAATTAAATTTTTTTTTTAAAAAAATAAGAGTTTAGATTTTAGATTTATAAATTTCTTAGATTTTTTAGATTTTAGATTATTAGTTTTTAGATTTTGGATATATTTCTAATTATATTTCCAATCAATTCTAATAGTATTGATCCAATCAATATATAATTATAATATATATTTATTGATTGCTCAATGCTATTAAGATTAATTGGAAATATAATTAAAATTATATCCAAAAATCTAAAAACTAATAATCTAAAATTTAAACTCTTATTTTTTTAAAAAAAAATTAATATCTTGAGAATTTTTTTTACAATTCACTAAGAAATATATAATAAAAATTTTTAACTCATTCAATAGTATCAAACTTTCATTAAACATGTTATTAATATATTATTTATTGAATTTTTAATTAAAATATAACTTTATCTTTAAAATCATAAATTAAAATTTTATTATTATTGATTGTATTTTAAGATTTTATAAAAAATTAAATGATATTATATTTATTATACATAAAAAATATAATATTATATATTATAAACAAATAATATATTATATTATATATTATAAATATTATTTTACACACACACCCCTACCTCCACCGCCAAACCCACGCGCCCCCCTCCCCCTAATAAACGAAATCCTAATCCCCTTTTCTCTCGCCTCAGAAATTGTTTGCGAGAAGTTGTTGTCTCCGCATTAAAGTGGAAATAATCCTTTCCAAAGAAACTTAAGTTCACTCAAGCAAAGGGCTATAATATGCAGCATGAGTTTTGAGGCACTGACAAGGAGATGGGATAAGGGTAAGAGGCACCATGTTGTTTTATGTGCAGGATGTTGAAGCCTGATATCACAAATTTCTCATAAAAGAATAAACATGTGAATTGAATTATATGTGATAAAGAAGCAAAATAGAATACAAACTTGCAAGAGAAAGGGGAAGGCAAAGTCAATCATATTGTTCATCTAGGCAAGTCCAAGTGCAATGTTTGCCCGAATTAAATCATAACAAACAAAGAGGCATGAGGCAAAGCATTCCTCCTTTCCCTGTTTAATGAAATAAACAAGCAACTCCTCAGCAAGTTTACAGTCACCAGATTGGGAGGCTGTCTCCATGGCATCTTTGTAAAGATGCCATTGGGATATTATTGGAGAATCTGTCTGTGATTTGCTTCAGGAGGCTTTTAGGGACCCAAGCTCTATTGGGCAAATCAATCAAAGTCATATAGCCTTGATTCTTAAGATTGGAAATCCAGAGATGATAAAAAGATTTTAGGCCCATTTCTCAATGCAATGTGGTGTTTAAAATCATCACCAAACTAATTGCAAATTATTTAAATAACTATTTAGACAAACTCATAACCCCAAACCAAAGCAGTTTTATCTTGGGACGACCTAGTAGCGATAATATAATCATTGCCCAAGAGATTATTCATTCAGTGAAAACTAAGAAAGGGAAAAAAGGTTTTATGGCAGTCAAGGTAGACCTAGAAAAAGCTTATGATAGAGTTGACTGGGACTTTTTGGAAGATACACTTTTAGAAATAGGCCTCAGTAATAATTTCATTGCGATTATCATGGTTTGTGTTTCAAGTTGCCAAATGCAGGTGATTTGGAACAAGGAAGCCTTAGAGAAATTCAGTCCTTCTAGGGAGTTAGACAAGGAAACCCCCTCTCTCCTTACCTTTTTGTGTTGTTCATAAAATGTCTTAGACACTGTATTGATTGGGCAATAGAACATAAGTATTGGAGACCTATTCGACTTTCACGTAATGGGCCTTTTATATCCCATCTTTTCTTTGCTGATGATCTTGTCCTCTTTATAGAAGTAGTTGCTGATCAAATTAAAGTGATAAGGAAGTGTATTGACATTTTTTGCACATTTTCAGGTCAAAAAATTAACTTCTTAAAGACAAAGATGTTTTGCTCGCGTAATGTCCAGTTTCAAAAAGTTATGGAGTTGAGTCAAATCATGGGAGTCTCTTTAACCTCAGACCTGGGAAAATATCTTGGTATCCCCCAATTATATTCACGAGTCTCAAAAATCACGTTCAGATATATCTATGAAAAATTGAACATGAAGCTGTTCTCTTGGAAGGGAAAATTACTAAACTTGGCTGGAAGAAATACGCTTATTCAAGCTATGGTGGCCGCTTTACCTTGCTATTCTATGCAAACAATGCAACTACCAAACTTAGTCTGTGAAGACATAGAGAGAGTCAATAGAAACTTTCTTTGGGGCTTATTAGTTGAGGAAAGGAAAATTCATCTGGTTGCTTAGGAAATTGTTTGCAAACCAAAGCATAAAGGAGGTTTGGGAATTAAAAATTTGAAACTGCAAAATAAAGCCTTTCTTATGAAGCTATGTTGGTTTACGGTGCAAAAGTCAGAACCTTCATGTGTTTGTATCCTTAAATCAAAATATGGGTGTGGAGATCAAGTGATGTCTTTAGTTCAAAAATGAAGAAATACATCAAATGTGTGGGCAGGCATCTTGAAAACTTGGCCCCAATTCTATGAACGTGTAGGGTGGAACATTGGTAATGGAACTTCTATTAACTTTTGGTCTGATAGATGGACTTTGCTTACTGATCCAATAATAAACTATGTCACAGTAATGGTTCCAGAGCACTTCCTTCAAGACAAAGTCAGGGATATAGTCTCTCCTTTGGGGACATGGGATTTTAATGCTTTTTTGTCAATTTGTTCCAAACATTGTCCTCAAGGCTCTTATTAATGTAAAGCCTCCAGGGCCTATCGAGACAAAAGACACCATTTCTTAGAAACCCTCGAAGGATGGGATGTTTTCCACACGTTCTACTTACTCTAGCTTGATGGAAGAGTATAGTAGAATTCCATAGGGTTTGTGGAAGAGAATTTGGAGATGGTTGGGCCTTGAAAAGATATGGAGCTTGTTATGGCTAATGGCTCATGGCCACATTCACACAAAACTCCTCCGAGTGAGTCAGGGGATCTTGAACTCTGCTGAGTGTCTGTTTAAAGATGGGGAAGTTGAATCTATGATCCATTGCTTGAGAGACTGTGCTACGACAACTTAACTATAGACGCGAGTGGTGGAAAGAAAATGGTGGATTCTTTTCTTAACCTTCCTCTTTATAAGTGGTTAAATTGGAACCTTCAGAAAGACTTGGGCAATGTGAGAGTTTAACACCTTTCATGGCAAAAGGTGTTCAGGTATTTGGCTTGGTTCATATGGACTTCATAATGTGATCTCATGTTTAAAGGAAGAATTGATATGATTGATAACATTTACTTTAAAAGCCTGCATTAGGTGGTTACAAATGTAAACATTGAACACAAACAAAGAATAAGTGGGATGCAACGTGAAACCCAGCTTGTTGGATGAGAGAATCCAAAAGAAGGATGGTTCAAGATCAATACTAATGGTTTTATTAGAGATTGTGCCCTAGGCCAATCATTGTATTGCAAACATTGTACTTTATTAATAAATAAGAGTTTTCAATTATTATATTATTATATTATTTGTATGTTCTATATAATAATATCTTTAGATAAATTATATTGATTATCATAAATATTCTTAGTCGATCATCATTGTGGGAATGATGATAAACTAAGACTAATATGATTTTGATTAATAATTATGTGTTAATCATGTATATATATATGAATCAAAATCATAGGCACTTGTTAGGGAACAAGATGCTAGATCGACCCGTCAAGAGATAGCTACATGGATTAAGTCATAAGTATATCTCATATATAACCGTGTCACTGAATCCTTAGACTTGAGATCATTATAGTTTTCCAACATGAAGAACACTATATTTTGGTATAGTCAAAAGTTATCTTTAATCGAGTGATCATAAAGGCTATGATTGGGTATAGTGAAATTTATGTAGAAGAAGATGAGTGGTCAAGATAGAATTTATCCTTCTGATTAATAAAGAGATATCTCTGGGCCTCTTAATGAATGAGACTGAGAAATGCATGATCGTGCTTGAATGGAAGAGTTTTTATTTGTACTGTCAGTCTATACGTAGATCAAGAAAGTGACGATCGAGTAAGATGAGGATGACGTTTTTATACCTTATACTTGATCTAGATATTGTGTGACAAAATGAATTTATATGATAGATTTAAATTAGTTTTAAATTTAAATCTATATGATAGATTTAAATTTAGACTAATATGATAATTTAAATTTAATTTATGAGATAAATTAAATTTGAATTTAGTTCTAGATTTAGACTAAATAATTGGTTAAATTTAATCTATTAAATAGATTTAAATTTAAACTAATTTATTCAATTAAAATTTGATTTGATTTAAAATAATATATGTTAAATTAATCAAATATATCTAAAACCCTAATAAGATACCTCTATTTAAAAGAAAAAGAAGAAAGGCTTGGGTTTATTAGAACAATAAAAAAAACTCTAGAGAGAGAAAGCATACGGACACTGTACGGTCACCTAGAGAGAGAAAGAAGAGAATGTCTTCTATACCAAGAACATGTACGAACGTTGGTTGGATGCACTAGCATGCCGTTCCAGTTGAGCAACCATTTGTGTGGGTACCGATAGAATGAGCAAATCTAAATATCAGTTTCTGAAATCCGATGTGAAAGAAGTATCACGTAACAAAGGTAAATACTTTTAAATCTACTCGATGTAAACGACATTGATGGATTCACAGGAAGGGATTCAAAATTTATAAATTTTAATTTTCCACTGTGTGTCCTGAAATTCCTAATAGGTTCTGTGGCAAAGGATGGTTCTATTTCCTGTGGCGGTCTTATCCGTAATGAGTTAAGTGGTTGGCATGTGGGGTTTGGGTCCAACTTGGGAGTATGCACTATCATGTGTGCAGAGCTTTGGGGAATTTTATGGGGGCTGAAATTTGCTTAGAAGTACAATTTGAAAAAGGTGATACTTCATACTGACTCTAAAATTACACTTCTTTTGATTTGTAATGAATGTGATGTTATTTATCCATGTTATAATTTGGTGATGGAAATACAAACAATGCTTAACTGTAATAAATGGATAGTTCAAATTGAACATACCTACTACGAGGCAAATAGGTATGTTGATTTGTTGGCAAAATATAGTCATAGTATCCCTCTTAGTGTCCAAAAGTTGTCGAAATCTCCCTAGGCATGGGGCAGCTCTTTCTTCAAGATATCAAAGAGGTTCTCCTTCAGCGGTCTACTGCTATGTAGCTTGTTTTTTGTTTTTCCTTCTTGTAGGCTTAACCCCCATTTCTATTCCAAAAAAAAATCCTTTCGCAATCTTAAAAAACAAAATCAAATAATTTATATAAAGAAAACGTTTTGGCTGCGAGACATATCTTAGATATGTTTTCTCCCATGGTATGTTGGGTAAAAAGCCAAAGAAACACGTTGTCGCTATCTTAGTACTGCCACCTTGGATGGCCGAGAAAGAAATACAATCAATCTATTTTTAATTGTCTTATTCATATTGTTGTACAAAAACTAGGTAGGACCGAGAACGTGCCAGTTCATCTTTCAAGTCCTAACACGGCCAATGTTTCGTTGGATAACCCAATAAAAGGTTGTAAATTCAACTACCGACTTGATGTCCTTGTCGATTAAAAGAATTAGAACTGCAAAAAAGAGTTTTTTTTTTTATGTACATATAGTTTTGCCAACCGAGTAATGAATTTTTTAATAATATTATTTTTATGAAAGAATATAGGGAATTTGAGTTATTTATCATCCAATCCTCCATCAAGATATGCATATAGTCATAGAATATTATTTATTATAAAATGTAAAATAATAGCTTGAGTTTTTAGACAATAGAACAATGAAAAATTCAACCCCTAAAAATTGTATTAATTAATAAAGATAATAATATTTGTTGACTTGTAATTTTAAAAAACCAAATTATCTCTTAAAATATATTTGCCATTTTAAATCTTAAGTCATTTATTTTTTATTTACTTTCATGAAAAGGTAAGTAAATAAGATTTAAACGTATTAAGGTGTCACAAAGCAAAAATTATTCCCAAAATATATGTATAGCACATAATTTATTAATTTTGATGTATATTGGATGAATGCATTTTATGTTCTCCAACCTATAGCAATGAGAACCATTTTAAATTCTAAATTTTAAGTTCATAATGATACATGCACAATCATGTAATCAAAAGTTCACATGAACAAGACAAGTAGATGAGTTCACAACTCAGTTGCCCCACTTGAACCCTTTCTTTTAAACTTGGAGCAATGCGTACAGTTTGTATGAGTTTCAGAATGCTGGAATTGGGCAAATATACCTTAAGATATTATTTGCTCCGCTAACAATGGCATCAGAAACGCAATTTTGAAATTATTCTATGGTTTACTTCTGGGACTTTACAAATTGAATATTTCATTGCGTCATGGACCACCTGCTGCGTAGCCTATGCAGTACGGTGCAGTAAATGAGCAATCTTAACCCTCCATTTTTTTTTTTCAATCTTCTTACCCAACTAATGTTTTTTAATTTTGATTTTTTTTATTTTGAAGAAAGCAAAAATAAAATAAAAACAATCTTTCAACTTCTATCAAGCAAACATTAGATTATATTATTATTTAAATTTTAAATATAATTTTTTTATCTGTTTGGTTAAAATTGAATTTTTTTTTTCATTGTTTCCTTCTGAATCAAAAAAACAAAAAACTGGGATTGCACAAAAAAGATTGGAGGGCCAAGATTACTACCCAGCTTGCACAGCACTACACAGCAAAGAATCTTAATTGCTTGAACACCCAGGTATACATGCTAATTGATTTCATGGTTGACTTTGTAACCAGCGTTTCATTACCGTTCATTCTTTTTAAATTCAATGAAGTTCCATACAGACGCAAGAAAATACGAAAAAGATATTATAATTAGCCAAAAACTTAAATATATGTATTACATACAAATGTACAGGGTTTGCAGTGACATCCTCCCAGGGCTGGTTTGGTTTGTGTAAAACTGAAGGATAAAGGCCGACCTAAGAGCAGGACAAACACCTATCTATCTCATCAATAACATTGATAGGAGTGTTTGGAAAAAAAAGATGCAACAACGGAACCGAAGATGACATAAGCTTAGGTTTGACTCTGTCTATGGCGGTCTGGATTACGGATGAAGGTGGTACACCAAACCACTGGAGGAACCAAGAAAGAAGTATTGAACGTCTCTCTTGGGACTCCCCATCAGGCCACTTCCCTGACTTCACGTAGTTATGAAAATCATCCTTCAAATCCTGGGAACAATTTAGGAGTTCTTCCACCTGCTTCTTGAGAGAACCTACAAAAACTGGTTGCACAATTCCTCCACTTGGAGCAGATAATTTTCCAGTCATTGATGCCTCGATATAAGTAAGTGCAATCTGCAGCATTTAATTAGCCTAAAGTCATGCGCCTGATTATATTGTTGCTAATTTGCTAGAACAAATGACTGAAGGAGTGAAATTTTATTGAAAGAACCAATCACAACTCATCCCTGGTGAAATATTCAAGTAATTTTTTCTTCGTGAAATTACCTAAAGCCTATGCCTTTTTGAATCCAATTGTAGATATTAAACTAATGTTTCGTTGAGATATACAAGGATGGTCCTCACTGAGTGTTTGCTTGAAAACTGTATAACTGTGTAGAACTGACTACTGGAAGTGGACAAACCTAATGAAGGGTGGGGCTCTCTAGCTCTACCCATTTTGAATCATAGCTCAACCATAAGAACATAATCAAGGCACCCAGAAAGGAAAAACAAACAAACAAACGGCCAATATGACCTATTTAAGAAATTACTCTGGTAAGAGTACACAGCATTACAACCAGCGAACTGAATGTCAGAAACTAGATTCCATTCAAAAGAGAGTGAGGGACGGAGGGAGAGATCAATAATTTAACAGAAAGTTGCAACTTAGAGTAAATGTCAATCTATAGTTGAATAGTAAAGCTCTATAAGAGAAACTTACCTTAAAACCAGATATAGAGAGTGAGTCACCAAAAACAACAGTACCAGTAGTAACTTGATCAACCATTGATCCAATTGTAGTATATAACGACAAATATACCTGCATAGTAAGCCCATCAACGAGTAGACCATCAGAATTTTCGTGTATAAAGAAATATACATATTTGTCACGTGAATATGGACAGCATGCACGGACATTATTTTGAAATAAATATTACAAAGGTGTCTTGACCAAAAAACATAAGATGGATCCATTATACCAAAACTTTCCATGTGAATCACACATAAATAAGTAAACAGAGTATAAGAGTTTTGGTAATGCAACCAGCATTGAAAACACTAGATTGCATCATCATTTGAATTTAAAATACATATTAGCCAACCCCTTCAAATTCCCCTACCTGTAAAAGAGCCGGTCTATCCTTGCTAACACACTCGAATAATACTTGCAAGCAAAATTCCTGGAAATCAACATCAGACCTGCAAGGAAGTTTTATTAGATAGATAACAGAAGAGGCAGCTATACAGCCCATTCAATCATGAAAGCATGACCAAGTCAATTATTTTATCTGTTTATATAATCTGACCACTTGTTGTAGAATGCCATTCAAAACAAAGTACATTTTGTAGAACTAGAATATAAAATATGGTCGAGCAGTCAGAGCAATTTTGTCTATAGCTATAATGTATAATATGTATATGATCGATGTTTGTTCTATTGGCACTATCTTAATAAAACATTAGCCTGTGATTCGTCAAAAAGTATTATTGCATCTATAAATTCTAATATTTAAGGACCTCGTAAATTAGACCCCAAAAAAAAAAAAATGAAATTCTAAAAAGCCCTGAAAAGATTATGGATGCTAAGAATAGAAAAAGAAAGAATCTAGATACAGAAGCTTACCGATTATGCCAGGAAGGGTCACAGCAGAGCTGTGCAAATGCAATCAAACTAGGATCAGATGAGAAGGCACTGACCAACTGGTCAACAGTGACAGAACCAGGTTCACTATGGCTGTCAGTAGTTGGATCAGATGCTTTCAAACTTGTCAGGCCAAACACCTAGATCAAGAAAAAAAAAATAAATTCTCTGTAACACTTTGGTAAACTTGCAAAAAGAATATATAAAAAAAATTATCCACTTTCAACCTTGTGCATTGCCCGGGACAGCAGTGACTGACACCCAACTGGATCATCAACATATGAACAGGCTCCAACTTTTCGTTTGATATACAAAACACCAGAATTAAATGGATTGTTGGTGTCCCCAAAATTCCACCAAGGTTTATCTGTTATTAAATGGACAGTATTGGGTCATTCATTTAAGAAGAATATAGTAGAAAACCTCCTAAAGTAAGATCACAGAAACAGAACTGTATGAATGTTCACCTTCAGAGGCAAAGTCAATTACTTGAGGCCAGTAGCGAGGCCCACAAACACGAATTCTTTTCAACTGTAACCAACAAAGCACAACACTTAGACCCACAATTGCATTCCTCCAATCCAACAGAAAGAAAGAGATTAATACCAGCATCAATCAACTGAAAAGTTCTTTGAAGCAGAAGATTTCAAGTACCAAAGAATATGAGCATAAGAAAGAGAAATTGCAGTATCCCACATATTTTCACTCAAAGACCCTTCAAACTTACAATAGCACGTTCTGGCAGAAGGCAAGGAGTAACCTCACTAAAACTTGATTCTGCATAATGTTCAGTTTCTCTGATTGTGACCTCAAGAGGAGCATAAACAGGCAAACCTGTGTCAACATCTACTGTCTGAATCCAGCGTGCCTCTGTTGCAAGGACGTATAGATGGCGGAATGCCTGCAAAAATTTTCTTCAAAAAAATTTTCTAAAGAGAAATTTACAATAAAACCCCCCTGAGCTTATACATATTACAAGGATCTCAGTAACACCCCAGTAATTACCAAGTGGATCAGTAGTAAAAAATGATGATTATGAAGGATAAGGTATACTAGAAGAGAGAATTCAAGGGATTGAGGCATGATAAATCAAATGGGCATTTTATTGAGTAAATTGCCTAATTGAGAATTAAGGGAGAAATGGACTAATATGGATTACGTGATTTAATTAGGTAAAATCATCCCATTAAGCCATTAGAAAATATATCACAAATGCATTAAGGATGAGATAGAATATGATACTTATGGTTTCATGAGAGCATTTTGGTCAAAGGGGTAAACTGGGCTACCTAACTCCACCTAATATCATTTCCCTTCATCCATTATATCATAATTCAGCCACCTAATCCAAGAATAAGAGGGAGGGCTTCGTGAGATGGAGAACCACTACTATAAAGCAAGTTTTAATATGCTATAGTTTCCAAAAACTTACGCCTAATAGCTCCCAATCACAAAAATCTGATGCATTGACTCTTCCAAATTAACTAATATCCAATTCCTTCATTCTATCGTATCATTTTGGCTAAAACACAAAATCAGAGAATAGAGAGAGAAACGAACAACCCCCATGGCAGCCAAGCTTATAAACTTTGAATGGAAGGGATAGTGCAATTTTTAGCCAAAGTGACTTTAGGAAAACCTGATCTACTTTTCATTCTCTACAATATGAACCAATTGGTTTCTGAATTTGTGACTGTTTGATTTTGAGGAATGTGGTGCTCTAAAGAAAATAACAAGGTAATTCTCCCCCATTCTAATTTCCAATTTTGGTTTGTTTGAGGATTTTAATGAAGGGATTACTTTTCTCAAGAGGAAGAAGATGTTTGCCTTGTGAAGCATGGATTTAGTTTGTGAAGCATTGGAATTTAAGTTTTAAATTGAAGCTTGAAATTGGGGCTACTATGTATTGAGAAGTGAATTTGGTAAGGTCATCTTTCCCAATTTAGTCTTTGATATTGAAATTTGAATAAGAATTGATATTGATTAACCTTAGCTAGTGGAAGTGGAAGCTATTGGTTAAGCTTAGCTAGTGAGTTAGGTATGCATTTGATCAGAGAATAAATTCCCTTATGTTGATTGAATGTTAGAAAAGATTGTCATTGATATTGTATGTGTATGTTATGTACCTAGAATTGGTCCTGCTATATTGACTGGATATTGAGATTAGTTAAGGAATTGTTGTGTAAACACATATCAGGTAGTTGCTTACCTTTCTCGTTGTATTTTCTTTTAACTAGTTTGTGCTTTGCATATTTTATGAGTTTTAATTGGTACTTGATTGCTTATGAGTTGATTTGGGTGAGAAGGCTATTTCTCCTCATAGTTTGATGAGCACACATGAAAAAAGGTGAGAAAACTAATCCTCCCCACACCATATTAACGGTGACAAGATAAAGTACGGGTGAGAAGGTTATTCCTTCCCACAATTTGATGAGCGTGCATTGAAACAGTTGAGAAGGCTATTCTTTCCCACAGTTTGATGAGTACGCATGATATCAAGTGAGAAGGCTATTCCTCCTCGCACCATGTTTATGGTGATGACATATGATCCAAGATTCCTGTGGTAGTTAGTCATATGAGATATATATATATATATATGTATATATAAAAGATTATAAGCATAATGATATTCATGAAATGTGTGGTATGCATGAGAAGAATAACAGTCACATAATATCTTGTATGTAATCAATCATGCCATGTTTCATTATTGATGTATGCTTACCTACCGCTCTAGTTCCTTTGAGCATTTTTGCTTGTAAATACATCTTGAGAGATAATGCAACTACTGGGATATCTATCTCACCCCTTTGAGAAACATTCACACAACTTTTTCGGGGGATAGTTCTCTCAAGAATCTGAAGAAGTAGCCTGCATCTTGAGCTGTGTTGCAAGCTGGGTACAAGAGGTTGTATATGATAACTCTTATGTACATAATTTTGGGATGTATATATATGTCTCACATGTGCTAAATGTAGCCATAAGGCCTATTTTAGTGGTTTTGATCCATGTACATGGATGAATGCCAAGCTAGGGTACTTTTAGTATAGTTCCATATATTTTGATGCAATTAAAAGTAACTTGATGCTATATCTCTTTTGAAAGATATACATAGTTGAATACATGTTTTGAAGAGACTAATTTGATTTGATGCTATAATGTATGAAATGACAAATCATGATTTAATAGGCTATATGGTTGAAAAGGAGTTTTGAATGGTCATTTTTACCATTTGTCTTGCTTTTGGGGTTTTTATGGTTTGATTTGAATCAAATATGTTATTTATAATATGTTAGGACAGATTTGGCAAGGAGTGTGATTAAATTTCCCACCTTGGGAAATTTAAGAGTGGTCACCATGACCATTTGAGTTGTTCTTAGGGATTTCCTATCTTGAGCAAGTTTATCTCCATAAACTAGAGTGAGAAGTGGCTGGGGCCAAGTTGAACTCAAATTTAAAAGGTAAGATATGGTCACTGTGACATAAGCCCAAGTAGAGGATTTAAGAGGTAAGATATGGTCAACATGACCATTTGAGTTGTTCTTAGGGATTTCCTATCTTGAGCAAGTTTATCTTGATAAACTAGAGTGAGAAGAAGTGGCTGGGGCCAAGTTGAACTTAAATTGCAAATTTTGGGTTGTGAAACTTAAGATATAGGCCAATTTGGATACTGGAATTTGTAAACGTGTTACTTTGAGGTTTGTGGTGGTCATATTTTGATTGATGACCCACAATTAGGATTTTTGAGCACTAACAATTTGCATTGGGTATTTAAAAGTTGCTGCAAGTGGTTTGGAAGTATATGAGTGATAGAATGCATTTTGGACATGCCATTTGCTAGTTTAAAAATCCAAATTTTGCTGGTTTTTTGTCCTTTTTGCAGTCACTGCTGCCTCAGCTGTTAAGAGTTGTTTTGGCTAAGTTTTGGGATAACTTTTGAGCTCAAGTGGTGAATTTCGGTGTTTAAGGAAGGGGGTAAAAGTTTTAACTTGGAACAATAAAGGAATTGTCATGTTTAGGTCTTGTAGCTTTAAAATGTGTATTTTCCTAGTTTTGCTGTCACAGCTGTCATGGTGCGTTTTTGAGGAATTTTTCACCTTGAGCAAGCATAATATAGTATACTAAAATGGACGAGAGAGGTTTGGAGACAATTGTATTTAAATTGTGAGTTTTGGATATGTGGAACCCAACTAGTAAGCAACTAGAAACTTGGTTTTATATGTTTGTGGACTAAGCTAGGTGTGAGGTGGTTGCTTGTGTTCCATCTACGTTTTTGGAGGTTTAGATGATTAGGCAAGCTTAAATATGCATCGAAATCTTGCTCAAAGTGGTTAGAAGGATTTAGGTGTTATACACTAAATTTTGGGTTGCCACTTGTAACAACCGGAAAAAGGGAAAAAGAAAAGAGAGAAAAAGGAAAAGAAAGTAAAAAGTTGGAAATTTTCGAAATTCAGAATTCTTGCTAAGTCTTCTCGCAAAAGCGAGAAATGGTCTCGCTGTCGCAAGAATGTCTTCTCGCAATAGCGAACGTGATTCTAGCTATAGCGAGTGCGGGCAGCAGTCCATACAGAAACTAGGGGGCAGCTCGCCGTAGCGTACGCCATAGCGAAAGTGAGGTCTAGAACTAACGCGAGTTCGCCATAGCGAAGGTCAAATCTCGCCATAGCGAAGGGAACTGATACGAGCTCGCCGTAGCGAAGGTTACACCTCGCCGTAGTAAAGCCAGATAACACGAGCTCGCTATAGCGAAGGTTAATTTTCGCCGTAGCGAGGGTCAGTCTAGAAGAGAGTAAAAGGCGAGAATTAGACACCTTTAAACGCTCCAACTCATTCCTTCTCTCATTTTTGCCCTAGACTTCGACCCAAGGAGAGAAAAGAGGCGTGGAGAGTGAGAGAAACCAAGAGAAGGAGGAAGAGCAAGGGAAAGGTAAGCAAGTTCCTCTCATTTCTTCTTGGAATTCTGATCTCCTCTCTTTGCTCTCTCTTCCCATGGTTTTGTTTGTGAAATTGGTTGGATTTTTGGCATGGGTCAGAAGAGAAAAAGTGGAAAACACCATTGAATCTCTTTGTTTTCTTTGAAAATGTTGTTTCCACTACCTTAAGAGCTTGAGAGAGAGGAATAGTTGATGGCATTCTAGAGAGAGAGAGAGAACCTCTAGGTTCTGGTATGTTAGGAGAGTTTGATCTGAAGGTTACATTCTAGAGAGTAATTCTATGTTCTTGATTGTTCCTAGGCTCAAGTGAAGCACCTCCATCAAGGTGTGATTGTGAACTTAAGAAGGGAGAAGAGAAATTGAAAGGAAAAGCTAGTATTGGCTCCAAAGGTAGCTCTCTTCCCACTCTTTCTTGTTGCATTCTTAGATGTAATAGTCATTGTATGTTTATGTATATGCTTATTGTGTGAAACATGCCATATGCTATTGCTTTGATGCATTGATGCCAATGTGCTTGTGTGATGAATTGTGAGATTTGCTCGGGTGAGGTAGTGCCGAAAGTCCCTTGAGATGGGTGAGGTGAAGCCGAAAGTCCCTTGAGATGGGTGAGACAAGGCCAAAAGTCTCATAACCGAGTGAGGCCAAGTCAAAAGTCTTTAAACTCGGGTGAGGCCATCCAAAAGTCCCTAAACTCGAGTGAGGCTAGACCAAAAGTCCCTGGAGCCCATTTTTGGCAATGTTGTGATTTCCATAGCATGTACAACGTGTGTTGGATGTTTGAGAATGACTAAATACTTATTCACATGCATTGACTTGTTATATGCCTTGATTGTTTACTTGAATGAGTGCATGAGCTACTGAGATTCCCTGAATCTCACCCCTTCCCCTCCCAACTTAATATGCTAGGTGGAGCTCAAGGAGAACCGAGTGCACACCAAGGAGCCTAGAAGCATGTGTAGCTAGATATTAGCTTATTTTGGTTATTTTGATGTAAAGTGGTACCACAATGAATATGCGCCCACTATTTTTGAGATGTAAATGTTGTAGCAAGTGTAAATGCATAAATATATGATGTACAAACTATGTAAAGAGCCAAATCAATGGAAATGTGAGTTTTGTCCCTTTTGTTGGATATATGTAATAGTGTATTTTTTGTTGTAGCATAGTGAGTTTGGAATGTATGATGATTTGGACCACTTGGACTTGCTATATATACTAGTTTCATGCTTTTAAACTTATTCATGTGGAGTGAGAATGTGTGAAAGGTCATTTGGACCCATTTTGGACCTTTTGGGTGCCAAAACCGGTATTTTTGAGAACTCCGTCAAAGTATGACTGGATGAGCTCCTCTTGCCATGAAATTTGGCATGCCTCTAAAGTTTGTAGAAAGCTTCTTGGGAAGCTAAAGTGGGTAATTTTTAGAGGACTAGAGAATATTTAGTGAATTGTTGAAATTAGGAAAATTTGGTAGTTTGGTCATGTACGGTTCCTATAGGTCAGAAATGAAATCCATGTCATACATAGACCAAATGGTGGCCAACTGTCATGAAATTTTATACACATAAACTAGAAAACCACAGTAACCTGTACCAACTGAAATCACCTAAATCGGAGGTCTGTAGAGAGAGAATGAATCTTCTGAAGTTCTGTATCAGCATCAGGGAGCCTCCTGACCTCCGTTACTGTTCTATCGGTTTTCGGGGTCTAAAGGCTGCTGAACTGATCTGGACTTATTTTTCTCCTCTAGTAGACATTTGTAGCTTTCCAAATTGGTATAGTTTGCCCAAATTGGATTTTTGTGGATTTAATTATGGATTTTCGAAGTTCATAACAATAAACTGCGCCAGAAACAGAGACAGTCGGACTTTTATCTGATTTTCGATGTCAAACATGGTCCAAACGCTGAGATTGTGGTTGGGAATTATTTTTAGTGTAAAGTTAATACTTAGAGCTTTCCAGAAAGCTAAAGTTTGCTACATTCCCATTTTTCTATAATTAGTTATGATTTTCCAAAGTTAGAGCCAAAATATGACTTTTGGGTCCAAGTGAGAAAATGTATTTTTTTGGTTTTTGGCTCCATACCCGTGGCTTATGGCTTGTTTTATGCTATGTATGAGTTGTATAAGTGAAGTTTGAGTTGAGAATATAAATGATGGGTTCACAGGACCCACAGGGCAGAAGATGAGTGTATGAAACTCCTTTTCATAGCATGAAAATGCCATGGATTGGTATTGGTTCTTTGGAAATCATATAGAAGCGAGCCCCTGTGAGAAGCTAGATAGCGGTAGTAAATTAAGGTGTTACGCCACTTGGTTTGGCAAAGTATATGACCTGCTGTTCTAGTACAGAATTTTCACAGCTTCTGTGTTGCTGCACTTTAAGGACTGTCATGGCTGGTTATTGGGGAAATTTTAATTGTTAAATGTGCCCCTTAGGTGTTAGGAGAAGGAGGAGAAATTTTAGGCCTCTAACCTTGAGAGTTAGGGAGGTTAGGTCTCAAAATTTAGGGTTTGAAGGCAGCCCAGCAGGGGAGTTTGAACTGGCACCATATAGTTTCCTTAGTGAATCAAAAGGTTAGCTTTAAGCACACTTTTAGGTGTAGAATTTTCTGCACCAAGCATGAGATTTTTCCCCATTTTGGCTTATATGGTAATATAGGTGTGCGGAAACTCTTTGACCTCAGTGATATCCTTGAGTGGAGAATCCTTTAGTGAAAAATGACAATTTATAGAAGGTGAGGTAGTGAATTTACCCTACTTTTCCTAGCCCACCTTTGTACCACATATTGTATTTTTGAAATTATGATAAAACTGATTCCTTCTTTAGACACTTCTACCTAAGGCATGTTTAAGACAACCTTAAGCAAACTTTTGTCGTTTCATCCCTTCTAGCTAGCAAGTCTCCATAGGTAACCTAACCTCTTTTCTAGCTAGCTAGCAAGCTAGCATTTATAGATAACTTAAAAAGTCTTTCTAGCTAGCTAGTACACTCAAGTTTCTTTGGCTAACATTATAAGTACCAATTTAATGAGACTTAAAAAAAAGTTTAAATTTATCCCAACTTTTAGGCAATTGGAAGCCAAATTAACTACATTTCCACTATGTTTTGCTAAATTCGATCTATTGGAGGTTTTGTCCGCCCTCTAGAGATAGGTTTGACAATCTCCCTTCTTAATTCCAAAATTACACTGACCTCACTTATATATAAAATGAGGCAAAATAAGGAAGGAGTGGGTAAATATGGAAACAATGAGGGGGTTTATGTCATGCTATTAGGTAAAATAGGTCAGGTCCATGTAATTCTAATGGATAGATAATTAGGAGGCAAAGAAGAAAAGGGACACAATCTGCTTATTTGTATCAAGGTATAGAAAGCCAACAGGCAAAATGTTATATAATAAATTAACAAAATGTCCCGAAGGATGTTACATTTAAAACATAAATGATTAAGAGAGGGAGTACATGATAAGCAATAACATTTATAAGATCCAAAATAACTAATGGGAAATCCAATATACACAATATAAGCAAGAGATACAGGATCCATTCTCAGTAATTTTAACTTCAACACCCTCATAGTTATACCACAGTTCCCATGAAATAATCTTTTCCTTTTTGTCCCTATTTTGGTAAACCTGTTAAAGTACAATTGGACCTATTTACCTTTGTAACTTCCAATTATAAATAATACCTATAACTTTTTTCCCTCCCTTCAATATACATGGACATTAGAGTCAAGGCCTTCCTTGTAATAGTACATCTCAGATGCGACTGAAAACACTCTCAATAAGCATATTCAATAACTACAATTGGTTTCGACATACTCTTATTCCAATGATGTTGGGAACAGTTGATAAGTGAAATTGATGAATTTTTATTCCAATGAAGATCATTACAATCTACTTATAGAAATTTTTACAAGAATTATAATTTTGAATCAGTCAAAATGAATGATAGTGGAGTATTAACTCAATGGTGAAAGGGGAGATTTATTTAGTTGAACAAGACAACCAGCTTGTATAATAAAAGATATTTCAATTTCGTTTTGACTTTTCCAGCATTGCAAGTTCCCTACTTGTGATGGATATCTGTGCATGTGAAGTTCACCAGATGTTACTTAAGAGAAGCATGCATTGGTTCTATATCAACGAAAAGTACATAGTCAAATAGAAGATGCACAATAATAATCAAACTCCACGTTTTAACACTGGTTAAACTTTTATGATCATTGAAAATTTTGAAAATATGATAAACCAATTAATTGTAGGATTGTCAAATTCTCCCTACATGAAAGTGGTTCCAATAATCCAATTTACCTGAAGGTGGCTACGATTATCATTTGGGCCAGTAGGTAAGCGCGGATAAAGAGTAATGAGCAAAGCAGCAATGGAACTGTCGCTTGTTGAAAACGTTTGCATTCCACCTCCCAGAAACAAGAAACCAATAGCTAAGCTGACCTAAAAAAGTAGATTAATAATTACAAAGTTAGAATGGAAGCTAAAGAAATTTATTAATAAACCACAATTTTAAATAAGGAAATTCCAAACACTTCAGAGATTTTGCCTGATTGGAGATTATGTGAACAAAGATTGACCTACCAAATAAAGTACAACAAATATGAGTTCCAAACTAATTCTTTTACCATTCTATCATGAGGTATCTAAATCTCCAAAGAGCCCATGGCTTTTGTTGATTATATACATACATACAACACAAGCACAAGCTGAAGAAGCTTTTACATAAAATACAAAAATGCCAGACATTTTTGGCTGATAAGACACCAGGGGAATGAAGATTGTAAAATTTAAGATAAGAGCAGAAACATGGTGAATGAGGAAGCTTGCACACAAGCAGAACACTCACACGTACTGTCGCAGCCCCTCTCCCCTTTATTTATAATAATATGAAGATAGAGATTAACTACAATATAAACTCCTAAAGATAATGATAAATAATAACTAAGACTCCTAAATAATAATAAACTCTAAAACTCTAGATAATGATAAACTTAGATCCTAGATAACAATAAACTCTAAATCCCTTAGGAGTCCCACTTAAAAAGGTTTCTCAACACTCTCCTTCCAAGTTAAAGATTACACAAGCTTCAAGTTGTTATAAATAAAACCCAATTTAATAAAAAAATCACATATCTAGATTGCGACACCTAGATACTACATCCAGTATAATATTGAAAACATATCAAGACTGGAACACCAAGATACTGCACTACACCATAATTCAAAAACTTCACCCAACTAGTACTTCCTCTATCGACAACCTTGGTAGATAAACAACAGCTCCCAAAATTCTTCAGCCTACTTCCTATGAGCAGCCTCCTCAACATTCTCCCAACTTCTCTCCTTGGCTATGTCGTCTAATCACAATAACACAACTTCTAGTCCCGTAGACCTTCTCTCAATTGATCTCCACTTCTTGGGTTGCTCACAATGGCACTCTAACACACTAGCCCTGAAATCTTCAATTTCTTTTAACTCATAGTGGAACAACAACTTTAATTAACTTGTGCAATTAGCACTAACTCCCCCTGAGCAACAAGCTCTTTGAGAAACCTAAAACTTCAATTAGGCATAAACATAACCAAAAATTGAAGCAACCTTAATCATATTGCTTGCCACAAATGAAAATACCAAGACTTTAACCTCAAAAAGTTCTTTTTTCTTTTTGCGAAATACTAGGGAAAACCCAAAACTCCACAAAATTTCACAATCCACACAAAACTGACACTAGAAAAGATGTTAAGATTGATCATCCCTTTTTGGGCACATTGGTATGGTCAACAAAGTCTCATGCTCTCATGCATCTCATAAAACATAACATGAAGCCAAGAACTGAAGCATAGTAGTGCGTTTAGAGTTTTCTGCTACCATCACTGCTGAGGATGCACTGATCAAAAAGTTCTAAGGCCAATTAGACTGCCTTTGGCCCAATAGGACCTCACCGGAAAATTTTCCAGTCATTGAAAAATATTTTAGTTACTGAACAAAGACTGGAGCTATGTTGGAGAAATAGGAGGGCCAAAGCTCTCTTGGCAAAGTAGACAGAGCTCAGCCTTGAAATATACAAGATATTGAAGCTACTCTCTTTTCAAAGATGGCTTTAATACCATGTAAAAGTCAAGATAAGAACAGAAATATGGTCCTTTCGGCTAAAGAACAACAGCTATCACATGCCATGGCATACTTATGGGCCAAGAGGGATTTTTCAAGGGGACAAAGACAAGATTTAAATCAGATCCTGATGTTCCTATCTATAAACCAACTCCTTAGTACCAATTTTTTGTACATTTATATGATATGCTTAACATGCATACACAACACCACTTAGCACCTCCTAATTTCTAGTCCATACATTAGAGAGATTACACTAATACAATAATTGTTAGCATTTTCTAGAAGAATTATGACATATAACAACTTGTAGAACTTACTGCCATCTGAATACCATAACTAGACTGCCCATCGGCACAATTTCTGCTCCTTAGAAATCTCAATAATCGAAAGGTCTGTAAATGTCCAGACCCAGCCATTACCTGGGATGCATAAGTTTCAGCAATAAAAGTCTTAGCTACAATCTTAATATTCTACCAGTTTAGGGAGGAGGGAGGGAATTGCAAATACCACAGATAGGGAGAGAACAATAAGGTGAAGGCATGTCTCCAATGTGCCACGATCAATGTAGCGAGACAGTCCCTTTGGGAAAGAATTTCCTCTTGTAGGCGAAATCGGCTTGATCTGCAAGCATTAGAAAAAAAATTCGGAAGAGAGAGAGAGAGCGAGAATCCCACTCATAACTGACCAATAAATACGCATGAAATCAATGGGCATTATAATGCCATGGACAGACCTCATTTAGAAAGTACATAGCAAAATTGTAAAGTAACTCCTGTGCATTTTCATTCCTTGATCCGGCAAACACCAGCCCTGCCATGACTAACAATGTTAGAGCTGTTTTATAAAAAAAATCTACCCGGGCTTTCTCATATCAACCCAAGCTTTTAGGTCGAATAGGTTCTCAACAAGGTATCAAAGAGCCTCTACAACCAAGTAATTAAGCTTTCAATCCTCCGTGCCACTACTCTCCTATCTAGTTTAAATTTCAGCTTAAGGCTAGGGTGGGTGCATGTTTTGTCTATGCTTAGAATACAAAGGACCTTTACATGAGGGGCATGTTAAAATAAAACCATTCATAAGCATTATCCTAAAATATGTAAAGATGGGCCATGCAATGAATGCAATCCATATCTGTTTTTCTTTATCTTTTTTTTTTTTAATTTTTTACTACTATTCAGCATAATCGTCCAAAACTGCTCGCTCTAATATTGAAATATTGCTTCAGGTAATAAATTGCACATGACATCATCTAATGAGATTCACATTTAAAACATTAGTAAGATTCATCACAAACACTGCAAAGAGTATTTTACCAAGAGATATACAAGCTCCAGCCACTACATTAACATAAGCCTGTATAAAAGCCTCAGCATCCATATCATCAATGTCATTTGCATCATCTTCAAGGCCTTCTACACCATTTCTGACAATCTCAGGAATCAGGGACTGAACCCAATCTTTTGAGGGATGAACCCTACAGAAGAACAACCATCAAACATGGATCAAAAGATTGACAAACAAATCCAAGTCACTTGTTGTAATAATTTTTTAAAAGATGCACAAACCTGCTCCACATTATTAAATTTCGGGCAATGACTCGAAGCATTATGAAATCAGGCCTCACATATTGCAAGTCAAAACGTGTATTAGGAATTAAAAGCCTCGACACAATAGCCTCTGATCCTGTCTATCAAAAATTGCAGGCCAAAGTCACAACAGCTTCACATATATCCACAGAAAGTTTGAAATTGAGAGAAGGCAAATTGATGAATGGCCTTACATACTTTTCAATTACAAAGATATACTTTAAAGGAAGTTTCAGGTACACAGGCAATTATAATACTCAAGATGTTCATTTTTTTTAAGATGAAAAAAAAAATTATTAATAAGGAGAGAATAATAGACAAATGTACAAAAACAAAGAACAAGAGATCCTCATCAGACGAAAGTAAAACCAAAAGAATATAGACTAAACTCTAACTCAAAAGAACATTCCAATTTCTTAAGGCCCACAAGGGATACCCCCCCTTAAAAAAAAACCATTTGCTGAAACCCAGAAAGAGGACAAAAATTAATCCTCTGCCAAAGAAGATGTGTTGAAAGGAATTACTAATTAAAAACTGTTGCATTCTGTTCTAACCAGAGACACCATAGACCAGCAAAACTGCACATTGCCAAAGAACTTTATGCTCCTTTTGCCTCCAAGATCCTGTAAACTTGATAGCTTAAAAACAGTCCCAAGATCAGTAGGACAAACACAACTCTAATCAAATAACCCACACAGCCTATTCCAAATATGCCAAGCCACTTCAATACTAGAAGAGATGGTTATTCGTTTCTGAGCTTCCAAAGCACATTACAAAAACATCAAGTGATAAGGCCTTATTGGGTCTTATAGTCTGAAGCAAATCACTTGAATTAATTCTATTGAGTACCGTTGTCCAAACATAAGCTATTACCTTAGAGGGGCTTGACTTTCCAGAAATACTTTGAAACTGAAAGAGAAATATTTGGACTTCAAATCGTAAATTTAAAGAAGGACGAATAAGTGTAAGAACCCGAAGTATCCAAATTCCAAATCCTTCTATCAAGCAAAGAAGAAACACAGAATAGGATAGGTATTTCCAATAATAAAGCAAGATCATCAACAAGTCTAGCATTAAGATTTCTAGAAAAGTGAAAGTTCCAAGAAGAATGATTACTCTGTCTGACTAAGAACTCAGCTATTAAAGCATTATGCAAACAGGATAACCAAAAAAGATGTGGAAAAAGCTCAAGAGAAGAAGCTTCACCAATCCAATGTTCGTCCCAAATTTGAAAACAAGTATCATCCCTTTTATGAAAAGAAAGCATTTGTTAGAATAGTTTAAGTGTGTCACAACTAGAATAAACTTAGTTAGTGATTAGTAGGCTTGGGCTCATACTACATGCCCTAACCCTTTTACTTGACCTAATTGACAACTATTAGTAGACACACTGGGTGCCTATCTAAGAAAGAAGTTAGTAATTCCATTTTAGTATTATTCCTTATTTCTCTACATGGTATCAGATCGCCAATGGTAAGGCTTCAATTGTTTTTGCTTTTTGGGCCAAAGCTCCAACCACTTCTCTAAGGAGCTTTGGCCCCCCTCCTCTCTGGTATAGCTTTTGTATTCCGTTTTTGCCTCTATTTCAGTGACTCAGATATTTTCCAATGACTCAAAAGTTTTCTAGAGAATTTCTTTTGGACCATGGATACTTCAATCAACCTCAAAGACTTGCTAATAGTGCATCCACGATGATAGAGGGCTGAAAATCCTTTCCCATGCCGTTGCTCCAAATATGTCATTTTCCCACACACTAGCATGTGAAAGTACGTCCGACACTGATGGTCTCACTACTGTACCCAAAAAAGGCCAACCAGCCTTCCTAGTTGTGATTCCTGCATTTGTTATATGTAGAATATGATGCTTTGTGGTGGCTTTAGTTGCCCTAATTTTTATTTGTATTTCATCACGATTGTTCTTATAATTATTTTGATTTCTTTGGTGATGTGAGATTTGGAACCTTAGATTAAAAAAGGGGGGTGGGGGAAGGATTGAAGAGTTCAACATTTGATTGTGTTAGTTGGGTGCTATGGCGGCAATCCAAGTAATGGAGACCAACTAGGAGAGCGTCAAAGGGGTCACTCATGGGAAATAGATTGTGACTTTGTGTTAGATTATGTGGCTACAGAAAGCATCTGGGAGAATGTCAAAAGAGCTGCTCGTGAAAAGCAGGTTGAAGAATTCTAAGAGTTCTTTTGTCTACCAAGGACATTGTATAAGAATCAGTTATTGAAGATCTTGAATTGTTGCAACTAGGCAAACTTGTGAGTTGTAATGTTTTGTTGGGCAACCATGTGAGTCACGAAGTTTTGTCTAAGTTTTATGGGTTCCAAATTTGGATATACTTTTATTTGAATTTAATTGAGTTTTGATTGTAACAAGCTGAAGTTTGTATAATCTTCAAGTTCAAGGGGAGTGTTAGAACAGTTTGAGTGTGTAACAACTAAGATAAGCTAAGTGTATTACGGAATAACAGGCTTGGGTTTGTACTATACATACTAACCCTTGTACTTGACCTAAAAAACAACTATAAATAAACACACTTGATGCTTCGCTAAGTAAGAAGTTAGTGACTCCTCTTCAGTATTATTCTTTGTTTCTCTACATCATTTAAGAAAAGGAAGGACATATTTAAAAGACGAACTTCCAGGGACTTGCATGAGCAGCACCAATCCTAGGATTAGCATCCCATCCATTTGCTAAACACCATATATGCTCCTAATCACCTTATGCCACAAAGAAGTAGGCTCCAAAGGAAACTACCAAAGCCACTTAGCCATTAGGGAGACGTTGTTAAACACCAAAGTACCTAAACCCAACTCTCCATCCTCCTTCAACCTACAACACACCTCCCAACTAACCAAGTGAACTCTTTTACTCTCACAACCCCAGGACCAAAAGTAAGTCTTGTATAATCTTCTCAATCTTTTTGGTCAACCTCATCACAATCTTGGACAAAGAAAGATAAGAAAGAGAAAACTAGATGCCTAAATTAAGGTCATCCTCACACTAAGTGAAAAATAAGCCCCGTTCCAACTCTTTAAATTTTTTTAAATCCTATCCAACATAAGATCCCAAAAAGACTCAACTTGTAGATTGCCTTCTAAAGGA
Source organism: Erythrophleum fordii (assembly GCA_032878935.1). Classification (NCBI taxonomy): domain Eukaryota; kingdom Viridiplantae; phylum Streptophyta; class Magnoliopsida; order Fabales; family Fabaceae; genus Erythrophleum; species Erythrophleum fordii. Next base: position 1,926,716 of record JAVQMF010000058.1, read on the forward strand.
ACACCTACATAAGTTTAGACCATTTTACCACCCTATAACCATCCAATTTAACTAAATTACTGATGAACTTATCATGAACATTAATCCCAACCAACCTACACTTTGATAAATTGTTGCAAAGCCCAGATACAATCTTAAAGATTAGAGCAACGAAAGCACATGCTAGAAATTCTACCTATTGTCAAGAAGGAAGAGAATGATATCATCAACAAATTGTAGATGAAAGACTTCTAAACCCTCCAACCTAACCATTAAAGCTTACATTAACCCTTTCTCAGAACCCCTAGTCAACATATGACTCAAAACATCAACAAGGGTAAATAGAGAAAGGGAAAGAGAATCTCACTGCTTAACACCTCGCTATCTTTTAAACCACTCTTTAGGATCCCCATAAACTATAACAACAAAAGCAACAAAAGAGACAACTACAAATCTCGTTTCTCCATCTATTCCCAAACCGCTTGCAACTAAGAACTTATTCGAAAATACCCAATTGACCCTATCATAAACTTTCTCAAAATCCATCTTATCAACCAAACCCTTTTGCTTTCTTCGCTTAAATGTCCTCCACTATTTCAGTTGCTACCAACCTAGCATCTAAGATTTGCTTTCCTAGCACAAGAGCACTTTGGTTCTCAGAGATAGTATCCCTAAGAACCTCCCCTAACCTCACAAAAAGAACTTTAGTGATGATCTTGTAAACACTAGATGCCAAGCTAATAGTGCTAAAATCATACACCCTACCCTTTTTAGGAACAAGAGAAATGAAAATAGAGTTTATACTAATAGTTATCCTTCTAATATAATAAAACTCATTAAAAACCTTCATCAAATCACCGTTCACAAAAGACCAACAAGCCTTGAAAAAAGACATATTAAAACCATCTAGACCAAGAGCTTTTTCCCTATCTATTACGTGGAAATTAGTAGAGTTAATAGTTATGCTAAGGAATAATAATGAATCTGTTAGTTTGTTAGTATTGTTAGGAAAACCATAATAGTATCCTATCAATATAAATAAGGGATGGTTTAGATGTAATTGGTGTGAATGATTTGGGTACAAGTGTGTGTTTACTGTGTGTTTGCTGTTACTATGTATCAATTGGTATCAGAGTAGTTATATTCCTATAGAATGGAAGAAGAGTTGTGGATTAGAACGAAGATGGTGGAAATAAATGTTACTAAAATACAAAGCTTCCTAATGTAAATGAAGGAGCAACAAAAGAAGATGAAAGCAAGCCTCTCCAAAGTAGAGATGGCAAATAAGAGTCAAATGCAATATCAAGATCTTATGGCCATAGAAATTCAAGAAAAGGAAGAATTTATGATCAAGTCACTTGAAGTAGAGCTTGATACAAAAGAAGATGAATCTTACATCATCTTGAATCAAGAAAATTACCAAAAGACACCAAAAGAGGTCAATAACGAAGATGAGAAAGGCGATGGTATCAAAGACGATGAAGAAGGAAAAAAATAGAGACATTGAAATCATTCTCGGAGATTTCAGAATATGATAATGAAAACATAAAGAAGTTAGTGAAGTTCGTCGAAGTTGGAGAAATTTCACAAGCAAAGCCTTCAATGATCCAAACATCTCTTTAATGGTGAAGATTGAAGAAAAACAAATCAAAGAATAATTTCAAGATCACAATCTGAAGAAAGCCAACACCTACGACTCCCTTGCCCAATCCCTCATCTCCAAAGACACTGTCCCCAACACTCTAGAAACAACTCCATCAAAGTCAACTTCTACAACTAAGCTGATTACAATTTCTTTGCAGCCACCTCTCTCTTTTTCATCACTGATGGCACCTTTTACGATTGCAATGGCCAACTCATCTTCCAAATCTACTCCTATGGACTTTGACACTTGCAATAAGGATGAATTTGTTCTCATGGATTTCTAAGGTTGCTGTCTTTTCACCATTCGCTAAAAGAGCCTGAATCTTCATCTTTAATGGGAAGGGTACCATGAAGGGGGAATGAAAAATAACAAATCGATCTTCAACATGAAGAGATCGTCGACCAATGGACAATCATGAGCAAACATAACAATGGAAGTGCATGAAAATAATGCCGTGTGTTGAGTGCTAGAACTAATACTAGATTGAAGGGTCTGCACCTAGAGAAAAGGGATCTCCACCCGTGGCTAAGGTCATAATTTTACTTGGACCTTTGTGCATCATGACAATGGGCTTGTGGTGTTGGTCAACTATACAAGCATATGGACCAGTGGCACAAGCCCATATTATGTGGCCTGATGAGTCCAACCATGAGAGGATCTAAAAAATTGTTGGAAATCCATATTATATGGCTCCAGAGGTGCTTAGGCAAATTATGGGCCATAGATAGATATATGCAGTAAGGGAGTACTTCTCTGTATCTTACTGTGTGGAGAACCTTGGCCTAATATTTCAGAAAGTGCTAGAAATCTTGTTAGGCAAATGTTAGAAACAGATGCTAAGCTTCGACCAACTGCCAAGTAGGTGCTTAAGCTTTCTTGGCTCCAAAATGCTAAAAAGGCTCTTAATGTCCTTTAGGAGATGTTGTCAAGGGCTAATTATAGTAGGGTAATTGGGCCAAGGTTTTACAAATGAGGAATTCTTTCCAACCCATAAGTTACAATACCAAAGTACTAAGAAAAAAAAAATTACAAGGATCATTTTAAGGGCGAGAGTATTGTTACATGGAAATTAGTAGAGTTAATAGTTAGTTTGAGTTGTTAAGGAATAATAATGAGTCTATTAGTTTGTTAGTATTGTTAGCAAAGCCACAGTAGTATCCTATCAATATAAATAGGGGATGGTTCCAATGTAATTGGTGTGAATGATTTGTGTACAAGTGTGTTTACAATGTGTTTACTGTTACCATGTATCACTATCCATCTTCCAAATCACACTATAAACCTCCCCGTCCTTAAAGGGTCTTTTAACCAAGCAACCTTAGTGCCTACAATAGGGGACCAATCTAACCCCTCAAGGCCTTTCTATGACTTCCTCAATATAAAGTTTTTGTAAAACCAAGTTGCTTTTTCTGTTATTGCAGCAATATCCCTAACAAATCCCCCTTTTTCTACCTCCAACTCCTTAATCAAACTTCTTCTACCATTTGCATCCCCTTCCCTAGCTTGCTTAATTCTACTCTCGTCACCAGCTGATCTCACCCTTATTAAAAATCTCTTCAAGCATCTTAAGACCAACCCACGGGCACACCAATCATCCACTAAACCACCGTCAATCTCCATCTTATCTAAACTAAAGCTATTCATCACAATCATTAAAGCTAGAAACTAATAAAATTTTGCAGAAATAGACAAATCTACTCATCAACAGCCCTATAACTTACTCTAGAGTGGATTTGCTGGAAATACCTTTAAAAACATCAAAGCTAGAGCAATTGTAGCTCCAGGGGCAGTGACATCAATATTGACTGTTGTGCCATCCATCATCTATAAGGGAAAAAGGTGTCCAGAATAGTTATGTGGCAAGAATTTCAACCAAAAAAATGTCATAAACACAAATTTTAGTTCAGTTGTTTCATTACGAGGAAAGGAAAAAAAAAAGTTGAATTTAAAGAACCTGCACAGAACCGCGATTTTCATCCATTGACAGTGTTGAGAAATGAGATCCTTCCTGATGCAAAAGTTCAACAGTGTCATGTAGAAAAAAATAAAAAATAAATTTAAAGTACCTTAAGAATAGCAGATTAAAATGGTGTAGTCTATTAGACTATTAAAAAATAGTCTATTTGAAGAGAGAAAGAAATCTTAGGTTTTCAGCATGGACAAAATAAGAAGTGGAGAATTTGTGGATTCAGCAGCATACACTGTGAACTTTGCCACCAAGGAAGAGGAACAGTCGATTCACAAATGTGTCCAGGGAACCAAGTGCATCCTCTCCTCGCCCTTCAGGCAACATATCTTAGTTAAACAAAAAAACAAGTGAAACGCAATCCAAAAGCCGGTACTTGTTTAAGCATTCATACCTAAGGCAACAAGACCCAGAGCAAATCCTGCAGAAACAGCATGACCCTCTCTCTCAAGAACATTATCACCTCCACTTCTACGGCCAATTTCACCCTAAAAATTATTACATGTAGTAGAGTACCAAATATTAGGAATTAAAAAAATAACTCTCAGATGAGAAATTAAAGTATAAAGTGCATCTCTGCAGAACTTAGTTCAACCAGAGCAGATACAGATAATATTATGCAGGATACAAAGGAACTATGCAATTCCATACTGAGAATAAATCATGAAAACCACTTGATTTTGATGGGAACTTTCCAACTCTACTTTTATTAATGAACAGAATAATGTCTTCCTCCCCTGTAGCTAAGGAAGAAGAAGGATTACTCTAGTACAACACTGAAAACCAGCAAAATAAAAGAGAAAATGATAGCAGAAGGCAAGACTCCTGGCTTTTGAGAGGCCAGGTGCTCTCCAGGGCAAAATCCCAGAATTTTTCCTCCCTTCTCCATCTCGCTTACACACTATAACCACCCCACACCTCACTCACTCCAATCATATACTACAAGACAAAATTAGTTACCCACACCTGCCACCTCACCACTTATATTCTGATGAGATTCCCTTTTATTTCTTCTCTCATACACTCTCCCCCACTTCCCACCTGAGACAGCTTTGGTCCTCCTCTCATAAACTTGGCCCTTTGTAACATTAGGCCTATTGGGCCCATCAGATTTTCTTCCGTTGAGGCAGGTTTATCAAATAGTATCTCTACAAACCACCCATAGAGTCAAGCCAAGCAAACTACATCTTTTAATAACTGACTAATGAACTCTATGAGTGGGAAGATGATAATGAAATGCAGATATATTGAACCCCTAAGGCCAAAGGCTAATTGAATTTAACAGAATAGGGGAAAAAGACACATTGTGCTAAACTCACATGACAGTTATCAGAAAAAAGTTTAATACACCAACCAGTGTTGAAATATATGCTACATAACAAGCATATTCAAGAGAAACACAACTATAATTGATAAGGGTTGACTAAACATTCCAAACAAGAAATAAGCTTCAGTAGAACAAATAGCACCAGCTCCAAAAAGATCCATTAGCATTCTTTTTAACTTGATGACATTCAAGAATTTAATAACTTAGGGAAAAAAGGAAACCCTAAAATTTTCAAGCACAGAATCAACTAGCACATAAGATGAGAAGCATAGCTACCAATAAAATCTGCATAGTCTGTGGGTGCGCTGAACCTTCATACAGAATCCCCACTGATATTAAAGCTGCCGACTGGGAAGAAAAAGTTGCAAGTTGAAAAATAATCATCAGGTCTATATTAATAATATAATACTGTACACCAATTGAATTTTATTTATTGAAGAATAGAACACTTCTCCAATCTCAAGTGAATAGTCACAGCAGGACAAAACAAAATACCTGGAGGAGGGTTGGAACCTCTAACTCTGGATAGGAAGATGGATGCCGAGCAGGGATATGAACATGAAGACTCTGACAAAACATGCTTTGATCAATTCAGCATATTATAAAATGCATGAAGGGTGAAAGTGTGAAAGATGCTAATTTCATGCACTCCAGAATAGAAACAAATACAGCAAAAACTTTTAATTTTGAATACTAGTGCACATATGTGCATATAGCAAATGATTATTTGGGCGCAAGTGCACTGTGAGGAGGGAGGGGTGGGGAATCCAATAAAAACTTTCAAAGAATAATTAGAAAACAAGCCATTTGAAAGTTCAATTTTGACACCCCACCACCATTGAAATTCAATCCCACTACAATAGTCATCTTATTTAAATTCAATATTAACTTATTTTAGTAAAACTTATGAGATATCCATTCGAAAAAGTAGTATTAAGCAGAATAAGCATAAATTGAGATGACTAATAACATAGTGAGCATTCCTATGGCAACAGAATTTTCTTATTGATATATCTTCAATTAGGCACATCCCTGATTTAGAATAGTCATGAAAAATGTTAAATGGATCAGCGTTTTCTATTAATAGACTCCATGTTGAGATGCCTCTGTTTCAGTTTCATTAGACTCAATTGACAACTATAAGTGTTTTCCATTCATATGTTAACTCATAAGTGCTTATCATGCACAAGAAAAAACAATGCAATCCATAAGAATACATTGAGCTCAACAATTGAAGTTTTTATTATCATACAAATATTTTCAAGACTTCCCCAATTCATTGTCATTTTTTCCTGCTAAGAAGTGTAATTTCTAGACATATTCTTGGTCTCAAACCACCTAGCAATTTTCAATATCTATGAAGAATCAATCAGATGAGCATACAGTAATCTTAGGTGAGTCCTAGAGGTACCTAGGATATTTACTTCTCTTATCAGGATGAAAGAAATCTTGTATTTCAGTCACAAATTACTGTGAGCATAAAATCATAATGAAGTTGGTTAGTTAGTGCCGTTCAGTTTAGCACTACAGTTTAAAGTGTACTCAATTAAAATATAGTCCCAGGGTATAATACTCAAAAATATCAAGATGATACTGAGTGTAACCTTCTCTTTGATTCAAAACTTTAGCAAACCTATAGCACTAATTTTAGAAAATGTTTCTATAAAGGATGTCCACAATAAGTACGAAGAAACAAAACCAATGCACTTCTAAAATTACTTAATGGATGAATGTCACTGAGATCATGTATACTTCAAGCTTAGTTGAACCAATTCTTCAAGATAATAATTATAAAGTAAATCTACAACTATTGTAAAGATCTTTTCCATCACACTCAAGGATACAAGGCTATAATTCGTCTGAGAGCCAAGATCTTCCATAATTGCTTTTCTTTTGGAGAGGGTGGAGAAGGGGTTCAGTATAATTTGTCACCTTTGATATTGCTGGCTGCATGGTACCTCTATAAGAAGCTGCCAGACCAAGCATCAATCCTACAGTTGTGCTTTCATGCTCCTAGGAAATTGAAGTGACAAGAAATTGATGTCAAACAAGAAGGAAAAACTGAAAGATGATAATACAACAACAAGAAGAAGGAAGAGATGGAAGATTTGGCCCCATGTTCAATAATATAAAATGCATGATGCACTAAAGACAGCCTTGCCCTAAAATTCAACAGTTGTTAATTTCATCTAATGAGGATCCAACCTCTGACCTAAGATACTGTTCATTGATCTTCGTTTTGACTGTGATAGACATCCAACAAGGTGGAAAACCCTCTCCCAAACACTAGTTGTTGAGATGGGAAAATTGCCTTGCTTAAGTATCTCATTAAGCAGCCCATGTCACTCGATGTGAAATTTTGACATCCTATACTATTTTGGTCTCCATTAGACTTCAATCACACTACAAAAGATATTTCATTCTAGAAAATAACACTAGTAAATATATGATTAACAACTAATTTATTTTCCTTCTACCATTCTAATTGTCAGATTTCACTTAACATAAACTATTTTGCAAACATTGAAATAACTTCCCTTTAACAAATTTAAGTTACAACATTTACCCACTTAAAAAAAAAAAAAAAAGTGGAACTATTTGAAGCCTATAGTTAGAATGTTAGAAAGTGTTGAGCTAGATAGATACATATATAGAAAGGCCATAAGGATAAGATATCAAAACTAAGATATGGTGGGTGTGTATAGTACAAACATAATCCATTAGATATTAAAACTAAGATAATGGTTGTATTACCCTATTCAATTCCTGAGATTCATAATCCATTTTATTTTCATATTTTCAAATGTTGCTAGAAGTGGCTCAAAGGATTGAGAAAACTAAGAGAGGCTCTCTTTTGTCTAGCATGGGCGAGAAGAGAAGAGAGCATCTTCTTGGTTGGGAGGTGTTGAGGTTTAGGTCTCGGATATTTGTTGTCCAAAGATCATTGCTTTAGCAAACAAATGACTACACCATTAACCTCCAAAGACTATCAACTACAGCACCAGGTTATTCAAAGCAACTAAAATTTAGAACAAAAATGGGTGGGATGCCAAACCCAACTATTAAGGGTACTCACATGAGTCCTTTGAAATTATTTCACATAAATATGTTTCTTGGCCACCAATTTCTTCAAGAACTTGTTTGGTACGCAAAAAGTTAGGTATGAAAATAGAAAAAGAAAGAAAAAAAGTGATTTTGTAAATAGAAAATACCCATAATACCTTTACTTTTAATGATTGAATAATTATTATTAGAAATCATTAAATAATGATTGAGTAATAATTGTAAGAGTAAAATTGAGATTTTACATAACTTTCCTTTTCCATTTCTTTTTCCTTCCCCCTTTCCTCCCTTACTAAACGAGCCCTAAGACTAAGTGGTGGCTCTCATATCATATACTGGTTGGATATTTGGGCAGAAAATATCCTTTCCTTAAAATACCTTTTCCACATCTCTATTGTCTTTCTATTATCTTTACATAAATCACCCATTCAAAATTTCTATTGTACGTAATGATTTAATCACTCTCATTCTCCATAACTTAAATGAATTTAAAATGCATTCTTGCAAGTCATATTTTCAGTTTCTTATTCATTCTCTTAATATGGAAAGGTTCCTTCTTGATAAGCCCATTCAGAAAATCTGAAAACTCATAAAATCAAGTCCTACATTTGGATACTGCTACTCAATAGAATTAATAATGAGTAACATGTTGCAAATTTAGAAATGTTTCACAGCTCTTTCTCATTATACATGTGGTATTGCAATTCTAGCTTGAACACAGTTGCCCATTTATATGGTTGTTTTATTATAGAATAATCTGTTTGGAGTCCTTGGTGGTTGTGTTATTTGACCTTGAAGTACTTGCTTATGATAAGGTTTAAAGCATTTAGCAAGACTAAAGAGGGAAATTTTTTAGGCAATTTGCAGTTTATCTTGTTCTTTAGTGTATTTGGTTGAGGAGAAACGCCCACGTCTTGAAGGGCTTATTTCACCCTTACATATGCTATGGGATAGGATTGTATTGTTGGCCTCCCATTGGTAATCCGGTCTAGGTTTCTTAAAGGGGGTTTCCTTGATATGCAAAGAGATTGGACGTCTGTGTTGCAATTTTTTTTTTAAATTCTTTTTGGCAGTGTTTTATTTTTGTTTCTCTATTTAGAAGTATATCTTCTCTTTTCATTTAAATAAAATTACTCTTACCAATTAAAGAAAAAAAAAACCTCATTACTGCAATAATTAAGCACTAAAACTTCTGATGAACCTATTTATCTTGTTTTCTTGAATATATGTATGCAGGGTTAGGTTAAAATCATGTATCTTGACTCCCATCTGCATTCTGCAGATGCAGTAAGCCATCATTGGGACTTCGATATTTGCAATTACTAGTTACATCAGCAAATTTCAAAAAAATAAAAAAATAAAAATAAAAATTATAGTAAATAAGTCATTCTGTCGTTCTTTGACCTAATTATATCACAGCTTATGAAATAGGCTTATACAGAAATGTATGTTTTTAGACAAAAAAATTAAGAAACCAAACTTAATTTTTATCAGCTGTCTATTTATAATGAATCACTGCTTAATAGAAAGGCAGCTATAGAGATTTAATAGTCTTACATACTGAATTTAGTTTTCTTTTTTTTTTTCAATTCTACACAAAGATTTAGTGTATTTGTGAAACTAATAGTATAACTGTAGAACATATAAGTTTTCAAACTACAAAAGTATGAGACGAACATAGAGGCAGAAGAACCAAATCTGATATTCAAGGAACAAATTACTCTCACTTGCCCTGCATTTTGCTCTTATTACACAAACCTCCTTAAGTAGGAAAGTTCCTTCCCCCCTCCCCATGGAAGGGGAACAACTTTAGCAGACGTTTGTGTAGGTTTCCAAGGAGGTTTTGCAAAGGTTTTCTGATAGATATTAGGTAGTATGAGATGCCTAAACCTTAGGCTAAGTAGTATGGGATATTTGGTGTGATATTTAAGGAGAATAATTCCTCCCTCTTGATACCATGCTTTTGAGGGTGGGTTTTCCACGCTTCATTACGTCTTATCATTTGGTATCCAATTTGGTTAGACAATGGCACAAAGAGGGCTACTTGCGTAGGGTCTAACCAACGAAAAGGCCAAGAGAAGTGTCACAAAGTCCAACTGCCAAAATGTCAGCTCTTCAGGGGCAATGCTATAATAGGGATTAGATTGTATGGGATGCCTAAGTCTTACATCCAGTGATATGGAATACTTGATGTGATAATTAGAGAGTGGTTCTCCTCCCTTGATAGCACCCTTTTAAGGGTGGGTTCTCCACACCTCTTTAGATCCTATCTTTTTCTCCCCCCCCCCCCCCTAAAAAAAAAAAAATCTTTCAAGGAAAATGTGTGCAGATTTTCAAGGTAGAGAGGAAGTTTACAGAATAAGCACAAAATGCAGAGTGTGATTCACTATTCAAATTCAAAAATAAATAAATGAATACACACACACACACACGCGCGCATATCCTAAAGTTAACTCAGATAAATCCTTCTCCTATGTGCACAACAGTATATTGAGCTATCCCTTCAATATAAAGAAGTAATAAATTAAAATTTAAGATAACCAAGAAGACAGTTGCCTTAAAAACAACCTGAGAAAAATACTGGTATATGTCTGTAATGTTCAAGACACGCAAATATCCATGCAATCCTAGAGCAAGGAGAAGTCCAGCATGAATAGAATTTGGCTCCTCAGGTTTGTTGTATATTATCCATGTTCTTGACATTTTTCCCTGAAAAGAAAGAGGTCATATGCATCATTTAGACTTAAAAAGATTAGAATCCATGACATGCCATTACATAGGCAAATCAGTAACAATGCTGTGAAAGCTGATTTTATTTTAATGATAAAAGAAGTAATTTCTGCAGAAGCACAACTAATTGCAAACAATATATCCTCATTTTGCATAGCAACCAAAAAAAAAAAAGACCAACATTAACATTAATCCAAAGAGCTCACCAATCTTTATGCATCATTACAAAAATTATATCTAGTGTAGGTTCAAATATTACTTGGGAAAGTAAGAGGCTCTCAAAATCCCCCCCAAAAAAAAAGAAAAAGAAAATAAGAGCAAACAGAAAACAATGCATGGACAATAGAAATAAGATGAATAAAAAATGAAAATGAGTTAGGAAACAGAGAATAAACCAGTTGTAAACTAAAAAGTCCATGCTAATATAAAAATAATATGGTTAGATGTTTCACGCTTAGGCCTCTGTCTCTACAAACACGAATGCATGCTCATACAGAACCATGCATCAAATTCAAGAACCAGTTGGCAACCCAAAATAAAGATGGCACAGGTGGGTAGTAACACAGCAATTATGACAACTTGGAGTCCTATGATGCTCTGCTGAAGATTATGTACCTATATTCTCAGTATGTAGAATATAGCCCCAAATTAGGTCAATTACAGGTTAATGAAATCTTACATAAATTCAGGACTCCACCAAGTCTGTTATATACTTTATTTTCCTTAAGAAACTTTCTGTAGACATTGAAATGCTCTTAACACATGAGATCTAAAATTATGGAATCCCAATCTTCACATAAAATGATAACCATTTTCAGATGAAAGAGAGAGAAATTAACACATGCATCTATCAAGAGAGGAAAAAAAAATTTTTGACAGACACTCAAGACAACCAAACTATGAGCCCTATTCACTTGGGAAGAAAACTTTTTCTGAAAACAAGGTTAAACCTGAAGAGGAGCCAGTCTTAGTCCAGCAGCAACAGCATTATGAAACTCAGGCCAAGACTTGAGTTCTTGTAGGTTCCTGATACTGGGGTCTAGATTAACCTGTCAGAAGTAAGAATTGTGCAAGTTATAAGAGGTACAATAAACTAATAAATAATTTGCCAAACCAAAGCAGGTAATAAAAATACATTTAAGCACATGAATCGAACGTACAGTTGCATTCTGTTGGGCAGGCAACCGACCTGCTAAAACAAGCTTTGGAACAGTAAAGGCCTAAAGATTTGGAGAAGATCCAATCAGAAAGTATATTTCCAGAAAAGACTTCAAAGTTCTAACTTTGAAGATAATAGGATCAGCAACTAAAAGTACCTCAGTCAAAAGTGTATATATGGTTGCAAGAGTAAATGCCCCGCGTCCTAGAGGAAGTGCAGTGGTCCTTTGGGCAAGGTGCCAAAGTTGAGCCTTCATAAAAAGCATAAGAAAAGCATCAAAGGTAATGATTATTAAAAACAATATTATGTTTAATCAGCAAGAGAATTAAAGAAATATCAAGCCAGGAAAATTAATGCAGAGAATCAGAAACAAACTTCTTGATCGCTTAAGCTGGTTTGTAATTTGAGTCCAGAGAGAAGTAAAGTTCATTGCTTTTACAACATGGCCAGCAAATTTGGTGATATATCAAACTCAAGTAAGCTTACCCAATTGCTCAGCCATCAGAGGAAAATATAATAATGGTGGCAAAGAATACACATGGTTCACTTAGCACAAGAACCTCATATGCTTCCTGATTAAGGGATAAGCATAAAATCACATAACATAATTAAGTCTTCTTCTCAAAAAGTACAGGAAACTAACAGGGATAATGTCCTTAGAAGGATGAAATACTCAAATGGATATTATGGATTCACAAATGACAGACTTTATCAACTCCAGCTAAATTCCCTTTTATTCTGTATGAGCATAATGAAATCAAGAGTGAAGTGAGATATGTCAACTACACATTTCCATGGCTGCTGTAGTTTTGGTATTGATTTGATGAAGCTCTTAAAATACTAAATCATCCAAAAACAAAAAAGTAGTCATACCTTTGATTACTCTAACTCACAAAAAATATTTTTTTATCCTTTTTTCTAGTAAAAGAATAATAATAATAGAAAAGAGAAGAACAAGATAAACATAACCATTTTTACTACAATTATATTTATCTTACTCATTAAATCAAATTATTTTTACCTTGATAATCAAATCAAATTCCCTGATCTTAAGAATAGTCCTGATAGAAACCATAACTAAACCAAAATATGATGATAAGAACAAAATCAACCATATATGAAAAGAAATAGAATTTAAACAAGTGAAAAAAAAAAAAAAAACTAGACATCAAAAATGGCAAATAAAATGTATGAATGTGTTGGACAGCTATAACATCTGTCTGGCCTCAAAAAGAAAGGGGAAAAAAACCTCATAAAAGTGCATGATATATGTCATAGCAAGAGAAACGCACGATCAGACTAACTAGGAAGATTATTACTAACAACTTATCAGTTGCTTGAAAAAGAAAATTGAAAACAAAGTTTGATATGTGTGACAGTGTAATAAGTGAGAAATAGAAGTAGTCAGTTAAGTTTTTCGGAGGCTGTTAGAAATTAGTTGTAATTACTTGGTTCTGTTAACTCTGACTGGTCTGTGTATAAACCAGAGGGTTAAGAGAATTAAGACTGATTCATGTCATAATAAAGAACTACTTGAGAAATTCCCTATTCTCTGGAGTCTTGGCATCAAAGTTGTAGACAGTAATTAATAATTCACCAATCAGATATCTTAGAAACTACAGCATACCTGCTGGAGGTCTTGGTCAGAAGCACTATGGTTAATAGATGTTTGAATAGCCACAGGTCTTGAAGAGCACAAAAGGCGTCTAACCTAGTAAAAGCATAAGCCATGACTTTAAAATATGTAAAGAATGAAGCAGAACGAAATGAAGAGGAATAAAAGAAAATCTAAGTTTATATATAACTTTTGCACCATCACAACAAACATCAATTGACCTTGCACAGCACCTAAAAGGTCACATGATACCAGCAAAGTAAACAACATATACTTGGTAGACTGAGGAACATACTCATTACCATACACTGAAAACAAAAGAATTGCATGCTAATCAGTAATAACTCATACCTTGGTGAAACAGATTAACATTACATGTACCAGATAGACCATAAAGAAATCAAAATCAGTAATAGTACCAAAAGATGTTAAACTTTAAAGCAGCAAACCAGATGATTTAACATGCATAAAAAAACACGAGTGCTTAACATTAACAAGGTGTCCTCTACCATGCTGAACTCTTCTCTTCTTTCTACTACCATGTTTTGTTGTTAAAAGCACGTGAAAGAGAACTGAAAAAAAAAATTCTCTGGACTTGGTAGTAAATAGTGATGACAATAAAACGGTGACCTCTTTGCATTCAAAGTTTAAAATTAAATTGATGTGGAAAGCTTGCAATGATATCTCAAAATGCAGTTAAAGAAGCATCCAAACAATTACAACATAAAATTGATAAAAATACATGCCCATTCCTTTTCTCTATAGGCAAGCCACCATCGGGACTGAAATCCATGTAAAGTACCATAACTGACCTCATTCAATCTTAGATCACGACCATAACGCAACTGTGTGCTGGAGTTAAAAATATGCTCCATACCATCAATCATAGACCCATCAACTGAATCTGTGTCCTCAAACTTTGTACCTTCGAAGCCAATTGCATCAGAAATAGTAGAAGATATTGTCACTGGATGCAGGTTTAGCATATAAGGCGTGGACATAGAGATTACATTCACATTGGTTGGTCTTTCAATTTCCCTATACTTGCATTCGCGTGCCAAAGATGACATTGCCAAATCTTGTCGACCAAGAAGGACATAAGCAGCAGCTGGCCAGTCATTGGGAGGAGAATCTCGACACTTATCTAATGCCTAGGCGGCATAACAGATAAACTTATATACTCAGGAAAAAGATAATAAAACAGATCAAAAGAAAATAAATAAAGGTTTAAATTTAAAGGACAGAGATACTAAAGCAGGCAAGCAGCAATGCAGCTAACATGTGAAAATTATAAACAAGAGCAGCCTCATGAGAAAATGTATAAGTAATAATTAAGCATTTTTAAACATAGGACCAAAAAAAAATCTTTTAACTGGCAAGATATGGATATGGCACTCCATGGAACTCCATTTAATAAAACAAAAAATAGTATTAGAGAGGGGACAGCATGAATACAATAGTAGAAGATAGAATATCACCCTAAAGAAAAGAATTAAAAAAAAACATAAGCAAGAAAACACAACAAAGACAAATCAACTAAGCAAAACTCATGAGTCTCTACTTGTCAACTAAAAATTTGTTTCATGGAACAAACTATATAAAATTATTTGAAAGCATCGACAACATACTCCAAAATTTGCGTTGTTGAAGTCAAACTTACATGACGCAATGGGAGAGATACACCAAAGGGGAGTGAGTCTAGCTGTTGTAGTCCAAACCTCTCCCCAACCATTGCCAAAACAGTCAGTTCCTCCTTCGAAGAATGTGATCCCAGAGCAATGTTACAGTAAACACCAGAAGAAAGCTTCTTTCCAAACAATTTAGCATCAGATAATATACTGTAAAAAGAGACTATTTTCCTAGCCCAGCTCACAACAGAGCTTCCCTCTTTACAGACTAAAGGAGGAAGATCAGTAATATTAGCCAAAGTACATCCATGTTGCAAGCAGTTCTCAAGCCATCTGAATAAATTTGGAGGAGTTTTTCTTTTCCAGGAAATGGAGGTTCTAGACACCGGGAACTGGGTAGAAAGGCCAGGGAAATCTCGTATATAATGGTCCAAGTAGTTTTCCTCATGCAGAAATTCAGCAATGTTGCATAAGAGAACTGCTAAAAGCTCCAAATCCCTAGAAGCAACAAATGTGATATAGAATCACAACAAAGTAAAATGAATTCAAAAAAGTGGCAATTATAATTTTCAAGTGAATACCATTATATTATGAATATACTGGAGATGAGGTATCCTATAGAGAATACTGAAATCCATAAAGCAGATGGTAGAGATAATAACTGAAAGAAAATCAAATAAACCAACTAGGCTGTCAATACTACTTAGGATAGAGCATAAAAAAGGCCAGCCAATATTAAATAGGATACTGATGGAACCCAACACCAAAACTATACTGAAATGCTCCTATGTTATTGAATTACCAGAACAAAAGACAGAAATGCTATAACCAGAGTGCACCAGAGTAAATGAAGTAAAACAAGCTAACAAAGAAAGGGAATGCAGAAATAAAACAAGCTAACGAAGAAAGGAATACAGTCAAGGGACCAGAGCACTCTCCTCTCACACCAAATTCTTGCCTTCCCCCTTGTCTCAGATCCCAAACCCCTCTATAAACCTCAGAAACAGAATCTCCTCCCCCCCCCCCCCCCTCCGCCTCACCCCTTTCCATTTAGCATGCTAAATGGTTAGTTAATAGGTACACCTCACCATGGGATTTCCTCTCACTGGTCCGCCCTTCCCTCCTGTATTCTTTTGGCTCTTTCTGTTATACTCCCTAGTAGGCCATGGCCCATTGGTTGTGGGTCCATCAGATACATAGCATAATACAAACTGAGTTAACCTATCCTAGTCATAGGCCAAACCAATCCATCAAGCAAGAGGATGTCAATACATCAGAACAAAAGCGAGTAAGATGCTAGTAAGCTTGAAACTAAGTTTACATACAAGTCAAACCAAGATAAAATGGAAAACTCTGATATAACTAAAAAGTTATTTAGACAGCTGACAAGATTCACCATACCAACCAACTAGCTCTTCCCAAACAAAAGGACCATAATAACCCTGACAAAGATGCCTGCTGTGCAAACCTTGACCTCTACCTCCTCTAAAAGAATTTGAAATACTGAGGACTGGAATGAAAAAGTTGAACAGAACATACAAAATAGGGAAGAAGAAATCATAATAAGGTATACCCTTTTCGAAGATTATCCAGTTTCAGACTCTCATAGACTGCATGAAGAGATTCCAGACCTTCCATTAACAGTTCAGAATAAAATGGATTTTCAGAACTTTGTGTACCATCCATAGATGAACTAGGGGAATTTGTTTCCTGCCAACCAAGTGACACTGCACGAGATATTCCAGAAATGGAGTTTATTTTGCAGAAGTTCCTATGAAATTGGCTGCCAACAAGAAAGTCCCAAGCCGAGTGTGCTGCTGAAGTTGAATGCTTTTGAGACATCAAGTTAGATTTTCTGCACATTTGCATAATTACACAACAGAAAGAGTCCCATTCTGAATCAACACCAGAGTCAGCCTCTGACAAATGAGCAGGGTTACCATCTTTCCAGAGATGACCAAGGAAATATCTGTAGAAGCTAAAACTAAGCCCCTCGGCAAGTGCTGTGATGCAATCATTAGCTAATAAAGATGAAGGACTCCGCCGTAATGCACATCTGTACATCTACACATACAATACAGAAATATCAAAGTCTCAGTTGCATAAACACTATGGGACTTTGGTGCCCACTTGCCAGGAAACTTGCTTATGTCAACTTCAAGGTGAAAAGAGGAAAATAAATAACCCATAACTAGAAGTCAACATACCTTCATATTATTTACTATCACATTGACACACCCACCAACAGCATCAGCCAGGCCAGTAATTTTTATATCATGGGAGAGAGAGGCTGTCTCTGGAAATTCCAAATCATGCAAAAGTTGACCCTTACTCAAGCAAGAAGGTAGCATATATGTACACAAGCATTGCTTCCCGGACTACATATGAGTAAGATACATCAAGAAAGACGATATTTCAAGATTTAGCAATTATTGATGTCATGTGATAAAAATGAAATATTAAAAAGGAAAAGCATTAAAAAAAGAACACTAGTAAGTTGCAAAAGCTCAATCTCAACAATCATTCTCAAAAAGAAAGCCTCTCTTTTATGAAAACCATACCCAAGTAAAATAGGCAAATCAACAAAAAGCTAGGCCTTCTACAAAGGATGACACACATTGTTTTTTGTTACTTACATGGAAGAGGTAACCATTTGAACTGTATGTACAAACAATTACACACAAAATGGACTTATAGGAGCAAATAGGTCAAATTCCAATAAGCTCGTACAAGTTACCAGCTTTAGCTACTCAGTACTTATCAAGGGGGTAATTATTGGCTAAAACAGAAGTAGAACCACGAATTAATAGGAATATTTAATCAATAACTTGCTACAAAAGCAATGACATTATAGATCACAAACCTTACAACAACATTGGTTTTTTAAAAAAAAAAAAAAAGCCCTACAAGTGCAAAAATAAATAAACAAATTACAACTTCAAGAAATAGAAGGAACACTGAATTCACTTCAACTATTAAAAAAAAAACTAAGCAGAAAATTGAAAGAAAACATGCAAACACCAGATATTACAGAGACTTAAAGAAATGTCAGGAAAATTAATATAATTAGAAATGACAAGGTCAATTTGTGCCACTCATGTATACTGCTTACATAGAGATGCAGAACGTTTTCTGGAGATAAAACCATGATGTCTGAATATGGCAATGGTCCAACTTTCACTCTGGAAAACATATATTTGGAGAAAATCATGTTACACAATATAAGCAATATTTAATTTACAAACAAAGGAAGAAAAAAAATCTTAACTTTACCTTGGCTGAGTTACAGTCACTGGTAAAGCTGAAATTGCAGGTATGCTCCAGCTCATATCAGGCTTAACGTCAAAGACAACTTCATTATTTATTTCAACACTTTGAAGCCGTACAGACAACAACTTTCTTTGTTCTTGGTAAAGAAAGCAGACCACAGGAGCTGCATCATCATCAGTGGCCATGAAAACCTGGTAATTATTTGAAGGGAAAGTTAAAAACAATGAGTAACAAATAAATGCAACATATATAAGACACCAAAACTATAACCAACAAAGAATGCGATGTGAAAACATGGAGTCCAGTCCAGCATGTTAAAAAGGAAAAACTTGTGAACACCGCCCTTATGAACTAAGTATTTCAATCTGATTAAATAATTCTTCAACCAATGAAACAATAAGCCATGTAACATGTTTAGGCAACATGTTTCTACATTACCTAGGAAGATAATTCAAAAAAAGGCTGACAAGAGTGATTGAAATTTGTAAAGATATTACAGCAAACCAAATGCCAAGAGATAACCAATCTGTGCATATAACAGAAAATAACTGAATCTGGATATTTTAATGAACTTGCAAGCACCAAATAGCTCTATCACTTCTGTCAAGACCTGGAAAAGTTGTATGATTATGAAATCTCACCAGAAAGCTTATTGTTCTTGCAAATATTTGCGATAGATCATATAATAGGGTTGATGTTAGTTGCTAATTATTATATTTGATTAAAAGTGTAAAATGTTTAGATAACACAATAAAAAAGACAAACAGGTCAGACTGAAAATTTAAAAACTATTTCTCGCCTTTGATGGGATGAATGAAACAAAGGTTGACAGCTACATTAATTAAAAGGCTCAGGTGAAATTAAGTATCCCAATTTGAGTAAAATTCCATGATCTTGGTATCTTAGTCACAATTAGCAATAATTGAAACCATTTTTCATTAGATGAAAAGAGAGAAAACCATTTAAAACTGAGGACAAATTTGCACTGCCCAATTAAATATGCATACAAGACCAACAATAAGCAAGACAAGAGTATGGCATCCTTCTATGATCCCAAAGAATAAATATATAGAGTAATAATCAAAATAAATAAAATTCACCTTACAAGCAGCTGTATGGGTACCTTTTCCCTGCCATATTCTACGAAAGGACAAATGTTTTGGCAATACACCTACAGGATCTACATTTAATAAACTGGTGTCTGCCTCATCAAGGGTAGAACTAATAATTTCTGCAACCCACAGAGAGTGCTGCACCTTTCCTGAATTTAGAGTAGTATCACATAAAATCACCAAGATAAGAAGCATATCACAAGGAAACCAGGAACTGATTGCACAAATTTTTATGAAAGAACCTTTATTATAGGATGCCATAAGCGGGACCAGATCACTTGTCCAAATTGTCTTTTCATCATATTCCTTCATTATGTTCAATTTCCCTCTTTCTTCAATAAAAGTTGGCTAATCAAGGTAACCAAAACACTAAAATTAAAATGTAATCAAACAACAACAAACAAGTGATACCAGAAAAAGAATCTATTGCAGTAAATATGTCATAAGATATAACCCAAAACAAATCACAGGAACAATCCTGATAATGTTATAACATACTTGTTGTTCATCTAGCAGATCCATCAAAATTAGATGTGAGCATATTGAAGTTGCCTCTCCCTTTTGGATATGATTAGATGCACTAAAGGGACTAAAACAATGCTGGGGACTGTGTCCAAGTTCTCTTCTTGGGCGCCACAAATCATATGTAATTAGCAAAGGGCTTGAAGATGAAAAGGGAACACAAGATGGTATATTTGCTTCAACCTCCTGCTGAAGTAATAAACCAAATGGAAGAGGCCATATAGATGAGATTGTACGCAGAAGTGGAAGAGATACTACTTCTCCTGATAAACCAAAAAAGATATTAGTTTCTATAACACCAAAATTGAAGTACGCACTCAAATGAGAACACAAACACACACACACACAAAAAAGGAGGATAGACTTAAAGTCTGAGATAGAGGAGGAACATGAGATGATTATGCCACACGAATATGATAGAGGGATGGAAAAGATACTACTTCACCTATAAAACTAAATAGGAACCTAGTTTCTATATGCCCAGAAAAACAAAATATAATTATATGAACTAAAATGAGGTAAGGCTATAATCTATGGATGGTACATAAAGAAGCTTATTTCCAATGAGTTGAATAATTTTATAACAATAAAGCCGCAAACCAGCTTCATTCCCATGTTGCAAGGACAAGTTCTCTGACCTAGTAAAGTAAAAAGTGTCAAGATACTTTGGATGGGGTAATAAAACTTATAAGTTTTATTCAATGCACCCACCATTGTTTCAATCTCACTTTTTTTACAGGCAAAGATTTTTGTTTTTCCTTATTTGATAACATGACACAGATTGGAGCTTATCCTAACAACTACGATAGAAGGAAAATCTTCATAATTAATAATTGATCATAACCTATATATGATACAGTGATTGAACTGTTCTTAGTGCACTCACCTGAGGTATTGTAGATTGTCAAACAATCAATTTGTAATATACACAAAAGAGCTTCAGCCATACGACCCAGACGACACCAACATACCTAAAATTAGAGATTATTATGATGGAGAAAGAGCTATTTCAGTATGTGAAACAAAAAGTAACATCGTAATTGCTACAAAAAGGCAAAATAATCAGTTTATGATACTTTTAGGGCCCATTTGGTTCACCGCGAGGTGGACATAATATATTTATATGATTTGTATAATATCTATTATACTTATTATTTTATCAATCAAAATACCATTGTAACTATCAAATCAACTTTTTAAAAATAAAGGCAAAAAAGTTATTTCTTATTCTACCTACCCACTTTTTACATTCACTCCTCCTCTACATCATCCAACCAAATGGGCCCTTAGACTCTTAGTTATCAACTTTTGCACAGTCTGGCTGCTCGTACAAGATTGCAGCCATGGTCTGGTTGTCAAAATTTTAACCACCTTAATATAACCCAAAGCCAAGTCAAAGAAGACACTTTTTTTATAAAACCTTTCATCAGAAGGAAAGAAAGATATCCTCCTTAAATAAAGCAGGAAAAGGAAACAGACTAAGCCCAAGTGACCAACAATGAGATTGCTGTTTTAATACAAAGAGCTCTGCTCTCCAATCCCACTACATCTCTGATGGAGGAATTCATTTCTTCAAAATATAAATCTAGTACTGACATCCATTGAGAGGCCATGAACACTGTTCTATCTCATAACAAATTTTAGGACAAAGATATTCCCTAAAATATTTGAGCGTTCCAGGGCACACCCAACATTCAGCAAACACACCAAATGTGGCCATTTAGTGAAAGCGAGCAATATCTAATAAACATCTAGGTGGGAAATAATCCAAATATGAGCATTTACTGAAGGAAATCAATAATTTTCCTTCATCAGCAATGTTCAATACACAAACTTTAGTGCAACAGAAAATATAAGTGAACATTTTCTAAAGCATGATGGACCAAAATACATACCATGACGACTGGGGATCGCAAGGTAAATCTCTTAAAAACCCTCGAACCCGTCGACCACATAATTCTGTCATAAATGAGTACCTTCGTTGGACGTAGC
The DNA here is from genome assembly GCA_032878935.1 of Erythrophleum fordii. Lineage (NCBI taxonomy): Eukaryota > Viridiplantae > Streptophyta > Magnoliopsida > Fabales > Fabaceae > Erythrophleum > Erythrophleum fordii. Next base: position 1,948,724 of record JAVQMF010000058.1, read on the forward strand.
ACTAAATGTGGATTAAGTTGTTAAAACTGAAGTGTTAATAATAAATACGCAACATGCAATCAAACAGCAACGTGTACGACCCTTATACTGTTGCTGTCAGCAAAGTTTTGCGGAAAAATACAAAATCTGGATACAAGTTTAGCAGCTGAGAAATATACATGCATGCAAATCAACATAAATGATCTTCGCCCCCAGCTTCATTGGCCTAACATGCTGATTTCTTCTTAAATATGAAAGATGAAATATTTTTCCCCTTTTCCTTTTCTTTGTTTCTACTCTTTCCTTTTAAGCATTAAATGAAGGGCTTTCAACAAAATTACCGGTTCCCTCGGATGAAAAGCTCATGATCACCCTGATTACACAATGCGGAAGTAGCCTCATCGCAGTTATCTTCCTCGTCGCGGTCTCGAGCGACTCCAGGATCGAAAAGGAAATAATCGTACTTGTCAGTAGTTATGTCAGCAGGTTTTCCGTCGAGTGCTTCAGCAATCAAGCCGAATGGCTTGAATTCCCCAAGCACTGTTAAGCACCGAACGCCTACCGACATTTTTCCGAATGGAACTCGCTTGAGTGAGGTATATGGCAGAGGGCGGAATGAAGTGGAGGAATCAAATTGCTCTTCCTTCCCGCTCTTTTCAGTCCGCTCCTCCAGGTTTGAGTTGGAGCAAAAACCCAAGCTATTGTGGCTTTGGACGTTTGGCGTCCCTGTATTTTAATTTAAACCCTAGGCTTTTTTTACATTGGGCGGCATTTTTGTGCTGATTTCATTTCTACCGTTGTTCCCCAATCAGACATGTCATTAAGCCCATACCATTATTACACGTGCGTAATGTCTTTTCTTGGTTTTTTTTTCGGTTTAATTTGATAAAAAATTTAGAACCCAAATCTCTGGTTTTTTCTTTTAATTAGTTCTCTGATGTTTAATAACAACTTTAACTAAAACATGATTATTTGCATACTTCTTTGTTTTTTTTTTAATAAGTTCTCTCAGATGTTCGTGGACTGGTAAGATGAATGTTAAATATATATATATATATAAACTGAACAGGTAAAATAAAAATTAATATCCGAATAACTCGACAACCCTTCGAATTTGATGAATCTGAAAAATTCTCTATTGACCCTGAAGAATTTCGCCTTCCGAAAAATCCTCTATTGACCCTGAGGAATTCTGCCTTTTGATTTTCAAAATAAGAGTCCAAGAATTTGATACTATTTTCATGGAAATGAACCGAACTCTAACCAGTGATAAGGTCCAATGGACTTACTTCACGCAAATACCATGCTATGATTGATACAGGAGCAAATATTACCACTGCTAAATATAACATATTACCTTCAGAATTATGGAAAAAAGACAAACCCATTAATGGGAATAGTACACCTCTGGTAGAAAACGATAGAAGGTTGTGCTGGACTAAATTGAAGGGGGAAGGTCTTGGCTAATGAGCTGCGGCTCATACTATGTATCAGAGCATGGATGGAAAGATAAGGGAATAAATATGAAGTTTAATCGCCTTTAATTCAAGTCATATTATTTTGCGCTTTCTATCACAAATTACAAGGAATTAAAATGCCCCCAGGAAGTCGAATTATTAGTATAACCAAAATGGTTAGATTAGTATTTTCCAATGAATATAAAATTTATAAACACAATATAGGAAATATTACTATAGATAAATATTTTATGCCAGTCTCATGAATTTATGTTTGAAACCATCTATACACCATAAAAAAAAAGTAGTTTTGTACCTCCTCCATTAGAACAATATGAAACTAGACCAATCCAAAACTCAACCATATTCCATAGTTTGGGATTGGTCTAGTTTCATATTATTCTAATGGAGGAGGTACAAAACTACTTTTTTCTGATGGTGTATAGATGGTTTCAAACATAAATTCATGATTAGTGTCTTTCATTGGTTCTTTATGTTTTAATTCTTGTTGTCTCATTTCAGTTTCTCTATCGATACTACTTCCTATATCGTGTTGTTGATATGATGGATCTGATATATTAGGTGGGTTGAAAGTTTGAGATTGAGGTTCTTCTATTTTAACAGCTTGCATGTTTACTTCATAATTATCTTGAAGGTTTAAATAACTTAATTCCTCTTTTATAGATTCTAAATTAATTTCTTCCTGACTCATTCTTCTTTCAATTTCCTCTTGTTCTAGTTCATCTAAAATTTGCATCATGTTAATTTGTTTAATTTCTGCTTTAGGTTTTTCAAGTTTTGGTAAATATGGTAAAAATTTAATGCATCATAATCTATTCTATCTATTCTTTTCATAAAATCTAATCGTTCCTTATCTAGCTTTTTACATTCTTCGGGTGAAATATAATCAATTATGGGTATTTCTTGTTCTGTCTTAGGCTTAGGTTTTTGGATTTCATCATAAATAGTCCATAAGTTATTATTAATAATTTCTTGTCCATGTTTGAGTTCTTCAACTATTACTCGGGTTTTATAAACTTGTTCATTCATAGGTTTAGCTTTTATTTGTGGCTTAGTAACTTCTCTAACTATTTCTTCATTGTATAATCGCATCATATTTATTTCTGGTTGTTCTCTAATTGGTTCTACAGTATTTCTTATTCCTAAAACTTGGCTAATTTTATCAATCTTTTGGTTGATTAGATGTACTTCATTTCCTATTTCCACAACTTCAAGTCTCAGATCTTGGATTTCAGTTCCTATTGCTTTAATTTCTTCTTTGAGTTCATATACTTTTTGTTCTAAAGGTTTGGCTAATTCTATTAATCGATAAATTCGCTTATGTTCAGGTTATTTTTCTAATATTTCTTTTACATCTGTAGGTGGATGTTTTAACATATAACTTATTGATATATCGGGATCAACTACATAACCTAATTGTTTTAACAAATACATATTTGTCCAATTAATTAAATTCCATGTTATATCACCTCCACCTCCTAACATGAAAGATGAAGCTACAAGTGTTTCATCTCTTATTGGAATAAAACTATTAGTTGGTAAACTACCTTGATCTACTTCATAAATTCGAGGTTCGATTCTACTTAATAAAGACATAATTAAATGAAAGCAAATAAGGTATAGAAAGCAGGAAGCAGGAAGCAGAAGGTAAACAGAAAGTAGGTAGAAAGCGCAAAATAATATGACTTGAATTAAAGGAGATTAAGCTTCATATTTCTTCCCTTATCTTTCCATCCATGCTCTGATACCATTTTTGTGACAGCCTGAAATGAGCGAGATCAGCTACCCATTTAAGGAGTAAGTTAGAATTAAGAATAGGGGTGACCGAAACTAAACCGGGTCATGGAAGGAACTCTGCCCTCTTTCAAGCAGAGGTCTTTTCTATGGCTACAAAACATAATATGAGCCGCAGCTCATTAGCCAAGACCTTCCCCCTTCAACTTAGTCCAGCACAACCTTCCATCATTTTTTACCGAAGGTGTACTATTCCCATTTCTAAAAAACTATTCAAAGGATCTCTAATCCTCATTCCAGTATTATCTCATTAACAGATCAATTCATATATGGAAGATAAGAATAAGAAATAATCTACTTAATCTCCGAAGAAAGGTTTAGCTAGTCATACCTTAATTTGCAAAATATTTCTTTATTGATATGAAGGCTGATTGTACAGGAGGAATTTAGAGAGAGGAGAGGGAGCTCAGAATTCAGTGAAGAATTTAGAGTGATTACAAGACTTCTGATGATTTCAAAGCTTGAATTACATAGCTTTATATAGGCGAGAGGCATTCCTCTGCCGTTCCTATTCTATAATTGAGTTTCTATTCCTATTCAATAAAGGAGATTTCTTGTTGATAAGAGGCGGCTTCTTTTTGTCAAATCGTCCTTTGTCGGTAGCTTTGAGTCATGTCTTCTTTACTTCTTTCTCTTTTGTATTTGTCGTCTTTTCCTTTGGAATCTACTTTTTCTTTTGCTTTTGTCATGTCGATACTTTCGGCATTCTTTTGTCACTTTAAATTAACTTTCTAAGATATTGATGCAGGTCGGTGGATTACTCTGATCTTCTGCTGCTCTATCCTTATCTTTACAGTAAATGCAAATATGAGAAGGATATTCAGATAACTGTTGGCATATTCGTTTTTTGGTTTCTTCGATATTATCCATCTTATTAGTTTTTATTTTATCATAAAAGGAAGTGAATAGTCGGGTATTTCGACTAATTCTTCCAACTGAATATATACATGTTGTTGGGCCGATGAAGTAAGTCCATTGGACCTCATCACTGGTTAGAGTTCGGTTCATTTCTATGAAAATAATATCAGATTCTTGGGCTCTTATTTTGGAAATCAAAAGGTGGAATTCCTTAGGGTTAATAGAGGATTTTTCGGATTCATTAAATTCGAAGGGTTGTCGAGTTGTTCCAAATTTGATAAAGTTAATAAAAGGATAAAATTTTTCTGGCATTATTTCGGCAATAGTGAAATAACATCACATGTACATAGTATATTGGGTAATGATTTGACGATAGTATTTGGCGGCTTCTTGGATGGCTTTTGGGAGATGGCTCAGTTCTTAAAGGTTATTAGAAGGGTAAATACAATGAACTAAACCATAACTAAATAACGTATGAACTAATTGAGGATTAGTGTAAGGGTTAATAACAGCTTTATTGATGGAATAATGAGAGATGTATTTAATGGTTAGTGCAGTTATTTGACAGTGGTTGAGTTTTTCAATAATTAACTGGAAATATTCAAACTGTTCATGGAGTTTTCTTTGAGGAGTGGTTTGAGGATTTGATGTTGAGGAAAAGGCTATTTGAGGAGGAGTGGATTGGGCTCTTTCTTGGGATTGTTTGGTTTCTTGTTCAAGAATGGCTGCAAAGGGAGGAGTTGGTGTAGTTTGAGTAGGTTGGCTTTGTGGTGTAGTTAGAGGAAAAGGAGTAGGAGATATACTCATTACTTATTTTTCTATTTGGATTAATCGCTTTTCTAAATTGTTGATATGGGAACTAAAATTTCCTAGAGCTTGAGTTAAATAATTCATTGTAGTAGAGAGATTATTCATTTGATTTATTGTTTGAGAAGAAAGGGTACTTATATTGAGTTCAAGGGAATTCAATCTTGCATGGATATGAGCATTACTCATATCTTCTTCTTGAGGATTACTTTTAGCTTTACTGGTTTAAAGGGTTTCCTAAATTTTGATTGTCTTTGAAATTTTGATTTAGGATATTTTTTAAATTTATATTGGTATCGTTTATAAGGTGATCGATATTTTCTTTCTACTGAATATATACATGTTGTTGGGCCGGGGAAGTAAGTCCATTGGACCTTATCACTGATTAGAGTTCAGTTCATTTCCATGAAAATAGTATCAAATTCTTGGGCTCTTATTTTGGAAATCAAAAGGCGGAATTCCTCAGGGTCAATAAAGGATTTTTCGAATTCATCAAATTCGAAGGGTTGTCGAGTTCCAAATTTGACAAGGTTAATAGGAGGATAAAATTTTTCTGGCATTATTTCGGCAATAGTGGAATACCATCGCATGTACATAGTATATTGGGTAATGATTTGATGATAGTGTTTGGCGGTTTCTTAAATGGCTTTTGAGAGATGGCTCAGTTCTTGAAGGTTATTAGAAGGGTAAATACAATGAATTAAATCATAACTAAATAATGTATGAACTAATTGAGGATTAGTGTCAGGGTTAATAACAACTTTATTGATGGAATAATGAGAGATGTATTTAATGGTTGGTGCAGTTATTTGACAGTGGCTGAGTTTTTCAATAATTAACTGGAAATATTCAAACTGTTCATGGAGTTTTCTTTGAGCAGTGGTTTGAGGATTTGATGTTGAGGAAGAGGCTATTTGAGGAGGAGTGGATTGGGCTCTTTCTTGGGATTGTTTGGTTTCTTGTTCAAGAATGGCTGCAAAAGGAGGAGTTGGTGTAGTTTGAGTAGGTTGGCTTTGTGGTGTAGTTAGAGGAAAAGGAGTAGGAGATATACTCATTACTTATTTTTCTATTTGGATTAATCGCTTTTCTAAATCGTTGATATGGGAACTAAAATTTCCCAGAGCTTAAGTTAAATAATTCATTGTAGTAGAGAGATTATTCATTTGATTTGTTTTTTGAGAAGAAAGGATACTTATATTGAGTTCGAGGGAATTCTATCTTGCATGGATATGAGCATTACTCATATCTTCTTCTTGAGGATTACTTGTAGCTTTACTGGTTTGAGAGGACTGCTCTATCTTTGCTCAAGAAATCAGCAATCAGATTATTTTTACCTTTTACATATTCAATTCGATAATCATAATAAGATAAATTAGCTTGCCATTTATATAACATTTTATTTGCTAATTGAACTGTTCTAAGTCCTCGGGATAACCAATATTTTACTTGAGTATTATCAGTGCGAAAAATAAATTGAGTATTAGCAATGAATAATTCAAAATTTTCTACAACTTTTACTATTGCTAAAAACTCTTTCCAAGTTGAATGATATTTACTTTGACTATTATTAAATTTTTCGCTAGCATATCTAGTGATTATTTCCTATCCTTCCTTATTGACATGGTAAAGAAACTAAACAATCCCAAGAAAAAGGCCAATCCACTCCTCCTCAAATAGCCTCTTCCTCAACATCAAATCCTCAAACCACTACTCCAAAGAAAACTCAGGAAGAACTAGTCGAAATACCCAACTATTCACTTCCTTTTATGATAAAATGAAAACCAATAAGATGGATAATACCGAAGAAACCAAAAAACAAATATGCCAACAGTTATCTGAATATCTTTCTCATATTTGCATTTACTGTAAAGATAAGGATAGAGCAGCAGAAGATCAGAGTAATCCACCGACCTGCATCAATATCTTAGAAAGTTAATTTGAAGTGACAAAAGAATGCCGAAAGTATCGACATGACAAAAGTAAAAGAAAAAGTAGATTCCAAAGGAAAAGACGACAAATACAAAAGAGAAAGATGTAAAGAAGACATGACTCAAAGCTGCCGATAAAGGACGATTTGACAAAAAGAAGCCGCCTCTTATCAACAAGAAATCTCCTTTATTGAATAGGAATAGAAACTCAATTATAGAATAGGAACGGCAGAGGAATGCCTCTCGCCTATATAAAGCTATGTAATTCAAGCTTTGAAATCATCAGAAGTCTTGTAATCACTCTAAATTCTTCACTGAATTCTGAGCTCCCTCTCCTCTCTCTAAATTCCTCCTGTACAATCAGCCTTCATATCAATAAAGAAATATTTTGCAAATTAAGGTATGACTAGCTAAACCTTTCTTTGGAGATTAAGTAGATTATTTCTGAGTCTTATCTTCCATATATGAATTGATCCCTTAATGGGATAATACTGGAATGAGGATTAGAGATACTTTGAATAGTTATTTAGAAATGGAAATAGTACACCTCCAGTAGAAAACGATGGAAAGTTGTGCTGGAGGTCTTGATTCTTGTAGATTTATTCGGGGATTTATATTAATATTTATATCTGTAGGTGTATTAATTTGAATACTTCGACTACCTAATCTATTATTACAAGAAATTCTAGAGGAATTTTCTTCTCCTAATTCTCTTGTATTATCTAATTCTAATTGTAGTTGTTGGGGTATGGTAATTCTATTTCTATCTAAAGGTAATTCTTCTAAGATTGGCATAAAATGTTTATCTATAGTAATATTTCTTATATTGCATTTATAAATTTTATGTTCATTGGAAAATACTAATCCAACCATTCCGGTTATACTAATAATTCGACTTCCTGGGGGCATTTTAATTCCTTGTAATTTGTGATATATTACTAAAATTCTTGACATATTAGTCTCAGCTCTAGAGATAGCAAAATTTGTATTCACCGTTAATTTTAATTTTTGATAAATTAAATTTCCATTTAAAGCTCCTAATATATTATTTGGAACATTATCAATAATTTGATTATCAGTGATTAATAGTTCAATAGGTGTATCTATTCCAGCTTTGAAATAAGCTTTTATTAATAATTGGATTCCTGGTATATATATATCTCTGTTATTTTATCTTTTATATCTAATTTTTGAATTTCATGTTCAATTAAGGTTTTGTCAATAATAGGGATTCTAAGAACGCCTTCTGTTAATATTGATTCTATAAAAAATTTCTTTTCTATAACTACACAAGCAAATTTTTCTTTTTTCTTGGTTTTTATCATTTTCCCTAATTGTTTGATAATACTAGTATGTGTATATATATATATATAAACTGAACAGGTAAAATAAAAATTAATATCCATATCTTCATTTAAAAAAATAAAAAGATATAAATATTATTAAATAATAATATAATAAATATTATTTAAAAAATGTACATCACAAATTATATCACAATCAGCAAATCAATCAGGCTTTAGATGTTTGTAAATTCACATCTTCCTTTACTTCTATCTTTCACGTTTAACTAATTATTTCAACATATATATATTTAGAATTATATCTTTTTTAATCAAAATATAGGATTTTTATGTTCAAATAAAAATTAGGAGATAAAACTCCTTGACAACAAACAGAGTAAACTCAAATTATATCCTAGAGGAGTCAAATAGTAATGTTTTGTTTGATACGTAAAATTGTTAAATAAAAAAATTAAACATATGAAATAAAATAATTATATTTAATATAATATAAAAATAAATAAGAATATTATTCTATTTATATATTTGGTTAAATAAAAATAATATAAGAATTCAAAAGTCATAAAAAATAACTATTTATCTTTACTTAAAAGTAATGTTAGAATTAAAACAAAAAACAAAAAAAGTAATGATGACAATGGTTTGATGAGCTTTGCTTCATCATCTACCTCCACTCCTTCACCAAAAGCTCAATCAACTCTAAGCAATCTTACTCTCTCTTCTCACCTCTCTCTCTAAAGCTCCCTCTTGTATCTCCAACACCAATATCAATACAGAATTATTTTGCTAATCACTTCCAAATCTCTATACCAACCATTAAATATATCTCCTATTATTCCATTAACAAAGTTGTTATTTATCCTAGTACAAACCCACAATTAGTTCAAATTTTATTCAATTATGGATTAACACACTGTATATATCTATCCAAAAATTTCCACGAACTCAACCGTATGCCTAAAGTCATCCAAGAAGCAGCCAAATATTATCTTCAAATCATCACCCAATACACCATGTATATCCAATGTTATTCCACAGATAGAATAAAGAGACCGCCTGGAATGAGCGATATCAGCTATCCATTTAACAATGATTTATATTTAGGAATAGGATTGACCGAAACTAAACAAGGTAATGGAAGGAACTCTGCCCTGTTTCATGTAGAGGTCTTTTCTATGGTTTCCAAATTATGAGCCAAGACCTTCTCCTTTCAGCATAGTTCAATACAACCTTCCTTCGTTTCTTACCAGAGGTGTACTATGCCAAAATATAAACTAAGATTCAAAGGATCTTTAATCCTTATTCCAGTATTAACTTATCATAGGATCAATTCATACTTGAAAGATAAGATAAAAAATACTACACTTAATTTTCGAAAAAAATTTAGAAGGCCATACCTTTAATCAGCAAAATAATTTTTTATTGATATTGGTGTTGGAGACACAAGAGGGAGCTTCAGAGAGAAAGGTGAAAGAGGTGAAAAGAGAGAGTAAGATTGCTTAGAGTTGATTGATTACAATATGCAGATTATAGGGCTTTATATAGGCGACGAGGCATACCTCGACCTTACAATAATAATGGAGATGTCAATAATTGAGATTCAATAATTAAGGTTCCTTTAGATAAGAGCGGCTTCTTTATGTCAACTTCTTCTTTTACTTGTCGACTACTTTTTATCTGGTCGACTTCTTTTTATGTTGACTTTTTATCATGTCGGCTACTTTTGATTTTGTCGGCGGCTTTTTCTTTCGTCAACTAACTACTTTTTGCTAGTTGATTCCAGCTGTCAACTACGTGTCTTTGTCATTTGTGGGAGGTGGCTAAGATTCCAAAATATTGATAGAAGTCGGTGGCTCATCATAATCCTTACTTTTTTCTTTTTCTTTACAATAATTACATAAATGACTAGGATATTCGGATAATTGTTAGCATATTCTTTTCTTCGTTTCTTCCGAATTATCCATCTTATTGGTTTTTATTTTATCATAGAAGGAGGTAAATAATCGGTTATTTCGATTTGTTTTTCCGACTGAGTATATACAGGTGGTTAGTCTAGTGAAATAGGTCCATTAGCTCTCATCATTATTTAATATTTTATTCATCTCCATAAAGATAGTATCAATGTAACACCTTAGTCTACTACCGCTATCTAACCTCTCCATGGGCTCGGTTCCATATGATTTCCAAAGAACCAATACCAATCCGTGACATTTTCATGCTATGAAAACGGGGTTTCATACACTCATCTTCTGCCCCGTGGGTCCTGTGAACCCATCATTTATACTCTCAACTCAAACTTTATTTATACAACTCATACATAGCATAAAACAAGTCATAAGCCACGGGTATGGAGCCAAAAACTAGAAAAATGCATTTTCTCACTTAGGCCCAAAAGTCATATTTTGGCTCTAACTTTGGAAAATCATAACTAATTATGAAAAAATGGAAATCTAGTAAACTTTAGCTTTCTGGAAAGCTCTAAGGGTTAAATTTACACTAAAAATACTTCCCAATCAAAATCTCAGCGTTTGGACCATGTTTGACATCATAAATGGGAAGGAGGTCCGACTGTCACTGTTTCTGATGCAGCTTACTGTCATGACTTTCGAAAATTCATAACTAAATCCACAAAAATCTAATTTATGCACACTATACCAATTTGGAAAACTGCAAATGTCTACGAGAGGAAAAAAATAAGTCCAGATCATTTCAGTAGACTCTACACCCCAAAAATCGAAGGAACAGTAACGGAGGTCAGATGGGCTCCCTGATGTTGATACAGAACTTCAGAAGGTTCATTCTCTCTCTACAGACCTCCGATTTAGGTGATTCTAGTTGGTACAGGTCACTGTGATTTTCTAGTTTATGTGTATAAAATTTCATGACAGTTGGCCACCATTTGGTCTATGTATGATATGGATTTCATTTCTGACCTATAAGAACAGTACATGACCAAACTACCAAATTTTTTTCAATTTCAACAATTCACCAAATATTCTTTAGACCTCCAAATATTACCCACTTTAGCTTCTCAAAAATCTTTTTACAAACTCTAGAGGCATGCCAAATTTCATGGCAAGAGGAGCTCATCTGGTTATACTTTGAAGGAGCTCTTAAAAATATCGGTTTTGGCACCCAAAAGGTCCAAAATGGGTCCAAATGGCCTCTCACATGTTCTAGCCACTCATGGACAAGTTTAAAAGCGTAAAAATAGTCTATATAACATGTCCAAGTGGTCCAAATCATCATACATTCCAAAATCACTATGTTACGGCCAAATTACACTATCTCATACATTCAACAAAAGGGGCAAAACTCACATTTCCATTTATTTGGCTCTTTACATAATTTGTACATCATATATTCATACATTTACACTTACTACAATATTTACAACTCAAAAATAGTGGGTGCATATTTATTTGGCACCACTTACAACAAAATAACCAAAATAATTTAACATCTAGTTACACATGCATCTAGGCTCCTTGGTGTGCACTTTGCTTCTCCTTGAGCTCCACCTAGCATGTTAAGTTGGGAGGGGAAGGGGTGAGATACAGGGAATCGCAGTAGCTCATGCACTCATTCAAGTAAACAATCAAGGCATATAATAAGTCAAAGCATGTGAATAAGCATTTAGCCATTCTCAAACATCCAACACACGTTGTACATGCTATAGAAATCACAACATTGCCAAAAATAGGCTCTAGGGACTTTTGGTCTAGCCTCACCCGAGTTTAGGGACTTTTAGATGGCCTCACCCGAGTTTAGAAACTTTTGACTTGGCTTCACTCGGTTATGAGTCTTTTGGCCTTGTCTTACCCATCTCAAGGGACTTTTGGCTTCACCTCACCCATCTCAAGGGACTTTTGGCACTACCTCACCTGAGCAAATCTCACAATTCATCACACAAGCACATTGGCATCAATGCATCAAAGCAATAGCATATGGCATATTCCACACAATAAGCATATACATAAATATACAATGACTATTACATCCAAGAATGCAACAAGAAAGAGTGGAAAGAGGGCTACCTTTGGAGCCAACACTAGCTTTTCCTTTTAATTCCTCTTCTCCCTTCTTGGTTTCACACTCACACCTTAATGGAGGTGTTTCACTTGAGCCTAGACACACAAAAGCATGCAATTACTCTCTTAAAATATACTCTTTGGAGCAAACTCTCCTAACATACCAGAACCTAGAGGTTCTCTCTCTCTCTCTAGAATGTCATCAGTTCTTCCTCTCTCTCAAGTTCCCATGGTAGTGGAAACAACATTTTCAAAGAAAACACAGAGATTCAAAGGTGTTTTCCACTTTCTCTCTTCTGACCCATGCCCAAAATCTAACCATTTTCACAAACAAAACCATAGGAAGAGAGGGCAAAGAGAGGAGATCAGAATTCTAAGAAGAAATGAGAGGAACTTGCTTACCTTTCCTTTGCTCTTCCTCCTTCTCTTGGTTTCTCTCACTCTCCACGCCTCTTTTCTCTCCTTGGGTCGAAGTCTAGGGCAAATATGAGAGAAAGAATGAGTTGGGTCATGTAAAGTAATAAATTTCTCGCATTTTACCCTCTTCCGAACTGACCTTCGCTATGGCGAAAATTAACCTTCGCTATAGCGAGCTCGTGTTAATTCCCTTCGCTATGGCGAGTTGTAACCTTTGCAACGGCGAGCTTGTATCAGTTCCCTTCGCTATGGCGAACTCTCGTTAGTTCCAGACCTCCACTCTCGCTATGGCGTACGCTACAGCGAGCAGCTCCCTGGTTTCTATATGGACTGCTGTCCGCACTCGCTATAGCTAGAATTTCGTTCACTATTGCGAGAAGGTACTCTCGCTGTAGCGAGACCATTTCTCGCTATTGCGAGAAGACTCAGCAAAAATTCTGAATTTCGAAACTTTGCAGCTTCCTTATTTTTCTCTCTTTTCTTTTTCCCTTTTCCCGGTTGTTACAATCAAATTCTTGGGCTCTTATTCGGGAGATTAATACTCAAAACTCATCTTGATCAACAGAGGATTTTTCTATTTGTTCAAATTCAAAAGGTTGTTTGGTGGTTCCAAATTTAATCAAATTGATAAGTGGGTATAATTTATCTGGTGTAATTTTGGCTACTGTGGAATAACATCGGATATATATAGTGTATTGGATGATGATTTGAAGATAATGTTTAGCTACTTCTTGGATGGCTTTAGGCATATGGTTGAGTTCGTGGAGGTTTTTGGATAGATATATATAGTGTGCTAATCCATAACTGAATAAAGTTTAAACTAATTGTGGGTTTGTGCCAGGATAAATGACAGCTTTATTAATGGAATAATGAGAGATATATTTAATGGTTGGTGTAGAGATTTAGAAGTGATTTAGTTTATCGATAACTAATTGGAAGTATTGGAACTGTTCGAGAAGTTTGGATTGAGCTGATTGAGTTTTTGGTGGAGGAGTGGAGGTAGATGATAAAGCTTTTTGCTTCTGTTTTCATTAGACCTCTACTTAGACTTGTTTGGTTTCCTGTTCTAGAATAGCAACAAAAGAAGGTGGATTAGATGGGCTTGGAGGTTGGCTTTGTGGTGTAATAGGTGGAGAGGGTGAAAGGCCCATTGGTGAAGAGGGTGAATGACCCCTTATTTGTCTTTTTAGTTATATTAATCGTAGTTTTAAGTCATTAATATGGGTACTAAAGTTCCCCATAGATTGACTTAGAGAATTAATGATTGCGATAAAACTATTTATTTGCGTATACAATTGAGATATTAAAATACTTAGATTAAATTCAAGAGCATTTATTCGTGATATAATTTGATCATTACTAGTTTCCTCTTATTGTTGTTGGGGATTACTGGTAGCTTTACTTGTTTGGGAGGACTGCTCTTTCCTTACTTAAAAAATTAGCAATCAAGTTATTTTTTTCTTTAACATATTCAATAGTATAATCATAATAAGATAAATCAGCTTGCCAACTCCTTGGCATTGGGATGAACATAAGGAGAAATTAATTCAGAAAATTAAAAATATGTGTAGTAATTTACCAAAATTAACAATTCCAACTCAAAATAATATTAAATAGATTATATATACTGATACCTCTGATAATTATTGGGATGTAGCCCTCTACCATGAAAACCAAGAATGTAACAAAATTATTTTTGATATACTAGTGGAAAATTTAATCCATGCCAAAGTAAGTATCATTTTACTTGGAAAGAATTATTAGCCATTGTAAAAGCTGTAGAAAAATTTGAATTATTCATTGTTAATACTCATTTCATTATTCGAACTGATAATACCCAAGTAAAACATTAGTTATCAAGAGGAATAAGAACCACTAAATTATTATTGCTGGTGAACAATAATTTGATCTACTTTTCCTAATTAAATTATATTGTTTCATTTCATTTAAATGCATAATAAATTCTTGTTTATCTTTCTCTGTCCATGGATAAGGTTTACTGACTATTTCTTTACTATAATCTAATAGTTCGATTTTGGCATAAGGTTTAGATTTTTCCTAGTAAATTAAAGGATTATCACTATAATTGTCAATTAATCTTTGCTCAATAGTCTTCATTCCTTGTATATAAGATATTGATCATTTAGCTTCTATTTCTATAGACTGATTATTAGGAATAAATTGAATTTCATTTTCAGATGTTTTCTTTCTAAATATTGTATCTATTCGATTATAAGGATTATGAATTCTAATAGTCCATGCTTAGTGTTTACATATGTGGTTAATACTAAGGTGTTTTAGGTAAAATGTAAGGGCATATATTGTTCTAAGAAGTCCATTCCTAGGATAATATCTAGGGTGGTTTCATTATATTGATATAATATTGGGATTTTTAATTCATATTCTCCTATTTGTATTAAAATATTTTTAGCAGATAATTCAATAAAGTGAATTTTTTTCCTACACTACTCATCCTAATAGATTTTTCTTTTTTCCATAATTCGGATGGTAAGATATTATATTTAGTTATTGTAATATTTGCTCCTGTATCTATCATAGCATGATATTTTCTTGCTTGATATTTGATATAATTGAATCTTACTAAAATATGATAAAATTTCATATTAAAGGATGACTACTTAATGATCGATATTAATGAGGATCCTATTATCTTGGATTCTATATGGTGATACTTTTTCTAAAAAATCTTCTCCTAATATGATTTTATGAGTTTGATTATTATTAATTTCTGGTTCAACATATAATTTGACTTTAATTATATCTCTTTTATTAAATCTAAGAATAGTTTGAGCTATAGTTTCTTCTTCATTAATTTCAATATTATTATCGATATATTCTATTTGAATTGTACTTTTAGTAATTTCAGGGTTTATTAAGGCTATTATTTCTACCCATTTTCCTTCTTGAGTTAGTTCTACAAGGATAAAATTTTTTAATCTTTGGGTTCAAGCTATTTCTTGAATATTTTGTTGAATTTCAACTAAATTTGATCTTATAGGGATTTCTACTCATCTATTGGCTTCATAATTTCTGTGACTCTGTGATCTTATAAGTGGTCTACTTATAGGTCTAGATTCCTGTATACTTATTCGAGAGTTGATATTAATATTAATATCGATGGGAGGATTTATTCTGATGCTTCTGCTTCCTAATCAATTATTAAAAGTTATTCTGGACTGATTTTTTCTCCTAATTCTCTGGTATTATCTAATTCTAATTATAGTTGTCGAGGTATTGTTATTCTTGATCTATCTAATGGTAATTATTTTAATATTGGCATAAAATGTCTATCTATTGTTATATTTCCTATATTTTTTTATAAATTTTATGTTCGTTGGAAAATACAAGTCCTACCATACCTATTATACTAACTATTCGACTTCTTGGTAGCATTTTTATTCCTTTAATTTATGATATGTTACTAAAGTTCTATTCATATTTGTTTCAACTCTAGATATAGAAAAATTAGTGTTTATTGTAAGTTTGAGTTTTTGATATATTAAATTTCCATTTAAGGCTCTTAAAATACTGTTAGGTACATTATCAATAATTTTGTTGTCGATAATTAATAATTCAATTGGGATATCTATTCCTGCTTTAAAATAGGCTTTTATTAATAATTGTGCTCCTGGAATATAGATTTCCGTTATTTCATCCTTAATATATAACTTTTGAATTTTGAATCTGATTCAATAGTTAATTTATAAATTTCAATATCAGAATATTCAAATTTTTCATCAATATAGTTATTGAACTCTATTGGTTCTAAAGCATATTTATCAGCTAATTCCATGATATTCATTTGTTTTTTATTTCTTGGTTTTTTACAATCAGTTGCTATATGTCCTATTTCTCCGCAATTAAAACATTGACATTTAGTGAGATATTTTGAATAGTTTATCTTTCTTTTTCCTTTCTTAAAATATTTTTGGGGTTTAAATTTTGTTTTTTTTAGAAATTTTGATTTAGAATATTTCTTGAATTTATATTTATATCGTTTCTTATAGGGTGATTTATATTTCTTTTTCTTCCTATATGTTTTTTTTCTGGTTTACATCCCCATTTATGAGGAGTTTCAAATTTATTACATTGAAGGATTAATTTATTTGTTTTATAATTTTTTTATTTCTCCATGCTTCTTTACATTTATCTCCATAAAGATAGTATCAAATTCTTGAGTTCTTATTCGGGAGATTAATACTCGGAACTCTTCTTAATCAATAGAGGATTTTTTTTATTTGTTCAAATTCAAAGGGTTGTTTAGTAGTTCCAAATTTAATCAAATTAATAGGTGGGTAGAATTTATTTGGTGTAATTTCGGCTACTGTGGAATAATATCGGATATACATAGTGTATTGGGTGATGATTTGAAGATAATATTTGGCTGCTTCTTGGATGGCTTTAGGCATATGGTTTAGTTCGTGGAGGTTTTTGGATGGATATATACCTTTGGTGGAGGAGTGGAGGTAGATGATGAAGTTATTTGCTTCTGTTTTCGTTAGGCCTCTTCTTAGGCTTGTTTGGTTTCTTATTCTAGAATAGCAACAAAAGAACGTGGATTAGATAGGCTAATAATCGATTATTTCGATTTGTTTTTCCGATTGAGTATATACAGGTGATTGGTTCATGAAGTAGATCCATTGGGCCTCATCACTATTAGTCAGAAAGTAAAAGATTTTCAAAAAACATCGACAAAAAAGGAATTACAATCTTTTTTAGGACTTATAAACCAATCTAGGAATTTCATACCTAATCTTGCTAAATATACTGCTCAAATATCAAAATTAGCCAGAGAAAAAACTCCCTAGCATTGGGATGAACATAAGGAGAAATTAATTCAAAAAATTAAAAATATGTGTAGTAATTTACCAAAATTAACAATTCCAACTCAAGATAATATTAAATGGATTATATATACTGATGCCTCTGATAATTATTGGGGTGCAACCCTTTACCATGAAAACCAAGAAGGCAACGAAATTATTACTCAATATACTAGTGGGAAATTTAATCCATGCCAAAGTAAATATCATTCTACTTAGAAATAATTCTGAGTCATTGTAAAAGCTGTAAAAAAATTTGAATTATTCATTGTTAGTACTCATTTCATTATTCGAATTGATAATACCCAAGTAAAACATTAGTTATCAAGAGGAATAAGAACCACTAAATTATCAAATAAAATGCTTTATAAATGACAAGCTGATTTATCTTATTATGATTATACTATTGAATATGTTAAAGGAAAAAATAACTTGATTGCTGATTTTCTAAGTAGGGATGGAGCAGTCCTCCCAGACAAGTAAAACTACTAGTAATTCCCAACAACAACGAGAAGAAACTAGTAATGATTAAATTATATCACGAATAAATGCTCTTAAATTTAATCTAAATATTTTAACATCTCAACTATTTTAAATTTGTTGTGTTTACTATTTGCTTAAAATAGAAGTTTTATTGTTTGAATAGTATGTATTCAATAAGATGAGTAGAGCCTCGAATATACGAAATAGATCAGAATAAATCTAATAAATCAAAAAATTGATAAAATTAGTCAAATATTAGGAATCTGCAATAGTTTATAACCAATAAGAGAACAACCTAAAATTAATATGATGAAGTTATTTAACGAATTTGTATTTGGAGAAGTAACAGAAACTTAAATAAAAAATAAACCTATGAATGAACAAGTCTATGAAACCAGAGTAATAGTTGAAGAATTAAAACATGGACAAGAAGTTATTAATAATAATTTATAGACTATATTTGATGAAATTCATAAACCTAATATATCTATACACCAAAGCTAGATTATTCATAAACCTATAGATTATATATCACCCAAAGAAAGAGAAAAAATCGAAGAAGAAAGACTAAGTTTTATGAGACAATTAGATAGACTAGATAAAGATGAAGAACTATTATTAAGTTTTATACCTAAAATAAAACCAAAAAAAGAAGAAATTCACAAAGTAAATATGATGCAAATATTAGAGGAATTAGAACAAGACGAAATAGAAAGACAAATGGGACAAGAAGAAGTTAATTTAGCATCAATTAAAGAAGAATTAAGATATTTAAATTTTCAAGATGAATATGAACTAAACATGCAAGCCACAGTAAAGCAAGAAGAACCTATACCATTTAACCCACCTAATTTACAAGCTCAGGATATAATCAGTCAAATATAGGACCAAGTATACCTGTAATAGATAGAGAAACAGAAATGAGTAATACCGAATTAAGACATAAAGAACCATTAAAAAGTGACAATAATGAATTCATGTTTGAAACTATTTATACTCCCAATGAGAAAAGTAGTTTTCTACCACCTCCATTAGAACAATATGAAACAAGATAAATACCAAATGCAGGAATATGGTTAAATTTAGATTGTAATTTAGATCGAGAAAAAAGATTAGAAGAATAGACAAAAGCCTAAGTAATAGCTCTATTACATAAAAGTATTAATACAAACTTAGCAAATAATTAGTATTGATAAAATTCATAAACCTAATATATCTATATACTAAAGCCAGATTATTCATGAACCTATAGATTATATATCACTCGAAGAAAGAGAAAAAATCAAAGAAATAAAACATATATTAGAAAAAGAACTAGAATCAAATAGAATACATCGATTAATAGAATTAGTCAAATCATTAGAATAAAAAGTTTATGAAATAAAACACGAACTTCAAGAAATATATTTTGGCATAATACACCTCTGGTAGGAAACGAAGGAATGTTGTACTAAACTAAGCTGAAGGGAGAAAGTTTTAACTCATAATTTAAAAGCCATAGAAAAGACCTCTGCATGAAAAAAGGCATAGTTTCTTCCATGACTTGGTTTAGTTTCGGTCAATCCTATTCCTAAATATAAATCATTGTTGAATGGATAGCTGATCTCACTCATTCCAGGCAGTCTTCTTATGGTATTAGAGCATGTTTGGATGACAAGATAAAAAGTATTCGACAAGTAAAAGAAGAAGTTGACATAAAGAAGCCATTCTTATCCGATGGAATCTCAATTATTGACATCTTCATTATTATTGTAAGGTCGAGGTATGTCTCGTTGCCTATATAAAGCCCTGTAATCTGCATATTGTAATCAATCAACTCTAAGCAATCTTACTCTCTCTTCTCACCTGTCTCACCTCTTTCTCTGAAGCTCCCTCTTCTATCTCCAACACCAATATCAATAAAGAATTATTTTGCTGATTAAAGGTATGGCCTTCTAAATTTCTTTTGGAGATTAAGTGTAGTATTTCTGATCTTATCTTACAAGTATGAATTGATCCTATGATAAGTCAATACTGAAATGAGGATTAAAGATCCTTTGAATCTTGGTTTATATTTCGGCATAGTACACCTCTGGTAGGAAATGAAGGAAGGTTGTGCTGAACTAAGCTGAAGGGGGAAGGTTCGTGTTTTATTTCATAAACTTTTTGTTCTAATGGTTTGGCTAATTCTATTGATCGATGTATTCTATTTGATTATGGTTCTTTTTCTAATATATGTTTTATTTCTTCAGGTGGGTCAGCTAAGGTGGAGATTATTTCTACTTCGGGATCAACTAAATATCATAATTGTTTCATTAAATACATATTTGTCCAGTTAATTAAATTCTATGTATTATCACCTTCACCACTCAACATGAAAGGTGAAGCTACTAAAGTTTCATTATTACCTTATCCATGGACAGAGAAAGATAAACAAGAATTTATTTTGCATTTAAATGAAATGAAACAATATGATTTAATTAGAGAAAGTAGATCAAATTATTGTTCACTAGCAATGATAGTAATGTGACATGCTGAAATTCGAAGAAATAAATCTTGAATGGTTATCAATTATAAGAAATTAAATGATTTAGCAAGTAGAAATAAATATACAATCCCAAAAATAGAACTTTTATTTAATTTGATAAAAGGAAAACAAATCTTTAGTAAATTTGATTATAAGTCAGGATTCTTTCAAATTAAATTAGAAGAAAGTAGTAAGAAATATACAGCCTTCCTAACCTCTGAAGGATTATTTGAATATAGTCTTAGTATATTCCAGGAACATGTAACAAAATTACTATTACTAATTAGAGACTTTGCAATTATATATATTGATGATATTTTAATCTTTTCTGAGAACAATGAACAACTTGAAATGCATCTAAATCAATTTATGACTATAGTGGAAGAAAAAGAAATTAATATATCCCCTAAAAAAGCTGAACTAAGGAAAGAACGAATAGCATTCTTAAGACATTATATTACATCAAATAGAATAGAATTACATGAACATATTAGTCAAAAAGTAAAAGATTTTTAAAAAATATTGACAAAAAAGGAATTACAATCTTTTTTAGGACTTGTAAACCAAGCTAGGAATTTCATACCTAATCTTGCTAAATATACTGCTCAAATATCAAAATTAGCTGGACAAAAAACTCCCTGGCATTGGGATGAACATAAGGAGAAATTAATTCAGAAAATTAAAGATATATGTAGTAATTTATCAAAATTAACAATTCCAACTCAAGATAATATTAAATGAATTATATATACTGATGCCTCTGATAATTATTGGGGTGCAACCATTTACCATGAAAACCAAGAAGGTAACGAAAATTATTACTCGATATACTATTTGGAAATTTAATCCATGCCAAAGTAGGTATCATTCTACTTGGAAAGAATTCTTAGCCATTGTAAAAAGTGTAGAAAAATTTGAATTATTCATTGTTAATACTCATTTCATTATTCGAACTGATAATACCCAAGTAAAACATTGGTTATCAAGAGGAATAAGAACCACTAAATTATCAAATAAAATGCTTTATAAATGGCAAGCTAATTTATCTTATTATGATTATACTATTAAATATGTTAAAGGAAAAAATAACTTGATTGTTGATGTTCTAAGTAGGGATGGAGTAGTCCTCCCAGACAAGTAAAGCTACTAGTAATTCCCAACAACAAGAAGAGGAAGTTTTATTATTTGAATAGTATGTATTCAATAAGATGAGTAGAGCCTCGAATATGTGAAATAGATCAGAATAATCTACCTCCTGGTAGTTTTATTCCAATAAATAATGAAACTTTAGTAGCTTCACCTTTCATGTTGAGTGGTGAAGGTGATAATACATAGAATTTAATTAACTGGACAAATATGTATTTAATGAAACAATTAGGATGTTTAGTTGATCCCGAAGTAGAAATAATCTCCACCTTAGCTGACCCACCTGAAGAAATAAAACATATATTAGAAAAAGAACCATAATCAAATAGAATACATCGATTAATAGAATTAGCCAAACCATTAGAACAAAAATGTTATGAAATAAAACACAAACTTCAAGAAATAGAATCTGAAGTAAATCTAATAAATCAAAAAATTGATAAAATTAGTCAAACATTAGGAATCTGCAATAGTTTAGAACCAATAAGAGAACAACCTAAAATTAATATGATGAAGTTATTTAATGAATTTGTATTTGGAGAAGTAACAGAAACTCAAATAAAAAATAAACCTATGAATGAACAAGTCTATGAAACCAGAGTAATAGTTGAAGAATTAAAACATGGACAAGAAGTTATTAATAATAATTTATAGACTATATTTGATGAAATTCATAAACCTAATATATCTATACACCAAAGCCAGATTATTCATAAACCTATAGATTATATATCACCCGAAGAAAGAGAAAAAATCAAAGAAGAAAGACTAAGTTTTATGAGACAATTAGATAGACTAGATAAAGATGAAGAACTATTATTAAGTTTTATACCAAAAATAGAAGAAATTCACAAAGTAAATATGATGCAAATATTAGAGGAATTAGAACAAGACAAAATAGAAAACCGAATGGGACAAGAAGAAGTTAATTTAGCATCAATTAAAGAAGAATTAGGATATTTAGAAAAAGGAATTAATATATCCCCTAAAAAAGCTGAACTCAAGAAAGAACGAATAGCATTTTTAGAATATTATATTACATCAAATGGAATAGAATTACAGAAATATATTAGCCAGAAAGTAAAAGATTTTCAAAAAATATTGCCAAAAAAGGAATTACAATCCTTTTTAGAACTTATAAACCAAACTAGGAATTTCATACCTAATCTTGCTAAATATACTACTCAAATATCAAAATTAGCCGGAGAAAAACCTCCCTGGCATTGGGATGAACATAAGGAGAAATTAATTCAGAAAATTAAAGATATGTGTAGTAATTTACCAAAATTAACAATTCCAACTCAAGATAATATTAAATGGATTATATATACTGATGCCTCTGATAATTATTGGGGTGCAACCCTTTACCATGAAAACCAATAAGGTAACAAAATTATTACTCGATATACTAGTGGGAAATTTAATCCATGCCAAAGTAAGTATCATTCTACTTGGAAAGAATTCTTAGCCATTGTAAAAGCTGTAGAAAAATTTGAATTATTCATTGTTAATACTCATTTTATTATTCGAACTGATAATACCCAAGTAAAACATTAGTTATCAAGAGGAATAAGAACTACTAAATTATCAAATAAAATGTTTTATAAATGGCAAGCTGATTTATCTTATTATGATTATACTATTGAATATGTTAAAGGAAAAAAATAACTTAATTGCTGATTTTCTAAGCAGGGATGGAGTAATCCTCCCAGACAAGTAAAGGTACCAATAATCCCCAACAACAATAAGAGGAAACCAGTAATGATCAAATTATATCATGAATAAATGCTCTTGAATTTTATCTGAGTATGTTAACATCTCAATTATATACGCAAACAAATAGTTTTGCCGCAACCATTAATTCTCTAAGTCAATCTGTGAGAAACTTTAGTACCCATATTAATGACTTAGAGCTATGATTAATACAACTAGAAAGACAAATAAGGGGTCATTCTATGGCTTCCAAATTATGAGTCAAGATCTTCCCCTTTCGGCTTAGTTCAGCACAACTTTTCTTCGTTTCTTACCGGAGGTGTACTATGCCGAAATATAAACCAAGATTCAAAGGATCTCTAATCCTCATTTACTTAAACAAGAAATTCAAAAATTAGATATTAAGGATAAAGTAACAGAAATCTATATTCCAGGAGTACAATTATTAATAAAAGTCTATTTTAAAGCAAGAATAGATACCCCAATCAAAACAATCAACAAATCAATCAGGCTTTAAATGTTTGTAAATTCACATCTTCCTTTACTTCTATCTTTCACGTTTAACTAATTATTTCAACATATATATATATATATATATTCAGAATTATATCTTTTTTAATCAAAAGATAGGATTTTTATGTTCAAATAAAAATTAGGAGATAAAACTCCTTTACAACAAAGAGAGTCAACTCAAATTATATCCTAGAGGAGTCAAATAGTAATGTTTTGTTTGACAAGTAAAATTGTTAAATAAAAAAATAAAAAATTAAACATATGAAATAAAATAATTATATTTAATATAATATAAAAATAAATAAGAATATTATTCTATTTATATATTTGTTTAAATAAAAATAATATAAGAATTCAAAAGTTATAAAAAATAACTATTTATCTCTACTTAAAAGTAATGTTATAATTAAACAAAAAACAAAAAAAGTAATGATGACAATGGTTTAATGAGCTTTGCATAATTATACATAATAATTATCTTTCATTTATGTGTTGACAGAATAAAAATGGATTTCTTTCCTAAACTTACAAAATGTGTATCAAATAAGATTATTTAATGAATTTTTCTCTTGTTTCTTTTACCAAAACTTAAGATGTTAACTTTAAACCCTCTTGAAAACAAAACAAAAGATACCATAAGAAGTTAAGGCATTCCGTATTGTTTGAGAGTTAAACAAAACAAAAAATACCTTAAAATAGTTTAAGCATTAAGTATTGTCTAAGAGTTTAGAAGGGAATGAAATAAAATGTCTCAAAATAAAATAAAATGAAAAGTTATATGTTATTTTATTATTTAAAAGTTTAATAAGAAAATAGAATGAGTCATTAATTAAATAGAATGACTTATAATTTATTTTTTAATATTACTTTTATAACCAAAATATGATTTTAATAAGTTTTTATCCAATTATGATATAATTATAATTGTACTATCTATCTATTTTATTTCCTCTGAAAACCTGTAGTTTAGAATAATAACAAAAATTGAAATTTGGATGAAGGTGTTAGATTCTCTTATTCATTATTTCATTTCATCATGAAAAAAAAAAGTTCAAAACAATAATTTATCCCATATCTACCATATCAGTCAATTATTTGTCATCCATCTACATATTCGAAAGAGTTGATATATCTTTAAAATAAAAGGCATATATGTACACCTCTTTACTCTATTGTTATAATTTTTTTCAATTAATATAGTGATTGTCATGTAAAAAAAAAAATTATGCGGACTAATAGCTTGGAATGCATTAAAGTGCAAGTCAAATTCTTTAATTTATTTTTTAAATTAAAAATGAATTTTAATATTTTAAAATAAGTTAAATAATTTGTCATATTCTTTTATATTAATAATAAACGAAGGAATGAATTGGATAGTTGTTTTAAAGGAAAACACCACTGAAAGCAATATAATATGGTTTTAATTGATTAAATATAGTTATGTTTTAGCTAAATCAAAGTTGAATAGGGAAGATCCTTTTCTTAAAGCAGAATGACGCAATTTTATTTTTATGATTTGGATTAAAATCAATTTATTCTCTTAAAATTTAAAATATGTCACTAATCTCCCCAAATTTAATCGGATATTACTCAATTATGTCATGATATTTTTCAACCAAATTTTAGTAAAATTAGTCACATAAAAATTATATAAGTTCAATTGACCCATTGCAATTAAAAAATTATCATTGAAAGCTCCTCATAATTTTATACATGTTATTTAATCCCTTGTTGATTTAACACTTATTAAAATTTGTAATTCAATCATTAAAATTATTAAATAATTTAGATAAAATTTATATAAAAAAGTGAAAACATGCATATATGTATGAAAATATGAAGGAAAAATGAGTCATTTGATTTTTATAATTTGTCTCAATTTTCAATTTGACTCCTATAGTGTAAAATTTTTCAAAATAGTTTCTGTGAACACCATATTTTGTCCAGAAAAAAATAAAATAAAAATATCTAAAAAATAATAATAAAATTAAATTAGCAAAAATATAAAAAAAATTAAAATTAAGTTAAAAATTGGCAAAAATTAAAAAGGAAGAAGAAATGGGCTAAAAAAAAAGGTTTGGGCTGAACTTTTGTTGGGCCTGATCAACCCAACCCGGATCCACTCATTACCCTACTCGTATCTCTTTTTGGCTGCCTCCCACTCTCACACGTCGCACGACTCCAGGGAGAACCCTGAGCACAGACAGAAAAAGCAGAAAAGGAAGAGCAGGAGGGTCTGGGAGAAAGTTCAGGCGACAGGCTGGCAGCGAGGGGCTCAAGGAGTTGACTCCCTCGTCATGTCGCCTTCACCATCGAAGCCGAGAGAAAGGGACGAGAAACGAGAATGGAAAAGGGGGAGAAAAGGGGGAATCGAGGAGGAAAGCGAGAGATCAAAAACTAAGAGAGAGACCGAAGGAGAGGAGGAGGTGGAGTGGAAAAAATAGGGAGAAGGCAAAGGGAGATCGAGGGAGCAGAGTGGAAGAGATCAGAAAAACAACTAGGAGACAGCGAGAGATTGAGGGTGAGACTGGGAGAGGGAGAGAAATCAAAAAGAGATCGAGAAACAAGGATTCAAAAATTGGAAAAATAGAGAGAGCGAGAGGAACGAGGAAAAACGGAGAGGCAGAGGGGGAGAGCTGTCGAGATTTGGGAGACGGAGGAAAACGAAGGCATCAGAGGATTGCTTCCTTTGTTTCGAGTCAAGGAGAATTGGAGAAAGAGGAGGAGGCAGAAGCAAAATTCGAAGACACGAATCACAGGGGGGAGGATTTTCAGACAGAAGAATTTGGAGAGGGAAGAACTCGTTTGTCTCCTGCAAACCCAAAGGTAAGCCATGAATCTGAATTGTTGTCCTTACTTGTCAATAGAATTCTCTTGCAATTGCTGATGGTCTGTGCTGGAATACTGGACGTTTTTCTCATTCCAAATAGTTGTGGGTGGAGTCCAAATGCGTTGCTCTGTATACATTCTAGGACACGCACAATAGGTGCTAGATAAAATACCCAATAGAAGGTGAAATTGAATCTTAATGTCTGACCATGGTTGTTGGAAAAGGAAGTGCTGGCAGATTCATGGGGTGCTTGTTTTGATTTTCCCTCTGGCTGTGATTTTGTGATGAGTAGTGATATGTTTCAGAACTAAAGATTATGCGAATGTCCTTGTATGATGGATGGTGGTATATTTCCTGTATGATTAGGTGGTTTAATTTATGATTTAGTTTTGTTTGTAATCTTATCTTGTGTTGAATGCTGAGTGAGAATGAGCCTGACGGGGATGCAAAAGGATTTTATTTCACTTGATCCTATTTATCTTATTGCTAAGCAATTCTGATGCTACCATGAGTTATAGGCAAATTTAATTTAATAGAGCTTGATATCTCTGCACATTGTTATCTGTTGATTTCTGTGCTGATGTGGGTCAAAGTCGGTGTATTTTGTTGTTAGTTTGGTATGCGGTTTGGGCATTATGCTTGTTGTTTTTTGGGGTTTCAACCTAGTTTGTATATCAGGTTGGGAGGGGTTAAAGGCATGTCATGATGGTCTCAGGTCGAGAAGGTCTGTTAATTTTGTTAAATGGGATTTGCTCCCTTTTGGGCGTGGAAATCTTAACTTGATTTCAAAAGGACCTTAAAATAGTTTGGTATGTGATCTCGTTTTTAATTTGACTCGCATTTTGAGTATGAGAAAGAATTCTAAACACGATCAAATATGAGGAATGTTCAAAGTCTGATGGGTTGCTTGTATTTACAATTTGGTTTAAATGGAATCTCAGAATGTAGCATTAACCCACGATATTTCTATTCTAAAATTGGAGCCCTGGTTGTTCTTGGTTCACAAAAACTATGCTAATGTGCTTTTTGCTTATGCTCTGTGTGAGGTCCATGATCTGAAAGCTCATGATCTGATGAAAACTGAGAGGGCAAGAAACTGTATAGAGAAGCAACACATGGAACCTGCTGGAAAACAGGCGAGGGCCACATATCAATTTAACCAACATATCAATTTAACCAAGGGAGGGAGACACAAGTGGAGGCAAATCGGTTGGATCCTTCTTTATATATCTAAAATGCATTTGGATTTGATACTCATTTGACTTAACACAAAACACACACAATCAAGGCTTCCTGTATACACATGATATGAGCTGAATGTTTATCTTTTATTAATTTTATTTTTTAGAATTACTGTGTGAGATTTTTTGTCTCCCCGAGCACATAGGAGCGAGCCTAAGGATCATGTGGGGTAATAAGCCTCATTGGCATCTATTAGGTATTGAATTTGTTTTAATAAGTCTTGGGTTTCAATGGCCCATACGTAATTTTCTTTTTCAAATGAACTTAAAAAAAAAAAGAAATCAAATTTAGGCATTTGACAAAAAAAAAAAAAGGAGAAATGATGATTAAAAATTTAAAAAAAAAATCAACCTATTTACGTATTAAGTTTAAATCTCTTAAAACCAAAAAAACAAAAACAAAAGGGAGTTTTTTTTTAAAGAATAAAAAGTTTTCAAAATTAAAATTTAGCTTTTCTTTTTTGAAAAGTTTGTCAAAATCAAAAGGAAATATTAAAAAAAAAAGAAAAACAAAAAAAGGGTATACATTATAAACAAATAAAAATTAAATTATGGAAGAAAGGGTTAAGAAAGAATCTAAATGATTTTTACTTCTTTTCCCCTTTTCAACAAAAATATAATGATAACAAAAATCCAAAAAAAATAGAAAACAAAAAAAAGATACAAAAAAAAATTAATTAAAAAAAAGAAAGACAAACACAAAAAAAAAAGAAATGATTTGAAAATTTCGCACTTAAGTGAAAAGATCATCTTAAGAACTAAAATCAGAAATCGAAAAGAAAAGAGACGAAAAATTTGCATTAACTTAAATAAAATAATGAAAATTTAAAACAAAAAAATTAATTAATTAAAAAAAAAGAAGAAGCCAAAAAAAAAAAGTCAAAAAATCAAAATATATAATTGAAATATATTGGAAAAGATAAAAAATGGGAGAAAGAGTGAGAAGGTAGGATTAATTCAGTTTTCATAAGTTAAAACATAAGAGCCAATTTTGAAATCGTTTTAATTGTGAAAACCTAAATGATTTCTATGTTCTTTCTCTTCTCATAAAGAAAAAACAAAAAACAAAAACAAAAACAAAAGCAAATAGAAAATCTAAAAAAAAAAATCTTTAAAAACCAAAAAAAAAACAAACAAGACAAAACAAAACAAAACAAAGAAACCAAAAAGGTAAAAATAAAATTAAAAAATAAAAGAAGAGAGTGTAAAAAATGTGAAGTTAACTTAGTTTTTACATATTAAAACTTATCAACTAATTTCATAGTTGTTTTATTTACGGAGATTAAAGTTATCTTCATCTTTTTCTGAACCAAAAAAACAAGAACAAAAACAAAAACAACAAAAAAAACCAAAACAAAAATAAAAAAAATAAAACAAGAAAAAAAAATAATACAAAAACAAAAACAAACATCAACCAATAAAATTTGCCAGTCGAACTACGTGGACTTTGATCCCTCTGAAGGGTACGTAGGCCATAAGCTCTCGCCCTAGGTCAAGTCCGCCATTGTAAATAAATTTTCTTTTCAATTTTTACTTTCTTAATTTCTCTTATTTTGCTTTTCTAATTTTGTTTGTTTAATTTCCTTCTTCCTTTTTCTTTTAATTTTATTTCCTTCATTTCTGTTTCTTATCTTGTATATGATTTGTTAGGAGAATTAAAATATATTAAAGGCCATATTGATTTTGCACAACTGACTTAGGATAACCGTTCTTAGTAACGGGTGTAGTGGGGTGCCTAACACTTTCCCCACTCACAACTGACTCCCGAACCTATTTTCTAATTCGTAAACCATTTTTCTTATTTTTCAAATAAAAGGCTTTTCCAAAGTTTTGCCTTTTCAAAAATTAAAATTTTAGTGGCGACTCTACTACTTATCTTAATTCTGATTTTAGTTTTCATTTTCTTTGAAAATTGAATCGAATTTCTTTTCAAGAAATTTTCTTTGTTTAAGCGCCACACGGTCGCATTTTCGGGTGTGATAATTCCTATAGTTTAAAACTGTTTCAAGATTAGCTCTTGCACTTTACAAACATTAAAATTCTACTTCCTATGATGGCCACATGGCATAATAATGTGAAGAATTGGCTAAAATAGGAAATGTATTCTCCATGTAATTGCCATATAATTTGTTACCTTTGACATGGTGTGAAACTTGGACAAAATGAATAAAACGAAGGCTTGGACAAAAGACTAAAGACTCTAAAATACATGAGAATGTCAGGTTTCAAACTACATAACATAACAGTTATGAAGGGTCTTATTTGTTTGTAGGACATGAGAGGCTTTACCTGAGCCTTTCCAACTCTTTGGGATCCTCCTTAACGAAATTCACTTCTGAAAGGAATTTGTTGAAGTTAACATTGTCACTCTACAACAATGTGGCTATCACTTGAATGATGTGGTGTTGATTGTTTGAAGAGACTTGTTAATTGTAGAAGCGAGAGAATGAGTTTGAGAATAGGCCTCTTATTTCTCATGTTTCAATTCAAAACAAATGGATTTTTTTTTAGAAAATTAGGTCATATTAGAGAATAAATATAAATTAAGCAAAGTAATGACGTGAGAAGGCTTGAGTTTAAAGCTTGCTTAAACCTTAGCTTTTTAATAAAAGTAGGGGAGACTATTTAAATAGAAAGTTAGTTCAAGTTCAATTATTATATAAAACAAAGAAGAGATAAATAGTGTTAACAAGTCAAAACAATGTTGGGAAAACAAAAATGAGACAAATTGGTACATTTAAATTTTTCTTTATTTTTTATACTCTCATAAAACAAAATACATTGAGGAAGTGCCTTAGAAATAGTCAAATAGAAGGGGACTTAGTTGTCCTAGTCAAAAAAGTTTTCTTATGCTTATATTGGATTAGAAAGAATAATATGATTGATTGTTAATGATGATGATGATGTGCTTTTGAAAATGAAGCCCCCATGTCACCTTCTTTGTGTTTTCAAGCTGAAGATGAAGACCACATTCTTAAAATATAGATGAAGCCCCTGTATCACCCCTCTTTGTGTTTCAAAGCCTTGTGTTGTTGTGCATTTTAGAGTCTTTAGGTTTTTATCCAAACTTGTGTTTTGCCTGTTCTATCCAAGTCTCATGCTGTGTCAAAGGCAACAAATTATTCCCTCTGGTCTAATATATAAGACACTTTCTAGAAGATTTATTTGGTCCAAAATATAAAACACCATATAATCTTTTGTGTTGACTTTCCAAAAATGTCTATCTTCTTTTTTAAAAAGAAATGTTAATTTAGCTTTATTTTTTTCTCTCTCTTCCATAAATAAGGGTAAAAGTGAAAAAAAATGATAAATTTGAAGAGTTTGAAGCAGTTAAGTAGTTTTATTAAACTGTGTGAAGTAACTGAAAACGTCTTATAATATGGATCAAAGGGGAGTATATGATAGCCACGTGGAGAATTCATTGGCCAACTCCATCAATTCTTCATGCCATTATGCCATCTGACAATCGTGGGGATTAAAATTTAATTTAGCGTTTGTAAAGTATAAAGACTAACATTAAAATAGTTTAAAATTATAAAGATTAATTAAAAAAAATCAAACAATAAGGACCAAATTAAAATTCAAGGTAGAGTATATAAATCAAATGATAAATTTTTCAAAGTATAAATTAATACCTAAAACATAATTTATAACATATATGTATAATTATATATGTATAAATAAACACATTTAAATATTAACTATTATTCTATTTTCCATGATTCTTATGGTGATCTACCCTAATTTGAAGTTAGAACAACATATTTAAGTTGAATAATTTTTTGGAATTAAATAAAATTATAAATATAATTGTATCTAATATAAATAAAAAGTCATATTTTAATTTTTGGATAAAAATGAAATCAAATTAAGAAAACCATATTACTTCAGTTTGAAACATGTTAATTATGGTTGGTGCTGATATTTGACAGTGGTTTAGTTTTTCAATAATCAACTGGAAATATTCAAACTGTTCATGTAATTTTTGTTGAGCAGTAGTTTGAGGGTTTGCTGTTGAGGAAGAGGCTATTTGAGGACCGAGTTGGGCTCTTTCTTGGGCTTGTTTGGTTTCTTGTTTAAGGATAGCTACAAATGAATATATCTCCTACTCCTTCTCCTCCACAAACACCATAAAACCAACCTACTACTCCTCTTGAGACTATATTCATGGAAATGAATAGAACTCTAACCAGTGATGAGGCCCAATGGACCTACTTCACCAGCCCAACTACATGTATATATTCCGTAGGAAGAATCAGTAAGAGCTGAAGCTCATGAGCCAAGACCTTCCTCTTTCAGCTTAGTTCAGCACAACCTTCCATTGTTTTTCTACCGAAAGTGTACTATTCCTATTTTTAATTTACTGTTCAAAGGATCTCTAATCTTTATTCCAGTATTATCCCATTAACGAATCAATTCATATTGGAAGATAAGATCAGAAATAATCTACTTAATCTCCGAAGAGAGGTTTTGCAAGTCATACTTTAAACTGCAAAATAATTCTTCTTTATTGATATAGAAGGAGAGTACAAGAGGAATTTAGTGAGAGGAAGAAAGAGAGCTCTGAGTTGAGCGATTACAAGGAAGAGATAGCTTAGAAAAACTTGAATGTATGTGGAGATTACAGGGCTTTATATAGGCGAGAGGAATTCCTCTGCCGTTCTTATGCTAATAATTGAATTACATAAAGAGATTCCGAACTGATAATGTTTGGCAGCTTTTGGTCTTGTCTTATTTTTCTTCTGTCACTTCGGTGTCATCTTCACCTTTGGAATCTCACTTTTGCTTTTGCTTTTTGTCATGTTGATACTTTCGGCTTCTTTTTGTCACTTCGTCTTCTTTTAGTCTTTTCATCTTTCCAAGATGTTAATGCAAGTTGGTGGGTTATTTTGATCTTCTTTTGAGCGATCTTTATCTTTGCAATAAATGCAAATATGAGAAGGATATTCAGATAATTACTGACATATCCGTTTCTTGGTATCGTTGGCATTATCCATTTTATTGGTTTTAATTTTATCATAAAAGGTGGTAAATAATTGACTATTTTTACTGGTTCTTCTTATGGAGTATATACATGTAGTTGGGCTGGTGAAATAGGTCCATTGGGCCTCATCACTGGTTAGAGTTCTATTCATTTCTATGAATATAGTCTCAAATTCTTGGGCTCTAATTTTGGAGATTAACAGGTTGAAGTCATCTTGGTCAATAGATGATTTTTCGGATTCATCGAATTCGAAGGGTTGTCTAGTTGTTCCGAATTTGATTAGATTAATGGGAGGATAAAATCTTTTTGGTGTTATTTCGGCTATGGTGGAATAACATCACATATACATAGTGTATTGGGTAATGATTTAGTGATAGTGTTTGACTGCTTCTTGGATGGTTTTTGGGAGTCGGCTTAATTTAGGAAGACCTTTGGAAGGATAAATACAGTGAATTAGACCATAACTAAATAAGGTATAAACTAATTGAGGGTCAGTTCTTGGGTTGATAACAGCTTTATTGATAGAATAATGAGAGATGTATTTTAATGGTTAGTGCTAATATTTGACAGTGGTTTAATTTTTCAATAAGCAGCTGGAAATATTCAAACTATTCATGTAATTTTCGTTGAGCAGTAGTTTGAGGGTTTGCTGTTGAGGAAGAGGCTATTTGAGGACTGGGTTGGACTCTTTCTTGGGCTTGTTTGGTTTCTTGTTCAAGGATAGCTACAAATGAAGGTGGAGGAGTAGTAGGTTGGGTTTGTGGTGTTTGTGGAGGAGAAGGAGTAGGAGATATATTCATTACTTATTTTTCTACTTGGATTAATCATTTTTCTAACTCATTGACATGGGAACTGAAGTTTCCCAGAGCTTGAGTTAAGTAATTCATCGTAGTCGAGAGATTATTCACTTGATTCATTGTTTGAGAGGAAAGGATACTGATATTGAGTTCAAGGGAATTCAGTCTTGCATTTATATGAGCATTACTCATATCTTCTTTGTGCTGAGAGTTACTGGTAGCTCTACTTGTTTGAGAGGACTGCCCCATCTCTGTTCAGGAAATCAGTAATAAGATTATTTTTCCTTTGACATATTCAATAATATAATTATAATAAGATAAATCAGCTTGCCATTTATATAACATTTTATTAGCTAATTTAGTTGTTCTAAGACCTTAGGATAACCAATATTTTACTTGAGTATTATCAGTGCGAATAATAAATTGAGTATTAACAATAAATAATTCGAACTTTTCTACAGCTTTTACAATGGCTAAAAATTCTTTCTAAGTTGAATGATACTTAGCTTGACTATCATTAAATTTTTCACTAGCATATCTAGTTATAACTTCTTTTCTTTCCTTATTTTCATGGTAAAGGGCAGCGCCCTAATAGATTTCAGATGCATCCGTATATATAATCCATTTAAGATTTTCTTGAGTTGGAATCATTAATTTAGGTAAACTTTTACATAATTTTTTAATTTTCGTTATAATTTCTTCAGTTTGATCATTCCATTGCCAATGAGTTTTTTCTCCAGCTAATTTAGATATTTGAGCTGTATATTTAGCTAAATTAGAAATAAAATTTCTAGCTTGGTTTATTAAGCCTAGAAAAGATTGTAATTCTTTTTAAGTTGTTATTGTCTTAAAATCGGTTACTTTTTGGCTAATATGTTCTTGTAATTCTAAGCCATTAGAAGTAATATAATATTCTAAAAAAGCTATTCTTTCCTTTCTTAATTCAGCTTTTTTAAGGGAAATATTAAGTCCTTTTTCTTCAACTAAATTCATAAACTGATCTAAATGGTTTTCATGTTGTTCTCTATTTTCAAAAAATATTAAAATATCATCTATGTATATTACTGTAAATTGTCTCAGAGGTAGTAATAATTTTGTGATATGTTCTTGAAATATACTATGACTATTATGGAATCCCATTGGTAATACATTCCATTCATATAATCCTTCAGAGGTTAAGAAGACAGTATATTTATTACTTGATTCTTCTAACTTAATTTGAAAAAATCCTGATTTATAATCAAATTTACTAAAGATTTATTTTCCTTTTATAAGATTGAATAATAATTTGATTTTTGGGATAGGATATTGATTCCTAATGGCTAGGTTATTTAATTTTTTATAATTAATAACTATTTGAGATTTATTACTTCAGATTTCAGCATAACCCATAACTATCATGGCTGGTGAACAATAATTTGATCGACTCTCCCTAATTAAATCATATTGCTTCATTTCATTTAAATGCATAGTAAATTCTTATTTATCTTTTGCTATCCAAGGGTAAGGTTTACTTACTATTTCCTTACTATAGTCGAGTAATTCTATCTTAGCATAAGGTTTTGATTTTTCCCAGTGGATTAAAGAGTTTTCAATGTAATTATCAATTAATCTTTGCTCAAAAGTTTTTCCTAATATATGGCTTAAGGATTTTTTGGCTTCAATCTCTATAGGTTTTGTATCAGGGATAAACTAAATTTCATTATCACATTTCTTTCTCATAAAGATTGTATCTGTCCTATTATATGGGTTATTGATCCTAATTGCCCATGCTTGGTGTTTACATGGTGTGGTTAAGATTAAGGCTTTTTGGGTGAAATGTAAACGCATATATTGTTCTAAGAAGTCCATTCTTAAAATTATATCTGGAGTTGTTTCATTATATTGGTATAAGTTTGGGATTTTTAATTCATAATCTCCTATTTGTATAGGTATATCTTTGGTTGATAATTCAATAAAATGAATTTCTTTTCCAGCACTACTCATTCTAATTGGTTTCTCTTTTTTCCACAATTCTGAGGGTAATATATTATATTTTGCTGTTGTTATATTTGCTCCCGTATCAATCATAGCATGATATTTGCGTGATTGATATTTTACATAATTAAATCTAACTAGAATATAGTAAAATTTTATTAATCTAAAGTAATTTAATCTTTTCTAATATTACTACTTGATGGTTAATATTGATTAAGATCCTATGTTCTTGAATTTGATATGGTTTGACATTTTTAAGGAAATCTTTACCTAAGATAATCTTATGGGTTTGGTTTGTTATGTTAGATTCCACATATAATTTTACTTTTATGATATCTCGGTTATTAAATCTAAACATAGTATGTGTAGTAGTTTCTTCTTCATGGATTTCAATATTATTATCTGTATAATCAATATGTATAATGCTTTTTGTGATTTCGGGTTTTATTAAAGCAATTATTTCTATCCATTTTCCTTCTTGGGTTACTTCTAAAAGTATTAAATTTTCTAAGTTTTGTGTTAGTGTTAAATCTATCTTCTTCATACTTGGCTATCATTAAATTTTCTACTAGCATATCTAGTTATAACTTTTTTTCTTTCCTTATTTTCATGGCAAAGGGCAGCGCCCCAATAGTTTTTAGAAGTATCAATATATATAATTCATTTAAGATTTTTTTGAGTTGGAATCATTAATTTAGGTAAATTTTTACATAATTTTTTAATTTTCGTTATAATTTCTTCAGTTTGATCATTTCATTGCCAAGGAGTTTTTTCTCCGGCTAATTTAGATATTTGAGCTGTGTATTTAGCCAAATTAAGAATAAAATTTTTAGCTTGGTTTACTAAACCTAGAAAGGATTGTAATTCTTTTTAAGTTGTTATTGTCTTAAAATCGGTTACTTTCTGGCTAATATGTTCTTATAATTCGAAGTCATTAGAAGTAATATAATGTCCTAAGAAAGTTATTCTTTCCTTTCTTAATTCAGCTATTTTAGGGGAAATATTAATTAATTACTATTCATTATTACTTAGTAATATTTATTTGTTTTCAAATTTAAATTAGGAGTATAAAAATATTTATTCATTTACAAAATTATATTTTTTTCATTTCTATTTTTATTTTACATACCAAACGACGTATGAGTATCTTAATTTTTTTCTGACTCATATTTATATATTTCGAAAGCTATATGTGATCGGTTTTACCATAAACAGAATCAAACATTCCGTAAAAAGCCAAACATCATGTCTTAAAACTTGTAAATGAAGTGAAATTTATAAAAGAACATGAAATAATGGTTGTGATAAATAAAGCAATTGAATGAGAGATATAAATTTCATAAAAGATTAAATGATAAGTTTTAAATTAAAAGGGGCAAATTGATTTTTTTAAATGATAATAAAATTATAATTTTAAAATTATCAATTAAGTCACTAATAATATATAATAATAACTGCTTGAAATCTTATAAATCTAAAATGCTTTGACTGTCACGTGACTGATATATCATGGGGCTTAAGCAACCCCTTTGGGAGGACAAACTGACTTGGTACGAGGGTAAATTGTATAAAATGAATTCTCTATAATACTCGTCAATTTTTCTAAAAAGGGTAGGGATCTAAATGCTAAATTGTGAAAGCAAAAGAAAAATGTGTCTGGACCCTGACCTGGATCCACCGTGTTTAAAATCAAGACACCAAGACACGTATATACATGTCTCTCTGCTCTGATTACTATATGCTTTACTATTGCCCAAAGCGAAGGCGAGATCTCTGTTTCTCGTCATTTCATAGGAATTCCTTCCCCCTTCTCTCCGCTGTTTAGTGTCAGAAACTCATTCGACCCTCCTTGATTCGTTCTTCCCATAGATCTCTCTTCCTTGCTCTGAGGGTCCAAGTCTTCTCCGTTGTTGCTCCCAGATCTCGCAGTGATTTGGATCCTCTACAAGCTCTCCCTCTCACTGCTTTTTTGTTCGCTATTTGATTCTCTATCTACGAAATCAATTACCGCCACAGATCCAAGTCTCTAATTTTCAGGTCCCCCGTCAAAGACACCATGGCGGCTGCGAACGCTCCGATCGCCATGAGAGAGGCCCTAACTGTGAGTTCTACTTCACATTTCTGTCTTGCATAGTTTGTAAACTTTGCTTCTTCTTTTTTTCCCTATTTGCTGAGCTGAATTGGCAATTCTAAATCATGCCTTACACCAAGATCACTTGTATTTCTTCAAATAATCATAGAGGTCGTATAGCTTTAGTCTGCTCAATTCTAAATCATGCCTTACACCAAGATCACTGGTATGTCAGTTTTTTCATAGAATGTTATAACATCTCTTCATAAGGATGTTGTTAGGAAATCCCAAAATCTTGGATGTAGTATCCTTTAATCTCTTGAAGTTTTACACAATTGCTAAATGCTACTTTTTATGAAGTTTGGTTAGAGTTGCAACTCATGTATTTGAAAGTTCAAGCCAGTTCTTTCTTTTTCTTCTTTTGGTAGAATTCACTGGTTCAGGTTATTCCACAGGTCTTCAACTGTGGGGTCAAAATTTCTGTCCTTTCTAGTATTTATTGTAATTTTTTTTGCTGTTAATCCTTGGATAAATGTCATATGCTTGTGAAAGATAGATGCTTGGGATGAGGGTGGTTATGAGGGACCTGGTTGATGTATGCTGTGAATCTATTGCTTCTTTTGTCATCTAATTCCTATCATTGTATCCAATCTACAAATCAAATCTTTTCTTTCTGGATTTTGCTTAAGTTTTAGAATTGATTCTTTGATTGAAATTTGTATTGACCGCTATAAAAATAGTGTTGTATTGTACTTGTTTTGTTTGGTTCTTATGTGTTTCTCTTTTATGCATGTCCATAATGACATATCTTCTTGTTGACATTACAGGTTGTGGAACGTTTCCATGAACTGTTTGCCCAAACAAAGTATAAAGAAGCAGCTGAGCTTGCTGCTGAGTCTCCACAAGGAATTCTTCGTACGCCTGACACTGTTGCCAAATTTCAGGTTTTTATAGTTTTCTTTTCTTTTTAAATTCTTGTTTTATTAGTTGCTGACACTTAAGGGTTTTTGTGTACCTTATCTTGTAGATTTGTCTTATTATGTCTATTAGTTCACATTTAGTTTGTAGGCAATCTAAATGTCACTGTCAAGACTTAGACATGTTATCTATAATTTTTAACCTCTTCTATATCATCTGTAGAAAGACAAATTAGGTCATATTGTGCGATTACTTTCTTTTATTATTTGATAAGATGTAGTTGTGCAAGATTGTTAGGTTCCTTCTGCAACGAAAATTTACTAGATGGTCATAATCGCTTGTTGAAGGGGGAATGAAAAGATTTGAACTGTGTGCCTTTTGGTGGTGTCTTTTCTTGGTTGCTTAGACTGTAATTGTACACATTTTGCAATTTATGTGGCAGAGTGTTCCTGTGCAAGCCGGGCAAACTCCTCCATTGTTGCAGTATTTTGGAACACTTTTAACGAGAGGAAAGTTGAATGCTTTTGAGTCATTGGAATTGTCACGGCTTGTTGTGAACCAGAACAAGAAAAATCTGTTGGAGAACTGGCTGGCTGAGGACAAGCTTGAATGCAGTGAAGAGCTAGGAGATCTTGTTAAGGTTGGGTTGCATTTGAAGTTTTGAAATTGTTAAGTTGATTCCATTTCAATTTTATTTTATTTTTCTTTATAATTCTAACTTTTCATCTAGTGGTATACTTTTAATTGAATTTACCTAATGTGAAATAGTGCATGTGTTAATTTGATGAGTATACTCCATTGTAGACTGTAGACAATGATCTTGCTTTAAAAATATATATCAAAGCCAGAGCTACTCCAAAAGTTGTTGCTGCTCTTGTTGAGGGAAGGGAGTTTGACAAAATCCTGATATACTCAAAGCAGGTATTGGACCTGTTTATTTATTGAGAATATTTAAGTGTGATTCATATTCTTATTTTTTTCCCCCTGCTCATTTTAATTTCTTTAATGTTATTATAGCTGGTAGAGTATTTTGCATAGCTATGATAATTGTCATTGTATATCTTATTTTTCCCCCTTCCATTGTACTGGAATTATTTGGGTCTGATGTTTCTATTACTTATTTATTGCTATAGGTTGGGTACACACCTGACTATCTCTTCCTTTTGCAAACAATCATTCTTTTGCCCAGACAAAATACAGTGTTCACAGTTGTCCCTCTTTATTTGTTTCTTGGGCAAAAGGATTGATAATGTAATTTTTAATATTTTGCATAAGGAACAAGTTAAGATAAGAACACATATTTTGTTTAGGATGATTTAATTGCCTTTTGACAATAAATAAAAATGAGAAAGCGACTCAAACAAAATATGGTGTTTACAGGTTGCCCCTCTTTACTTATTCTTTAAGCAAGGAGAGCAAAAATATAATTTTTGATATCCATAATTTAAGAATAAGTAAAGATGGAAATATGTATTTTGTTTGGGGAGCTAACTTACCTGAAAATGTCGTGACCTGATCAAAGAGAAAGGAAGTAATGTAATTTTGAAGAGGATGCCTGTTCTGAAGCAGAACTTTTATTGGTGTCTGTTTTGTGTAAGGTTTGGAGGTGCCTAGTTTGTGCAGAGCTTTAAAAGGGTGCCTGGCCTATGCAGGGGTTTGAAAGGATACCTGGCCTGTGCAGAACTTTAAGGGTGCCTGGCCTATGCAAGACTTGGAAAGGGTGTCTGGCCTGTGCAGGGCTTAAGGGTGCATAGCCTATGTAAGGTTTAGAAAGGGTGTCTGGCTTGTGCAGGGCTTGGAAAAAGTGTCTGGCCTGTGCAGGATTTTAAGGGTGCCTAGCTTATGCAGAGCTTGGAAAGGTACCTGGCCTGTGCATGGCTTTAAGAGTGCCTGGCCTATGCAGGGCTTGACAAGGGTACCTGGCCTGTGCAGGGCTTTAAAGGTGCTTGGCCTGTGCAGGGCTTGGAAAGGGTGCTTGGTTTGTGCAGTGCTTTAAGAGTACCTGGCCTATGCAGGGCTCAGAAAAGGGTGCTTGGCCTGTGCAGGGCTTTAAAAGAGTGTGCCTTGCTTGTGCAGGGCTTTGAAATGGGTGCCTGGCCTATGCAAGGCTTTGAAAGGGGGTGTCTGGCCTATGCAAGGCTTTGAAAGGGGGTGTCTGGCCTGTGCAGGGCTTTGAAGGTGTGCCTGGCCTATGCAGGGTTTTAAGAGCGTCTGGCCTATGCAAGGCTTAAAAAGTGTTTGGCCTATGTAGGGCTTGAAAAAAGGTGTCTGACTTATGCAGGGTTTGAAAAAGGGTGACTGGCCTATGCAAGGTTTTAAAGGTGCCTGGCCTATGCAGGGCTTGAAAAAGGGTGCCTGGCTTGTGCAGGGCTGAAAGCCTGGCCTATGCAGGGCTGGAAGAGTGCCTGGCCTATGCAGGGCTTGAAAAGTGTTTAACCTGTGTAGGGCTTGAAAAAGGGTGTCTGGCCTGTGCAGGGCTTTAAGAGTGCCTGGCCTGTGCAGGCTTTGAAAAGCGCCTGGCCTATGCAAGGCTTTAAAAGGATACCTAGCCTATGTAGAGCTTGGAAAGGATGCTTGGCCTGTGCAGGTTTTAAGAG
Organism: Erythrophleum fordii; assembly: GCA_032878935.1. NCBI lineage: Eukaryota > Viridiplantae > Streptophyta > Magnoliopsida > Fabales > Fabaceae > Erythrophleum > Erythrophleum fordii. The sequence goes on from JAVQMF010000058.1 coordinate 1,989,940, forward strand.
TGTCTGGCCTATGCAGGGCTTTAAGAGTGCCTGACCTATGCAGGACTTTAAAAGGGTGTCTGGCCTAGGCAGGGCTTAGAAAGGGTGCCTGCCTTGTGCAGGGCTTTAAGAGTACTTGGCCTGTGCAGGGCTTAAAAAGGGTGCCTGGCCTATGCAGGGTTTTAAGGGTACCTGGCCTGTGCAGGGCTTGGAAATGGTGCCTGACCTGTGCAGGGCTTGAAAAGTATTTGGCCTATGCAGCGCTTGAAAAAGGTGCCTGGCCTATGCAAGGCTTTAAAAAGGGTGCCTGGCCTATGCAGGGTTTAAAGAGCGCCTGACCTATGCAAGGCTTGGAAAGGGTGCCTGGCCTATGCAGGGTTTGAAGAGCGCCTGGCCTATACAAGGCTTGAAAAGGATGCCTGACCTGTGCAGGACTTGAAAAAGGTGCCTGGCTTATATAAGGTTTTAAGGGTGCCTGGCCTATGCAGGGTTTGAAAATGTGCAATGCATGCGAACAACTCAATTTTGCTCCAATATAAATCGGGGTCATTGTAGGTGTTCGAAGTATGAAGTATGTGGGATGCTACAATTTATGGAATGCACATTTCTTGTTTTTTCTTTGCCCCTATATGAATTTAAGGTTCACATAATGAAAGTATATATAGGATGTATGAAGCATATAAGATGCTTTATAACATGCAAAATGCTTGTTTTGCTTGCCCCAATATGAGTTTAGGGTTCACATAATGTATGCATGTATGAGGTACAAAAAGCATATGTGATATTTTGTTTTATGAAATGCAAATGTTTGCTTTTGCTTTGCCCCAGCGTGAATCAATATGCATGAAAGATGCTTTATTTTAATGAAATGTTAAATTTTATTTCTTTTTCATTTTGTTTTGCCCCACTATAAACTGAGATTATCTGATATATGCGAGTGTGAGATGTATGATGCATATAAGATGTTGTAATTTATGGGATGTACATTTTTTGAATTTTTTTAATTTAAGAAAATTTCTATTTTCAAGAGATGCACAATTTATACAAGCAAGGTTAACTCCAAATGGAAAGAAAGATGGGATATTATCTTTAAACATCCTTAAATTGATTTTAAGTTTTGAAAATCCCATTTCTTAATGCAAATAAGATCCCTTAAAGGAAGGAAGAAGAGAAGGAGCATCATTTCTAAATATTTTTAGATTGATTTTAAACTTTAAACCCTTTATTTTTTGTTCTGATTTATGCAAACAAAATCATCTTAAATAAAAAAGGAAAGAGAAGGGGCATTATTTTGGACTGTCCTTAAACTGATTTTGAATTTTGGACTTTTGTTTTCCTTGAGAAAATGAATTGATGAGAAATAATATGATATTTTTTAGTTTTTTTTTTAATGAATTGATGAGACTAAATGCGATCATCTTTTTTTTTTTAGGTTTTTTTAATCAATTTGACTTGGAAGCAAAAAAAAAAAAAAACTTCATCTATGTGCAAATTTAATACAAGCATGTGATGCATGTAAAATTTCAAAGTTTGTCAAAATATAGGATTTTTGGCCATTTATATTTGAAAAGATTTCTCACACTAGCTCTTCGCTTGTCTTGGTGAGAAAAATTGGGCTTTTGATTGTCCTATCAAATTTGCCTTTTGTTGTTTAGATGAAGGAATTTATTAATGGCTTTTGGCTAGCTAAAAATGTCGCTGAAGGAGTATCCAAAGTTAAGAAGGCCCTAAACTCTTGCTATGACTCATTTCTAAATAATTTTCTCTAAGTGGTTTGTTTGCCATCAACCTTAGACTATTAACTTGACAAGGCAATCTCCTCTCGTCAACTCTTCATCGTTAATGCTTGAAAGGTTAATAAGTTAAATTTACACCCACTTCATTTAACAATGTCAATGCAGTCATGTGTTAAGAGATACAAATACCTGAGCTGAAGATAGAAAATAGCCCTTAACATTAAAGGGATGCAAGGGCTAGTGAAGAATGGGAGTCATGTAAAATGTTTTGGGAGTGGAAAAATGGAATAGATAATGGCTTGGCATAATGTACCAAATTGGGAAGATGCCCCAGTTCTACACTTGAAGTATTCTCCTTTGGACAATAAAGGAGTGAGATGCTAAGGATATGGATATGATAGGATGGAGAGAAGCTTTACTTCTGGATTTAAACTCCTTTTGAAAGAAATAATGGATGTTGTTAAAAAAAAATTTGCTTTGAATCAAACTTTTTGCCCCAATTTTAATTATTTTGATTTTTTATAATTGTTTCCTTCAAGAAAATCTGCCCCATTATTTTTCAAACAAGTTAAACCTCAATAAGGACTTTTGATACTTGTAATGTGGCCTTGGTAAAAGGATTTATGAAATAAGAGATATTAGGCTCAAGAATTAATATCCCCTCGTCAAGTCTCCTATTAACTTGCTTCTCCTATTGCTTTAGCAAAATTCTATATTCGAAATTCACTTAGCAAGAGAGGAAGTCTCAAGGTTGTAATAGGGTTTAATGGGTAAAAATGTAGCTTAAGAAAGAAAGGTGACAAGGCCCAAACATTCATGAAAGTTCACAATGAGAATTTTGCCATGGTGATTATGCAATATTGGTAATATTTATTAGGCTTGAGCTTTCCCTTCAAAGAACCCCTTTTTTTCAATTTTCTTTCTTCCTAATCCCCTTCAAAGGGTTTCTTTTGACTTTTTGTGCAATGTAAAACCTTCCCTTGAGGTGAAGTTCCCTTTTGGAAGCCATTGCTTTTTCACATTTTATTTTGTAAAATATGGCTATTTGAGCATTTTTTCCTATAATTTTTCTTTTTCTTCTTCAATTCATTTCCCCTTTTTTTTCATTTAATTTTTTTAGAAGGAATCTACTATGGTGCCAAAATTACTTTTCTTTATGTGGGATTCTCATTGCTTCTCGGATTCGATCCATGTTTGGTATTTGAAGAATTTTTATAAGGCCCAAAGTAGTTAACAATGGTTGAGAAGGGCTTAGATAATTGAAAGAACTTGACCCTCTCTTGATATTTGAATTATCAGCATAAAAATTTGTTAAGGATTTCCCATCCCAAATGTTCCATGATTAGGGTGAAGGAAATGAACATCACTCCTGGCTCAATTGAGGTAACTAGAGGTTACTCCTTTGTATTTGAGAAGACAAAGAATGCCTTGTATCGTAGACATAGTTTGCTTGTAGGACATGTATCGGTATCTCTGATTTGATTTTTTTTTGTAAGTAAATTTGAGGCATATAATTAGTCCTAGATTTAACTCTTCTCCACATCGATTAGATCTTTTCATAAGGAGTTCTGGACATTATTATTTTTGGATTTTCGGTCATTTAGGAAAGACATGCAAGGGAAGAGATTATGTTAACATGACTAATGAAATGGGAGGATGCACAGAGGGAGAGAATAGGAACATATGACTATCGTATTGACAAAATAAAATAAAATAAGGTCCAACGAAAAGAATCAACTTCTATTAGCTTTAGATTTTAGCTATACAGAAGGATATTAACTAAGCAAGTATTAATTGATTATAATATGACAAGTAATTTCTTTGAGAGTTCAATCACCCATAAATCCTCATGAAATCCTATTTCTCATGTCCTTCTATGCTTGGTTCATGAAAAGGTTGCAACTTTTCTCTTTTCCTTAGAGTGCCCTATTATCTTAGGATTGAGTTCACAACTCTTTGGGCAATGCCATTTTGGGTGTGGAGGTTAAAGGCGAGTAAGGAAAACATCTTGTTTTTGTTGAAACTGCTCATGTGAAATTTAGGCAAATAGCTAGTATCATAATTGAGGCAAATGACAAGCGTCTTGACTGAGATGGCTTGGGGCATTTAACATGGTCAAGTTTGATAGATGTTGGTGAGTTTTGAAATGGATGGCTCGAATTTCCTTGAAGTGGAAAGAGGGAGATGGGCAATAGTCATAAATTGAAGGATATGGTGGTATGAAAAGTTAGGGAGTAATAAGCAACTCTATCAAGACCTTTGACAACTTCCTTTTGCCTAATCAATTAGCACCTCATCAATTCCTGTCCTTTATACCTCAATTTCACAATTTAGCTATTCACGAGTACATCTTTCTTTCTTTCTCTTTCAGATTTTGTTTGAGTGGATCTTTTCATTGCAAAAGGCCAAAAATCTCATAGTTCACAAATTTTAAGAATGTCTTATGACTGTACATGAATACAATTTTATTATATTGTCTGACCTATGAATTGACGGGTGTATTTAGTATGAGAGTCCTTCAGAGTCAAGGATTTTTATTTCTTTTTCGGAATTTGTTGTCTCTATAAAGTATACTAGAACTAAAAATTGACTTAAGAAGAGAAACTAGGCTTTCCCCCTTTTCATTTATGGTGATCATTTTTATTATTGAACCTTTATTCTCCTCAGGTGCTTATTGCACACAAGGATGAACAAAATTGTCAAATCATCCTAAGGAAATATGCTAAATTCCACATGGATGCTGTCTAGGGAAAAGTCTAGCCAATTTGGATTTCTTTTGACAACTTGTGGGGTCATTTTCAGACCCTTCAACTTCCTTCAGGACTATATGGTTTCATGATAAGGAATGAGATTAATAGGATTAACTCTCAAAGAGTTTCAATTCCTTTGTGGGCAACTCAAGTTAGGCTCTCAACCAGCTTAACTTTTGCAATCAATTTGATTCTTATTTATTTTTAACATCAAACTAGTGGCGTTGTGTTAAAACTTTATTATCCTTGTGGATATTATTTGAAATTTTTTTTAGTTAGTAAGTTATTAGTGTTAGTTGATATACATATATATATATATATATTATGTCTCGATAGGTGCCTATTGCTCTGTACAGAGTTGTGGCTTATCGCTCAACTTGAGAACAGGCGGTCCCTCATTGAGAATAATGTCTTGGTATAAGGAGAGGATAAAAACTTTATACTTTTTCTCGAGAAACTTATTGCTTCATTGAAGAAAAAGTAGTTGGTAATCAGTTTGAGAGAAATATGCCTTTCTACATAATTGATATCCTAAACATGGTTCCAATTTTTACCTAAGACATGATACTCGATCCTTGATGCTTCAAAACTTATGGATATTGTGATCTCCTAAATTTTGAAAGTATTTCTTTTCCATGAGAGATTTGTTATTTTGTAGGGAGGAAAATTTTTAAAAATATGATATATTTTTTTTATATAAAATTGGATTGTGGATCTCTTATTATTTTATCTTATTTCTTTGATGTATGTGACAGACGTATGTTGAAGGTTTCCCTTTCAAGAGATTATGATGAATGTGGTTGTGGCCTATTCGGGGTTGGAAACTCACTAGGTAAAGGTTGGTTTAATTAGCTCTTACCCTCATCATAGTTAATGTATTTATAATTATGCGATGACATCTCGTTAGCTACTCCAGTAAACAGTGATGGTGTGTCACATTCCCTATGGGTTTTATTGGATTCATGAAATTGGTGATGAAATAAGAAAGAAAGAAAAAAAATGCCCTCCTTTGTCCTAATATGGGTAGATCTTAAGTTGTGATCATTGATTCGTATGAGTTTGGCTCTACCTCTTTAGGAGGCATCTATGGCTTGACTATCAGTGCAAATTTCCCAGGTAGATCTATGATTCCTAAACATTGGTCCTTAAATTACCCCCACCATGAGGTGAAGATCTCACTATATAAATTTGACCTTGAGAGGGAAAAGATCCTACACATGTCAAACCCATATAATAAGACACAATTTAGGTGAGGTCTTCATGATAACCTCAAGAAGCACAAGGCTTCACATGGAAATCAATATAAACCTCCACTAACCTAGGGAATACTCAGACCCGAGTATAGGGCCCATAATGTGTGAGATATGTTTGTGTTACAGTGGTGGGTGTGAGGAGAGCATTTATCTCTTCATCCTATAGGCTACCCAACCCTTATCTGCTAGGCAGACTGATAGGACAAAAAGTAAAGAAGTATATACACAGATATAAACAAAAGAAATAAAATATGCATAAACATGGTCATCTATCCTAAAGTTTTATTCCACATGTTATCTATCCTAATGCATGTTATATATACAATCAATGAAATAGAATAGATGAAGTAAGCACGTGAATGGCATATCATCTACCCTAAACATGTGAGGCAAACAATAAACAGAAGGGAGAACCAAAATAAAGGAAGGCCATAATGTATTACACAACTAACTTAAATTGGGCTTGACTCTCAAACTTTCCCCAGTGGAGTCGTCATACTGTCACACCCGAAAATACGACCGCGTGGCGCTTTTTTTTTCCTTTAAAAAAAGAAATTTTTAAAAAGAAAAGAAAACTTAAATCAAAATTAAGATAAGTAGTAGAGTCGCCACTAAAATTTTAATTTTTGAAATGACAAAACTTTGAAAATGTTTTTTTATTTGGAAAATAAGAAAAATGGTTTACGAAACAGAAAACAAATTCAGAAGTCAATTGTGAGTGAGGAAGGTGTTAGGCACCCCACAACACCCGTTGCTAAGAACGATTACCCTAAGTCAGTTGTGCAAAATTAATATGGCCTTTAGTCTATTTTGATTCTTCTAACAAATCACATGCAAAATAAGAAATAAAGATAAAATAAATAAAGTTGAAAAAGAAAAAGGAGAAAGAAATTAAAGAAACAAAATTTGAAAAGACAAAATGAAAGAAAAGAAATTAAGGAAATGAAAATTGAACAGAAAATTTTATTCACAAGGGCGGATTTGACTTAGGATAAGAGCCTAGGGCCTATGTACCCTCCAATGGAGATCAAAGTCCACGTAGTTTGAATGGTGCTGGGTTTGTTTTTTTAGGTTTTTATTTCTTTTTGTTTTGGTTTTGTTTTTTTGGTTTTGTTAGTTTTTAATTTAATTTAATTTTTTGTTGTTTTTTTTGGTTTTGTTCCCTTTTCTTTTTATGAAAAGAAGTAAAAATAACTTTAACTTTCGCAAGTAAAACAACTTTGAAATTGATTGATATGTTCTATTTTTTAAAAGATATAGTTACTTTTACTTCTTTCTTTTTTCATTGTTTTATGATTTTTCTACATTTTAATTTTTTTATTTATTTATTTTTGCCTTTGATTAATCAAGGGGCAAAAACTTATCTTTTAAAAAAAAGAAAAAACAAAAGTAAGATACTCAAGTTAAAGTTACAAAAATAAAATGACACTGTCACTTTTCTATTTAATCAATTTAATCTTTATTTTTGTTTTTGTTGTTTTTGTTTTGTGAAAAGAAAAAGAAAATAAGAATTAATTTTACCTTTAACAAATGAAACGAATTTAAAATGAGTTGGTGTATCTTAATTTGCTAAAAATAAAGGTAATTTTAATTCTTTTACTCTTCTCCCATTTTCAATTTTCAATTTTTTTTTTTTTTTACATTTCATTTGTTTTTGTTTTTGTTTTAGTCATTTTCTCTTTCAATTATTTCATTTTATTTTTAAAAGAGAGTGAGAGAAAGTTTAAGCAATTAATTTCTCATTCATTTTTGTATTCTCTTTTATTATTATCGTTGTTGTTTTCTTTTCTTTTAATTTTGTTGGCTTTTTATTATTATTTTTTCTTTTTTCATATTTTGATGAAAAGAGAAAGAATATGAAAATCATTTAGATTATTGCAATTAGAATTATTTTAAAATTAATTTGTATGTTTTAATTTGCAAGGACCGAATTCATTCCATTTCTTACTCTTCCTCCCATTTTGACCTTTTTTTTTATTATGTATAATTTTTATTTCCTTTTTCTTCTTCTTTTTTTTTTTTTTTGAAATTCCTTTGAAAACAAAATTTTGTGTGGGCCATTGAAACCCAAAACTTGTTAAAACACATTTAATACTTAATAGATATCAATGAAGCTTATTGCCTCACATGATCATTAGGTTCGCTTCTATACATCTGAGGGGACAAAAAAAATCCCACATGACCATTCCAGAAGAAGATTATAAAAAAGGAAATAAGAGAAATACACAATATAAAAAGTAAAATATTCACATGTGAACAATTGTGCTTGTGTGTGCTTCTTGGTGTATCCAAATATCACATTTGGTATTGTTTCAACAAAAACAAAAAAAAACAAAATTACAAGAGGAAGTACTTGTGAATTTAGAAGAACCAGATTATAATCTCGCACTTGCCACCGTATTCACCAGCCTCCCATGCTCTTCACTCATGCTTAGTGCGAATTAGGTGTCTTCGACGTTAATTGATTACAATGGAGAGTGCTTCACGAAGATCCCAGTAGCCTGAGCTGTTGGATGTCCTCCCTCTTTGTTAGCCTCTCTCTTCCATTTCTATTCTTCTCCTTCAAACTATCTCAATTCGCTAGTGTATCCTTGCCGTCTGAACCTCCCTCTCCCATTCTTCCCTTCTATCTCTCAGTCTCTCGAACCTCGCATCCTCTTTCCATCTCCCAGCCTCACTGGTTTTGTTCCTTTTTTCTTTCCCGATTCCTCTAATCCGAAACCAAAAACCAAATACAAAAAAAACCTCTCAAACTCCCCTCATCTCTCCCCCCTTCTACTTCGATTTTTTTTTAGTCTCCCAATCTCCCCCCTTTCTATTTCTCTTTCGGTTCTCTCGTTCCCCTATCTCCAAAAACCCATTCTCCAGACCCCTCTTCCTCTCGATTTTTCTTTCTTCCTGCAACCCTAAGCTTCTTGTTCGCTCGCCCCTTTACTCTCAAATCTCAGCCACCCTCAAGTTCTCTCCATCGATTTCTCGCTTCTCCCTTTCGAATTTTTTCATTCTCTCCCCGAATCCCCTTTTCTCCCCCTTTGTTGCTTCTCACTTCCTGTGTTTTTTTTCCTCCTCTGCTCCGATCGATTTTTTTGATCACTCTCCCTCTGCCTCGATTTCTTCTGGTAGTTCTCTCCAACCTCTCCCTCAGCTTCCATCTCCTCCCTTTTTTTTGATTTTTTGGTCCCCTCCTCCATATCCGAATCACGCCTCCCTCTTCTCTCCCTTTTTCTGGTGGTAAAAGGGACCTCAGGGGAAGTCGCAGCCTCGAGCCCTCCGTCCCATGCCCTCACCTGCTGCCTTCCCTTTTTTGTGTTTCTCTGTCTCTCCCTGCTGGCGATGGCAAATGCACAAAAATAGTATTAGGGTCAAAACGCAGAAACCCTGCATTTTGACTTCAACCAACACAAAATTCTATTTGTCTCCCATATTTTGGTTGGGCTGGTGGACTTGAATTAGGCTAATTTGGGCTAATTTTTTTTTTCTTTTTTCCATTTGAGATAGGCTGATTATTTCCTTTTTTTTTTTTAGGCCCGGTGGGTTTAAAGAAGATAGGTTGATCTATTTTAGTTCTTTTTTTTTTTTGTTTAAGTTGGAGATTTTTCTCTTCTTTTTTTTATTTCTTGAATTTTTATTTTTACTTATTATTATTATTTTTAATTTGATTTTTATGGTTTTTTTACTTGCTTTTCAATTTTTTGTTTTCTTCTCTCTTCTTTTTTTTCCTTTTTATTTTTTATTATTATTTTCTAAAGCTTTGGGATTTTTTCATTTTTTTCTTTCTTTTCCTTTTTTTTTGTTTGTATTTTTGCTAATTTGATTTTGTTATTATTTTCGCAGTTTACCCGGACAAAATACAGGGTTCACACTTCTTAACGAAATTCACTTCCGAGAGGAATTTGTTGAAGTTGACATTGTCACTCTACAACAATGTGGCTATTACTTGAATGATGTGGTGTTGACTGTTTGAAGAGACTTGTTAATTGTAGAAGTGAAAGAATGAGTTTAAGAATAGGCCTCTTATTTTTCATGTTTCAATTCAAAACAAATGGAATGTTTTTTTAGAAAATTAGGTAATATTAGAGAATAAATATAAATTAAGCAAAGTAATGATGTGAGAAGGCTTGAGTTTAAAGCTTGCTTAAACCTTAGCTTTTTAATAAAAGTAGGGGAGACTATTCAAATGGAAAGTTAGTTCAAATTCAATTATTATATAAAACAAATAAGAGATAAATAGTGTTAACAAGTCAAAACAATGTTGGGAAAACAAAAATGAGACAGATTGGTACATTTAAATTTTTCTTTATTTTTTAATGTTTACTCTCATAAAACAAAATACATTGAGGAAGTGCCTTAGAAATAGTCAAATAGAAGGGGACTTAGTTGTCCTAGTCAAAAAAGTTTTCTTATGCTTATATTGGATTAGAAAGAATAAGATGATTGATTGTTAATGATGATGATGATGTGCTTTTGAAAATGAAGCCCCCATGTCACCTTCTTTGTGTTTTCAAGCTGAAGATGAAGACACATTCTCAAAATATAGATGAAGCTCACCCCTCTTTGTGTTTCAAAGCCTTGTGTTGTTATGCATTTTAGAGTCTTTAGGTTTTTATCCAAACTTGTGTTTTGCCTGTTCTATCCAAGTCTCATGCTGTGTCAAAAGCAACAAATTATTTCCTTTGGTCCAGTATATAAGGCACTTTTTAAAAGGTTTATTTGGTCCAAAATATAAGGCACCATATAATCTTTTGTGTTGACTTTTAAAAAATGTTCCTCTTCTTTTTTAAAAAGAAATGTTAATTTAGCTTTATTTTTTTCTCTCTCTTCCATAAATAAGGGCAAAAGTGAAAAAAGTGATAAATTTGAAGAGTTTGAGACAGTTAAGTAGTTTTATTAAACTGTGTGAAGTAACTGAAAGCGCCTTATAATATGGATCGGAGGGAGTATATGATAGCCACATGGAGAATTCATTTGCCAACTCGATCAATTCTTCATGCCATTATGCCATCTGACAATCGTGGGGATTAAAATTTAATTTAGCGTTTGTAAAGTATAAAGACTAACACTAAAATAGTTTAAAATTATAACGATTAATTAAAAAAATCAAACAATAAGGACCAAATCAAAATTCAAGACAGAGTATATAAATCAAATGATAAATTTTTCAAAGTATAAATTAATACCTAAAACATAATTTATAACATATATGTATAATTATATATGTATAAATAAACACATTTAAATATTAACTATTATTCTATTTTCCATGATTTTTATGGTGATCTACCCTAATTTGAAGTTAGAACAACATATTTAAGTTGAATAATTTTTTGGAATTAAATAAAATTATAAATTATAATTGTATCTAATATAAATAAAAAGTCATATTTTAATTTTTGGATAAAAATGAAATTAAATTAAGAAAACCATATTACTTCAGTTTGAAACATGTTAATTAATTACTATTCATTATTACTTAGTAATATTTATTTGTTTTCAAATTTAAATTATAGTAGGAGTATAAAAATATTTATTTATTTACAAAATTATATTTTTTTCATTTTTATTTTTATTTTACATACCAAACGACGTATGAGTATCTTAATTTTTTCCAAACTCATATTTATATATTTCGAAAGCTATATGTGATTGGTTTTACCATACATAGAATCAAACATTCCGTAAAAAACCAAACATCATATCTTAAAACTTGTAAATGAAGTGAAATTTATAAAAGAACATGAAATAATGGTTGTGATAAATAAAGCAATTGAATGAGAGATATAAATTTCATAAAAGATTAAATGATAAGTTTTAAATTAAAAGGAGCAAATTGATTTTTTTAAATGATAATAAAATTATAATTTTAAAATTATCAATTAAGTCACTAATAATATATAGTAATAACTGCTTGAAATCTTATAAATCTAAATGCTTTGACTTTCACGTGACTGATATATCATGGGGCTTAAGCAACCCCTTCGGGAGGACAAACTGACTTGGTACGAGGGTAAATTGTATAAAATGAATTCTCTATAGACTTGATCACGGGGCGAAAAGCTCACCCGACCCGATAGGCCCGGTTCGAAAAATATGGATATGAGCCAAAAAAAAAAACTTGAAAAAAAATGAACCTGTTTTTAAAAAGTTCGAATATAAAAAGGATTAGGCTTGGGTTTTTTTTAAAACTCGGCCTGAGCCCGAGCCCGCCCGTATTATAATTATTTTTTATATATTATTAATAAATAATATTATTATAACATTTATTTATAACTATAAATATAAATAAAAAAGAATTATATAACATATATGATTATTATTTTTACTTTTACTTATTGTATAATATATTATTAGGAATAAATTATAATTCAAATAAAATAAATTATTAATAGTAATATTATTAGAAAAATTATTATTTTGAGAGGTTTTACTATCTTATATAGATATAATTATATATATATATATATATATATAAGTTATTTAAACTTTTTATAATTTTTTAATAAATTATTTAAAATTTAAAATAAGAATAAAAGTATGCCTAATAAGTAATAAAATATATATAATATTTAAAATTAAAAAAAACAAACATAGAAAAAAAAAAAGAAGAGTTGTGCAATATGGGCCGATCCAATTTTAACCGGGCTTGAGCCCCACCTGATACTGTTCAAACAATACTGGACTGGGCCCGGGCCCGGGTTTGAAAAAATTTGCTGATCAGGTCTAATTCTCTATAATAATACTCGTCAATTTTTCAAAAAAGGGCAGGGATCTAAATGCTAAATTGTGAAAGCAAAAGAAAAATGTGTCTGGACCCTGACCCGGATCCGCCGTGTTTAAAATCAAGACACCGAGACACGTATATACACGTCTCTCTGCTCTGATTGCTGTATGCTTTACTATTGCCCAAAGCGAAAGGCGAGGTCTCTGGTTCTCGTCATTTCAGAGGGAATTCCTTCCCCCTTCTCTCCGCTGTTTAGTGTCAGAAACTCATTCGACTCTCCTTGATTCGTTCTTCCCATAGATCTCTCTTCCTCGCTCTGAGGGTCCAAGTCTTCTCCGTCGTTGCTCCCAGATCTCGCAGTGATTTGGATCCTCTACAAGCTCTCCCTCTCACTGCTTTTTTGTTCGCTATTTGATTCTCTAGCTACGAAGTCAATTACCGCCACAGATCCGAGTCTCTAATTTTCAGGTCCCCCGTCAAAGGCACCATGGCGGCTGCGAACGCTCCGATCGCCATGAGAGAGGCCCTAACTGTGAGTTCTACTTCACATTTCTGTCTTGCATAGTTTGTAAACTTTGCTTCTTCTTTTTTTCCCTATTTGCTGAGCTGAATTGGCAATTCTAAATCATGCCTTACACCAAGATCACTTGTATTTCTTCAAATAATCATAGAGGTCGTATAGCTTTAGTCTGCTCAACTTTGGTCTCCATGTCAAGTACTAATAGTATTTCTCTATAGTATAACGAAGTTTTTTTTACTTACGTGGAGTCAAATTTGAACAGATCTGAATTATTTTTATTTGAGTCTGACCTGTAGAGTAAGATATTTATTCGTTCGTTCTCGCCAATTGCGTATTTTACCTCGTAATGAACTGAGTTGTGTTATTTGTGTGATCTGACTTGTTATTGCAGTTGCCAAGCATTGGCATCAATCCACAATTCATCACTTTTACACACGTGACGATGGAATCCGATAAGTATATATGTGTTCGAGAAACAGCTCCCCAGAACAGTGTGGTTATAATCGATATGAACATGCCAATGCAACCTTTGAGGAGGCCTATTACTGCAGATTCAGCACTTATGAATCCGAATTCGAGAATCCTTGCTCTGAAGGGTAGGATATGTCTTTGTAATTTTCTACTAAAATCGTCAGTTGTTTTATTAGTTACTAATATTGCAGATACTTGATCTGCCAGCATTTTGCTATTGATTTGAAATCTATCTATTATTGTTAATATCACGAATTATTGGAAGCTAAAATTTCTTATGATATTGCCTCTCTTTTGTACAGTTGATGCAACCGTTAAATAAAATAATTTCATTCATTTCAACTTGTTGGTTCTAAAGCACTTGAACATTTCTATACTCCATAGTATAGCCATGTGGACTTGTGGTTAGCTACACATTTGGTATTATGTTTATTTGACAAGATTATGACCATGTAATATTTTGGTTTTCTGGTCCCTCGTTATTTCTGCTGCCTTAGGTTGTTAGATTGACCCAAGGATTAGTTGAGAATACATATGCTACTTGATCACTAGTGTCACAGAACTTTGAAGCAGGGATCTCTGATTTTTTTGAGAATCTGAAGTCAATTGACTTTCTTAATTTTTCAGTTGTGCATAATAATTCAAATGAACAAAATATATTTCTACCTATGATATGTGAAGTAAAGCAAAGTAAAATTGCTTTATGGAAAAAAAAACATATTGAATTTTTTTCCCATACTAGGGTAATTGGTCTCTCTATTGGATAAAATTTAGTCAGGGAGAAAGATTTTATGCTTCAGGTTTATTAATGGCTTTATTCTTTGGAGCTTTTTTGATGGTATATCTTGTACTCTGATTTTTATCTTTTTTTATCCATTGAATCTGTTTAATAATTTCTCTCTGACAATTAGGGAAGCATTCTCTACGAATTGGTCCATCTCAACAGGCTTTCCTGCTTAGATGGTTGATTATAATTTTATGCCTTCCACTTTTGCTAATGCATTAATCAGTCCTAATTTCACATAAAGTCTATTAGTCGTTGTGAACCCAAATTTTTTTATGTTATCATCATTTGACAATTTGACAGTGCTTTTGTCTTTTACATTAAACTATATACCCCTGCCAGTAAGATATCAATCTGTGCTAAGATGATCTAATTGCAGAAAGCCCCCAACCATTGGGAGAAAAATTTAAAGTTTCATTTGATTATGCTGTGTGCTTTTATTGGTTCGGTGCTTCAAATAATTTTTACTTTTGAAATATTTTCACTAAAAAGCTATATCTTTCTCTTGAAGCCCAACTCCAAGGGACAACTCAAGATCACCTTCAAATATTTAATATCGAGATGAAAACAAAGATGAAATCCTATCAGATGCCTGAGCAGGTGATTATTATATAAGTATACATATACGTTGACATTATGATTGCTAGATTGACTTTGTTAATCCTTTTGGAATGCCCCTTATTCCTTGTATAGGTAGTCTTTTGGAAATGGATTACTCCGAAGATGTTGGGTCTTGTGACACAGACCTCAGTATACCACTGGTCAATAGAAGGTAAGCTAATGATATTCTTCTTTCCAGTTTACACAATCTTGCTCTGTGTGGTTGTAGCTTATCTACAAATTGTTAACTGGTACATGTTCATGATTTATGTAATCTGCAGGTGACTCTGAACCTGTCAAGATGTTTGAGAGAACTGGAAATTTGGCAAACAATCAGATAATTAATTATCGATGTGACCCTACTGAAAAGTGGTTGGTCTTGATTGGCATTGCTCCTGGTTCCCCTGAGGTATATCTCTGGTCTATTATGTTAAGCTATCATGGTGAAATACATTCAACTTACTTTACTTTAGGTTTTTCATTTACCTCAGTTTCATTTGTCTTTAGATCTGTGACTGCTAGATGTAGCTGCATATAATTGTATGACAATTATGATATATTTTACTGTGATTTTCACCTTCCTGGCCTCGGTTGGTTGATTTTTCATTTCAGAGGCCACAGTTGGTTAAAGGAAACATGCAACTTTTCTCTGTAGATCAGCAGCGCAGTCAAGCTCTTGAAGCGCATGCTGCCTCATTTGCTCAATTTAAAGTGCGTTTCTCTTAGATTCTGTGCTCTTTTTGCATTAATTTTTTATTTGATATTACCTGATAAGTTGGGGAAAATTGAATTGGGTTTCGGATAGGTTCCTGGGAATGAAAATCCTTCTGTACTGATTTCTTTTGCCACGAAGACACTCAATGCTGGTCAAATTACATCCAAATTGCATGTTATTGAGCTGGGTGCACAGCCAGGTACATTGTGATTTCATTCACATTAATCTCTTTAATATTATTCATTGGCCAATATGGATGGTAAACAAATCTGTCTTGTGAGTTTGTTTTCATTTCCTATCTTGAGTTTCCAAATTGAATATTCATCATCCTTATTTTTTTCAATGTGCAGGGTGGGTCATTGTCTTTTCCCATTATATGAAAAGTTTGATCTTTTTTAAAGATGCCCATAGAACTCAGAATATAACTATTTCATAAACTTCAAATTGTAGAGGGATTAAGTACAAGTTACCCATGTAGTGTTTAATTAATATGACATAATACCTTCTGCTGTTGGGCTACTTTGGATGTGTAACCATGCATTTGGTTGATAGGAAGTTGCAAATAATGTGATTATAATAGACTTCTGTTGGGTTTAATGATTAATTTATGACCTGGTAAAAGTTGGAGCTAAAATTAAGTATTCAATATATGTTTCTGCCTGTTTCTATTTTCATGAGTGTTATTTGGTAGCTAAACTCACAAAGTCTGGAAGCAATATACTGAAATCAGTCAAGGACTTTAAAGATGTATAAGATTCTTTTTTAATTGAATCATCTATATATTATTTTATCATCTTTGGTTCAATTGATTATTCTTGTGGATTTTAACTTTCCATATCTGTTAGCAGGGAAGCCATCATTTACAAAGAAACAGGCAGATCTTTTCTTCCCCCCGGATTTTGCTGATGACTTTCCAGTTGCAATGCAGGTATAGAAATTGCTGAATGTTGTTGCTCATTTCATTAAGGGCTCGTTTGGTAGATGGAAAGTTAGGTATAGAAATGGAAAGGGAAAAGAAAAAGGTGATTTGTAGATAGAAAATACCTATAATACCCTTACTTTTAATAATTGAATAATTATTGTAAGAGAGTATTAAATAATGATTGAATAATAATTATAAGGGTAAAATTTTAATTTTACCAAACTTTCCATTACCCTTTCTTTTTCCCATTCTCTTTCCTTGTAAACCGAACAGGGCCTAATAGTGCAGATATTTGATCTCTAATATATATACATATTTTTGGCAGATATCACACAAATACAGTTTGATTTTTGTCATCACCAAGCTTGGCCTACTTTTTGTCTATGACTTGGAGACAGCTACTGCAGTATATAGGAACAGAATTAGTCCAGATCCTATATTTTTGACAGCAGAAGCTTCATCGGTGGGAGGTTTCTATGCCGTCAACAGGAGAGGCCAGGTGTTATTGGCTACTGTTAATGAACAAACCATTGTGAATTTTGTCAGTGGCCAAGTAAGTTTTGGACCTTGTCGTCACTTCTATGATGTGTGAAAAATGAAATTTATTCTAACAAATTTATCTGGTTATTATCACAGCTTAACAATTTGGAGCTAGCAGTTAATCTTGCCAAAAGAGGAAATCTTCCTGGGGCTGAGAAGCTGGTATGTCAGTTTTTACATAGAATGTTATAACATCTCTTCATAAGGATGTTGTTAGGAAATCCCAAAATCTTGGATGTAGTATCCTTTAATCTCTTGAAGTTTTACACAGTTGCTAAATGCTACTTTTTCTGAAGTTTGGTTGGAGTTGCAACTCATGTATTTGAAAGTTCAAGCCAGTTCTTTCTTTCTTTCTTTTTCTTCTTTTGGTAGAATTCACTGGTTCAGGTTATTCCACGGGTCTTCAACTGTGGGGTCAAAATTTCTGTCCTTTCTTGTATTTATTGTAATTTTTTTTTGCTGTTAATCCTTGGATAAATGTCATATGCTTGTGAAAGATAGATGCTTGGGATGAGGGTGGTTATGAGTGACCTGGTTGATGTATGCTGTGAATCTGTTGCTTCTTTTGTCATCTAATTCCTATCATTGTATCCAATCTACAAATCAAATCTTTTCTTTCTGGATTTTGCTTAAGTTTTAGAATTGATTCTTTGATTGAAATTTGTATTGACCGCTATAAAAATAGTGTTGTATTGTACTTGTTTTGTTTGGTTCTTATGTGTTTCTCTTTTATGCATGTCCATAATGACATATCTTCTTGTTGACATTACAGGTTGTGGAACGTTTCCATGAACTGTTTGCCCAAACAAAGTATAAAGAAGCAGCTGAGCTTGCTGCTGAGTCTCCACAAGGAATTCTTCGTACGCCTGACACTGTTGCCAAATTTCAGGTTTTTATAGTTTTCTTTTCTTTTTAAATTCTTGTTTTATTAGTTGCTGACACTTAAGGGTTTTTGTGTACCTTATCTTGTAGATTTGTCTTGTTATGTCTATTAGTTCACATTTAGTTTGTAGGCAATCTAAATGTCACTGTCAAGACTTAGACATGTTATCTGTAATTTTTAACCTCTTCTATATCATCTGTAGAAAGACAAATTAGGTCTTATTGTGCGATTGCTTTCTTTTATTATTTGATAAGATGTAGTTGTGCAAGATTGTTAGGTTCCTTCTGCAACGAAAATTTACCTAGATGGTCATAATCGCTTGTTGAAGGGGGAATGAAAAGATTTGAACTGTGTGCCTTTTGGTGGTGTCTTTTCTTGGTTGCTTAGACTGTAATTGTACAAGTTTTGCAATTTATGTGGCAGAGTGTTCCTGTGCAAGCCGGGCAAACTCCTCCATTGTTGCAGTATTTTGGAACACTTTTAACGAGAGGAAAGTTGAATGCTTTTGAGTCATTGGAATTGTCACGGCTTGTTGTGAACCAGAACAAGAAAAATCTGTTGGAGAACTGGCTGGCTGAGGACAAGCTTGAATGCAGTGAAGAGCTAGGAGATCTTGTTAAGGTTGGGTTGCATTTGAAGTTTTGAAATTGTTAAGTTGATTCCATTTCAATTTTATTTTATTTTATTTATAATTCTAACTTTTCTCTGGTGGTATACTTCTAATTGAATTTACCTAATGTGAAATGGTGCATGTGTTAATTTGATGAGTATGCTCCATTGTAGACTGTAGACAATGATCTTGCTTTAAAAATATATATCAAAGCCAGAGCTACTCCAAAAGTTGTTGCTGCTTTTGCTGAGAGAAGGGAGTTTGACAAAATCCTGATATACTCAAAGCAGGTATTGGACCTGTTTACTTATTGAGAATATTTAAGTGTGATTCATATTCTTTTTTTTTTCCCCCTGCTCATTTTAATTTCTTTAATGTTACTATAGCTGGTAGAGTATTTTGCATAGCTATTATAATTGTCATTGTATATCTTATTTTTCCCCCTTCCATTGTACTGGAATTATTTGGGTCTGATGTTTCTATTACTTATTTGTTGCTATAGGTTGGGTACACACCTGACTATCTCTTCCTTTTGCAAACAATTCTCCGGACAGATCCTCAGGTATGTGAGAAATCTTTGTGGTGTATGTGTAATTATTTAATTTGAACTATTTTCTTTGTATCTTCTTCATCGACTGCCACCCTGTTGGATGTTTTATTACTGATTGTGTTTTAAACAAAACCATGCATTAAGTTGACAATATCAGGTGAAAATTTTCTAGTGCTCTGTTTGGTTGGAGGATGTAATGGTGAAGGGAATGTAAAATGTGGGTAGGTGGAGGTAGATGAGATAAGAAATGATTATTTTACCCTTACTTTTAAAAAGGTAATTTGATAGATAGAATAATAAGTATAAGGATATGATAGACATTATACAAGCTATGTAAAAAGATTACGTTCACGTTGCTGTGAACCAATAGGAGCCTTGACTTATAAACTCTTGGAATTTACTTTTTCATATTGATTTTCAGGGTGCTGTTAATTTTGCATTAATGATGTCTCAAATGGAGGGAGGCTGCCCGGTTGATTACAACACCATAACTGATTTGTTTCTACAGGTTGGTTATCTACACTAATTAAGTCACTGTGGTGAACTGGTGATTAGTAATTTGATGCTCTAGTTTCCTTGTGATCATTTATATTTTATTAAATGTTCCTCTAAGTGTCATTATACCTGCTATGCTGTTTCTTACTTTCTCCTCATGCTCTCAGCAGTGGATTGCTGGATAGTCTACTGAGTTTTTTTTTTCCTCTTTGTTGGGGGGGGGGGGGGGGCAATTACTCAGAGGAATTTAATCCGTGAGGCAACAGCTTTTCTTTTAGATGTTCTGAAGCCAAATCTACCAGAGCATGGGTACCTTCAAACAAAGGTTCTGGTCTACTTGACCCTTTTGTTATGGGCTTTTACTCCTAGATTTCGTTCTTTGTACTGATATGACGATCTTCATGTGAATTCTTTTTTTAAGGTGTTGGAGATAAATCTGGTAACTTTCCCCAATGTAGCTGATGCAATCCTGGCAAATGGCATGTTCAGCCACTATGATCGTCCTCGTATTGCCCAACTATGTGAAAAAGCTGGTCTTTACGTGCGAGCTTTGCAAGTAATGCGTTGTCACATCTCTTTAAGTGTTTCCCTTTCTTGCTTTGAGCTAAAAGTCAACCCCTTCGTTGAATGCATTATTCTTCTGCAGCATTATACAGAGTTGCCAGATATAAAACGAGTGATTGTGAACACGCATGCAATAGAGCCACAGGTTTATATGCTGCATTGCTTATAAGTTAATATCATATTTCACATTGTGAGAGTCTCTAAAATACTTACACATTTTGTGGTTCTCGCAGTCACTGGTAGAGTTTTTTGGTACTCTTTCACGAGAATGGGCTTTGGAGTGCATGAAAGACCTATTGCTGGTTAATCTCAGAGGCAACCTTCAGATAATTGTGCAGGTATGGAGGTATAATTGTCTTCTAGGACATGGAAAATATTAATTGATAACTGAAGCTTACTTATGTCTATCCAGGTTGCAAAAGAATATTGTGAACAATTGGGCATTGATGGCTGCATAAAACTTTTTGAGCAGTTTAGGTCATATGAAGGATTGTACTTTTTCCTTGGATCATATTTGAGCTCCTGGTAAAAACAAGTATCTCTGTTTCTCCTGGTTAGTTAGCGTATGTTTGGATTGAGAATAATGGAGAAGGGAAAAGAATTATTGATTTAGACATTTTCTTTGATTTTTGGATTCAAATAAAACTTTTCTTCCTTCCCTTTTCATTCATTTTCCTCAATTTAAACATACCCTAAGAAAAAGAAATGTTAGATTCAAATCTACATCAATGAGAATGTCTAATTTTTTTTTTTTCAAATCATCTTTTTCCTCCCCTTCTCCATTCTCCTCAATGCAAACGTAGCCTGAGTGATCCCATTTTTACTGGAGATATTCTCCAATTATATCTGCTAATATATACTTCTCTGTATAATTTGGAACAGTGAGGATCCTGACATTCACTTTAAGTACATTGAAGCAGCTGCAAAGACTGGACAAATTAAAGAGGTTGAGCGTGTGACTAGAGAATCGAATTTCTATGATCCTGAGAAAACGAAGAACTTCCTTATGGAAGCTAAGCTTCCAGATGCACGGCCTTTAATAAATGTTTGTGATCGTTTTGGATTTGTCCCAGATCTAACGCACTATCTATACACAAACAACATGCTTCGTTACATTGAAGGATATGTTCAGAAGGTATTGTAGTTTGAATTTCTATTGTAGTAGCCTTGTTTATACGCAGTGACTCAAGTGCTATCTACTATAATTTTTTTTTCTCTTCCTTTCTCAGAACTGTGCTGCTCTTTTTATAGGTGAACCCAGGGAATGCTCCTTTAGTTGTTGGCCAGCTGCTAGATGATGAGTGTCCAGAAGATTTTATTAAAGGCTTGATTCTTTCTGTTCGTTCTTTACTACCGGTGGAGCCCCTTGTGGAGGAGTGCGAAAAGAGGTGGTGTCTTTCTTCTAACCCTAAGTAGAATTGTTTGTGTTCACATTTCTAATTTTCATCCTGTGATCATTTGGTATATAGGAATCGGCTTCGTTTGCTCACTCAATTCTTGGAGCATCTCGTGAGTGAGGGGAGCCAGGATGTACATGTACACAACGCATTGGGTAAAATTATCATTGATAGCAACAACAATCCAGAACATTTTCTCACTACCAACCCATACTATGATTCTCGAGTTGTGGGCAAGTATTGTGAGAAGCGTGATCCCACCTTGGCAGTCGTAGCTTACCGACGAGGGCAGTGTGATGATGAACTTATCAATGTCACAAATAAAAATTCTTTGTTCAAACTGCAAGCAAGGTTTGTGGTATATATGTGATGAGTCCTACATCTAATCATTTTTCTCTGATTCATTGTATACTTACGCTTGTATTGCAATGACAGATATGTGGTTGAGAGGATGGATGCTGATCTTTGGGAAAAGGTTCTCAACCCCGATAATGCCTATAGAAGGCAACTTATTGATCAGGTTGTATCTACTGCTTTGCCTGAAAGCAAGAGCCCTGAACAGGTTTCTGCAGCTGTTAAGGCTTTCATGACTGCTGATTTGCCTCATGAATTGATTGAACTTCTTGAGAAGATCGTGCTTCAGAATTCTGCATTCAGTGGGAACTTTAATTTGCAGAATCTGCTTATTTTGACAGCCATAAAAGCTGATCCATCCAGAGTCATGGATTATATCAATAGACTAGATAACTTTGATGGACCTGCAGTTGGAGAAATGGCTGTTGAAGCTCAACTATATGAGGAAGCATTTGCAATTTTCAAGAAGTTCAACTTGAATGTTCAAGCGGTCAATGTCTTGCTAGATAATATTCAAAGTATTGACAGAGCTGTGGAGTTTGCTTTCCGAGTTGAAGAAGATGCTGTTTGGAGTCAGGTGGCCAAGGCTCAACTCAGGGAGGGGTTAGTTAGCGATGCAATTGAATCGTTTATTCGAGCAGATGATGCCACACAGTTTTTGGATGTTATCCGTGCTGCTGAAGACGCCAATGTTTACCATGATTTGGTGAGGTACTTGCTGATGGTAAGGCAGAAGACAAAAGAACCCAAGGTGGACAGTGAACTCATTTATGCATATGCAAAGATTGATAGGCTCAGTGACATCGAGGAGTTCATTCTTATGCCAAATGTGGCCAATCTTCAAAACGTTGGTGATCGATTGTATGACGAGGCACTTTATGAGGCTGCAAAAATCATATTTGCTTTTATATCTAACTGGGCCAAGTTGGCTATCACACTCGTGAAGTTGAAACAGTTCCAGGGTGCTGTTGATGCTGCAAGGAAAGCCAACAGCTCAAAAACATGGAAGGAAGTTTGCTTTGCTTGTGTTGATGCCGAGGAGTTCCGTTTGGCCCAGATTTGTGGGCTCAACATTATTATTCAGGTTATAAGTTGATTCATGTTTCTGATTTATTTTATTATATGAACTAGGAAAGTCTATTTTGAATAAAGCTTTCATCTTCCTTTTTTTTAATGGTTTTTTTTTTTTGGGGGGGTGGATTTTGACCAATTTGAACCGTGAAATAACATCCCTAGAAGTATGCCATAAATGTCTAATGACTGGACGGTTTTCATGCTTATTTTATTATAAGAGCTTTACATTGGTCTCCAGTTAGTGTTCTTATATTCTTTCAAATGCTTATTGTCTATTTTTTCTGTGAATTTTGTAGGTGGATGACTTGGAAGAGGTCAGCAAATATTACCAAAATAGAGGTTGCTTCAATGAGCTGATATCTCTCATGGAGAGTGGTTTAGGATTAGAGCGGGCACATATGGGTATCTTTACAGAGTTAGGAGTTCTATATGCTAGATATCGTCCTGAGAAGCTTATGGAGCATATCAAACTGTTCTCAACTCGGCTCAATATCCCAAAACTCATTAGAGCTTGTGATGAACAACAGCACTGGAAAGAACTGACCTATTTGTACATTCAGTATGATGAGTTTGATAATGCTGCAACTACTATCATGAACCATTCTCCAGAAGCATGGGATCACATGCAATTCAAAGATGTCATTGTCAAAGTTGCCAATGTGGAGTTGTATTACAAGGCTGTTCACTTCTACCTGCAGGAGCATCCTGATCTTATCAATGACGTTTTGAATGTCCTTGCACTCCGCGTGGATCATTCACGTGTTGTTGACATCATGCGGAAGGTAGCATTTATACTGGAAATTATTTCATTAGATCTCAGTTCATAGCTTACTTCCTATGTTACTAAAATATTTTTCCCCATAATGTACTTTTAGGCTGGTCATCTTCGTCTTGTGAAGCCATACATGGTCGCAGTTCAGAGCAGCAATGTCTCTGCTGTTAATGAGGCATTGAATGAAATATATGTTGAGGAGGAAGACTATGATAGATTGCGTGAATCAATTGATTTGCATGATAACTTTGATCAAATAGGCCTTGCACAGAAGGTGAGCTTCATTTCTTCATGGTAACTATTTTTCAATTTTAATTGCAGAAACCTGATGGATTATTGTTATCTGATGCAGATAGAGAAACACGAGCTTCTTGAGATGAGACGTGTTGCTGCTTATATTTACAAGAAGGCAGGCAGGTGGAAGCAGTCCATTGCCTTGTCAAAGAAGGATAACCTTTACAAAGATGCCATGGAGACAGCCTCCCAATCTGGTGACCGTGAACTTGCTGAGGAGTTGCTTGTTTATTTTATTGAACAGGTACCAAAATCAGTTTAGAACTGCATGTATTATGTCTTCTTTCAATCTGGGCCCAGATGAGATTTAAAATAGAGGGGGAAGAAATAGAAAAAATGGAATGACAAGGCAGACTGTTTTTACTTGGTTATAGTTATCGCCAGTTGAATGTGCTTTAATTATAGACTGAGGAGCTGCATTGTCATGTTTGCATATTTATGCTTGCATAGCTACTATTCCACCTCCTTTATGCAATGGTTATTTCTTATAGTTTCTTGTGGTATCTTTCGTAGTATGTAGACTTTTTAAGTCATGCATAGAAATTTTTAGCAACCAGCATTATTCCTATCTTCTTTCTCTATCAAGCCTACAGCAACAATTTTTTTGGCTGGTTCGTCTTTAATGTTTTATTTTCAGCCCTTACTTGTTGAAGGATTGTCATAGAATTTTCTTATTCAATGGTCCAAACCACTTACTTTGTCCCCCTAGATTAATGGTGTTTCATTTTTTTATTAAATCAATGTACATTCAAGTTGCATAACGTTGGTACATTCTAATTTTTTTTTTTTTTTAATGTGCTTATGTAGGGAAAGAAGGAATGCTTTGCCTCATGCCTCTTTGTTTGTTATGATTTAATCCGGGCGGACATTGCACTTGAACTTGCCTGGATGAACAATATGATTGACTTTGCCTTCCCCTATCTCTTGCAGGTTTGTATTCTATTTTGCTTCCTTATCACATATAATTCAGTTCACATGTTTATTATTTATGAGAAATCTGTGATATCAGGCTTCAACATGCTGCACAGAAAACAACACGGTGCCTCTTACCCTTATCCCCTCTCCCTGTCAGTGCCCCAAAACTCATGCTGCATATTATAGCCCTTTGCTCGAGTGAACTTGAGTTTCTCTGGAAAGTCTGAGATTTTATGGTTGACAGTCTTAAACCATGGCTTTGAACTACTTTCAGATGAATGGATGACGAGATTGGATTGTGTCTCTGATCCCTGTTGGTAGATAATAGGCAGTGTCTATTTAAATGAGTGATGCATAGCTTGTGCAGGTTATTTGGTTTGTTTTATGAGCTTTACCTGTGATCTTGTATTACTTATCCAGGCAATTCTAGGTTAACTACCAGACAGACTTTCTTTTCAGCCTTCTGTGAGCTAAAAGCATCTCTTTATCCATATCTTACCTTTTTTCCTCTTACTTTTTAAACTTTCCTGTTGTAGTTTATCCGGGAGTACACTGGCAAAGTTGATGAATTGGTGAAGGACAAAATTGAGGCACAAAACGAAGTGAAGGCTAAGGAGAAGGAAGAAAAGGAAGTTATTGCACAACAGGTAATTAGTTTGGCGGCTTTGGTTATTGCCTGTTGTCTCACTATAACTTAAAGTGTTTGCTGTGTCATTGCTGACTACTTCTGACATCTATGTCAGCATATTGAATCCTCATAATTGCTTGCTGTTGATAATTTCTATCTCCTCATCTGTCATTCCTTCTTAACAGATTGGACATTCGTTTTATTGATTGAATTTTATGTGTATTCTGTTGCAGAACATGTATGCCCAACTGTTGCCTCTTGCTTTGCCTGCACCACCAATGCCAGGAATGGGAGGAGGAGCAGGTATGGGAGGAGGCTTTGCTCCTCCCCCTCCAATGGGTGGTTTAGGGATGCCTCCAATGCCTCCCTTTGGCATGCCACCCATGGGCAGCAGCTACTGATATACAAACTACTCTTGAAGTTGAGCTATGCGCTCATTTCATAACGGAATAGTTCAGCTTGGGAGTTTTGCGTAGATTTCTTGTGGGATTTTGATGCAGCATTTTTTCCTTGCTTCTGATGGAGGTGGAGGTTCAAGTTGAAATAATTTCGAGTTTTTCTTGGGGGTTTGTGTCATAGGGTGTGGATGTCTTGTAATGTTTTTATCTCTTGTAGTTTGAGGCATTTTTTTGGCTGCTGGTATGAGCTAGCCGATGATTTTCTATATTGTACCATTTTTCTTGTATTCAATGAATTAGTCCCGAGTATATAGCGACTTCAGCAGCCAGCTTGGAATGCTTGTCATGGCCTGGTTTTATCCCACTTACCTTTGTTATGGAAGCTACCTGATTAAAGCTTGCGGACATAACTTTTTTAACGTGTGCATCTCGTTTTGAATACATGGGCTATCGTGACAAAGTGTTTGATCTCATTGGGCTCCGAACTGATGCACATAGTTCCTGATTCGATGCACGATGATATCTACTGGACTGAAATCAGTCAAAATGGATTGGAGCGTAAGCTGGCCCGTATAACTCGTTGGATGTGCACGGTTTTTACATTTTTGGTCCTGTTTGAAAAGTGTACGGTGGGTTGGCCCCAAAAAATGGAGAAAGAAAATCATATTCTAGGAGTGATAATTGAAGTATATAGAAAAGAATTGAAGAGCCCTTGTGTATAATTAATGAAATCAAATTATGGTTCTCTTTTCCTTCTTTTAGAAGACTCTACTATTTTGGGGACATTCAAAATTATGACGTTTTAAAATTTTAAAAATATATAAAACTTTTCTTTAAAGCAAAAATAACTAATACCAAGATAATATTGATTTCTATAAAATATATGACTAAGAAGTATATTTCTTAAACTTATAGCTTAATGAAACTCTATTGAAAAGTTATCCAATTAATTTATTCTAAGATTTTATTAAATTTATGACAATGTTTATAACTATCAAAATAAATTTTAAAAAATTTTATTGTTAAAATTAATTATTATTAATTATTTTATAATTAGTTAATCTTAGGAAGTTATCTTGTGATTATGTTCTCTGTTGAGAGAGAGAGAGAGAGAGACTTTATTAAGGATATGAGAATGGTACAATGTAGGAGACCTAAGGTTAATAAAAAGCCTTCGGATCTTTTTTTAGCTTTGGGAGAACTTTATTTATGTTAGGAAAGCTAATAATGAAACTTAATCAACTAACTTAGTAGAGTCATACTAAAAGAATCTATGTGTAAAGTTCCTTTGAGTTACATTATTCAATGCAACTTATTGTGTTAGTATACCATAATCTTGGTAGAATAGATTGGGCTATTTTGATCTTGTAAGAATCTTATACCTATGAGACTTCTATAGCACAAATGAATTTAAAATTCGTTAAATTTAAAAAATTGATTAATTTTATTATTTAAATATATATTTAATACTTATTATATTATACAACTAATAAATATAGATATATTTTAGCCTAAATAAATATCATTGTATTTTATCTTTTCGTTGCATGAAAAGTAAATGTAATAAATGTTTTAATTTTAGAAAAAAAATGTAATTTTTCAAAATAAAGAAAAGGACCATGGGATTTAGATATCTTAAAGATTAAAAAAATTTGCTTTTATTTTTATGTGATTATTTATTTTATGATATAAGTAATTTAAATTTCATCATCGCAAATCTGCAATCATTTGCGTCAATGATGCATACCTTCTAATACATAAACAAATAGAGTAGCAAGAAAGTTCATGATCATTTAACCTTAAAGTAGGTATTAGGTAATGCATACATAATGGAAGTTTTTGTGGTTTTTATTATGTGGAATAGTTCCATTAGATTAACTAAGAAAGTTAATAATCACCAAATGGAGTGCCAAAATGCACACAATAAGATCTGTAAAAGCACACTTGGTTATGAGCTCCTGCAATAAGCGATAGAATGCTTGATGAAATACTTCTAAATTTATACATCCAATGAATAAACCAATATACATACCATAATAATAAATCACTTTTTATTTTTTGGCCCGAAATGAATATAATATATATATATATATCATTTAATTAAATATTTCTTAAATTTTGTGTATTGAAACTTAATAGTTTAATTAATTAGGTAATTTTCTTTTCTTAAAGAAAAGGCTTAGGAAGCTTATATCTATAGGTATGATCTCTTCATTTATTGCCTGTTTATCAAACATGCAGGTCCATTTCACTCGTGTTAAATTAGGATTTGAGTTTGACTCAAGAATTATAATCTATCTATGCTAAAAAGTTTGGGTGTGAAAATGATGAGCGAGTACAAAGTTGAGAAATCCTTTGAAGAGAAGGATACTATTGACTATAGTTCCAAAAAAATCAAAAGTGTTAAACAAACTTTTGATCCTAAGGGTAGTTGAGTGAATTATGATGATATTATCTGGTATGATAACCTTTTGTTTGAGGGAGGAAATGGTTCAAAAAAGAGTTATAAATAGATGCTTGCTGGTTCGAAGGAAGCAAAGATGATTAATTCTAGTGATATTGATGGTGGATCTGATTCCTCTTGGGACACAAGCGATGATGATGAATTCGATGGTGAAGACAAGGCTTATAGGGAGAAGAAGGAGAACAAAGCTAATTTTCATATTATTGAGGTCTCAGAAGGTGGTTGTGAATACTTAGAATTCATTTTCTCTCAAAAAGTTGAGAAACAATTGTACTGTCCATGACAAAACTCCTTGATTGCCAAGCTATTAGGTAGGACAATTGGTTTCAAAGTGTTGGAATCCTGCCTCCACCAAATGTGGGCTAAGAATGGGGTGACTATTTTAGTTGATTTGGGTGACAATTTCTTTCTTCTTAAGTTTACATGTGGAGATGATTTTGATTTTGCCCTTTTAGGAGGGCTTTGGATGATTTATGATCACTACCTCACCTCACTATAAGGAGATGGAGCCCAGACTTCTATCTAAACATAGGTTTGATTGAGAAGGTACTACAACAACAAGGTTCTATAATAGATGCAAAACTTGGCTATTGATAAAGAAAGAAATACAAATCACGTCACATTAATATTGGTGATATGCAAAGAGAAAGAAGTGGTGGTTCAAAACAGTTATCTTTAGAGGCATTAACTGAACAAACTAGTGGGTCGAGGAAACTTGTTAATTTAAAAACTTCCTCTAATGGGCTTGAGGGTAGAGATATCCAAAATATAGTCCAAGGCAAGTTAGGCAAAGATCAAGTTTACAGAGCTTGGGGAAGGAATATATGTTAGGCCGAAGCTATAAGACCTCACTTGCCAACGTGGGCTATTCAAGAGGGCCATCGTAGGGCCTTAATACTTATCGTGGGAAAGAGAGCTATGCAAACCCTAAATATGGTGATGTCCATGAACAAGAGTGCTTCTTTGAACATGATCGACGAACCCCCTAATTTGAGACTCTGGAAACATTTGACGGACCTAATGAACCACAATGAGATAGAGAGCTCTATGGTAACTTCACATGTAGATAAAACTCCTCACGTTTTCCTTGAACAAAATGTAGAAATGTCGGTTGCTTAATTCTTCAACTTTTTTTATGATGAGTAGAGCTTTAATCTAGAACATATAGGGTGTTGGTGGTAACAGGTTTCATAAGAATATGAAGTTCTCTTATGAGTCTTATAACCTTAACATCATGGCTTTTATTAAGACTTGTGTTAATGGTATTAATGCTAGCACCAAGCTTAGAAATCTAGGCTTTTGACAGTAGCATTATTGTGCCACGTAATGGTAAGTCAAG
Organism: Erythrophleum fordii; assembly: GCA_032878935.1. NCBI lineage: Eukaryota > Viridiplantae > Streptophyta > Magnoliopsida > Fabales > Fabaceae > Erythrophleum > Erythrophleum fordii. The sequence continues at coordinate 2,019,665 of JAVQMF010000058.1, forward strand.
CAGGTTGTGGGTTGCGCGAAAGAGCTCCAAAGCCTCCATTAGAGTTATGATGCATACCTCTCAACTCATACACATGAATGTGGTAGTTAATGATTATAGCAGTTTGTCTTTATGGTGATTTACATAATACCTAACTCAAACTTTAAGCAGACTCATTGAAATGACCTTGGCTTGTTATTGGTGACTTCAACGATATTATTGGCCCTGGGGAGAAAAAGAAGGTGCTCCTGTTAACATGGCCAAGTGTAATGCCTTTCTGGATAGAATTAATAGTTATAGCCTTTTAGATCTACGTTTCAAGGGTTCTAAGTTCATGTGGATAAGCCTTAAACTTTAGAGATTTGAGAGATTGTTTAAGTAGCTAGATAAATCTTTGGTCAATAGAAGTTAGATGACTACTTACCTGGATTGCACGATTAGCACTTTACCTTAGACTAATTTCTCTGGTCACTATTTTATGTTCATTCAAATGCATGAGATGAGTGTTAGAGGTAGCATCAATTGCCCCTTTCGCTTTGAAGCTTCTTGGCTTAGTCGTAAAGATTATGAGATTTTCGTAAAATCTTCTTGGAGAAGTGATCTTCAACACCAATTGGCCTTGAATCTTTTCAAAAAAGATATTAAAGTTTGGAATAAAAAGGTCTTTGGTCATATAAGATGTAGCAAGAACATCATTTTGGCTAGGCTAAGGGGGATTTAGAATAGTCCTTCTTTCCCTTACCTTACATTCCTTAAAGATTTAGAGGTTGCTCTCCAAGAAAAGTTAGAAGTTATGCTTTTTGAAAAGTAAGTATTATGGTTTCAAAAGGCAAAAACTATATGGGTGGAACAAGGTGATCATAACACAAAATATTATCACGTTAAAATTACAGCTAAGATATGAAGGAATATGATTCTTTCTCTCAAACATAATGAAGGAATTTAGATCAATGATACTGATTTGTTGCATTCCTATGCTATTGATTATTTTAAAAATTTATTTAAAGAAGAAAATGATGGTTTGGATTATTTTGTAACCCTTACCACTTTCTCAGGGTTGATCAAAAGTATTTTGACTTAATGGCTAATAGTATTACTATTATGGAGATTAAGAATACTATTTTTTTATTAGGTGGTTTCAAAGTCCCTAATGCTGATAGCTTTGCCACTATTTTTTGTTAGTTACATTGGGAAGTCCTAGGTCCCAAGTTGTCTAGTTTTGTTACAAATGCTTTTAATGGTAATATTTCTTTAGCGGAGGCCAATAAAACCCTCGTTACTCTTATCTTGAAAGTTGATAGGACTGACTTTATTACTCAATTTCACCCTATTTTTCTCTGTAATGTTTCTTGTAAATATCTTACAAATGGTCTTGGCTAACCATCTGAAATCCACCTTGGATAAGGTTATTTCACCTTTCTAAACTAGTTTCATTCCCAGGAGATCCATTCACGATAACATTATTATTAGATAGGAAATTATTCATTCCTTGAAAACAAAAATGGAAGGTAAAAGGGGCTTTTTAACCATTAAAGTTAATCTTGAAAAGGTACATAATAGATTTATATGGAGTTTTCTTGCTAATATTTTAAAAGAAGTGGGTCTAAATGAATACTTCTCTCAAGTCATCATGTATTATATTTAGTCTTCTTCTTTGAGTGTCTTTTGGAATGGTGATTAGATAGATTTTTTTCTTCCTATTAAGGGATTAAACAATGAGGCCTAATTTCTTCTTACATTTTTGTCCTTTGTATGGATAAGTTATCCCATGTAATTAGCGAGAAGATATATAAAGGCGTCTAGAAACCTTTTCTTATAGGGCATAATGGCCTAAGTGTTTTTCATCTAATGTTTATAGACAACCTTCTTCCATTTTGGGAAGCTTCTGAGGGACAAATGAATGCTATTAATTAATGATAAGAGCCTTTTCGTAAGTTATCTAGTCAAAAGGCAAATAAAGGGAAGTTCTATATTTTCTTCTCTTGTAATGTTTCTACGATGCTTATAAACTCTTTGATTGATTTGTTTAGCTTTAAAAACTCTTATGACTTAAGAAGGTATCTTGGTGTTTTCCTAAGTAGGGGAAATAATTTGATCTAAGCCTATGCTTATATTACTAAAAAAAAGTTCAATAAAAGCTTGCTAGTAAGAAGTCTAACTATTTATCTATGGTTACCAAAATTGCTTGGGCCAAGTTGATGTCAATTGCCATTCTTATCTACCTTATATAGGTTTCCAAGCTACCTATGACCATTTACAATCACATAGATTGTCTCTGGTAGGGTCATAATTTTAACTTAAGAGAGATCCATCTTGTTAATTGGAATATGATTTGTTTTCCCAAATAGCAAGTTGGTTTTAGTTTCTGTAGTTTAACTATGATGAACAGAGCTTGTATTAAGAAGTTAACATGGAAGTTGTTTTTAAACTCTTTTGATCTATTGAGCTAAGTGTTGTGCTATAAATACTTAGGCTAATAAGAGTAAATGTAGGAATTTTACTCATAAACAAGGAGACTCCTGCCTTTAAAGCTTTATTTGCCAACAATATGAGCTCGTTCATAATAATTCAATTCGACAAGTTAGAAATGGTGATGACACATATTTTTTTCCCTAACATTTGGGTTGAACTAAACTTGGAACTCTTTAATACTATGATTATAGAAATTGATGATAACTTAGTCGCTAGCAAAGTTAAAGATTAAGCAAAACATAATGGTGAATGAAATCTCAAGAGGATGACTTTTTATCTAACTTAAAATATGATTGATTAGCTTGTAGCCATTATTCCTTATCGATTTGATTTTGGTAGAGATTGTTGCATCTGAAATGTCAATCTTGTAAGTAGGTTTTCTATGAAGAATGCTTACAATAGATTTATGAACACTCTTTCTCGTTAAGGTACTTGGGATGGGACTAATTTAGAAATGGAGGGGCTCAGAATGTATCATATGGTTCTTATAGCTTGTTTTCCATGACAAGTTACTAATTAATATTTGTCGGAGTGGCTAAAGTCATTCTAACTCATAGTGTGCATGGCGTCTAGGGGTTCTTAAAGATGTTATACATGTTTTAAAGGATTACAGGTTTGCCTAGTGTATTTAGACACACCTGGTGAAGCCTATGTGCAAAACTTTTTTCTTCTTGTGGAGTTTAGATGAATAGGTTGATAACAATATAACTAAAGAATTTGGCATGGATTCTAATCTACCGTGGGCTTGTAAATGAGGTTTTGGTGTTTAGTTAATTTGAAAATGGAGAAACAATAATTTGTTTGATGTAGATTTTTGAAGGTGTAGTGACCCTATTATTGTTGTCTATAAACTAAAAACAAGTACTTTGTTAACTTTCAACTGTTACACTTGGGTTTAAAGTAGATGAGCCAAGGAAATGATGTGCTATGCAATAAACCTTAATAAGGGTGGATTAAAATGAATAATGATGGATCTATGAACTTTCTCGGGAAATTTGGTTATGGTGGTCTTTTAAAAGATAAATAAGGTGATTGGGTTTATAGTTTTAGTCGTTGCTTAGGGGAAAGCTTAGTCTTTATTGCTAAATTATAGGGTATCAAAAATGGTTTTTCTCTTGCATAAGGTTGAGGCTTTCGAAAAGTTGAGATTAAATCATATCCAAAGGATGTAATGGACTTAATGCATTCTTACACCTCATATGCTATTGCTCAAAATAAGGTTCTCTATAACATCTCAATGATTATGGAAAGGAACTAACATGTCACCTTCAAGCTCATGCCCACAGATGCTAACGAACTTGCAGACACACTAACTTGCATGGGAACTTCTGAAGCTGATATTTTCTGGATTTATGATAATGTCTTTACTAGAGGTGTTCAAAGGTTCGATTAGGTTCAGTTTTGACTCAAAACCAAACCAAACTAACTTAATCAGCTTAATATTTTGTTAGACCTTATCTGTTTTAAATTCTAATTGGTTTGATTTGATTTTTGTTCAATTTAGTCTAGTTTGGTTTATGTTTTTTTTTTTTGGCCCAAAAGTGAGTTTTTTTTAAAAGATTTTATTTCTTGTAATATGTATAATTTAACTTTTAATATCTTGAATCTCTTAAAATTTTGACCAAAAATAATTTTAAAATAATTTATTATTTTTATATTTTTTTTGTTTAAAAAAATTTCATATATTCACAAAAAAGCTTTAAAAAGTGAGAAAAAAAATAAGAGCAATATTTTATAATAAAATAGTATAGACAATTTGTATATATTAATCTTATTGAATCACACAAAGAATGTAGTTTTGATACAAGTTTAATTGATAAAAGATTTCATTAATCTAACAAGAAAAAAAAATTACAAGTTTAATAGTTTGGAACAATTGAACCAATTTAATTGATTCTAAAATCCTAAAAATCAAACCACGCCTATTTTTAATCGATTTTATACGATTTTTAGCGGTCTAATTTGGTTTGGTTTAGTTTAATTGGTTTTGTTCGGTTTTGTTCACCCTTAACCTTTAATAGTATTTCTAGTTTGTTGGCAATTGATGTAACGGGGACTTTTGTCCCCTAAGATGTTGTTCCTCTAGTTTTTTGTTGGCTTAGGCCTTATTTTATTCACAAAAAAAAAAATATATCTATGTAACTAAAATTTATGTATGTTATAAATTGCTAGAAGTAATTCTAATTCTTTTGGTGAGATGATGGTTAAACATAAATGGAAAAGCATGGAAATTTATGAAGTTTAGAAATCCTTTTTTTTTCGATGTTATATAGACATAAAAAGAATTGGTTTATTGTCAATGACATGATAAAACATTGTTAGCCAAAAAAAATGACATGGTAAAAAATGATAGGCAAGACCTATCACATGGATTCTAAATTTCTGGTATATTTTTTCAATAGTAATTTTAAGAGCGAGTGACTATTAATTTAGATAAATAACTTCGTTTTATATTTGATCAACATATAAGCCTTCTTTCCATTGTCTTGCGAAATATGAAAAGTGTAAAGGCTCTTTGATCCAAAAGTAATATAAAAAAACATTTTTGAGCAAAAATAATATGGCAAAAATTATTACCTCAAAAGGCAATATTTATGCCAAATTAGGATTAAATCAATCCAAATTTGGCAAGATTTTGCCACAATTTGGATTGAATCAATCTAAATTGTATGCATGATTTAAAAAAAAAAAAATTGTTGAGTTGACTTGGTAGGTTAAAATGAGTTAATTCATTGAATTTCTAATTAAGTAATTTTCTTTTTACATCAAAGTATTTTAAAGAATTAATTACATATAAATTTAATTTAATATAAAAAATAAATAAAATGATACATAATAATAAATTAAAAAATTTTAAATATTTGATAATAAATTACATCAATATTAAGAATAAAAAAATAACTATAATAAATAATTTTTAATGTCACAACGAGGCCTCCTTCTTTCATATTATGATTGCTTTTGCCTAAACTATTCTTATTATTGTTGCTTCTATATCATAGGTGGAGAATTTAAATTTAAAAATAGGAATTCAACTTAAGGAATTGGCTCAAACGACATCATAAATCTTGACTGCATCAATTCTCTGAGCTAAAAGAAACAATTGGTGTATGTAGCATTAAATGCAAATCTATTGAAAAGAAGTTCTACAAATGATACTAAAGCGCTAGACATTTGCTAAGGTGTTCCAAGATATAAGTGATGATGATATGTAATAAGAATGACTAGCTCCCTTAAAATTGCCAAATTGACTTACCAGTGTAAAAGAAGATGAACCAATCATGCCAATGTCCTACTATATTGGTGTCGAAATGTACAAAGATATATTGATCATGCTAATGCCAATGTCTTACTGTAATGGCTCTTGATGTTGTCACTTATCTTCTATAACAATGAGTTGCTAGGTTGACAAGTAATTTTAACATCTCTTACCTATTTGACCCATCAAAATTTGAGGCTTGGATAGATCAGTTGCAAGTTCAACAGATTGGGAGATCAACAAAACTATTATTTACTAAGAGTAAATAATATATTCCTGAAGTCTTAACTTATAATGTTACCATTTTTTAACTTTTTTTTTATTTTTGGTTTTTTTAAGTTTTTTGAAATATTTTAAATTTAAACATATTAAAGATAATATAAAATTTTAACCTATTTAAATTATTTCAAACTTGTATTTTAAATAATATAAAGTTTAAGCTAAAGTATTTTAATGCTTGTTTACAAATTTCTATTTCTTCATTTTTTTTATATTACATCCAAATTGAAACTTTAAAAGAAAAAATCTAAAACATGTAGTGGAATATAAAATAAATATGGCAACAAGTGCAAAAATGATTTTTATATACAATACATAAAATAATCATCATACAACAAATACAGAAATAAATCATATATGCAACATATCAAATATAAACATGACAAATAACAAGAAAACAATAAACATCTATATATGTGTGTATACAAATATAGAAAACAAAATAAGGCTTACCTGTTGAGATTTGCAAACAAATTTGTTACACTATAATCCACTTATCTTAAATATTAATAACAAATAGCACATGCTTAAAAGAACAATTGAAAAAACACTAAAAAAAAAGGAAGAAAGCAATAGGAGTCCCTTTCAACTGAGCAAAAAAATGACTAAATTCAAAAGATACTTCAATTTTATAGCCAAAATTCACAAGGACAATCTGGTAAAATTATAATTGACCATTATCTCCCTTTTTTCCTGTTTTCTCAATTGGCCCAGTAGAATTTTGTCATGTGTATCAGAAATCCCTCTCATTGAACCAAAAAGCAACACATGATATACATATATGGTGGTCAAATTTTGACCAACACTAATTGGCCAACGTAATTGGTCAATCAAGGTCAACCTTTACAGACTAATATGCCAACTAACCCACAAGCTTAGTGAAAACTCATAACTTATGTTAAAAAAACTTAAAACTAGTAGTCCTAAGTTCTTTTTGACACCAAACTCAAAACTACTAATTTTGAATTTTCTAACACAATAGTTCTAAATTCTCTGGTTGATATCAACAAATTTGGATCCACAAGATCCGAATTTCTCTTGTTGACATCAACAAATTTGGATTCACAATATCCCAATTTGTAGAATTTATTACCTTTCAATTAATACTTTTAACATTATTATTTTTTACTAATTACTTATTTTTTTGATTTCTTTTGGATCTAAATTCAGTAAAATAAACCTCAGTGATAATACATAAACTTGTTAATCCAATTTATATAGATTTTTGGAATTTTCGCATTCAAATTATTTTAGTAGTTAAGTATGATAACGCTAAACTTGTTACAATTTATATTATACGAAGCATTATGTGTGCATCAATTTCTAATATAAAATAAAAATCCATAAATTGTTGTACAATCTCTCGTTAATATATTCAATCGCCATTGGCCGTAAATTGACATAAAAATTGAAAAACAAAAGAGGGTTCCGGTGATGCAGAACCATGCATGCACAGAAACAAAGGGTTCGGTTTAATTTATTTGTCTAGATTTGGCAGTTTGAAGTACATAATTGAAAGACGTTATAAAAAAGCTCTCATCTTAATTCTGTAAGAGAGATGTCAACGCAGATGTGTAGCGTTGACACAATTAAGTAAACCACATAAACTTTCTTATCCGTCTATTGTCTAGAAAGGTCTAGTTCAGGCGCTCAACGCCAATACATCATGATCATTTTTGGGGGGTAAGCACTGATCTACAATATCATTAAGCCCTGTTCAGCCAGTCAGGCAATCACAACTTCCACCACGAACCCTACCAACCAAAAAACAATAAAAGAACAGTAATAGAGTACTTTATAACATCTAAGGATATGTTCAAGGGAAAAGGAAGGAAATGATTTCAAAGAAAAAAACGAGACCAGAAAATGGAAAAGACAGTTAAACGATAATTTCTCTTTTCCTTGTTTGAAAAAAATTCTCCTTCAAAATCCCCCAAATTAAAAAAAAAAAATTGATTTATAAAAGGGAAGCTTCAGAAGATACTTAAGGGTTAATTGAACACCATCTATTAACAAGTGAAAATTTTTAGTAACACATTCCCTTCCCTTTCCCTCCATTATCCCCCCAAAACAAATCCTAAGAAATTATAAGAGATCATGGAAGATGCTTCCATCCTTCGGTCTTACATCGTACAGAACCAGATGGCACATTGAATTGAAACTATTCAGCGCGGTAAATCTTCCAACTGCGGTTGAACAGACAGATCAGACATGTAAAAAGTAAAGCAGCTATCAAACCTCTCTCGGAGGAAACTGCAAGCTACTAAGGGTGTGCGAAACTAACTATCAGAGTTGCAACTCACATCTCTGAACAACTGATCTCACGGACCAAAAGTTTGTTATGCTTAAAACTCTATAACAGTCGAGCAATTCCGCTATCATAACCCTAGAACTCTAGCTTTTGCTACAAGAGGTCGAATTCGGAACAAATGCAACACCATAGATCAACTCATGAAATTACAAATATTCCAGGGATAATGACGAGGGCATCATTATGGAAAAGAATACAACAGAATATGTTGTTTTTGTTCAACGTGGGCTAGTAGATTCTAACACCATATAATACCTTTAACGCTGTATAAGAATTATTTAGGCCTATGCAGCTACCGTAATGTATAATTAGAGATGAGCATTAAGTTATTATCTAGAGCACGAATCACTGGTTCTAATTACCTAAAAGTCGGTAGATTACATCCATAAACCAACTTTTACGCAAAAGAGAATCGGAAATGCAAATATTAAAAAGCCTCTTGATTCGTAGAGAGAGCAACATTTTTCTACTAAAACAAGATCTAGATAAGTAAGTGAAACAGAAATCAAATTCAGATGCCAGTAGTCCTCGCGCTAGTCTCTCGTGGGTACTCCATTTAACAGCAAAACAATAAAAAAAAGAAAACACAAAACTAGGAGCATTTGTTTGAGAAAACTACTTAGATCTCTGTCTCATCTTTCTGCGCTTCCTCTTCAGCCTCCTCATACGCTTCTTCTTCCACTGCAAAAACCACAAAACCGATCAGCCGAAAGCCCAGGAACGGGAGCACGATAGGCTAGGAACAAAACTACAGAACCAGTATACATGAGTTAAGCCAACCTTAGCTCTCATGATGCACAGAAACCGATCCTCCTTCCCTACCTCGCCTCAGAACGCCAATCGTTCCAAAGGAATGAGGGCTGCGGAGAAAAACCTAGGGTTTTGGATGCCAGGGGAGGTAGATTTTATATACAAGAAACCCTAACGTGAACTAGGCTGGGCTTTATTGCGGTTCGGGTGAAATGGGCTCCTTTTATATATAGCCCATTGGCCCAAAAAGAAATACCACTTTAGTTTCTCTCGCTATCAATGGGGAAATAATAAAGTACTCTCTCAAGTCCATCCCACAACTTATAATTCCTTGAAGAACACGGAAGTCCATTAAGAGACCGTTGATTTTGACACAGCATATAATGTGGGCAATTTAAAGATACTTGTGTTTTCCATTTGTCAATCATGACATAGGTGCAAGTTACTTCAGTAAGAGGACGTCATAAAATTCAAAGGGATAAACCCAAGTAGGAATGATTGCCTACGGTGCTATAATCCTTATTTACAGACCTTGTTTACCTATATTTATTAAGTAAAAATACTTTTCATTCACATTGAATTCTTGATTCTCAAACCTAGATTCATTTTTTTAGGAAATAATTTTATAATGAACAAATATTTTTAAAATTAAAACTTATTTATAGAAAATCTATTCATATAAAATTACAATAAAAAAAATTAAATATCTCAAATAGTTATTAATACAATTTAAATTTCGTATAGTACTATTTAGATGGTATTTTTAAAATTTTTATAATATATTATATCAAGTAATAATTAATATATATAAACATAATTAAATAAATATATATACACATCGGGTACGAAGCAGAATGAGTTTTATCCTACCAATATTCAAATGTGAACCATTAAAATATTTATAAAATTTTTCATATTAACATTAGTAATTTTTACAACAACCCATAAAAAATGAGTATTTTGCTCGTCAATGAACCAAAAGAAGATATCCTTGACAGTGTGTCTCTAAAATAACTAAAAAAGACTTTTTTGTCAAAAAAGAAAAAGAACCTAAAAATGGTGCACTTTCTTTTTTCAACAGTTAAATGATGACCCATTAAGGCCAAGAAAATGCTTTATAGTAGTAAAATATTATATATATGTGTGTGTGTGTGTGTGTGGAGGAAAACTTTCAAATGAAACTAAGCATTAAGATTGATTATTATTTTTATTTTTATTTTTTTACCATAAGCCGAAAGCCTGAAATTAATAGTGATGCTAGATGCAAATTCACTAGGCGACAACGTACCCCGCAGAACAATCGAGTTCCCTCACAGAACTATCACATGTTCACTCGCATAACAAGCCCATACCTCGAAGATACATCAAGATAAGCCAACCACGTCATTCATCCGTCATTCAGTGACCCACCAATGTCCTTAAATATCACCATTGATTGCTACTGTTGATCAACGCGAGAGCAACCCAATTTCAATTTCCAGAAGCACATTATCCATACAACTACCACCCCCATTCAGTTGTTCTCCAAGAGACACAGGTGCAAGAGAGCAACGCCAAACCTAACAGATAAATGTGGGGTTGGACATATGTACCTTTCCCAGTAATGCGACAATCCAACCTTTAACAGCGAAGAAAGCATCCCCCTAACTTGCCTATGCATAAAGCATAATGGATCAGCACTCTCCAGAGAATCATCTACCCGAATATTGAGGTCCCAATTTTTAATGACTTTCCACTTCCATTTTGCATAACATAAAACCATGTGTCCCAATAGACACACACACAGCCATAGGCTGACTCAAAAGACCAACTTCTTTCAGGACTTTCATCACGCAAGTGGCGTCCCTAACAATAATATGACCTTTTGGAACTCCCATCCAACGTAAGAACGAACGAACTCAATTAAATATTCTCACCAACAAGTCCACTTTCTTAATTATCTTTTGCAATTAGCAATTACCAGCTCAAATCTATATAAAAGAGATACTTAGATTTACAATTATTGGATCTATGTACATGGCTCAATTAGAAATATCCACGAAGTAAATTATCATTATAAAATTAAACATAGAAATAGAAGGAAACTACAAGGGAAGATTGATTCCAATGGGTGGTTCTTGAATCAAAATCTTGGGAAAGGAAGAATGGATGTTCAGAGAAGATCTGCAGAGAGGACAACTAGAGTGGTTAGAAAGCCACTTATCAACACACTCACAATGGAAACTATGGTCACAGCCGGGCAAAACCTTCAATTTCTCGCCATCTTTGAACGCGCCAAGGCAAATACAGCACTCTGCTTCCTCCAATTTACAATTGGGATCCGAAAGCCCTTGGTGCAAAATTATAGGCAATTTCTTGATCGAAGCGGGGTCGAGGCCCTGCGGTGGAGGAGGCGGCGGCGCCTGGCGCGCTTGGTTGGAATTGTAGGTACTGCGAGGGTGGCCCCGGTATCGCCAGATCCAACGAGCGTAGAGGAAGAGAAGGGTCACTAGAAGTAAAATGGAGAAGAGAACGACGACGAAGAAAAATGTTCGGCCTCGGATTTCAAGATTTCGGTCATCCAGCTCTGTGTAGTGCCATGTGAACCCCTGAGAATCTTGGCTCGTCATAGTGGTTCTAGAGTATAACAGTGGAAGGCTACGACGACGGCGGTGGATGCAACGGCGGCGGCGTTGGCTGACGGTGGCATAAAGGTACTCCAGAGGATCCAAGATGAACTCACTGAGTACTGTGACTGCTGACTGAACTGAGTACTAGAAACTACGGGCAAACATGAGATTTATAGTTACGTTTGATACTTAGGGGTACCCGCCATAGGTGTACTCGCAAACGCAGCGCGTGGAAAGACATATTATTAAATTTTTTTATTTTCTTTTATCTTTGTTAAGTTCAACGCGGTGGCCCGCGTCCATCAACGTCGTCCCTCACAGGCCATGTTGCGGGTTCTCCGATATACAAATTTACCTCTCTTTTTTTAATTAGATACTCTTCCCTTTTATTTAATTTCTACATAGATTTTTACTTAAAAACTTTTTTTTCCTCCTTAACACTAGAAAATTTTTACTAAAAATAATGAAAAGGAAATTTGCAAAACAATCAGATACTTGAGAAATTTGAAATTACACTTTATATATAGTCTTTCTACTATAAATATCACATGAAATATTTGTGAAATTGATATTTGGTGAGTAGTTTTTTTAAAATTTTTCTAGATACTTAAATATTTATTCATAAAGCATATAATAAAATCCTTTCAAATTTTGTCTAATCACCCCTCAAACTACATTTTGTAAAAGTAAAAAATTTAAATTTACTTACTTTTCCGTACTAACATTAATATTTAAAAAATTTAAATTTAACTAAAATGTATTATTTTTGTAAATTTTAACTCTTGAGAATTTTATCCATTAACTTTAAAATTAAGGGTGTGCATGAACTAGTTTAAATTGAGTCAAATCAAGATAGGTTACATCCTAGTCCAAAGCCTAATCTGGTTTATTATTAGACAATTTTTTTTAGCGCACGGTTAGACTAAGTTTGATTATGGCTTGACCAAACTAGACTTACTTTTTTTCTTGAGGGAAAACTTTAAATTTTTGAAAGCTCATATTTTTGTATTCACATAATTATTTTAGGTACATAACTACTTGTGCTAATATATATTTTTTTAAAGATTTATGCAATGAAAAAAAAAAAGTGGTTTCAAAGGAGGACAGAGAAAGAAAATGCAATTACACAAGGTAAAAACTTCAAAATACGATAATTTGAAATTTGATAGTCTGATCGAGGTTTTTTTATTATTTTAGATATTTTTTTAAAATGAATGTAATGGAACCACCCAAGATGAATTCCTTAGCTAATTTTTCCTTAAAAAAAAGTAGTTTATTATCTTAAATTTAAATTTTTTGCTTTTAAATTCAAAAAATATATATCTTTATCATGTTTTCTTTTATTTGAAGACTCTTTCAGCTATTAACAATTTGTAAATTATGTTTAAAGATTTTTTACTAAAATTATACAATAACCCTTAAATTTTTTTTTATTTAAGTCATTAAATTTTTTTAATAGTTTATATTCACTACTAGGATAGACTAGGCTTCATTAGTTAGGATGCATGACCTGGCACTTGATTTAACTTGATTGGGCGACGTTGCCCGTCTACCTTTCTTTTTGGGCTAGTCAGGTGGCCAAATCAATTATGCATCCTTATTTAAAACTTAAATGTAAAGTTCCAACTCACATATATGTACAACATAATTCTTTTGTTAATAAATCTATCAAATAAAAAACTTAACAAAATTCCTTTGGCAAAATTATATTATGCAACATCATTTTTAAATCATCAACATTTGTCCATTCTTTAATGGACAAAAACCCATCTTTTAAGGAAAAAAAATACCAAAATGAACGTTTTTTTTCTCTCTTATGCATGTCAATAGAATGCAAACAAATAAACACTCAATATCCTTTCTTCATATTTGAATCAATTTAGATATGTAAAAAAATCTAAATAATTAGTTAGACTCTATTAAATTTTTAGATAAATGTAAGGTTAAGTTCCATAAATCTCTATATCTAAGTAACTAATAATCAAATTTTAAACTTGAAAGAAATAAATTATACAAGCCTTGAAATTGATGAAGTTATTTGAATCTCAACCCTAAACTATTATACCTTATTTGGTACATAGAATTATTAAGTATAAAAATATAAAAGAAATGAGGATGTGAGTGAAATAAAATAATTATATTTTCTATGATATAGATAAAAATGAGAATACTATTCTATTTGTATGTTTGGTTAGAATAATAAAAAAAAAGAATTATAGTGAAAAAGAATGATGGGAAACTGAGTTTCAAATTTTTGCTTTTTAAACAAAAAAGTAATCAAGAAAAAGTAACGATAACAATAATATAATGAACTTTATATAAATTAAACATAATAATTATCTTCAATTCATATGTTTATTTAAAGGAAATGAATTGCTTCTCTAGCATATATTTGAACAAAATCTTACTATCAAGGATTTCTTTTTCATCTCCCTTAACCTTTTGTTATCAAACGGGGTGTTACATTTCCTTTAGAAGACTTCCACTTGATAGCTTTTGGATGGTAATAATACATTAAAAGAAAAATATTTGCTACGATGTTGCGACACCAAATTTTTTTTTTCATTCTATTTATGTTTTTTACTCAACTTTTTTAGAAGCTAAAGGATTCTTTCTCATCTAAATAGGGGACTATTGAAGAAAGAAAAAGGTATGAAGTAGAGCTTAATGAAACCTACTTCCTATGTTTCTTTCTCTCCCCTATATAATTCTTTCAAAAGAGAATCCTAGTTCCAAAAAAAGCCTATTTAGCGTGGTTTCACAAAGGCACATCAAGAGAGAGAGGAAGTGAAAAGTGAAATAAGAGGTGAAGGAAAATTTTAAGAAAATTATAATTCATAACCTTAAATTAAAATATTTATACTAAAGAACTGTAAATTTTAAAAAATATTTTGAAAGACTTTAAAACCAAAAATTTTAATTTAGAGTTCTAAATTTTAATTTTTTCATACAATTTAAAATTTTTGTTCTGGGATCCTTAAATAATTTTAAAATTTAAGATTTTTTAATATAAATATTTTTTTACTTGGAATCATGAATTGTAAATTTTCAAAAATTTTAATAATAGTGAAAGAAAGAGTATCCACATTTAAAAAATAAAATAAATCATAAAATTTTATTAAATTATACATAATATTTGTTCTTATTTTAAAAATATTATTTATTTTTAATATTTGATATATATAAAAAAAAATTTAAAATGAAGATAAAATTTATTAAACAATACATATTTTTAAAAACTTGCATTTTATTTATCTAATTTTAAAAATGAATATCAAATTTTAACTAATACTACACATATAGTAGGCCTTTTTCCTATGTTTAATTGAAGGCATCTATCTTTTCTGTAACATTTTGTCTCACATTTTCACTTTTTCTCATTTTGATGCATCTTTGTTGTAAAGTGTCTTTTTTTTTTTGTTTTTTTTTTAAGTTTGGATTAGGTGTAAAAGTAAAACAATTGTTTCTACAAAACAAATAAGAAATTCAATTTCCTACTGTTATCAGAACTAGATTGGATCGGTTGTTTCAACTAGAAAACCAATGAACTAATCATCTGTCTGGTCCAAAAGTGTCTTATAACCAATTTACCTCAGAATTGATCCAACTTGGTTAAGAACTAGGTTGAATCGGCCAATTTTGAGTGAAAATTGGCTCTAAACTCACAGTTGAACTAGTCTATAGTGTCTTTTATGTATTATACTTTTACCATTGGGCCAGCAAATACCTTCATATGTTATATGCAATATTTAATATAAAGACACTTTAGATTTTTATTTTAGCAAATCAATAAAATTGTCTACTTTACATCTCGAACGCCATCCCTCTAAGTAGATCACCTGCACCTTTATTATTGAACCAGCCAACACTTTTATTTGTTAGGTATAATATTTAATATAAAGACTTATTATATTTTTGTTTTAGCAAATCAAAGCAATCATATTATGATTTGAAGCCTCTAACCTTTAAATTGATAAATTACACTTTTATCATTGAGTTTCTATTATTGCTTTATTTATAATTATAAAGTTTTAACATAATTGATTAAACATAAAAATAAAATTCATATAATTTTTATTAAAATCATTTAAATAAGTTTTTATATATAAATAAATTAAAATTAAAATATTATATTATATTTGATTTATTTTTATATATAATTAGTCATAATATGTTTCAAATTTTATTAATATTTATTTATTATTATTTAGTATATTAAATTCTAATATATAAAATAAATATATATAATTTAATTATCATTGATTTGACTATGATTTAATCACAATTGAACTAATAAATTATGAACTAATACTTTTACCAGTTCAATGACTACTCTAATTTTTAAAACATTACCATTTCCAAAAGCCCTTGTACAACAGGCAAAGAAAATATAAAAGAATGAAATTCAAGCAACTTGTTCAATTCTTTAAAAAAAGAACTTCCAAGTTTCAACAAAAAGATAAATGCTACATCTATAAAAAAACATTATATTTCCCCAAAAGTTGTCTAAAGAAATCAAAGAAAAATATCAATGTTCTCTAACATCTTTATGCTAGTCTTCCTTTATAGAAAAATAAACATATTAAGGAACTCTTCTCCAAACATAGTCAAATAAAAATACATTCTTTGATCTCCTTTGCTTTGAAGATAGAAGATTTTACTACTTTAGATTTAAAATCAGATAGCTTAAGTACTTTAGAAGGATGTGAATCTTCAATACAACTTGGCTATTTTGTGCAACCTCGTTTCCAAGCAAAACAAATAAAAAAAATCCTCTTCCATTCATCAATATGCAAATCCTCTAGAGTAAATACCACAAACTTACTTCTATTAGCCTACATAGATATTGAAGCATCTAAGAGCTTCACAAACCCTTTCATGTTACCATCAAAAGCATGAAAGAAACATTTTGAATACTTTAGTGCAATAGATAAGAAAATTTGCAAAGTTGAACTTATCACCAAAAAAAAAATTGAAATTAGATTCTTTCTTGACTGTGTTTGTTTAGTCTAAAGTATTGGGCAGCAGCCTTCCTAATAAAGACATTCTTATTGGAACAAATGTCTATTACTAAGCAAAAAAGTTACAAATTCTTCTAAGAGGAATAAGATTCAAACATTCCTTCAAAGCATTCAAGCATTCCAAAGCTATTTGAATTGCAACAATTCCTTGTCATTATGGGGAAATTTAGGGCAAACTTATAAAGCTAAGTCTAGAAAGTCATGACTAGTTCTTACATCCTAATCCACTGTGGAAAAATAAAAACTTCTATATCCAATTACCATTTAAGCAAAGAGCAGATGGAACTAACAAAATCTAACTATGTTTGTCAAGTATTTTATGTGGAGAAAAGGTTAAAACAAAAAAAAAAAAAAAGGAAAGAAAGATTTAGTGATTCACTACAAACCTAATATCTATTTCTCCAATATGACAAATTTTCATTGCCAAAAATTAGCTCTCAAACAACATTACTCAAAGAAGCCAAAGTGTTTGTCAAGTTTAATTTAAAAGTCAAAATTTGGCAATTAGACATTGACCCAAAAGAGAGGTACAAAATAACATTTTATATTATAAATATCTACTACTAATGGACTATAATGCCATTCGGGCTAAAGGTCATCCCATCCTTGCTTCAAAAGTTCATGATCAAAATCTATGAGTCCATTTTGAATAATACTCTCATTTACATCAATAATATTTTACTTTTTTCAAAAGATGAGCAAAACCATAAAAAGCCTCCACAAATATTTTTGGATGTCATAGAAAAATATAAAATCATGCTTTTGGTTTGAAAGAGCCAATTAGGTCAACTCAAATTGAATTTTTTAAAAAGCAATTTTCTAATAGTCAATACCAATTATGTCCACACATAATCCAATAATTGCTTATATTTCTTAACGAAGATCTCAATGTTAAACAAATACAATAATTCCTTGGAATTGTTAATTACATCAGAGACTTATCCCTTATATATTTTAAATACATAAGCTAGTTGTCAAGATTTTTGAAAAAGAAGAATCCTCTTTTATAGGACCCCTTTAACTATCCACAGTGAAGTATCTCATGAAGGTTATGCAAAATCCTCCGCCATTGAAGATTCCAAACAAAGGATAGAGAATACTCCAAACAAATGTCAATAATGATTATTGAGGAGTAATTCTTACAAAAAAAAATTAAAGGAAATAGATATTATTGGGGACATGCTAGTTGCCAATTTAAAGACTTTGAAAAGCACTATTATACTATCTTCAAATAAATCTTTGTTGTAAAAATAAAAAATAAAAAATTCAATTTTCAACTAAGCCTTTACAACTTTATAATATAGATAAATAACTCATTAGTCCCAAGGTACTAAAGTCCATAAGAAAAAAAAGTTTTCTATAAGAACTCTTTTTTTTCTTTTAATTTTTTTTATTATATTTTTTATGATTATCTATTAGAGATATTAGTATACTCTGTACCTATCTCTAATGAAGATCTTATGTATAAGAACTTATTAGACCTTGATCTTAAAGCATAAAGGAAACTATGGGATTTTGATGATGAGTTTATACTTTAATACAATTATCAAGAAGGTTAACAAATTATTGAACCTTAAGAGATTTAGAGACTCAAAAAAGCTTAAAGAAAGAAAAGTTTATTGTCTTGGCATATCAGACAAAAAATTCTCTTAATTATAATTACAATACTCATAAAGAATTTTATACACCCTATTACTAAGATATTAAGCCTATCCCTAAATAATTATCTTGTCATTGTGAATCTTTTATAAAAGGCCTTCATTTCTTGCGTTTTAAGATGTTAACCCATCACTAGGTTGGATAAATTCTTATAAAAGAATTGGTAAGGCGGATGAAAGAAAACCATTTTGGTATTGCAATTTTGGAGCAAACATTGTTTTTTTAATTATCAAGGTCAAAAAGCTATACTTTTCAAGTTGACACGCTAGTTATCATTTGAAAGCTTCATCGTTATCTGCTAGTTTAATTGAAACCACAGGCTGCTTTGGATTTGCACCGCACAGGACAGATCAAAGGAACGAGTCTTACTCCTGATCAACGATGGGTAAAACGCGTGTGATTGACTCGCCGCCCATCAATAATTGTCACCGACATCTGTTGATAACCAATTGGCTTGTTTTAAATGTTTCATTTCTTCTATTTTTGTCTTCGTTAAAGTAACTCCCAAATTCACATTTGTTGATTTGTGAATAAAGACTTTATGCTCAAATTATTTATTTTGAAAAAATAGTTTGTTTCTGCTCTTCACGTCACTCAGTTAAATTATCTGTAATTGCGGCCATCTTAGCAAATCGAACTTGCTGGAACAATTACCATACCCAATTTTTGTGATGCAAAAAGATTAGAATAATTCAGGTATTAATTTACTGCACTTCAAGTTATACTAATGTTTTTAAAATCGAATCGGTCATTGAATCGGTGGAGATACTGGTTCACAGTTCATTGGTCGAACCGTGGTCGAACCGGTGATAATTAAATATATTATTTAAAAAAATGTTATGTATTAAAATTTTAATATAACAAATAAATATTAGTAAATTTTAAATATTTGATTACTAATTTAATATTTCTTAAGATATTACAAAAATTAATGTTTAGTTTAAAATAAAAATTATCTATGATTAAAAATTAAGAATATTTAATATTAAATTTTTAAATTATATTAAGATTCTACTTATTATTAAAAAATAAAATAATAAATAATAATTTTAGCTAAGTATCTTGATATTTGAGAGCAATATTATTAGGAAATTGAATATGATAAAAAGTAAATATAAAAAATAATTAATTATACACATTTTATTTTTCTTATATTCTCTTTTAAAAAAAAATTATATTTCAACCCCTCATCTTTTTTATTACTTTCTATTTTTAATTTGTTAAAATTATTTAAAATGAATTATTCTGTTATATAAAAAAAATTTAAAAAAAAAAATTTGCTTCAAACCAGTTTGACAGGTTTTTTGTTTGATTTTTTTACTGATTTTTTACCGGTTTTTATCAGTTTTTGACCGATTTGACCAGTTCTTGATCAATTTTTTGCTTGACTAATTTTTTAACTTAATCGAACCGAACCAGAGATCGGTTTCCGATCGAATCGGTCGAACCGAGCGGTCCGGTCTGATTTTCTAAACATGAAGTTATACATTCGCTCCACTTGGATATGGTCATCAAAACACAGGGATTGACAAAATTTATAAATTAGAAATAAAATGAACCTAATTCTCAAACGGATTTTGAATTTTCGTTCATGTAAAAATTGAATCTAAATTATTTTGCAATTAATTGTAATAATTATGAATAAAAAAATTTAGCTTCTATCATATTGTGTACGGAGGCATACACCCAATATAACCGGAAGCTTGCAGTCGTGTCCCACACGCAACGCGATTCCAGGTCAACATAATAAATGTAACAATTAATTATCTTAGCCGAAAAGGGTGAAAAGATCAAAAGACCATTAAATATCAGAAGCTAAGAAACTAGATATTTTTAAAAGGGTTGTAACTAGGACATGCAAATGGCAGCGCGGTCCCATTTGACCTGAGTGTCAAGTCTCCACAGGGTCAAGAGCGAAACGGATCCCCTGCAGTGGCCTCTCCCACGGCCTCTGCAGTGAAAAATCTGGACCGTTCAGATTGATTTGATGATCTAGATTTATTATTATTTTTTTAAATTTTAAAAATAAAATTTTTTTATAAGATACAGAATACAAAATAAAAATAATTTTTTAACTGTAAATTTTTTAAAAAATAATATTTTAATATAAAAAAATAAAAAAAAATTAAATCGTCCAGATTTAATTTTAAATGATTCCGATCTTATTGAAGAAGAAATTGAGAGAGTGATAGTGGAGAGGATCTGAATCCGGTGAAGAGGCTTCGTGCAACACGCGGGGCCAAGTCTGGCTAAAAGTTGGAAGCCAGAGTTCCACATAATCCTGTCTGTTAGAGATAAGTATTACTACTTTGGATGTTATTTTGTTTGGCGCAAACAGGACGTTACGATATTCAAAAGAGATAAAATAATAATAATTGAAAAGAGAAAAAGTAAATATCATATATAATTTCACTCTTTTGCAAAAAATCTAAATTAATGCCGAATATATAAAACCCCCTCCTTTCTACTGTGTCTTTAACAAAGGGACGAACCCACTTCTTTCTACCGTCTCTTTAACAAAGTGATGTGTTATTTGCCCGCCCAAAAACCAGATCCGGATTAACCAAAGTCCGCCTGAAGACCCAACGACGCGCATCAGTATCATATCCTGCTCGTTTTTAGATGCATATAACATCCTCGTCATGACCGAAACAAGACAATGATGTATAATATCCTCCTGAACGACATGTTATTCAATTTATATGTTCCTCTGTCTTCTGTTACATTATATTGTAGGCATGATTTCACATGAAAACTATGGACAGTAGTACCTTCGTCGTATGCACCCCAGTTTTAAAATTCATCAGATCTCTCTCTTCGAAATTTGATGTTTACATAATTTATTATTGTTATTATTAAATATGCTTTTGTAAACATCCGATGTGAGATAATTGCAGCTAAATCAAGAATTAAAGAAATTAATACTCAAAACATTGCACTTTTATTTGAATAAATTGTATTAAGCCCATCAATTTAATTGGTATAAGATTTTGAATAAATTACGAATTCTTTTTAAAATTATATAGATCTCATATCTATTTTTAAAATATACATAAATTTTTTACAACAAAAAATTGTATTATATTTTAGTTTAATTTTAAATTTTTTTATTAAAATATTTAACAATTAACATAAATACATATTTTTTTTGAACTACAACATTTCAATGGAGGGTACTTTAGTTAATAATTTTAAAATTAGATTAAAATATAGAATATTTTTTGTTTAATAAAAAAAAATTATGTATATTTTAAAAATAAAAGAAAAATTTGTATAATATTAACAAAACTCAAAGAGACTTATGTAATTTACTCTAATATTTTTTACTTAATTATTTCTTAATTTCTGAAGATCATTATAGTTTAGAATGATATCATATGAAATTCATTCTCTCTCTCTCTGTGAATATAATATCAGAGAAATTATAAAAATGTTATTCTAATATTGTATTTTTAGATGTATGAAATAGAATTAATTTTTATATATAAAGAAATTAAACATATGGTCCTTGAACTAAAAAAATAGAAATTGAATCTGAATACGTTAAAACTCTTCATCAATTATATCTAGGAGAAGTGTCACTTCCATTGAATAAATCAATGAACATAATATTTTAATTTGTGAAAGGAAATTCGGATGTAAAATGATAAAATCCTAATCAACGAAGCGTGAGAATATGGGGAAGGAGCTCAAGTGGAGGAACGAGGTTATGAGAATGGGGGCCCTTATCTCGTCCCAAAATTGGACGAGATGGAGATATCAGAGCTATCACCCAAAATCTGATAGTGATGGAGATATTAAATAATGGCAATGGCAGCGACCCTAGAGGCAAAGTAATTCCAAAGACTCAACTAGCCCCACAATATCCACTATTCACTATGCTTCCCTTCTGTTATAATGTAAATTGCTCTCTCTGTTTCATATTTTACATGAAGAAAAAGTAACATTTTTATCCTTAAAAGGTGTAATATTCGTTTTCACTTAGGTTGACACTTTTTTAAATTTAACAGTCACGGGGGCTTAATGTATCTAATTTTGATCTTTATTTTATCTCTCTCTGCTCTCAACCTTCAAGGCTTTCTGCCTCATCTGTAATCCAGAAAAATAAATGTTCTTTTACGAATGGTTACATCGATTTTATTTTCATAACAATTACTGGTCAATGTCACTACTAGTATAACTTATTAAAATATTTGAATAACATGGAAGAGGATTTATCTATAACAACAATCCCAATTTCATTTTACCAAAAAATTAAGATAAATTACTCTTCTCTTTCTTAAAGAAAAATTAAACTACATAAATTTTTATTTTATTATAAAAATATACATAAACCAATAGTCCCAAAAATAATACTAGATTTTTATTAATAATTATTAAAAATAAATTATTGTTTCAATGTCATAAATTTTACATAAAAAACTATTAATTTAATTTATTTTAAATTTAAAATATACATATTAGTTAAATATATATTTAATACTTATTATATTATATAAATAATAAATATAAAAATATTTCAATAAAAATATGTATAATTATAACTTATCTTTTAGTTTTGAGATAAGAAAATTTATAATTTTTCAAAACAAAAAGTCATATAATTTCATCATCTTCTCATAAGAAACAAAAAAAAAAAAAAAAGAGAGTAATTTAACACGCAATAAAAGTAGAATATTTTTTAACACGCTATGATCTAACCAAAAAATTATAACTCAATGATGAAATAGTCTACTTAACACGCTATATAAAGCAGAATATTTTTTAAACGACAACAATCTTTCTATATTGGCTAAATCCAAGCACATATGTGATAATATGAGCTGATCTGTAAAACCCAAAAAAAAAAAAAAAAGAGAGTCAGAAAATTAAATGGGTATACGCCGAGCCGGACAACTCCTCTTAAATGCTTCCACCCACTAGTTGAGAAAAAGCTACTTAACATGCCATGGTGTTGGACCTGGGAGGAAAAAAAAAGCTAAAAAGAAAAAACCATAATCAGTGTTATATTTCAATAACCAATATCAAAGGAAACATGCAACTGTTCGAGTGTGCATGTTAATGACAAGGCTTCATACACGGGAAAATGCTAGTTGCGTAATTTTTCTAAAATTTTTTATTTTATATAATTCTCGTTATTCAATTGATGATGACTCACTACAATCGCATTTGTCAATAAATTCTATTTTAATTAGTTTTCCTATTGTTAGGTCGTACGTATTTGGGGTTCAAATCCTAATTTAGTGTAAACATTAAAAGTAGATGTTTATTTTTCAGGTTTAATCAGATTAGCCTCCTAAATATAGATTGCATTACCTAATAATCATAATTAACCGTAATCTAAATCCAAATGCCAACAAAACGACTTTCTTTAATTAAAATTTTCAGTATCCGTTCCTCTGTCCAATCTTCCATAGGTAACCTTCACATCACACCTTACTATTCCAACTTTATGCCCCATTAATTATAAAACAGCAAGCTCCCATTGAAATTTAGAGGAACATTATGAACCATAATTATGTAGCAGCTAGATATATTTTTTGAAACTTTGCTTTATATATGTTGAGTAACTGAGCATTTTGTTAGATGAAATTAGTTAGTTATTTACCAATGCAATGTATAACATATGTTAGTTTTATGATACAATGTATATAAGAAACTTGTAAAATAGAAGCACTCAATGTATTACTACTGATATTATAGACATATACTAGTAACCTTCTTCTCTCACTCTTCCTCTTGTTCTTTACTTGAATCCTTTTTTTTTTAACTTCTTACAAAGTTAACATGGTATCAGAGCCATAACACTTATCAATCAATCGTTCATATGTGTTCTTTCTTCTGTGTTGCCTTTTGTTTCTATCTCATCTCGTCCTGTTCGTCATTTCCTAATATCACCATCACTTTCTTGATTTGTAATCATGGAATCTTCAACCAATGATAGTGGCATTTCTTTACTAGATTCTTCCACTTCACTTTTAGACTTCAATCATCTATTATTTCTTCATCTATTTGATACATCAGGGGCTGTCTTTACATAAGTTGATAAGAGCAGATAACTATACTGTATGGAATCCTACTATGTGAACTGCTCTTCTAGCCAAGAACAAGGTTGGATTCGTTGATGGCACTTGCCTAAAAGAACATCAAGAATCAAAACTTCAAGCTCAATGGGAAAGATGTAATACTATAGTTCCTTCATGGATTCTAAATTCTGTCTCAAAGGAATTATTCTCTGGAATCATCTACTTGACTAATGCTCATCTTGTGTGGAAAGATCTTTAGGAGTGGTTTGACAAGCAAAATAGTATAAGAATATTTGTATTACATAGGGAAATTGCTTATTTGATTAAAGGGAATCTATTTGTATCTGCTTATTTTTCAAAATTAAAAGAGTTGTGGGATGAACAATCTATGTTTGTAGTTCTTCCTTCTTGTGAATGTATAACTTCAAAGGCTTATGTGAAACAAGTTCAACAGCAACAATTATTTCAATTTCTAATTGGCCTTAATGATATATATCATCGAGTAAGAAGTCAAATCCTACTAATGAATCCTTTGCCTTCAGTAAATCAAGCTTACTTAATGATTTTGCAAGATGACTCACAAAGGATGTTTTTTGTTTCTAATTCATTTACTTCAAACTTTAAGGCAACTGCATTAATGGCCAAGACTATGGTCATGAAGGGCCCGAAACCAAAATTTTCAAGTGAATGTAATCACTACCATGTCAAAGGTCATAAGAAAGAGAACTGTTACAGACTTATTGGCTTTCCTTCAAATTTCAAATTTACTAAGACAAAGAAGATCTTAGAGAATTTTGCTGACCAAGTAAGCGCTATACAATCTGAAAGTATTAAACCAGATATACAACCTTCAATCACCAATGTCTTACCCACTGTCACTCCTGAGCAATATACACAAATCCTTTAATTATTGAAGAAGGATCAAATAGAACCTATGGCAAATATAGTAGGTATAATGTCATGTTCAGTCACTCATATGAATTAGATAGAGTGGATAATTGATACGAGAGCTACTAACCATATGACATCTGATCTCAGTATCCTAAAATATCACAAGTCTTTACTTCATTCCAATAAATATGTCACATCACCTAATGGTGACAGAGTCATGTTGTCTCATATAGATGATTTTATCATATCTTCTAATATGGCTTTTCAAGATGTTATGTTTATGCCTAATTTTTGTTTCAACCTTATCTCAATTGCCAAATTTACCAAAAATCACAATTGTGTTATTGTTTTTTATCCCAAATTTTGTCTGTTTCAGGATCCTTAGAGTGGAGTTGTAAAGGGGATTGGTAAACTCAGAAATGGCCTCTACTACCTTTAAACATCTCCATGTACTTCCAATCAAGTTCAGAAGTTTGATGTCAACAATGAATTTGCTTCTTCCATTCAATCTTGTATTGCTTCCAATTCTCATAAATCTTCTAATAATGACATTTCTAAGTCCATTTGTGCACTTTTATGGCATAAACGTCTTGGTTGTGTACCATATTCAAAGCTACAACATATATCATTAATAAAAGTAGATGTTACTCTAATTGAGCATTAATTTCATTATCCAACTTGTCCTCTTGCAAAACAAATTCAACTTCCTTTTTTTCACAACAACTCAGTAATTGCTTCTCCATTTAAATTACTTCATATAGATGTATAGGGTCCATATCATACCCCAACACATTTAGGTCACAAATATTTTTTGACAATGGTAGATAATTTTTCAAAGGCTACCTGGATATTCCTGATGAAAAATAAACATAAAGTTTCAACACATTCAGCATTTCTTCAATTATGTCAAAACTCAATTTAATGCTCGAATCCTAACCATCTAAACTAATAATGGCCTTGAGTTTTTTAATCATAGCATGACAAATAGAATTCACCATGAAAGCACATGTACCTATGCCCCTCAACAAAAAGGAGTGGTAGAGAGAAAACATATACATCTTCTTGAAGTTGCAAGGGCTTTCTTTAATCATGCACATATTTTAATTCATTTTTAAGGTGAGTGTGCTAAAACAACCTCTTATTTGATCAACAGAATGCCAAATGCCACAAAATCATTTTTCCCCTTTCCAATTGTTGTATAATAAACCTCATGACTTGTCTCATTTAAGAGTCTTTGGTTGCTTGGCTTATATCACTTCTTTGCACATGGGTTATTCTACCACAAAAAAAGGTTATTTCTTATATAATCTAGCAAATAAAACCTTCATTATCAGCAGAGATATCATCTTTTATGAAAACATATTTCCTTTTTCCATTTAATCTCCATAACCACCTGTTTTTCCCCCACATGATATATATATATATATATATTTTGATCCTCACATATTACTTCATAACACAATTTTAAAACCTTCAACTTAGATTCCTTCCTCCATAACACTGCAACTTCATTCTTATTCTTCTTCGTCCTCTTATACTGCATCTCTTAATTTCTCTCTTTCACCAATTCCGTATTCCTTAAACTCCTCTTTTGACTGTCAAACTTCCTCCTCACCTTATCAACATTTATCCAATCATATAAGATATTCTTTAAGACTGATTCGACCCCTTCACTGGACCAGAGACTTCATATGCCCAACAATTCCCCACTCTACATCACTCCCTCTAGATCCTAGTTAATCTCAATCATTCACAGGTATTGATTCCACATGCTTATATTCTATGATTGATTTTATTTCCTTTGATCATTTATCAATATCTCATCAATGTTTTTTGTCATCTATCTCTTCCATGACTGAGCCTATTTCATTTCAAGAAGCCTCCAAAACATGAAGTATAGGTTGAGGCTATGAAGGCCGAAATCTAAGCTCTTAAACTCAACAAAACTTGGTCAATTGTCCCACTTCTTCCAGGCAAGGTCCCCATTGGATGTAAATGGATATATATAATCAAATATAAGGCAAATGGTTCCATTGAACACTATAAGGCTAGATTAGTGGTAAAGGGTTACAATTAACAAAAAGGTGCCGATTATCATGATGCATTTTTACCAGTAATTAAAATGGTTACAATCTGATTTGTCTTGGCTCTTATAGAAATACAGAATTGACCTTTATTTCAAATGTATGTATATAATGCCTTTCTTTAAGGAAATCTCAATGATGAAGTTTATATGTGCTTATCATAGGGATTTGGCAGCAAGGGGGAGCATATGGTGTGTAGACTGCTCAAATCCTTATATAGCTTAAAATAAGCATCAAGGCAATGGAATTCAAAGCTTACAATGACTTTAATCTCAGCAAGTTTTAAATGGAGCAACTATGACTATTCTCTATTCATAAAACAAAATAAGACTCAATTTACTATATTGTTAGCATATGTGGATGATTTACTAATCACAAAGAACAGTTTAAAAACAATCAAAGAGCAAAGAAGTTTTTGCATAGTCAATTCAAAATTAAAGTCCTAGGAGAATTTAAATATTTTTTTGGGATTGAAATTGCAAGGTCTGCAAATGGGACAGTCATGAGTCAACGCAAATATGCATTGGATTTGATCAAGGAAATGGGGCTTGATGGATCAAAACCAGGAGTAGTTCCTCTGAAGGAGAATCTGAAACTTACTATAGCAAAATATGGAGTAGATAGTAAGGAGAATGATGAAATGCTACAAAACCTGACAAAGTTTCAGAGACTCATTGGTAAATTGATTTATCTCACTATGACTAGACCTGAGATTAGTTATGTTGTACAACATCTTATTCAGTTCATGAGTGCCCCAAAGAAAACACAAATGATTGCAGCGACAAAGGTGGTCAAGTATTTGAAGCAAAATCCAGGATTAGGATTGAAGATGGCTTCAAATAGTAAACTAGAGTTGCAATGCTTTTGTGATTCAGATTGGACTGCCTATCCGTCAAGTAGAAGGCCAGTAAGTGGGTATTTGGTCAAGATTGGAAAGTCACTCATCTCATGAAAATTCAAAAAATAGAATATAGTTTCAAATCTTTGGCAGATGTTGAGTATAAAACCGTGGAATCTGCTGTATTAGAGTTAGTCTAGATACTCAGGCTGTTCGAGGATTTAGGAGTTGAGAATTTATAGCCAGTGACATGATGGTGCGACAATAAAGCAGCTTTGCACATAGCTTCCAATCCGATTTTCCATAAAAGAACCAAGCACATTAAAATAGATTGTCATTTTGTTAGAGAAAAATTGCAAATGGGAATGATCAAAACTGAATATGTCAGAACTAATGATTAGTTAGCCAATATATTGACCAAAGCATTGGGAAGAAGACAGCATAAACAGTTGTTGTTCAAGTTGGGTGTTATTGATATTTATAAAACTAACTTGGGGGAAAGTGTTGAGTAATTGAGCGTTTTGTTAGATGAAGTTAGTTACTTATTTATCGGTAGTTTAGTTGTAACGTATAACGTATGTTAGTTTTCTGAGGCAATATATACAAGAAGCTCTGCATTGTAAAATAGAAGCACTTAATGCTTACTACTGATATTACAGACGTATACTAGTAACCTTCTTCTCTCGCTCTTCCTCTCGTTCTTTGCCTTATTCCTTTTCTTTAAAGGTCTTACAAAGTTAACAATATATATATATATCACAAAACGGCATTTCATTAGGCCGCAATGCGCAAATCCTAGATAGAATATTGCTCCCTGGCATAATTGATTATGTAAAAACCCTTCACTAATTAAGCAATCCTATAACATACCTCGATCTCTTGAGGCCTTTTTCTTCCAAAAAAACAAAATTAGGAAAAACTTTTCAGCAAAATTTAAGAGGACGATCGGTAGCTAGCTGGCAGCTCCTTGATTGCTTTCGCTTTGCCTGAGAAATAGCTAGCTAGCAGCTCCTTGATTGCTTTTGCTTTGCCTGAGAAACACCTTCACCAAACGTTCCCTTGGTCAGGGCTTCTTCAGATGGATTGCGCCACCGCTGCATGCAACATTATTATACACTTTGGAATAGTGCTAATTTCTGCCGAACGTTATTCATTTTTAATACATAATATATAGATAGATAGATAGATAAATAGATAGATATGATGAGTACCTTCTCCCTTCAGTACCTATCAGATCAATTAAAAATCAAAGAAGAACGGATCGTTATAATAGTCCCATAGACTTGGTGGGCACTCTTCCTCATTGGCCAACGGCCACGGATCCGAGGGTGCAACTACAGTCTCTGTCTGCGAAGCACACGAACTTGACCTAACCGAACCCACGAGGGAACTCATATCATCGTACATGCAATTCTGATGCTGCTGTTGATTCGATTGATGCTGTTGCTGCTGCAGCTGATCCTGGTACGAGGTTGTGGTGTTGGAGTTATGAACAATATTTCCATCAGATTCTAGGGATTGATAGGGTTTCGATGGAAGTTGCCCCACTTGATGATGTTGTTGCATCATATTATTCATCGGGCATATCACTTGCGGGATATTGTTATTGTTATTGGAGTAAACCCCATGGGGTAAGAAGCCCGATGTGGCGGCGGAAGAAAAGGTGAAGCTGAAGCCAGAGGGGCGGGGAAGCAAGGGACGAAGGGTTTGTGAGGAGGAAGAAGAATTAGAGGCACGAGAGGAGGAAGAGAGAGAAGAAGAGGTGGCAGAGGGTTGTAAATTGAGCTGAGCCCTAGAGCCGTAGAGGATGATGGCAGCGCGGTCGTAGGCTCTAGCCGCGTCCTCGGCGGTGGTGAAGGTGCCGAGCCACTTTCGGGTTCGCTTGCGGGGCTCTCGGATCTCAGCGACCCATTTGCCCCAGCTTCGTTGCCTCACGCCACGGTACCTAAATTTGTTGTTGTCAGGACCACCTCTGCCTTTACATTTGCGAGCACTGTCCGTTTTGGTGTTGGGGTTATTATTAGATGTTTCGCAGGGAGTGGCGGTTGCAGCGGTGGTGGGTGTGGTTTCTTGGGGAGGGTGAAGCTCGTGAGGAGGTGAGGGCGAAGCGTCGTCCATTGGAGGTTTAAAAAGATGGAGACCACTGTAGCTACCTCGTTCAGTGTTTCTGATTTTGATTGTGTAGTTCTGGTGAATGGAGCTTTGAATGTCAGGTGTGCAAATGGTGGAATAGGGCGGTGGAGTTGCAAAAATGGAATATTTATAGAGAGAGAATGGAAGGGGATTGCTGTGCAGTGAACAAGCAGAGCAGGACAGGTGCAAAGTGGCTTCGGAATTTGGAATCATTACTCTTTTTCTTTGATCCATTTTTATTTGTGAGGTTTATAGTGACTGTTGATTTCATTTTGGGATAACTTCCTAGGCAACTAGTTGAAGTGATTAATTAATAATCACAATAACAGTTCCACAAACTCGGAAGGGGGTAATATTGTGCTTATCTTCTGATGAAAAGACTTGAAGGTCTATGTTATGTTAAATACGTAGGATCTTAATCATAATTAAGATTTAATATCTTAATATTAATCAACCATATGAGATTCGTTGGAATGATCTTTTTCGTTTACTGAATTTATTTGTTACGCTAGTACAACTTTGAGTTGGGAATATATATATATATATATATATATATTTTATATCTAATTTAAGTGTTTACTATAGTTGGGTCAGTGGGCTGAAAATTGTGTCACAAAAATCAAAGACGATTTTCCAAATTGAATAATCAGCTTTTAGTCTAATGGATTTTGTTATGAACCTTGCCCGATCAGTGTGTGTGTATATATATATATATATATATGTTTAATATAACACTCGCACCGAGAACGCTAACATACAACAGTTACCTACCATGTAACTAACATTAATTTCCTGAGGCAAAGATTAGACATTGATTTCAAAATGGTGAAGCTGCTTCGCTCAAAATGCCTAAAATATATTTATCTGGAGATGCAGCAAATGACCGGTGCATATAAACACCACGATATATAATTTTATTTATTTTTTTACAGATGTATATATAATAAACACACACACACACAAACACACACACACACACACACACATATATATATATATATATATATTAATTGGGCTACATCTTGTTTGGGTTGGTACGGCCAGCTGACCTATATCCGAGCATAGGTCGCAGAATCGAGATAGATATCTGCTTCTGATCATGCGAGAGCTTTCAGTTACTTCTTTGTTTTGGATCATCACTTCTCTAACAGACTGCTACGCGCAAGCAACAGGATCATATTAAGGTTAACTAGATGTAGAAATTTCTTATCCGGATATTTTATAGTGATATACTTCAGGAGAAATAATTACTAATTTATCATACACAATATTAATAAAAGAATTCACTTTTTTTTTTAATCAGTAAAAACAACTTAGATTAAATAATAAATATAACATTCTTCTGAAGGAGATAAATATACCTAGTTCCAACATAATTTGGAATACATAAGAAATTGCCCAATGAAAATTGAGTTATTAACAACCATATATCCTGTAATTCAAGATCAGTAATAATTATTTAAATCCCTTGTACACGTTCACTCTTTTGAAAAAAAGTTAGTTTGGTTTTCAATTACGGATTGAATAATCACAAAGAGGAGGTGAAACAGATGCAGTGCACTTATATAGATTGGCCTACGTGGCTTTTGCATGCAAACGAAGAATCTGCCACGTGCCAAGTATGAAAGAGATGATGCGCAGTTCAAAAGGCCTGCAATATTATCGCGTTCCATCGAGTGGAGGGCTTCATGTAAATGCAGAACTAGATATTCTTAAAAAGGAATTTTGTTATGAAAAAGTAAGCCTCTTCAACTTTTGATGAATTTTAAATTTGTGTGTATAATAATATGGAATTATTTCACAAAAAATTTAGTAGTGTGAGAGTTTAATTTCGGTCCTACTCTTCGTAATATTACACTTTTATTAAATTATTTTATTATTGCACTGCTTTTATGTCCGTCGGAGCAATTAAATTTGTGATATTACAACCTTTTTAAAAGCTCGGGTTTAGTAGAAAAATAATGATAAATATATTTTTTTTTAAAAAGTCGACGTATACACATCATAAAAGAAGAATAATGAATTTAACATATATAAAACCTTTAACGGTTGGAATAAAGGTGAATTAGGAAGGGTAGCGCTGGTTGATGCAAGGAGTAAAATATAAAGGAAATAGGAATGGAAAAACTGGATGAGAGGTTTGTGAAGGGAGAAGCGTGATGAAGATAGAGTCAGCAGGGTGCAGAAGGAGCATGTGGAATAGTGTCAGTGCAGTGTTAGCTAGCTAGCTGCCTTGGAACTCATCGTCAGCAATATCACTCCATAATTGATCGAGCACTAGCAACCACTTATTACTATGCTAAAATTTCATATACAATTTTTTAAATATTTCTTTTTTAATTTTCAATAATTGTGGAAGAAGTCTCGATGGAGGAAAATCTATTTAACCACGCAGTTTGGATTTCTAGAATATGGCGTTCTTGGGCTTTCTATTTGATTTTATCGAAACGCTCAATGAATCAACATCTTTCTATTGGCTCAGGTCACTCAGGAGCGAGCAAATCATTGATAACGAGGCACATGGTTTTAAAAATAAAGAGTTAAGACAGAAAAAAGTGAGGGTCAAACTTAGATTTTTTTTTTGTTTTGACAAAATTTATTGGCATTTTATATTTTTTGAAAATTTTGTTAATAAATATATAAAAAAGTTTTACCTTGTACAATAATATTTACAATTACTATAGCCACGAGGGGAAAGGAAACATGTTGGCTATTGTCCAGTACATGCTTGAAATGCTGGCTCAAGTCCAGAAACATCGGCTCATTTTCAGTGTATTGAAGGGCTGAAGGCCAGCCTCCTTCTTCTAGTTGGGCTTCTCGTCTTCAGCTCGTCGTCGGAAAAGTCAGGAATCAGTTCTATCTGGGCCAGCCCAAATTAATTCAACACAATAAGAAACAATCTGAATATAAGATCCCAATAGACCTTGCTTGAACTGTAGTAGCTTGAAGTTTTAAGGGAAAAAAAAAAATCAGCTATTTTTATGAAAATGAAATAATTCATTAAAAGTGGTAGGGTTCGCGGGCCAGCAATTGTACTATTTGTAATAGAGTCTACATTTTTAAATTCAATTCTTAAGTCAATAAGATTCTGAGCACATTTATTTTAGAAGAAAGATTTATTTTTAATAAAATTTCTCACTAAGCATATCAATAAAAGAATCATTTATAATATTTCTCTTATGATAATAATGGTTGCGAAACTTAAACACAGCCACAGGTGAAGGCTCTCTTGTGTCGGAAGTGATCCTGAAAACCATGGGCAGTATAGAGGTGGTCATGGCAGTATTGTAGGGAGCTAAAGAATGATAGAGTAGATGAGTCTAAAACCAATGAACCCCTGCATTAAACTAATAACACCAAACTTGGGATATATGGGATTATAATTGATTTGAGCACATGACACAATCTAGACAAAAGATTTGGCTTGGATAAGTTTTGACATTTTCGGGCCAGCGCAACAAGAGTAAGAAAGATGCATGCGAAAAATATATATTAAGCTACAGGCTAGCGTAAACTCTAGAATATGCAGGATAATTGAATCGCACTCAAATTAAATGCCTAATATTGTTAGGTTGCTTAACTCTAATGTGTTTCTTTTTTCCTGCTAGCTGGTGAGCTAAATATGTTGCTTTGTGAACCCAATATATTACAGCCAAACACACGGAAAATCATCAAATGGATCCAAAAATTAATTGATCCCTCTTGCGCTGAAATTTCATACACTATGAAAAGACAAAACTCGGCTTGTTAGTCACTCTTTTTCCACAACAATAAGCAATGATGAAAAAATAAGATGAAATTGGCCAATTCAATTGAAAAATTTATGATCCATTTAATCTTTGTAATTGAATTGATAAAAACATTGATAAAGAAGGGCCAAGTTTGGCATTAAATGGATCTTTTATTTTTAATTGAAATTAGAATTTTAATATTTTATTATAAAAATTTATGATGTTCAATAAACTCTATTCAATTTATTTTACATAAATTTGTTAATTTTGCCTATATATAACTCCAATTTAATAACAGGCAAATCATTAATCTCTAAATTATTTTTTTACCTCCCTAATTACAATAAGACATCATGGGGCAAGCACTGTGCCTGCCCTTGTCCTCACGGTTCCGGCCAATGTCGAGAAGAAAACTTTCATATCAGTATCACAATCTTTCATAAATCGAGATTCCTTCTGAATTATAAATGGGAACAAAGACAATTAATCAATGAACCATGTTCTTTTAACTAGATAATGTATAATTTTTGACCGTCCATCAATCCATCTTGTCTTGAGATTGATTTTGCCTTTTTCTTCTTTTTTTTTTTCTGAAAAGACGTGATAGGGAGATGCAGTAGGACAAAAGGAGACAGCTAGAAGAAGAGCACCAAGCTTTACATACATATCCACCCACAAACAAAGCCCGATGAGACTTTAATCGATTTATAATGCTTAAACCTTATCTTAAACACTTTAATTAAGCCTTTTGGGGGCATGCACATCATCTTAAGTTGAACCCTTTAGGGAGTATGACCTATGATTCATTAGCTCTCTCTTTATTTTGTTACCATCGATCCTTGTTCATATGGATATGATAAAATTAATTTGTTCTTATCCTCGTCTCGTTCTGAGAGGTGAAGTGGGGAGTGGGTGAAAATGTGACAGAATCTGGAGGAGAATTAATTGGGTGGTGGTAAGTTGGAGAAGTGACAAGGGCATCTAGGGCTTGTGTCATTGTCAGTGTTATCTGCAGTAAAGCATGTAAATATGGCTGCACATGAATCTAAGCCTTTGGCATTCTCTTGCCACCACACACTAAACATATCTATTCTCTTCGCTGTTTCAAACATTATTAATCAACCCTTTAACTTGTTTATTTTATGTGTCGTATGCATTCCTTCTGGGGGTGTCCAAAAGCTCCATTTTACGAATTATATGTTGAAAACAAAAGCCTAAAGTTCTCATGAAGTCAAAGATCTTGACAATTGAAATTTAAGTTGCCTAAAACTTTAATTTAACATTTTAGAATAATAATTATATTCTAAAATGAAAATGATTTCAAATATCTGGACAAAAGAATGGATCGACAGAAAAGAAAAGCACACATAAAAACAAATTAAGTTACGTATGGAAAGTGAAATCGACTTGTTCATGTTTGTCAATAAAAATATCTTCAAACTAATAAGTTTGTTTTCATAAAACATTAAGTCTTTGATTATGTTAATCAAAGACTAATTTGGCAATTTTTAATTATACACATTAAACTCTTATTCTCTAGAAATCATAATATCACTTAAAAGAAAAAACTTAAAAAGCAATAAAGTTCTTTTGTTTCATATGTTTTTTTAATTTTAATTTATAATTTCTACAATCACATAACATAAGATTTCGTGTAAATATATTAGACAGTAGTAAATAACACTTACCTTAATCTATAGTGGAAACAAAACTTTAGTTTAAAAATTTTTAAATCTAAACATTGTATCTTTAGGTTCTTTTGAGATAAGGCAGAAAAATTATGATGATTGATGTATTTAGTCCAAAGATTATAATCTTATTATATATTTCATGAAGTAAATTTTTTAAGTATAGGTTCATCAATCATAATTGAAGTGTTATCAAGCTTCTACTCATAAAAAACTCATAATTTAAATAATAACATTTTTGTAATTTTATTTAATTAAATAAGTCATTAAAACAAATAATTAGATTTTTTTAAATAAAATAATTATAGTAATATGTGAAATTATATAATAAAACAATCACTCACATGTCCAACAACAATACAAGAGTAAACAGGTTTCGTATAATCAAATGAAGCGCTTTGGCTCGGTATTGGCTGGAGATCTCATGAAATCTTAATCCACATCTTGAGGAGGAATAAAGGGTGATTAAAATTCCATTTTTTGGCTAACCAGAATATATAAAGGGAAAGTTGACGTTGTCGCTTACATTAAATGCTTCTACATTATTTATTATCATTAAAAAGACAAACCCCCCCCCCCCCCCCCTCCTCTCTACAATCTACGCCAAAATTTTGGAGACTAGGATACCTGTTTCTTTAACAGTGCAACAAATCTGGGCGACAATATTCCTTACAAACCGACACAAGGATCGCTCTACATAAGATATCTATACTTGCTTATGTAGGCATCCCCCTATTGTCCCTCTAGATCTCCCTTTCCTTTTGTTTCCTTTTTCCAACTACGCTAAAATCGGCTTGTTGTTTAACGATAGTTAACAATTTTTGTAGTTTGCAAACTGATTCTTTTGCATGCATTCTTATTACAGAGATTAATTGTTTGGTTATTATTTAAATATAAATATTATGCGATGCTAAGCCTTGAGCTAGCATGCAGTTTAAAAAGAAACTTCATAGATTTTGCTGAAGCTTAAGCAAGAAATTTGACGAAGACAATATATTCCTCAATTTGCTTATTGTATGGCTCTACATGTACACTGTATATATTCTCTGACTCAATATGATCTACATATATTCTCTTGAGAGTTTGAGATTTGCTCACGTCGAATAGAATGACAGTAGTACCTATTTACCTGAAAATTATAGGCTTGCATGTTAGCGTTTAGTATATTATTGCGCACATTTGATTGTTTATGCGCGCGGTGACATATCTTAAAAGGTGGTCTCCTACCATACTGTAGTTTGATTTTTAAAAAAATTATAATAAGTGCCTCTTCGTAGCCACCCAGCTTGGACCAAAGGCACGAGAAGGCACAAATTTTGTCTTTATTGGACGGGGGAGAGAAAAGTGGAAGAAAAAAAATTTAAAAAATATATTTTGAAGAGACTATATAATTTAACAAGTTTGTGTGTACGTAAATATATAGAAAAATTTGATAATTAATAATGAATTTAAGGCGGTGTTGATCAATTTAAAATAAGAAAAAGAAACGCATTAATGCATGCTTTAAGAAAGTGCTCGGTGGAAAACCCCAAAAAAAAAGGTGCTTGATATGCCAAAAATTTCACATTAGCATGTTATATTATTAATTTGTTAGCAAATATTCAGGGGCTAAATTAATACTTTTTTTTTTTTCTCTTTGTGAGGGACTATGAAAATTCCTTGGATTCCCCTTGTATTTATAATTCATTGAATAAAAAACAGGGTTATCCCTGATTAAAATTTTAGTTATGAGAATTATTTAGTATTTCATATTTTGGATCTTTAAAAACAATTTAACTCTACTTCTGCTTAAGCAAACATTTATAATATTAAATATTGAAATTTAAAATTCACATGTTTAGCATAATTATTATAATAGTAACACAAAATATAAGATACTTAAAATATAAGAATTTCTCTTTCATTTGTATAATGTATACCATGTCCTTTCCTTTTCTTCGATCCTCTTACTTTTACCCACACCTAATGATCCATCACTATCATTCCCAAATTAAATCAGCATATTTCAATGGAGCAAAGAACATAATATGTTGAAATGACAAGAAGTATTAATAATTAACGCAATCAAGGCACGGATATTGAAGAATCCATTTTTGGTTCAAGAAATGGAATCCTAGATATAACGTATTTCACTTAGTGGGGTTATAACCCAACACTGGATGAGCCACCTAGTCTTCATTTTTGGCGCTTTTACATCGCATACGCTTTTATATTGAACTTCGTTTTCCATTGAGAAGAAAAGTGGTACTGGTATATTTGAATCGTCGGAATATCTCAAAAGAAAGTAAGAAGATAAAGATAAAAACCACCAAACCATAGGACCCACCTCAAATGGTGTGTCTGGAAATCATGTGGGTACATACAACTATAATTAAATGTCACATAACAATAAGCCAATGC
This sequence comes from Erythrophleum fordii, assembly GCA_032878935.1. Classification (NCBI taxonomy): domain Eukaryota; kingdom Viridiplantae; phylum Streptophyta; class Magnoliopsida; order Fabales; family Fabaceae; genus Erythrophleum; species Erythrophleum fordii. The sequence goes on from JAVQMF010000058.1 coordinate 2,057,795, forward strand.
TTTTCACCTTTTGCATTTTAAATCATACCAAGGACATGCACTCGGTAGAGAGATATCTAACAAGCAAGCAACCACGTGGATAAGCTTCTCTCACAAACACTGCAAAAAATGAAAAAAGAAAAATCTGGGGTACGTAGAGATAGAAAGAGTGATAGCTATCACTTACTCCGCCGATCAGACAGAAAGCAAAGACCGTTTTTATTATATTTTGTTTTGATATTCATTTAAAAAAAAAAAAAGCGATCGATGCCCGGAGAATCTTGGCACAAATCTGTCACAGTTAAATGGGACCTCTTTTCCAAAATCACCACCCATTTTTGAGTTTCGCTTGCACTTAACCACCCTTCCTCCTCCTTCTTAAAAGCTCACCCAACACACACAAACCCATCAAGAACTTAATTTTCTTGCAAATTCATAACCTTCAATTGAGAACATGGGAAGTTCTGTGCAAGTCAAAGCAGCTGTGGTCGTAACTCCTTCTGATCCAACCCCAACTTGTGTTCTCGCTCTATCAGCTCTTGACTCTCAACTCTTCCTTCGTTTCACTATAGAGTGCCTCTTGGTCTACAGACCCTGCCCTGGCTTGGACCACGTGGCCACCTCGGCTCGTCTCAAAGCTGCATTAGCCCAAGCTTTGGTTCCATACTACCCATTTGCCGGGAGGGTCAGGCCTAGGCCTGGTGGTTCGGGCCTTGAGGTCGTGTGTCGAGCCCAGGGCGCGGCCTTTATTGAAGCCTATTCTGACCGTTACACAGCCAACGACTTCGAGAAAGCTCCCAAAACAGTGACCCACTGGAGAAAACTCTTGTCTCTCTACACGCATGACGTTCTCAAAGGATCGCCGCCGCTCGTGGTTCAGCTCACGTGGCTCAACGATGGAGCCGCCGCCGTCGGTGTGGGGATCAACCATTGTATCTGCGACGGTATCGGCAGCGCCGAGTTTCTCAACTGTTTCGCTGAGTTGGCTTCTGGGAAAAGCCTGGCACTCGGAGTCAAGCCTGTTTGGAATCGTCACCTTCTTAACTCACCGCACGTAAAGCCCAGTCGGGCCAGCCCGACGATCCTTCCCGAGTTCAACCGAGTCCCCGATCTTTGCGACTTCATGACTCGGGTTTCCAGCGAGCTTAAACCAACCTCCACTATCTTCGACAAAAGACACCTCAACGAGCTCAAGAATGTGGCTTGGTCCACGAGTCAACTCAGCGAGTCGTCCTACACGTCATTCGAGGTTCTCGCAGCTCTCGTGTGGAGAAGCTGGGCTAGAGCAATGGGCTTTCCTTCGAACCAAATCCTAAAGCTGCTCTTCAGCATCAACGTACGGAACCGGATGAAGCCGTGTATACCTGACGGGTACTACGGGAACGCGTTCGTGTTAGGATGTGCGCAGAGCAGCGCGAAGGAGCTGGTACAGAAGGGTCTCGGGTACGGGTCGGCTTTGGTGAAGAGTGCGAAGGAGAGAGTGGACAACGACTACGTTAAGAAGGTGATTGAGTGGGTGTCCGAGTCCAGGGCGAGTCCGGACTCGGTGGGTGTGCTTATAGTTTCACAATGGTCAAGGCTGGGTTTGGAAAGGGTTGACTTCGGACTGGGAAAGCCAATCCACGTGGGGCCCATATGCTGCGATAGGTACTGTTTGTTTTTGCCAGTGAATAATCAGAGGGATGCCGTGAAGGTGATGGTGGCCGTCCCTACCTCTGCCGTTGACCACTACCTCTATTTCCTCAGAGCTACACGTTTATGAGTATTTTGTCCTCTGTTGACTTTTTCTAGTTATCTGTGAATTTTATTTCTTAATAATTAATCGAGGAAATGTGACAACTTGATTTCCATCCTATTCTTATTTTTTTTCCCCTTTTCCTTTCACTTCATTTTACATTCCTGGTAAATTAACAGAACAAATCCGTTGTTGGGATAACAGCAGCGGTTGTGATGTGGACGATCCTAGAATGTTCTGATGTAATTTAGATCATTTTAATTAATTAATTTTTTATTTCATTTTTTTTTTAATAAAATAGGACATAAAATTAAAATTTTAATTATAAACTTAAAAAATATTATAAAATAAGAAAATTAAATTAAAATCTGCCCCGTCTACATAATTTGAACAATTCAAATTAGGTGTTAGCAGTCAATTAACTAGATTTCATAACAGTGCTTTTGGATGAGGCAATTCTTCCTTCTTAAATTTAAAGAAAATTTTGTAAAAAGTTACTGATAAATTTGAGTTAAGCAATTGAAGAATTTTTATAATCAAAGGTTTTATTCAAACAAGACAACACTCGCCCGTTCTTTTATCTCTAAGGTCACACGTAGCTTATAAGCTACGATTTGCTTGGATCCAACTCCACCGTTCTGCCAAATCAATCTCTCCTTTTTTTTGGGGCCTTTTGCAATCTTCCTTTAATCCTCTGTTCATCTATCTTCTTCGTAAGCATCCCTAAATGCGGATTAAATCAAAGAAAGCCTATTTTATTTTTTCCGAAAAAAAAAAACAAAGTTAATATTGACGGTGATTTTTGGGATGTGGTTTCAGGAAAGAGCACTGGTAAGTAACGATCGAAAAAATCCCTAAATTAGACCCTGAATGGGATTGAATATGGCTTCTGGTATGCCTAACTTTCTTGTTTCTCATGGGCAAGAAGTTCATCTTTCTTCATGTTTCGTACCTCTCTTTATGATTTTCTCCACTACTGTGTTTGGTTCTAAAGAAACTCCGTTTTATCTCCCCCAACCCCCCCCCCCCCCCCCGGGCCCCTTTTTTTTTTTCTTTTTGGATTATGATACTTATTTTCTGCCTTGGTCACCGGCTTACATGTGATGAAAATTTTGAACTGAACTTGGAAACCTTTTGGGTGCTTAACAAAAGAAATAAGTAATTATAAATATTTGAAATCGTAGATTTTACTCATAATAATCTGTCCTACAAAATCACACGTTGGAGATAATAAGATATCTGTCGTAAGGAGAGTTTTTACTCTCTTTCGCTATTTAGGTTCTCAATAGTTAGGTTCAGTGGAATCAATAAAACTTATATGTAGAATGAAAGTAGGGTTTTCTTCTTCTGTTAATTAATGGATATAGTCTTTTCTATGGTAGACAAGCTCATCCAACAAACTCATATACTAATCATAGTTCATTAATAATCAAAGTCTAAATAGGTCTCTAATAAAATGATTAAATGAACTTATATGATCCCAAACAATACTACGATTAATTTAATATTAACATTAATCCAAACTTTAATATATTTATAGTAATTATATATAATTTTGGAGTCTTATGGTGTTTTGGTCCCAAAACCTAGATGTCAATAAGATTTTAAAAAAATAGATATATAATATTAACGAATAAAGAGGCACTTATTTATATAAAGGAAGAGTTATAAGTTATTTAACATTTTATCATCATTTCATTTTATGAAATACTAAAAAATTAGTTATTAATTTAATTTAATTTATATTTTTTATTTAAAATTTAATAAAAAATATTAAAATACACTTGGATGCATGTCAAGCCTATAGTAAATCAGAATGGCCTATGTTAGTCTACAGTTATGAATTAATTAAAAAAAAATCCCAGTTTCCTCGCGGTAGAATTTGTTAGTGTCTATGGGATGCTTCTGTAGAATATGAAGAATTAATGTGTGTGTGTGTGTGTGTGTGTGTGTGTGTGAGAGAGAGAGAGAGAGAGAGAGAGATAAAGGGGAAAAATAAGAGAATTTTAGCATGATTTGGATTTAATTAAACTTCTAGGTCAATGTCTTATTCAAGCTTTAAAAGTGACTTGTGTTTCATTACTAGAGTTACCAATGTTAGGAGTAAGGATTATATCGAACTATTTTTTAAATTTTAAGAAATATATTGAATCAAAATAAATATTTCGAGTGCACGTTCTTGGACTGGGACTAGTCCCTTATTTATAGACGAGGATGGTGGTTATATGGATAGTTGGTTAGAGATGGGTAAGCGGTTGTGTCCCCTTCAAGTTCATGATCCGAGAAACGCGACGCTTCATGCAAGTAATGACAATGGCTGATCTTAATGGACATTAAGGTGTGACTGCGGCGCTTAGGCACATCGGACTTGAGGTGGGTGGAGGGGTAATTGGCTTAGGCCCAAAACTGGATTTATCATTTACTAAAAAGAATAAAGAAGAGAAATTCATTCTTGCTATTTATAGTTGTTAGTTTTGGAAAATAGTTTAAAAGTTAAACAGATAAGATGTTCGAAATGTTAACCAATTACCACGTTTCAAGATTAAATACAATTTACACAAACATTTAATAAGTTATTAGTGTGATTTAATAATAAGAAATTAAATAATCCAGAAGAAAAATCTTAATCTCTCGTTTGATCATAAAAAAGCTTCATATGCCTATCCACAACCCTCATTTCAGACTGTATAAACTAATTCATGTAAGAAGATACCTAGAGACGTGTGATTGAAAAAAAAGAAAAAGAAAAAACATAAAATAAGAACACATCAATATAAAGGATGTTCAATTACATAATTATATCTTTTTCCCATATAGAATAATGACTATATAGTTTTTTTGGATTTGCCCAGTACACAAACAAAAAATTATAAATTTAAGTAGCATATTCTTGATCTACATAAAAAGAACACGATGCGCCCAATGTGGTTTGAAGAACAAGAGTTCAAGCCACTGCTACTGAAAATTATTTTGAAATAATTATTATAAGGAACGACAACATTTGTTTACTCTATTATAATGTATTCTTCTGTGGTTTGATTGATTGTATATGTGTGCAATCAACATGATGTATGAATAATTCGATACATATCAATTGTGCTATAAGATTGCAGAAGGCGTTCCAATTATTGTTCTTCCTTCCCTTTTCTGTTTTTTCTTTTAGCAATGGAGTTTGTAATTCCATGTGATGTTACACGCAATGATCCTTTAGGTGTATTGAACAATCAGATATTCAATATTCTTCAAATAAACATATTAAGACAAAAACAATAAAAAGAAAGTATGCTAATACTTAACAAAATGTTCTCTCTCTAGCCCCTTCTTGTGGGAAATAATTTTTTGTCCTCAATTGTTTTCTTTTCAGTTGAGAATGTTAGTTTCAATTATTTAAATTAAAGATAAAATTTAATTATTTATTTTATTATTAGGTTACATTTTAACATTCTCCCATTTAACCTAATAAATAAACCATATTATTATCTTAATAACTTAAACATTAAAAACAAATATCATTTAATACAATTATCATACTTTCCATAGTATGGTAAACCATCAAATGTGAATTACAGCAATTGTATATAATTTTTGTAATATATTTCCTTCCAAATGCTGTAACATTTGTAACTCACTATATAAGGTCTATATAAATATTAATTATATACTCATATAATTTCATTATAATCCATTATAATGTCTTCTTGATAAATCAACCATAATAACTATTATGTGTACACCATTGTAGTAATAAAAAACACATAGTTAAGTCAAAAATAAATAATTGGGCTAAGAGTATCAACATCATCATAATAAATATCAATTATAAAAACAATCCAAACATATTCTATGTACATATTCCTTAAATAATTTTAGTTGTAACCTTTTTGTCAAAAGATATACAATCATTTCTATATTTTTAATATTTTCAATAGACACTTTTTGTTTCTTGACTTCTTCCTTAATGGCAAAGAACTTTAACTCAATATGTTTTATTCTATCTAAGTATTTGTCATTTTTCAAAGAAGAAAATAGGTATAGTATTATCACAAAAATTTTCTATGACTTGGTAATAGTGTAGACAATCCCAAATCTTAAAATAAAGTTTCACAACTACAAAATTTTCACAAGATTAGCCAAATGTGGACTTTCTGCTATCAAAGCATCCAATGAAATTTGAATTTGAATATCCAAGTACTCCTAACAATTTTTGTGATCTATCACAAAATATTTCAATTTCAATCACATAAGGTGTCTATTCCATATCTTTAATTTCAAAATTCTCTAAGAGAAAATCGTTTGTTTGACATGAACTAGAAAGATAAAATTTATTCTCATTGACCTTTCGAAATATACAACTATCAACTAGATTTTTTTTCAAATCTAAAGAATGTTATGGTATCATTGAATTTGATATGTAATTGTTTATAAGCTTGTTTAAGTCTGTATATTGACTTTTTAAATTTACACATCATTCAAAATTTTCCTTTTTTAAAACTTTTCAGTTGGTTTATGTAAACTGCCTCTTCAAAATTTATATTAAAAAAACTATGTTTTACATCTATTTAGTGTAACTCTAATTCATAATGAGCTATCAATGCTAAAATGATCCTCAAAAAGTCTTTCTTTGAGATTAGCAAAAAAGTTTTAATATAATCAATATTATCTTTCTAAGTGTAACTTTTGGCAACAAGTTTAACCTTATATCATTTAATATTGCCATTGGAGTCACATTTGGTCTTCAAGACCCATTTACACCTAACTTACTTTAAAACTTTTGGCAATTCAATAAGATTTCAAACTTTGTTTCATTTTATAGACTTTCTTTATTCTTTCATGGCATTAATATGTAAAAATGAAAATAAATCTTTCTTAGTTCCAAGATCAAAATCTAACTTTTATAAATAAATCACATAATCATTTGAAATAGACAATCTCCTTTCTCTTTGAGATATTCATAATGATATTTCTTATGGTTTAAGTGGGTTAGATGCTTGTGAGTTTGTTTCTTTATAGAGTTTAGTGTCATTTTCAACTATTGAAATAATATTTGGAGTAAGCATTCATATAGGAATACTTACAAGTAGAGGAATATCTACCATCATTTTTTTTTTATATTCATATCTTTCTATTTATTACTTCTACTAACTTTACCATTTTTCCATGAATCTTGCATTCTTAGTTTTAACAATTCTTGAACTATGGTCTAGACAATAAAACCTTTAACTTTTATATTTCTTTAGGTAACCAATGAAGTAACTACTAATCATTTGAGAGTTTAATTTCTTTTTATATGGATTATACATTTTTACTTCTGCCAGGCAACCTTATACTTATAAATGTTTTAAATTAGACTTTGTACCAACCTATAGTTCAAAAGAAGTCTTTCAAACTAACTTACTAAGAATCCTGTTAAGAAAAAACATTGTAACTTTCAATGTATACATCCACAATGACTTAGGTAATAAGGAGTTACACATCATATTCTTAACTATATCCATTAAAAGTTCAATTATGCCTTTATGCAACATCATTTTGTTGAGATGTGATTGTCATAGTATGTTGTGCACATATGCCATGTCTTTTAAGGAATTTTGCAAATCAACTTGGAACATTGACCTGACTCATCATGTTTTCTATAATATTCATTATAATTTTCACTTCTTTACCTAATTGTCTTTCAATCTCATTTACATACACCTCAAGAGCATTCATTATGTGAGATTTTTCTTTAAGCAAATAAACAAAATCATAAGATGAAAAATCATCTATAAATGTGATGAAATATTTTTCTCTACCACAAGATGGAGCATTAAAAGGTCTACATAAATCAATGTGTATAATTTCAAGAAGTTAAGTGCTTCTTGTGGCTTTTTTCTTATTGTGTTTGGTTTGTATTCCCTTAATAAAATCTAAACATAAATCAAGATTAGTAAAATCCAAATTTAAAAGAATCCTATTCTTTACTAATATTTCCTTAGATACATGTCCTAAAATTTATGCCATAAGTAAATAGAATGATCATTTACCAAATTGCATTTGATTTCAAAGTTAATGAACTACTAGTAGTGATTCAACAAAATCATTATTAAGTTTTGTTGATTTTTTTTTTTTGAAAGTGTACACACAAGTATGCGTATCGCAACAGTAATAAAGTAATAAATAAAGTATCGTTCTTACAAAAATTTGTTGCTAAGATAATGGCTAAGTACTAAAATTTTACACTTTAATCTAAATCAAACCAACAATAAAAGATGATATAAAGTTAAATTAAATTAAAGACAAAAAAAAAAAAAGAGAGATGCCATTTAAGATGAAATTGGAAAGTAAAATGATTTGAGATTATGACTTTCCCTAACATTTCATATAAACTTAATAGCCTAGAATTCTAATTTACTTAAAAGCATCTTTCGAATTACATATAGGCATTCCCCGAATAAATTTATAATTCCTTATGCAATTAATTTAAAGGTTTAATCAATAATATGTCCTAATATGGCTATATGAGGTTAGTAGGTATATTCTTATCCTACAAGCGAATCAATCCACTCAATATTACAAATTTCATGAACCCGTACTATCCAATCCATAGTTAAATCCTAAAATCTCTTTTTCAAATTCATTTAGGTTACCCAAATCAACTAATGGGTTCCACACACTTAGAAGCATGAAGCACAAGGATTGATTAATTAAAACATACCATTAATTACAAATAAATAGAGTAATTATTATATATATTACAAGTTAGAGTTTATCACAATCTCAAATCAACAAGTTTAACTTATAACTATAAGAAATAGTAACATTAAGAGTAGAGCATAAACCAAATAGGTAAAGAAACACAAGAAAAAGCAAAATAAGAAGAGAAAAATTAATTTAATCGGTGAATCATCCTCAAATTTAAGCTTCTTTCATGGCATTTGAAGTTCCAAACCCTTTTTTTTCTTCCCCAAAATCTCCAACATGGCAGCCCCTTTTGAAAAAATGCTAAAAACCCTTTAAAACCTTAAAAAATGAGGTTAAAAAACTATGCATTTTGCATTTTTTTTCGAACTGCATGCATGGCACAAATGAATTTTATATTGCAACAGTCAAAAGTGTCGCGGCGCAAAATTTTACCTTGCAACTCATTTTGTTTCTATTTTCCTCAATGCATCACGACACTTAAATTTGTCACCATGATGTTGCATTTTCATTAATAGTGGTTTTGAGCGTTATTTTTTGCTCTTTTGTTTTTTTCTTCTTTTTTTTTTATCCCTTTTCAACAAATATTCTCAATGTTTGTTGCTTTGCATTCCAAAACTTCTAAACCTATTTTTTTATAATTTTAACCCTATAAAAACATAAAATTCATCTAATTAATATTTATAATATACTAACAAATTTTAAACAAATTAACAAGCTAAAAATTTAAATAAAAACACAAAACATAATTTATACTTAAGTAATACAAAAATTAGCTCAAAAATAAAGAAATAAACCAAAACTTACTAAATATTAGTTTAACTAAATTTTACTAATTTTATATATTAAAAATATAAAATAAAATCACAATTTATATGATAATCTTAAAATATTAAGAAAATTATGACAAATTAAAAACTTATCAAGTTTCAATTTATATAAACTATCACAAAGAATATGAGAACCAATACAAGAAGTATTCTTAAATAAATTGAAACAACCATGTCTAAATAATCTAGAAACATTCAATCTAGAGACTAAAAGGTATATAGAGAGTATTTAAAAGGTATAAATGATAGCTAGTATCTAAGATCAAATGATAAGTCCCTATACCTTCAATTGAAACCTTTATACAATTCTCTATAAATAAAAGATTTTCATTTGGATTGATGGTTTGGATCGTAAAGAATCCCTATATTATATTACATACATGAGTAATAACATCAAAATCAGGCCAATAAGTATTATGAGGAATTTCAGTTAGGTTTGATTTGAAACATATTAAAGCATTAAACTTACCTTTCTTTTCAAACCAAACCTTATGTTTACGACAATTCTTCTAATAGTAACCAACTTCCCTATGAAAGTGACACTTGACACATCTTACTATATATAATAATTATCTTAAGTAATTTATCACCATGGTATCAAGAAGTCCTTAAGTAATAGAAAGTAGAAAACATTTGAAACTCTTTCTTTTCAACATTATAGCTGTAGCACATGCATCCTTTTCTCATCTTGCAATGTATACACTTTACGTGCTTCACATATCATCCATCATTTAGGACTCATAATTTCCTACAACATGACACATATGTGGCACCACAAGCTTTACATGAAGATTTGAAAAATGATTATATTAGATAATACATATGCTCCAAATAAAACTTTTATACTTCTTTTGGTCACACATACAAAATAGACTATAAGTGGCCTTAAGACTTTTCTAACATACACCATTCATGGATACTTGATAATTTATGATAGCATAATTCAAAGATAACAAAATTTCATAGCCAATATACTAAAGTCAACTATAAGAATCATACAAAAAAAGTCCAAAGCTTCGGCCTTAATAGCCATAAACACATCCCTTCTCATAGATTAATAATTCCATATCAAGTGGTGTCAAGAATTATCTCAATAAGAAAATGTAGTATTTAAAGGCATTTGAAGCCTCAATTAGTAGCTAACCTCTTATATGCTTCAAGTTGTTTTAACAATTTAATATAAATAACAATCAATTATTCCACTTTTAAGCATGTAATACCATAGTCATAAATAACAATTCTCTATCACATTATGCTTATCTTGGCTAAACTACGAATAAAAGGAATAAAACCAATCCAATACAGATAATTGTAGGCCTAGTCTTGGTCTAAAGGAAAAAATAAAAAAAAAGCCATGCAAATTACCATTCCATATTCAAATCCAAGCATAAATATCGATTGTAAGAGAAAATGAATGATAGAATTAGGTACCATACTATCCTTAAACAAAATTCTCATTTCATTTTATAAATAAAGTCTCAACGTAACCTAGTTTAACATACCTATCACTTTCTTTTTCTTAAGACATTCTTATGCTAAGCTAATGATTCAAAAGATACAATAGCAATATTCCAATGAGGTTCAATGTCCTATTTACATTACATTACAAGAGAATGGTGCAATCTAAAGTAAATAACTCTAATATCCAATCCATTATAAAATAACATTTCAAAAGAAAACTAGGTACTCAAAAAGCTTTTCCAAGCTCATAGCTCTTAAAGGGATACTTGTTTGCTATTATCTTTTGCATTACAATGACTTAGCATGGGTTAAATCACATATAAAGGTTGAGATATATAATCTCATTAACAAATTCTACCATTTAAAGCGTATATAATATCACTCAAATGAGGGAATATAAGCATGCATAAATATCATCATAATGGCACTTAAGTTGGTAATCACATAAGCTAGCTAATGGTTATTAACTCATAAATTTAGATACCTTTCTTGGTTTGGGAAGAGCTTCTACACTCAATTCTCCACTTCATCATTTATAATGCCATAAGGCACCCTCAGCCCCAAGAGCTCATGAAACATAACATACATAGTCAACTCATGCCATAAAACATTTTACAATTGTAAACATACAATCATATACCAGCATTTTAATTGCCAAATAACATATATGCACATAAAGAATGATAAAATTGCTACCTTGGCCACACAAAGCCAGGCAAACTATTTCAACTTTAACCTAAAAGGTTTTTCTCCTTGGCATAAGGTCTCCCAAGCATTATCTATTAACTTCAAAAGAATAAAACACTACATTAGACAATATAATAAGTAACTAGGTATTTAATTATGCAAAAGTCCATACTTAATGTAGACTTAACAAGTAAAAAAGAGCTTCTATACTACACTTTTGGTTCTAAAACATACTTTGACTTTCTAGACTTTACAATTAACCATATCATGGTCCAAAACATTATCATTCCAATATTCAAACTAGGTTAAGACTTATAAAATTTCATTACTAGCATATTTTTTGCCATTTCCCTTATTTTGGCAAAAATTAAAACTTTCATTTTTATATATCTTAAACTTTCTAAATTCATTATATTAACCCAAGAGAATACTTTAAATGCTCATTTGGTCTAATTCTTCCATCTACATGCATAACTCAAGTTTATCCTCTTTGGTCACAAAATGCAACGTTGCACCCAAATTAAGGCTGTTCCATTTTCTTCATTCAAGCTTCAAATTCATAATTCAAATTACATTCTAAAATCAATGAAATCATGTATGGATAGCCACATAACCATAATTTTAGCCTTAGCACCTAAAAGTTCCATTTCTTGCCTCAAATAAGACAATTTTCAAAGAATGCACAACTTAGTCAAATTTAGCATCATATTGACTTAAAACCACTTTGCATTCATTTAATTAAGTCTCCATTATCACAATTTATTCAAAATATTCCAACAATGCCATTTTATAGCCTTGCCCAAGACATATACACATACTAGACCCATTATGAAATTTTTATCAAAACCTATTTAAAAACCTTATCTAATTCATGTGTTCTTACCACTAATCAACATATACGTCTATGGAAAAAAACATATCATAACTTTGTTGTAAAGGCTAAAAATTTTAGCTCTTTAAGGTTCATCAATACCAAAATTTCAAACTATCAAATTACATAGAAAAGGTTTAAGATATTACTTCATCTCATTTGCTTAACTTTCTTTCTAATATGGCCGAAGGATGGAGCACGACCAGCCATTCAAATTAAGCTAAAACATTTGAAAACCAAACTTCTCTCTTTTAACATTTTCTTTCTCCATTTTGACTTGATTTTTAAAGCTTTTTCCCTCTCTTTTCTGCTAAGCAAGGCGTTAGTTAGCTAACGAAAAAGTGACAAAAGATGAAAAGGATATGTGCAAATCTTCCAAAGCTTGAAAGCAACATTTTCTTAGACCATTTTGCACATGATTTGAATTTTTTCTTAGATCTAGCCCATCAATCTTATATTTTTATTTTTATTTTATTGACTCTTACACTCTCAGAAAAATAAATTTTGGTGCTTAGTGACTTAAAATTGTCAAATTTACTATTATACCACTAGGTTTTTCAATATACGTGAAATTAAGGTTTCAGCTTATTTTGATTATTTTAATGCCTCTAATAACTTTATTTAATTTTTATATTATGAAAAAATATTATATTATTACTTTTACATAATTATTATTTTGTCTTTATTTCTTTATATTGTTTACCCAGGCACCCTTTAATAGGCATAAAGTGAATTTTTAACCTTTTTCTTTTATTTCAATTAGGCTTCTACTTGTTTTTATCCTTCTCTTATCATTATTTTAGGATTAATCCATTATAAACTTACTAGTTATTACAACACTTGCATGCCTTTTATTCCTTTTTTTTGGCCTAAGAAGCATTAGTAGGCACTTTTTTTTTCTTTAACTTATTCGCTTTCACTATAAGTCCCTTACTAGTTCCTTGGCCCATAAAGTTAATCGAATGCCTTCCCTGCTTATTCAATCTTGTTTTCACTTGAACAATCATATTGACTAATTCCCTGACATTCAATTTGTCCTTAATAACATTATAATTGATTTAAAATAACCCATACTTTGGAATAAGTGAATTCAAAATGAGCTGCACAGTAAAGAAGTCATCCACATTCATCTTCAAGGACCTTAATCTTATTTCAATATTAGTCATCTCAATAATATGTTCTTGCATACCTCGCGACCTATCAAACTTCATGGTCATGAATTTTGTCATCAAGCTACCAATAAGTGATTTATTTGTAGTACAAAAGCGTTCTTCCACAAACTGAAGGCATTCCTTCGCATTTTTTATTTGTGGAATAGTTATCTTAATGTTATTGGCAATAACATTCGCATCAATATAAGACTTAGTCTGTTGAAATGTTCCCATGCTTTATGGTGTGACTTTTCTTCCTTATTACTTAAATAAGTAATAACAATAGGTTTATCTACTAAAAGTAGGGGTGGGCAAACTTCGCCTGACCTGGCTCGATGCATAATCGGGTCAGTACAAGTCGGGAATTATTTTTTAAAAAAATTTAAACATGGTCGAGTCAGGATAATACTTCGATCAGGACAGGTTTCGGGATAACCTCTTAGCCTTATCAGTCTCGGCCCGAGGTCTATATATATATATATATATATATATATATATATATATATATATATATATATATATATATATATATATATATATTTATTTATATGTAAAAAGATATAGACTAAATTGAAAAGAATTCTTTTTTTAAGGGTCTTTTTATAATTTTAACCAAAATTTTAAACATATTTTATAAATTATAAATAACTAGAAAGGGTCAAAATTTATGTTAGAGCTCTTCTAAATATAATTATCACATTCATGTAAGAAAAATGAAATTAAAAAATACATATTTTTTCAAGTTTTAACTACTATATTTGTATTTTTTTTATTTTTTCCATTGAATTTATATTTTTTCATATCTATTGTATAAATTTTTTAAAAAATAGTTATATGTCCAAAATAATTAAGCAAATATAGAAATATAAATTTTTAAAATTGAAAATCTTTTTCTTAAAAAATTAAAAAAAAATGGCCCGTGGCCTGATTGGCCCGATTATAATTGGGCTAGATTTGGGCCGGGCCAGGCCTAGGACGATTTTGTTGTCCCGAAGTTGAAATCGGGCCAGGACTCGGGTTAAAGTAAATCACAGCCCGTCCCAACCCGTGCTCACCCCTAATTAAAAGCACTAAGTCAATATCTAAAATATTTAAAGGAAACTTGACTTGTTTGCACCATTAAAAAAAATGTATACCATTAAACATAGCACCAAATAAAGATGTAAATGAAGAGTAATAGCTAACAAAATAAGAGATAATTGCTCAAATTTTAGAGGTCCATACAAATTTAGATAAATGATCAATCATATAATCAAAGTATATTATAACTCTCATTTTAGGTAGATTCTACACTATATTATCATAATTTAAATACCATAATTTATCTTCATTAGTAAATTCAAATTCTCAAATAAATACAAATGTCATCTTTAGATAAACAAATATATATTTAATAAAAGAAATTTAATTTACTACTTTCATGTTTAGTATTTGTAAAGCAATTGATATGCCTTTAGGTAAATCTTAAAAGTTTAAAATTAGCAAACTTAAATTTACAATAATAGGCATTTACTTAATAATGCATAAAAGATAATTATTAGGCATTTTGTTCCTACACTTTATGATTATCTTCATTTGAAATTCATCATCTTTAAAATGTTGTCACTTTTAATGACTAACAAATTATCATTAAAATGAATTTCAAATCATATAATGATAATTATTTTTTAAGACAAATTTTAAATAACATATATTATTCTAAAACAAATATATATGAATAAAATAAAATAATCATGAAGAAAAAAACTTTATTGATTTTAATCATGAATCATATCATGTTATTGCCACATGACAGATAAATCATATAGGATAATACTAAAATCTCAGTTATACATATGAATCATATCACATATATATGGTATATAAATCTACTAATCAATCCAATTCATACTCATCACAACATATTAATGTCACTGTGGAATAATTCCAAAATTATGTAATTACTTTATTTATTTTAACTATCATTATTCACGTAATGTACAATAACAAAAAAGAGAAGAGAAGACATTATATCTTAATTGTAATTAATCTTGTTAATGGACATCAAATTTTCATAAAATATAAAAACAATTATTTTTAATTTACAAAAAATCATTAAATTTTAAACCACGTTCAACTACTAATTGTTAGTTTCAATTATGTTTAAAACCCTAAATCTCAAATATTGGATATTTATGATTATATAATTGAATCAAGATACATACCTGACATGAAGAAGTAGAAGAAGAAGAAGATATAGCAAATCACTTTATTTAATTGGTTTGTCTCCATAAGTTTCTTTAGCAATAAAGAACTAACTTTGTAATTTTATATACCGTCTATTTTCTTTTATGATCATATGTAACTGCTTAATGGGCAAAGAGAGGACTAACTAAGTATATTTTAAAATTTTTTAATCTGGTACATTCATTACATAACCAAATGTATGATTGAAATTTATTTAGTTATTAAAATAATTATATATTTTAAATAAAAATATAATTATTTTTAATCATTTAAACTAAAGATACAACTTAAATCATTTATTTCATTACCAAGCCATATTCTAACAAAAAATTCCCGTGCTTCTTTCCTTCCCATTTGTTAAGCTTATTTTTGTTTAGTAGATCCAACAAAGCATGAGAGCTTGAGTTGATTTCGAGTTGTTGGATTAGGTTAATAGTGTCAAAAAGAATTTTGTGCAAAAATATAAAGAATGAAAATGTATATTTGTTACTAAGGTTTTTTTTTTCATTTTTTTAAGCCCAAGTATGATAGAGATTTTGCTTACTTTTATTATTCAAAAATTAAAAAAAAAAAATTAACCTCACATGATGGCAGGAGAGAAATAAAGACATGGGAAGGTAGGGTTTTGCTCCACGTCTCTATATCTCTCTTATGTGATTCTTTGTCAGACTAAAGAAAATCCACATCCCACATAATGAATACGAAACACACTATATTAACTCATACTTTGACTTCAATTTTGTGTCAAGGAGTCTAAAATTGGCCCCAATTAAAGCTAGCCCATATTTGAGGAAGACAAATTTTAGGCCTTCTCTTTGAACAACTTTATTTTATTTTCCTAGCAAACCTTGAACTAAATTTGAATCAAAACTTTTTCTTTTACCTAAATGGTTGGCTATATATTGTGGACTTTGCCATTATGTAATAATTTTTAATGTTTGGATTTTGCTTATGGATAGGTTTATATTGTTTTACACAAATATACCTCTATCATTTTGTTAGTTTTTTTTTAGAAACATATTGTTTTTATCAACTAAAAATTATATACTTAAATTGTTCAGCCTTGTGAATTAAAAATTCAGAGTTCAATCCATGAAAATCTTAACTTGCTATTTGTTAATACCTAGAGCATGTAAATTTTTCTTGTTTTTTTAATTGATATTTATACAAAACCAATTGTATATTAAGATTCAATAAACTAAATAATTAATGTATGTACATTTCAAAAACCCAAAAAACAAATTTATTTCTTTTAGTGCTTTATCACCTTTATCTAACTTGTCCTTTTCTTTATGTCTTGGATTTTGTTTCTTTTCCTAAGGTTGTGCTCAAGGCATGAAACCCTAATAGATACATCTACCAACTTATAAATGTGTGTTATTAGCTGTAAATGGGTAAATGTAGTGAAGATAAGTCCTACTCAATTTGTTTTAATGGCTAAAGGTTATGTCCAAATGTATGATATTGACTATGCAGTTATTTTCTCATTAATAACAAAGTTGACCTTAGCCTGTCTTTTCATTTCCCTTATTGCCTCTAATCATTAACCTTTTTTGTCAACTTAATGTGAAATGCATTTCTTCATGGTGATTTGGTAAAATAAATGTACATGGGGCAACTGTCAAAATTTCTTACTTAAGGGGAGTTAAGAATGTTGTGCAAATTAAAAAAATCCTTATATGATGCAAATATACAATTGGGTACACATATTCTTTTCAATAGATGGCAAGCTACACAATAAGGGCTTGAAAGGACTTATAGCCTTTTATGGCTTTCATTTACATCCATTCTCCTATAATGTTATATCCTTAATCCTTGGACTCAAATAAATATATAGTCCTTTTTAAAGACATTTTCTTTATGTATATTTAGAGTGTCATGCAAATAATGTGAAGGTTGCAAGTTTGAGACTTGCATGGTATTTTAAAAAAAAAAAACAAAGCAATAAGGTAAAAGTAAGAAAGAGGGAGATGACAACAATCCCTCAAAATGAGCCAAAGCTAAGTTTTGGTAGATAATACTTTTAACTAAAGGTTTTGAGTACTTATTTATACAATGAAAGTGGATCTTCAAGTTTTTTATTCCACATGGATTGGATTGTGATCACCAAATAAACCATTATTTCTTTTTCACAACAATTGCCCCCAAATTAATAGAAAAAAAAATCACTCTCTTACTCTGTGTATATTTTCTTTTCATCTATTTTAATAGAAATCAAATAACCAACTGACACAATAGATTTTTTATGACCTACATAACTTATCTTTTAAATTGCTAGAATATGTTAACCTATCTTAGATTTCAAAAAATTTAATATCCAAATTAGTTATCAAATAATAAGTTAACAATTAATTATTTCAACCATTTAATATAATAATTAATTATTTCAATAATTAATTATATCAAAAAATTTAAATGATAATTATTCTAACCACTTAATCTTAAATTTCAACATTTTAAGATATAAATTAATTATTAATTATTAAGCTAATAACTAATTATCTCTATATTTTAAGATAATAATTAATTATTTCAAAATTTTTAAATAATAATTATTCTAACAATTTAATTAATTAAATTAATAAATTATGTTAGATCATATATTAGATCAATTTATTATGAATGCCTAAAATCCAACACTAACTTTAAGGGAAGGTTTTATTCAAAAGGAGTGAAGAGAGTGAAACAAAATAAACTAAAAATTCTTGAATGCCTGCATTAGCCTATATTTTGGGCAATTTGACTCATGTATATATATATATATATATATAGTTAAAAACAAAAAAACTCAAATGCATAATGTCTAGAACTATTTTCTCTAAATATATACTTCTCATTCTACAAAAAGTTATTTAAAAATTTTATTAAATGCGAAGGAAATCCATTTACATTTAGAAAAAAAATTTATTTATTTTTAATAATAAGGGAAATCCAGGGGTGCTTTATGTTAGCTACACAAATAGAAAAAATTAAGAATAATAGATCTGAGTCGTGTCAAGGACACTGTCCTTAAGAGTTATTCTGTTACTAAACGGCACTCCCCAAGATTAATCAGATCCTTCTGCATCATTCGCAGAGAACACAACTGCAAAAATATAAAATTCAGAATAAGAAAATCTTAAGAGAAGGAAGAGAGGAAACAACTAGGATGTTAAAGCTGTGGTGCACTGAAGACTAAGCTCGACTCCTTTATTTATTACCATAAGTTACCAAAGTCCTCTCCTATTTGAGTAATGTGGGACTTTGCCATTTATTTTCCTCTCCTATTTGAGCAATGTGAGACTTCATTATTTTCTTTTCTCTTTTGACATACACACACATGCTCTAACAATCCCCCACATGTGTGTCAAAAGACCATCTGAGTTAAGAGTATAAACATTTTGAATTTGGTGTCTTTCGAACTATGAACCAAACCTAGACCAATAAAACTTGATACATAGAGTTGTCAGTGGAACTTATAGCTTCTATGAACTAACAATTCTTTGTTGTGTACTAGAGGCCTTAAGAGTCAGTTTATACCCCCACAATTTCTACTATTATCGTAGTTTTGTGCTTTAAACGGCTATGCGCGTGCTTGGTTTTAATGAATGCTTTAGAGATTTAGCTACAATCTTATGGGAACGGCCCCACTTCACATTCATATAGGTGATTTCATTAAGTGTATCTACAATGAATACACCATCTATAAGGAATATGAAATCATTAAAAGCTTTGACTCAGCCTCATCCACAAATGCATTCTAGCACTTTCCTCATATCATAGGAAGGGATTGAAATTTAATTAAGTGCTAGCAAAATTAACAAATGATTTATTTTTACCCATTTGAACATTTTTCATAAGATCACTAATCATAAAGGTTGGGTTATTATCACTATTAATTTCAAATTGCTTAAGTTCCATTCCTCTCGATATTTCTAAAATTTGTTTCTTCCCTAAAGGTTTAGTTAGGGGATTTGCCAGATTTAATTTTGACCTTACAAAATTGATCAATATAACTCAATTTCTGAATAGCTATCTTATAATATTGTGTCTCAAATGAATGTGCTTATTTTTGCTATTGTAGGTCTTATTTTTAGCAACGGTTATTGCCAATTGACCATCACAATGTAATGACATTGACGGTATTGGCTTTTCACCTAATGAAATATTTACCAAGAAATTTTTCAACCACTCAACCTCATTACTAGTCAACTCCAAAGTAATAAACTCTGAATCTATAGTGGATCTTGCTATAATATTTTGTTAAAGCTGACTTCCAGGCTACTGTGCCTCCACCGAGAGTGAATACACAGCCACTAGTAGATTTGGTCTCTTCTGAATCTGAAATTCAATTCGCATCACTGTATCCTTCTAACATAACGGGAAATCTACTATAGAATATACCATAATTCATGGTACCTCTCAGATAACTCATTAGTCTATCCAGAGCTAACCAATATTCAAAACTTGGACAGTGAGTATATCTACTTAATCTACACACAACATATGCTATATCAGGTCGGATGTAATTCATTAAATACAATAGACTCCTAATAATTTGTGCATATATAGATTGAGCCATAGAATCACCTTTGTTTTTGACTAATTTGGTACTAGTATCATAAGGAGTGCTCGCCGATATATTTTTGAAATAATTAAATTTTTTAAGAATTTTTTCAACATAATACTTTTGAGATAATAAAATGTCATTTTCACTTTTTATGATCTTAACACTCAAAATTACCTTTGCTTCCCTCATATCTTTCATATCAAACTTTGAAGATAGAAACCTTTTGGTTTCAATCACAACATTCATACTGGTACCAAAAATAAGCATATCATCAACATATAGACAAATAATTACACAATTATCATTTACAATTTTTGTATAAACACACCTTTCTACTTCAACATTAAAAAAACCATCACTTGTTAAAACTTTATCAAGTTTTTCATGCCATTGTTTAGGCGCCTATTTCAATCCATACAAAGATTTAACAAGTTTACAAACTTTGTTTTCTTGTCGAAGAACAATACAACCTTCAAGTTATACCATATAGATTTTTTCTTCTAAATCACCATTTAAGAAAGTTATTTTAACATCCATTTGATGAATAAACAGATTATAAACTGATGCTAAAGCAATCAATACTCTAATAGAAGAAATTCTTGTCACTGGAGAAAAGGTATCAAAATAATCAACATTTTGTTTTTGAGTAAATTCTTTAGCTACTAGTTTCACTTTATATTTATCAATAGATCCATTAGGATTATATTTATTTCTAAAAACCTATATACAACCAATAGATTTTGCTCCTGGAGGTAAATCTACTAAAATCCAAGTCTTATTTTGATTAAGAGATTCAATTTCAGTATTAATTGCTTCTTTCCAAAGATAGGCATCAGAAGATAAAATAGTTTCAGAAAAATTTGATGGCTCATTTTGTATCAAATAGGTATAAAAATTATTTCCAAAAGAAATTTCTTTCCTTTGTCTTTTGCTTCTCCTTGGATTTTCAACAAAATTTTCATTTTCATTTTATTTAGAAGAAGGAAAATTTTTAGCTGTTTAAGACATATGTTGAATTTTCAATGGGAAAATATGTTCAAAAAATTATGCATCTTTAGTTTCAATAATAGTATTATGATCAAGAATATCACTTTTGAAAACTATAAATCTATAAGATGCACTATGTTTAGCATATCCAATAAACATGCAGTCAGGCGTTTTAGAACCAATTTTTCTTTTTTTAGGATCAAGCAATAAAACTTTTACAAGACTTCCCCACACTTTCAAATACTTTAAATTTGGTGTATATCATTTCCATAATTCATAAGGTGTCTTATTTGTCTTCTTATAAGGCATTCTATTCTGTAAGAAACATGTAGATAACAAGGCTTCACCCTATAAATTATCAGGTATAGAAGAGCTTACAAGCATAGTATTCATCATTTCTTTTAAGGTTATATTTTTCCTTTCTGCAACTCCATTTGATTCAGGTGAATATGGAGGAGTTACTTTATGAATTATTCCTTCATTTTCACAAAAGTCATTAAATAAAACAAATTCTTTTCCTCTATCTGACCTAACTCTTTTAATCTTTTTATTTAATTGATTTTCTACCTCAGCTTTGTATAAAAGAAATTTATCGAAAGTTTCATCTTTATTTCTCAATAAATATACTTTTGAAAAATCATCAATAAAGGTTACAGAATATCTTTTACTGCCTCTTGTCATAGTTTGCTTTAAATAACCTAAATCTGTATGTATTAAGTTAAGTAACTCAGTTTCTCTTTGTATAGAAAATTGAGATTTTTTAGTTAACTTAATTTCTGCACAAATTTCACAATTATTTAAAAATTATTTTTAATTTTTGAAATTAAACCAAGTGTTTGCATTTTCCTTAAATAAGATTTACTAACATGTCATAATCGAGCACACCAAACATCAAAAGAATCAATCATAAAAACAGGTAAGTAAGCTTAAGATGATGCATTTTCATTCATATCAACAACATTAAGAACAAACAACCCCTAAGTACAGTAATCATTTCCCATAAATATATTATTTTTTGTCATCACAATCTTATCAAATTCGAATGACACTTTAATCCTAGTTTTGCTCAATAGAACTACAGAAATCAAATTAGCTCTAACATCAAGCACATAAAGGACATCATTAAGGAACAGAGTCTTTTCGGATGTGAGTTTCAGTTCAACATTTCCTTTTCCTAAAACTTTTGCAGTTCGAGAATTAGCAAGATAGATTTTGTCTTCTCTTTCCTTAATCGGATTATAGGAGGAAAACTTCTCATGGTTAGCACATATGTGCCTGGTAACTCCAGAGTCTACCACTCATTTCTTCACATCCGACACAAGGAGAGCTTGAGAAATGACCGCAGCTATGATATCTTCATCTCCTTGAACCAGGTTGGCTTTAGGAGGATTGTCATTTCTAGTTCTCTTCCTGCACTAAGCAGTATGGTGGCCTGGTTTTCCACAAACATAACAACAACCTTTCTTTTTGAACTTGGGGTTTGTATTTTTGGGTTTGTACTCAGGTTTTATTTTAGAATCGTACCTCTTACCATGCAGCTTTGCCTCGATTAGATTTGCTCTTAAATTCATCTCCTTGCCTTTTGCAGCTTGCATCTCTTTTCGATTAGTGTCCTCAATAATGATTTGGGTAATCAGGTCTGACAGTGACAATTGTTTTTGTTTTTGTTTCATCTATTGCTTATAGTCCTTCCAAGATTCTGGCAGCTTCTCGATCATTACTCTAGTAACAAACTCATTAGGGAGGTTGATTTTTTCAGCATGCAACTTCTCCAGCAGTTTGTGATATTCAATAATTTGGAGTTTGATATCTTTGTTTTCGGTCATCTCCTATCTATAGTAATTTTCAACAACGAACTTTTGCTTCCCAACATCTTCAGTAGTGTACTTGGCATTTAGTGATTTCCAAATCTTGCTAGCTTCTTTATACACATAGTACACATCGAAGAGATTATTAGATAGGGTGTTAATAATGGTATTCTTACATATCTTGTTGGCATAATCCCAAGCATTCCTTTGATTTTGATCAACATCTGATGAAGGCTCGATTGTGTGAGTGCAGCAGCAACTTCATGTAAGTCAAGGATAAAATAAACACGTTGTTGCCACCTCTTAAAATGATTCCCATCAAAGAGCTCAATTTTTGAGACATCTGGTGGTGGTCTTGAAAGCGACAACAACAATGGAGCAAAGTGACTAGCATTCACGATAGCACTTGCAGGACCATTAGAAACACCAGCATTGCTCTTTTGTGACTCCATAACTCTTAAGATTGTTAGCTACACAAGTAGAAAAAATTAGGAATAATAGATCTGAGTCGTGTCAGGGACACTGTCCTGAAAAGTTACTCCATCATTGAACGAAACTCTCTATGATTAATCAAATCCTTCTGCGTAATTCGTAGGGAACAAAATTGCGAATATATAAAACTCAGAATTAGAAAACCTCAGGAGAAAGAAGAAAGGAAACATCTAGGATGTCAAAGCGGTGGTGCATTGAAGACTGAGCTCGACCCCTTTATTTATAACCATAAGTTACCAAAGTCCTTTCCTATTTGAGTAATGTGGGACTTCATCATTTATTTTCCTCTCTTATTTGAGCAATATGGGACTTCATTATTTTCTTCTCTCTTTTGACACACACACACATGCTCCAACACTTCCTTCACATTCGCCATAATCTACTAATCAGGGGCTGATTTGGGTTTTTAAAGGGGGAATGGGTGAGACAAGTAAGGGTGGGGTTGAAGGGGTTTACGTTTGGATTGTCTGTAATAGCAAACACAATTAAAATTTTTAAAATATAATTTTTTATCATCATCAAAAGTTTTCTCATCATTCTTATAATTTTTAAATATCTTATATCTATTTTTAACCTTAAAAAAAGCGATATCATTTTTCCCACGATAGGATTGTCTGCAATAAATTTGTTGCTATAGATGATCCAAATGTAAGGGGTTTGTTGTTTGTGTATGTTATAAAATATATAATATAAAATGTTATATAATATACATAATATATAATTTATATAACAAACGTTATATATATATATATTATGTAAAATAAATATGAAATATTATACTTTTTATGTATAATAAATATAATATTATTTAATTTTTACTACAAAATATTAAAATACAATTAATAATAATAAATTTATAAATTATGATTTTAAAGATAAATTTGTATTTTTAATTATAAATGTAATAAATATAATATATTAATAATATTTTTAACAAAAGTTTAATAACAATGAATAAATTAAAAATTTTAATATTAGATACTTATTATTGAATCTTTATGCATACTATTAATATATTAGATTTCTATCTAAAAAAATCTTTAAAGCAAATAATAATATGTTAGATTTTTAAATTTTAGATTTTTATATTTAAAATCTTTTTAAAACACATCTTTTTTTCTTTTGGGGTTGAATATTTAATGCAAAAACCAATTTGAAGTTGATATGAGGAGGTCCTTTCCTTGGGATTAAAGAGGTTTGTGATTATTGTTGGGCCAAATTTCATTAAAAAGTTAAAAATTAAAATGTTATCCAATTATAATTAACCATAACAAATTATCTAGATACCATGATAACAACGATATATTATTTTTAAAGAATTTTAGATATAACTAATTTTAGTTTTAAAAATCTAGAATTTATTATTTTTTAAAAAAATTAAATATACATATATATATATAAAAGATGTTTAATGCTTCAATAATAAACATCTAACACACATACACATTAAGCCCCCTAATTGTCCTACCCTATTCCCTCCCGTCCTCAAAAAAAGAAATAGTACGTTATCGAGAACATAGGTATTAATTAAAAAAGAAATCTTTTTTGAAAGCGGATAGATTTTCTTTGAGTTTTTTTAATAAATTTTTTATAGCTTTGTATATGTGCCAAATTACCATGTATTTTGACTTCCATCAAAAATGAAAAAACCTACACCCCACTAAGGTTTTGGACCCATCTAAAGTTGGCCCAGGTTTAAAGGGTATAAGTATTGGGCCACCCCGTTGAATCTGACCTTTTTTTTTTTTCACTTTATCTATCTATAGACAGCAATTTGCCTTTATGCCCATGGACTGCCGATTTATATTGCTCTACATTTATATTTTCCTAATTTTTAAAATTTGTTTAACTAAATTATTATTTTAGTTCGTTAATTAATTAATTTGTTTCAATTTTAATTTATTTTTAAATTTAGGTTTATGTTATAATTATATTTTTTTAAAATATTCATTAAATATTATTTTGAAATATTAAAGTAATTAAAAAATTATTTTAAAAATTTTTTAAAAAGTGAAAAAACCTACACCCCACTAAGGTTTTGGACCCATCTAAAGTTGGCCCAGGTTTAAAGGGTATAAGTATTGGGCCACCCCCTTGAATCTGACCTTTTTTTTTCGTTTTTTTTACTTTATCTATCCATATACAGCAATTTGCCTTTATGCCCATGGACTGCCGATTTATATTGCTCTATATTTATATTTTCCTAATTTTTAAAATTTGTTTAACTAAATTATTATTTTAGTTCGTTAATTAATTTATTTGTTTCAATTTTAATTTATTTTTAAATTTAGGTTTATTTTATAATTATCTTTTTTTAAAATATTCATTAAATATTATTTTGAAATATTAAAGTAATTAAAAAATTATTTTCAATTTTTTTTTAAAAGTGAAAGAACTGTTTTAAAATATGAAATAAATTTAATGAATTAATATAATACGAATTAAAAATTAAGAAATTAAATTATAAAAAATTAAAAATTAAAAACTAAATTAAAACACGTAAGCTGGGAGACCAAGATGATAATTAACACTTTTTCTTGGGGGTTTTTTATGTGAGCTGTGATTCGTCAAACATTAAACACAAACCGCACACGCCGTTCAAAACTCAAAAATAAAAGTCGTTTCCGTTGAACGGCAGCTGACGTCACCGCCGGTCACAATGCACGGCAAAGGCCAATTGCTGCTCCCTTTGCCCTTCACGAGTCCGCATCCGATGCTTCGCCTCCCACCCAAATCCCTACTCCTCCGTTTTTATGCAATCCGCATCTTCATTTCCGCCGTGCCTTTCCATCTTCCTGTCCCGACCCGGATTCCACCATGAACCGCTCGAACCCGAATCGGTCCCGTCACGTTGGCAGTGGAGGCGGCAGAGAGGATTGTTGGAGCGATGGTGCCACCGAGACATTGATCGAGGCCTGGGGTGACCGCTATATCCAGCTCAACCGTGGTAACCTCCGTCAGAAGGACTGGAACGATGTCGCTGATGCCGTTAACGCCCGTGAAGATGGTGTCAAGCCTCACAAGACCGACGTTCAGTGCAAATACAGGATTGACACGCTCAAGAAGAAGTATAAGGTCGAAAAGTCGAAGCCGCCTCCGTCCAAGTGGGCCTTCTATCATCGTCTTGATTATGTGATCGGATCTAACGCCGTCAATGACAAGAAATCCACGATCGTTACTGCAACCGTAAAATCCTCAAAGTCAAGAGTCAGCCCAACTCCGATGGTTGTGTCAGCTCCGGTGCTCTATTCGGGTGGGTCTTCGAAGCTGGATTCCGGTTGTGGGACTGTGGCGAGTTCACTCGGGGATGATGATGAGGACGATGATATGGGGTTTGATGGGAGAAGAGTGAGGAAGCAAAGGTTAGAGACGGTAGATTTTTCTGAAGGGGCTGCGTTCAGGGAATTGGCGAGGGCGATTCTCAAGTTTGGGGAAATTTATGAGAGAGTCGAGAGCTCAAAGCAGCAGCAAATGATGGAATTGGAGAAGCAGAGAATGGAGTTTACTAAGGATCTCGAGTTTCAAAGATTGAATATGTTCATGGATACTCAATTGGAGGTTGAGAGAATGAAACGCCCCAAGTATGCCACCACCTCAGGTTAGTTTCCATGCTGTATTTTTGCTTAACGTCCATATATTTACTTGTCTAGATTTCACTCATCTGTTCGATTCTTTCATTTTTAAAATTTGGAAATTTATAGGAGATGATAATTAAACACTTGTTACTCTTTGTGGGAGAAAACATATGCATCAGACATAGTTGAAAGTATGAAATCCGACCATTTAGAAGGCAAATACTGTTGACAGCATCTCCACTGCACTGCAATGGTGCTGATTACTTGCTTAATTTGAGTTTGTAGTTTAATTATTTAGGGTAAAAGCTTTGGCTAGTCATGAGAAGCACCGGGGAAATGGGAAAATTTTTGCCCAATTCATTCTTATTTCACCAACACGTTGATATTTGAATTGATGAACTTTCTCGCTGCTATATGCCTATGAATGTAGTGAAAGATGTCTTTCCTCAACTTGAAAATAATCACGTGGCGTTGCATTGTTAATGTTGTTCACATTATATATGTCAACACAAGTCAGATCTAGAAGTTTGTAAGTGCTGCCAGATATAAGAAAGTTCTGTTGTCAGGAGTATAAGTATCTCTAAACTTAGTGCTCTGCATTTACATTTTATGGCTGTTGTGAACTTCTTTAATCTTCCATTTCCTTTTATGGCTTGGTTATGTTGGTGAACAAGTACATTGAGGTGATTTTCATGATACGAGGATCATCGCTTTCTGCCTTCATTTTTCATATTTGTTTTACTATTGTTTTGATGTCTTCTTACTTGAAGGCCATCCAACATGCATTCTCTGTTTGTCTGCCTAATGGTTGTAACACTCTCCTGAAGCGCAAATTACTTGCTGAGTGGGGTTTGAGTCCAAATATTAATGGCGGGCAATGGTCATTCTCTTCTATTCATTTTTTACAATACTCCTTTGAACCTTAGTATGTCTTCCATCTCTGAGCTCAACTAGATAGTGCAGCAAACTGTATTTGCAAGTATACCTCGTTTTAACCTCTATATACTACCAGCTAACTAATGTGGCAAGTTTAGAGCTCAACCATGAGTTTTGGTCTAAAAGGCTTAAAAGCAAACGAAGCCAAAGAGAATATAGGTAGATTGTTACAATTATTTGACTTGTCAATTGTCATACTTGAGCTGCATTTATGAGTCTCGATCAAGTTGTCATCATTCTACAGTCGAGTTCAATCACCTTCATTTTGGCTAGCCTATCTAATCAACATTTGAGATGCTCCACATAGTATATATGGGTTAAATGTAGTCTTTGCTAGGATTAATTAGAGTGAAGAACTCAAGCAACAAGCTACCTCTTAAGTGATTCTTACTGCTTTACTTGATCCTTATAAAAATAAAAAATGGTGTTGCATACACTATGTTTTTTCCTTTTCTGTTTCCCAGTGTTCAATTGATCCGCATAAGCTGTGCAGATCCAATATCATCTCTTGTGATACGTTGCTAAAGTTGCTGTACTCATCAATTTCTTTCTCACAAGAATTGTGCTTATCTTGAAACAGGGAAGAAGATGTAACTTGAAATTCAATGAACTTTGACAGTGTTAGAACTATGGCACAGTTTGGAAACCTATACTCTATGGAAGCCAAACTTGGATCTGACTCTACGAGCATGTCCTTCCTGGCAGTTTGGTCGTATTTTCAAATTCAAAGATTTTTCCTGTATATTATATCCATTGTTGTATCTTTCTTTTGTTCCTCGCTTTTTCTGTTTTTAATACTTATTTCCTTCCGGGTTTATAATGAGTTGACATTAACACATTTTACTGTAATTGTATGGTGCTGAGATGTGATGTACCACTACCAACTGCATTCTTTCAAAGCTTGTATTTTCGCTTGTGTTACGTGATGATGATAGATGCAGCTTGTAAAAAAACCTTATTCTTTACACGTATCTAAGTCACCTGAACCAAAACTGTCAAGGGCTGTCGCACGATAAAGCTAAAAGGCGCTGTAGTTACCGTAAGCTGGATGGCCAAAACTGGTCTGAATGCTTTTGAGCTTTTTTCTTCATATGACAATATACATCACGAATGAAGCACGACATGGACCCATAGCTATGGCCTTTCCTGCGTAAGAATTCATGCTGGTACTGGGAGTATGCTTAGGTATTCATCAAGCATTTACGTCTATGCAGTTCCTGAAATTGTTAAATTGAACACTGACAGCCTAACTTATTATCTATCAATTATACTGAAAGATTTAAATTATTAAGTGAAAAGTCAATTATAGTTTAAATTAACATTTGATACACCCCTTTTTGGGTTTAATATGTAAAGTCAATTAGGGTGAGTTCAGATGGGGCAGCTACAGTTGCATACCATTTTGTTATTGACTCAACTATGTTCAAAGCAACAACTTATGGTGTCGGGGATGATTCATTTAGCTTAAATATTTGGAATTATTTTTGGGCCATTGATTGTTGGCAATAGCACATGCTAATATAGACCAAGAACCTGTTTGGTCTTGGCGTTATTCTTTGGATTCCCATTAGACGATAAAGTTCGAGGGCCATTTAGGGGTTTGGTACTTGGAGAAGATCATAGTGGGTGCTCCATAACATTATGGTCAGACCCACTGTCTTTGGCAGCAATCGTTGAGATAAGCAAAGAATCAACTAGCTAGCAATGTTGCTTTCTTTGTACTCACACATTTCAGTGATGACGATGAATGCATAGCCTGATCTGGTCTCCACCGCCAAATGGATCAGGATTCAGAACTAGAAGGCGACTCTGAACTTCACAATTGGAAACTTCTTTTTTTTTTTTTTCTCTGCCTCTCAAGGCATGAATGGGTCGTGTCTTTACTTATGAACATAAGTGGTAAGGGATCGGAATTCAGAGAAGAAAAAGATTGATTTTAATATGCATCTAAGATCAGATGTCAATTGCCATTTGCCAAGTTAGGCGAGAGAAACACTAACAGTAATATATCTATATGAATTCAAAAGCCAAACCAAAAAGGTTAAGATTCCCATCATTTTCCGGCAGTTCCTAATTCCTAGAGCAATATAAAACCTGTTTGTTCAGGGTTTTACCTTGGACTGAATCATTCATCGGGTTCTTATTTATTAGGCATATACATATACAACAGGGTCCCTGCTTCTACAATTACAATCATGAGAGTGGATATCATAATCAACATCAAAATATATATGGGATTTGAATAAAATCATCCACCGTCTCATTTCGAGTAAATAATGGAGACGAAGTGCTATGGCAGAAGCTATCACTGAAATCACAGCAAGTAGAAAAGTCAAAGTCGGGGAAGGGAGGCAAGCTAACACTAGCATTCAAAAAATCAGTGGAAGGGGTTGTAGTAGAAGTAACAGCAGCAGCAGCAGCAGCATAACGAGCAAGACGAGCCTTCGCAATGGCCAAGTCATGTTGAAGCTCCACCATCTTCCTTTGCAATAGAGCTATGGCTCCAATGCATCCGTACACGGGGTCTTTGAGCCTTGCCTCTGCCTCGTACGCCAGCGAATTCACCGTGTCCTCTCTCTGTTCTTCTGGCACTTCTACAAGGATCTTGCTTACGTTGCTGGCTCCGAACACCTTGTGGACTTTCGCGAATTTCTTACACTCATCGGACCGAAAGTACGGTGCAAATATACAATTGGGTGTGCATCTTCTCTTCAATAACTTGCACGCTGCACAGGAAGAGCTCGAACGGGGCTCATAGCTCTTCATGGCTTTCATTTACATCCACTTTCTTGAAATGCTCTATCCTCAATCCCTCCCCTCACAAATAAATACATGCTCCTGTCTACATACAGTTCCTCTATATCTATTTGAGGCCTCTCTCACGCCTAGGCCTATTAGCTCAGTTGGTTAGAGCGTCGTGCTAATAACGCGAAGGTCGCAGGTTCGAGACCCACATGGGCCATTATTGGAGGTACAAGAGTATTTTTCTAATTTTTAATTTATGAATATTTAGGTAGTTATAAATTTGACATTCATTGAAACTGGGAGTGCAGGGGGGGGTCCAAATAACTGATTCATGTGGACAAAAGGGGGATGTGTTGGCTGTTTTCAAGTCAGACATGATAGTTCATGAATAAAGGTGGGATATTTTGATGGTTGAAGAAAAGAAATGTTGGCAATAAAAGTAAAAATTATCCCTTTGGCAGAGAGATATGGTTGCAAGAAGAGAACCAATAGGATCAAAATGAGTACTTTAGGTGTAGTTTGGAATCTCCGGTACAGCATAGTGGAGCCAAACGAAAAGCTCTTGGGCATGCTTTGTGCTTTTTATCATTTTAGATCTTTTCTTTTCTTCTCTTTTCTTTTCTTTTTCCAATTATAGTTGCTTTCTGAGAACTCAAGTTTGAAATTGGAAGTTTAAGAAGACATATGGGAACAAAATCAGGGCATGTCATATTTAACCAAATCAAAACATCTCCCAGACATGTATAGTAATAGTAGCCTACCTAAAAGAGCTAGGTAGATTCTGATAATCAGTTTTTGTTTCTCTAGTTCCCGTAAGCCCTAGGTATCAATCTGTGGAAGTTTCGACATTAGATTCTTAAATTTTATTTTATTTTTTCCAATTTTCAAACTCTTTGAAAAAGAAGAACTAATAACTCTTTCCACTATTGACATTTTCTCCCCGAAATAGTGTCACTAGCATTTTGCACTAAATAATTTTTGAAAATATTATGTCAAACATGAAGGTATTAATGATTTGTAAAGTTTTTTGTGACTTGTTTATTTTTCAATAAATAAAAGTATACGGGGAATGAAGAAAAAGAAATTAGGTAGACAAAAAGTTGCATGAACTATAAGATAATTCACAATTATTGTTTTAATGCACTTTTTATTGTGTTGAGATTAAAAAAGTTATTCTTAAAACTTTACTTAGCCCTTTGTATCATTTATTTAGTATGATATTCACGTTCAACTTGGGTTGTTAGATATGAATTTTTTTTGGGATTCACTGCCTTCTGGTCGTAACATGGTATAAACTTTAGTTCTCATTAAGAATATTATTGAATCAACTTATCATAATCGCATTCTTAGAGTAAAAATAAAAGCTGTCACCACATAATTAAGAATGATATATTATCTTTAACATACCAGTTGACACCAAAATTAATGCTTAAAATTTGAATAATAGAATTATAGTACTGATAATTTGATTTAATATTATATATGCGTATTTCATTCCTTTTACTTGGAATATAATAACTTCAGTTGAATAACTCATATGAACATTAGAAGAAAATTACAAACTAGACAAGTAAAATCGGCAACACAACTACAAAACTTGAAATTTCCAATGAAATGAATCAGCAGATTTTAATTTCATGACGTATTTTTTCGAGTGGAAAAAGAGAAGATAATTGAAGGCAACTTTTTACCCTTTTGTTGTTATTGGGTGTGGCCATCATAAGAGGGGGAAGATAAATGTCACCTCAAACGCTTGGTGGGAGAGAGTGGAAAAGGATGGAAGATGATAATGCATCCTCCAACTACGAGATCCCACTTGTTTAATGCTCGTCGTTTTCCTTTCAGATGGCAAGGCCGCTTCCTTACGCGCCCTTCAATTCAGCCTCACCTTCCAGGTTTAGATCAACGGTGAGTGAAGCACACGCGCAACCAAGGAACATGGAAATGGGCCGGCCCAGCAATGATAGGAGGTGGTGAGGCCCACTTTGCTCTCTTCTATTTATTTTTCTTTATTTTCTTTTTTTTTTTGGTTAAATGTGACTTACGGAATTTAAAGATGTGTTTGGCTTGTACTTTTATCACGAGCCAGGTTTCATTAAAAATAAGCTGGGCTTTTCCAAAAAGTTGATTACCAAAATAGGTTTGGGTTTGGCCTAAATTTTCTTCTTCCAAACCTGGGTCAACCTGACTTGAAAGAAAATAAAAAGATCCAACTTAATGTTTTTCGTTTTTTGTGCAAAAGATATTTTAAATTTAAATAATATTATCTATTTTTTATATTTATCTTTTACTTTAAATTTGCTAAAAATTTATAATATTTCACTTAAATGCAAAAAATATTTTACTAATCTAATTCTTATAATGCACTCTTAGAATTTAATTTAAAAAAAAAATAAAAAGATTAAAAATTAAGTTAAAAACTATAATTTAAGAAATAAAAAATTACTAAATATAAATAAGTAATTTATGAACTTCATACCAATGCAATCTTTTGAAAATTTATACTGAGTTAAAAAATAAAAATGAATAATTCTTCCTTAAGTTTTAAATAAAAACACTTAGATGTAAGTAAATAAAAAAGATAATATTAACATATGAAACATTATGAATTGAAATTTTGTTAACAATATATTAAAGAGAAAATTGGTTCAAGCCTTCAATCAAGCTATGCTTTTTAAAAGAACAAAAAAAAAAACTTGAGAACGAAAAAAATGGACTTTTCTAAACAAGCTCATTTTTTAATTAGATTATTTTTAGTTTATATTCATTTTTTAATACTAAACCTATTAAGTTGAGTAAGTTTTTAGACTGATGATTACGTCTAATTTGGCCGTCTTAAACTTTTTAGGAGCTCAAATGTAGGATAACCATCTGTGGCCACTGGCCAGTTTTGAAATGATTTGGTTGAGTGCATCACCCAAAATTCCCTCTCTCCCTCTATTTATTTTATTCATTTTTTTTTCTATATTCACTCATGATTTACTACTAGCAATGCTTATTTTATCACATTTATACATATTCTAATTAAAATGAATTATACTAATCTCTCTTAGGGTTTGATTTGACTAAATTACATATAATATCTTTTCTTTGTTTCAAAAATTACATTGAACTCTCTTCACATTTCGTATATATTGCAAAAAATTCTACTTAATTTACTTTCTCTCAATAAAATGTACTTTATACATAATTTGCATTCTTTCTAGACACAAATTTACCTAATTTTATTTATAGTTATATTAAGAATAAAATTAATATTTTATATTGTGCAAAAAGTTAATTCATTAATATAAAATAAATTAAAAGAAAAATTTTTACTATATATATATCAATATTAGGAGAGTTCGATGTAACTTTTAAAATAAAAAGCTATCAACTCAATTAAAATAAACATATATTTATTATAATTCATTTTATTAAAAAAATTTAAGTAATCTTTATTTGTAAGAAAATAGATAGATTAAGTCAATTATAAATAAATATATAATAATATTTTTTTTAATAATTCATATTTAATATACTTATACCGGCGACTCATGATTTACTTACTATGATTTACATATAAATTGAATCTAATAATCCATGTAAAACTAAAGCATTCATTACATCCATTCGAGACAGACAGAGTGGAGGGGTGAGAAAGAATTGGTACATCGGAAAGGCAGCCCAAGTAGGGAAAGGAGTGGGCTAAAGAGTTGGTGAGTGTAGGGTAGGGACTATATTTATGGATCATGGATCACACTGTTGACCAAAACAACAGATAAAAGCATTTCACTTAATGCATAACCTAATGGAAGCACAGCTGAAAATGACAGCAGAAGAGGGGGCGTGGAGGTTGTCTTCCGCAAGGGAACCAACCACTTTTTTTTATAATTTTATTTTTGAAAATCTGCTTTATTCCATCCAGATAAGATAATGTTCATTGTGTTTGCGCCAGGCCTGTCTGAAACCAAGTTGGTAGGACATCTATTGCTTTTTTCAATATTGAGTTTGGCCCATGAGGATGGCTACTGGGCTTTTGTATGGGCTTAAACAACAGCACCATAATCTGCAAAGAGCAAAGGAGGTTGTAAATATGCAATGGCATGATGACGTTGAGGCCTTATTATATTAGCTGCATAAAAGTTGACTTTCCTCTCCTCCTTTCCGAGTCTTTAGGAGCCGTCTTACAAAAGCAAGGGTTTTGCTTTTGAGGATAATTTAGGTTCAGTGATTTTAGATTAACTGAAATTTCTTGGAAAGGTTCGGGTTGGAGAGTGGGGGGTCTGGGGACCAAGAATTAGCTTTTAAAATTACTGAGAATTAGATTAAGAAAATCTGGTATTAGAATAGGGTTCAAAGCTGATATTCTAAAAGGCCAAGGAGCAAGAGATGATAGAATTTGATTCAGTGGACAAAGTTGAAACAGGTTACTTCTTGTTTCATCGTCATAGAAAGAGGTGGCCTCTGCTGCATACAATAATGTTTATCAATCTCTGTCAAACGTGCACCAAATATAAAATAATGATTGACCAGTTCAAATGTAAACCCAGCATATTAGCTTCACTGCTCTTATGATGATTGTAAAGAGCCTTAAAAGAAGTGGAGTGGTAATAGCAGACGGTCTATTTAGAAACGTTCAACAATTGTTAGAAAGGTTAGGCTTCTAATAAAATC
Source organism: Erythrophleum fordii (assembly GCA_032878935.1). Classification (NCBI taxonomy): domain Eukaryota; kingdom Viridiplantae; phylum Streptophyta; class Magnoliopsida; order Fabales; family Fabaceae; genus Erythrophleum; species Erythrophleum fordii. The sequence goes on from JAVQMF010000058.1 coordinate 2,093,161, forward strand.
CATGATTTCATTATGATATGATGCTTAATAGAGCCACTTTCTATTGGCCTGATTGCAGATTGACCATTTGAATATTTTTACGGTTGGCTGGTTACCACTTGCAGCATTTAAAATAAATTAACTAGAAATAGTACTTCTCTTTGCCCTTAATGATGAATCCTGGGGCACAAGGACTGCTAATTGATGTTGCATTGTCAAAAGCCAAGATTCTTAATGACCGTTAGGAACAATAAGTGAATTTGCCCACGTCAGGCATTTTGGAATCCAAATATGTACTGAAACTTGTTTCTCAACCCAAGATTACAAAGGTATTTAAAAGTATAGCTTTGAGATCGCAATCAGAAATATCGTATTAAAAGAAGTGATCATAGTTCGTATAGCATCGGTTTTATTTTTCAAGATTAAAGCGAGTTTAATGTAATTGAAAAAAAAGTTTGTAACAAGACAGAAAATAGGACAGTTTTGATTCTAGGTTTCCAAGAGTCATACTGTTTTAATTAATTCTAAATGTTCATACAACGACTAATGAAGAAAACAAAATGGTTTATATCTCGTTCAAGTGCTGTTGGACTGTATATATATATATACATATCAAATACCAAGTTGCACTGAAAAAAGATTAATAAATAAATATTTGGAAATCTCATCAGCCAAACCACAGGGCCTTCTAATAAGATGTTCAAATATGGATATAAAAACCATCTCAACTCTCAAAGGATAGAACAGTTGAAAATCAAGTTTGACAAAGGCTCATTGATTAACTATTATTCATTTTTGAATAAAATACTATAACTAATTGCAGAAGGCAGGAAAACCCTCCAAATGGCAGCAGCCCAGAAACGCTTCTTTTCTTCTCCAATACGCTTCCTCTTGTCTTTATTATCTAAAGCACAAACAGAAAGAGCCAAGATCCCATGCAATTAATTTAATAGCTCGTCTCGTTGACCATTAGTTTAATTCTATTCCAATAATAATAGAGACAAGAAACCAAAAAAAAAAAAACCTTCAGAAGATCTGGAGTTATCCAATTACTTGCAGGAAGCCAATCTTGTCAACCATACATAGGTGTACAAAAACATGCTCATACTGTGACTGTGAGAATCACAATGGACGAATCATCTCTATCAGCGATGATGATCTTCTCAGGCTTTTTGCCAACTGGATCATTGTTAGATTCGTTGATTCACATATCTAATGAAGTTGCCTCCATGGAAAAGTTCCCTTTTGTTCAATTCAGGAATATTTCATCCATGACCAGGAGGGTGAAGCTTCTTTCTTCTCTGTTCGAGGAGATTCACGAAACAGATACCCCACTTCCTCCTTCCTCAATCCTGTGTTTCACAGAGCTCTTCTCTGTGATCAGAAGAGTGAAGCTTTTGATCCAAGACTGCAAGGAAAGCAGCTCTCTCTGGGGTCTCATACAGTTGGAGTTTATTTCCAATCAATTCTATGTGCTTGTAAAGGAGATGGGAAGGGCTCTAGATATCCTTCCTCTGAGCTTGCTCAGTATAACAGCTGATATAAGAGAGCAAGTGGAACTTCTGCACAAGCAAGCAAAGGGGGTTGAGTTGTTCATTGATCCTCGTGAGCTTCAACGAAGAGAGCAGCTTCTGCATGCAATGACCAACAATAATCTACAGAACAAGAAGAACATGGGATTTATTGAGTTTGGGAAAGTGCAAGAAATATTAAGCACCATTGGTTTGAGAACCCCATCAGATTATGATAGAGAAATATTAAAGCTAGAGGCTGAGGCTCAGAATCAGGCAGGCACAGGAGGATTAATCGTTGTGTCCAATATAAACAATCTCATATCTCTGGTTACCTATTCCAAAGCCATGATATTTAGAGATGGAGAAAACGAAATTGATAAAGACTATAAGCCTGCAGTGTCCGCATTTACATATAAAGACTCTGATATTTCTTCTTCTTCATCTTCTTCTCAGTTGACAGCGCCAGTACCTAATGTTCCTGACGAATTCCGATGCCCAATTTCACTTGATTTAATGAGAGACCCAGTGATTGTATCATCTGGGCATACTTATGATCGAATTTCAATTGCACAATGGATAAACTCTGGGCATCACACTTGCCCAAAAAGTGGGCAAAGATTAATCCACACTGCTCTCATACCCAACTATGCATTGAAGAGTCTTATCCAGCAATGGTGCTATGAGAACAACGTAAAAGCGAATGAGTCGACATCATCTTCTTCCTCGACCTCGGAGAATCCCAACAGCAAGGACAACTCGAACGAGAATGCCATCGATCATATTTCTGCCAACAAAGCAGCCATAGATGCTGTCAAAATGAGAGCAGAATTTCTAGTGGGAAAATTGGCAACTGGGTCAGCTGAAATCCAAAGGCAGGCTGCTTATGAGCTTCGGTTACTAGCAAAAACTGGGATGAATAATCGAAGAATCATCGCTGAGGCAGGGGCAATTCCGTTTCTGGTGACCTTACTAGGATCTCATGATCCAAGAATCCAGGAACACGCCGTCACAGCATTGTTTAACCTTTCCATCTTTAACAATAACAAGGTTTTGATCGTGGCAGCAGGAGCAGTGGACAACACAGTAGAAGTGCTTGAATCAGGAAAAACAATGGAGGCAAGAGAAAATGCAGCTGCAGCAATCTTTAGCTTGACTATGGTTGATGATTGTAAGGTAGAAATTGGAGCTCGTCCAAGGGCCATACCTGCATTAGTAGGACTCTTGAGAGAGGGCACTCCTATTGGGAAAAGAGATGCTGCTACTGCCATTTTCAATCTTGCAGTTTACAACCCTAACAAGGCGAGAATTGTTAATGCTGGGGCTGTTCCTTTGCTTATTGACTTGCTTATGGATGACAAGGCTGGGATCACAGATGATTCTTTGGCTGTGCTTGCTTTGCTTCTGGGTTGCTCTGAAGGTTTGGAAGAGATAAGGAATAGTAGAGTGTTGGTGCCTCTTCTGATTGATCTTCTGAGGCTTGGGTCACCCAAAGGGAAGGAGAATTCTATAAGTCTTTTGCTGGGGTTATGCAAAGAAGAAGGTGAGGTTGTGGCAAAGAGGCTGTTGGCAAATCCACGAAGCATTCTTTCTCTTCAAAGCTTGGCTGCTGATGGTTCTTTAAGAGCTCGAAGGAAGGCCGATGCTTTGCTTAGACTGCTCAATAGGTGCTGCTCTCAACCTCATCATTCTGTTTGATAGCAGGGAGTGGATTGGTATTTAGATATATATGCGGAGCTGTATATTTTGTGAAATTGTATACATGAAAAAGGTGTTCATTTGTTTTTGCAATTTGATGTCCAAAGCCTCGAGCTTTGTCCAATAATTGCTGTTTAGGAAATAATCCCAGGTTGATTTAATTATGATTGGAGAAAATGCATATTATAGTCTTTAGAGAACGAAAAATTTGATTTAAACTTTCCTGTATAAGACTTCTAACTTCTGAGATAGATACGTGCAACAAAGTATTCTGTTAGCATCCCCAGCCCAAGCCCTATTAGTTATTGTTAAATACTTTTACTGTGTTATCTACACGAGTGTCAATTCGTACAAGACAGGCGGCAACTCGTTAAATCTTAAGGGGATGCAGGGGGGAGAACAGATTCCAGATCCAGAATGCATACTCGTTGCTTTTGAAAATTATGATCCGAAGACATATCCCAATAAATGAATCACAATTCAAGCCCATTGAAGTAGGCTATAGGTACTTTTTAAGTGGAAAGTAGATGCAGAAGAAAGAAAATGGGCCAAAATAATAGAAAAACAAGATAATAGCAGTGATTTGTGCAAGTGGATATTTGGAGGGTCTCCAAAGTAAGGCATATCTTAATAACTACTGCAGAGGCCTGCCGCTAATGAATATATCTATATCTCACTGTCCAAACTCCATCTCAATTATACAATGTTAGTAACATGAAAAACTCAGAAAGAGAAACAAACTACTAAAAAAAAAAAAAGAAAGGAGAGAGAGAGAGAGAGACCGATTTTACATTACTGTATTACCATTATGAACAACTAGAAGTGAGGAAGGTTCAACTTCTGTTCAACCTGCCACTTCCATGTGATAAAGAAATATTAGGGTGAGCTTCGATACCAGCTGTGAACCATGATTCACGTAACATGGTATCTTACCCCGTTAGCAGTCTACGATTCTACCAATGCCAGCTGAATATGAGTCCCTACTATCTTGTAATCCCAGTGCCAGCTTCCACTGTCCATCACACTCTGTTCAATAGGATCTAACTGAGTTGCTAAACCTGAATTAATAAAAACCGCAAGTGATGAACTTGAATCACCGCATTCTGTGTCTAAAAAGAAAGATAAGGGAAAGAAAAGGAGGAAGATTATGATAATGTTTTTGTATGATCTATTCAGACCAAAATGTCTTTCACCAGACAGAAAAGAAACCAGGACATACTTAAGGTACAAGATTTATATTCGCATAATGAGGACAAAACTATAGCATATATTTCTCCACGAAAGTCAATTTATGATGGAATAATTACATATCAAGTGGACATGCTATCAAACAGAAGTTTCAAAAGTTCGAGAGACCTGTGCTTCCTGGAGTGATCTTCAGTTTGTAGCCATCTGGAACTTCAAATACATGATTTCCCTTTATCAGTAAGATGAAAACAAAAGAAGCCTGTTAGTTGCTAGTATATGTGTACAATCAACCAAAATAGGGATTTATTTGATTATATAGGTTAGGTAAACAGAAGAGGGATTTATTAAGGATAGCTAGTGAGTCAGCTTAATGGTTGAGAAACTGCAAGTCTGCAACCTCATAAAAACTCTGAAGAGAGAATTCCTTTTGGTATAAACTTAACAAAAAAATTGTTATCTAGAGGTTTTTTACACATTTATCTCCATCCAGGCAACGTGGATTCCTTGGTACCTTAGATATTTAATTAGATGTGTGGGCTTCAAATGCAGGTTTTAAAGTATTATACTGGTAACCAAGATCCTTTCAGGGCAAATGATCTCAACAACAGGTATGTTGTAACTTTTAGAAGAGGGGTAATCTGGCATTTCAATGTCAGATGCTTTAACAACTTTCATATTATGTCAATTTCTGAATATTTTTAATTACTAATATGACAAACATGGAGATATTAGATGTTCATGTATCTAAGATATATAGGAATTAATGTACCACACATCTCCATATATTATAATGTCTGCCCACACTAACTGTGGCTGCCCAGGCAGAGAATGAACCATATAGTGTCCAGTAATACCTGGACATTGTCATTCATATCCCTATACTGGCACCTTTCTTTCATAAGAAAATGGTGTGAGATATTTTGATGGGCACCTAAGCAAGATGGGGAACCTTCCTCCAAAAACTAATTATTGAGGTAGGAGAACCATCCTACTTAAATACCCCATTGAATATCCCGTACCATTCAATTTGAAACTTTAGCATCCCATATTACTTTGATTTTCATTAATTGGCCGTCCTTAAAAAACCGACATCCCAGCAGTTACACTCTGTCACACTTTACTCGACGACACTTCACTCAGTCTTCCATTGGTCAGAACCTTTTGCCAGTTAGAACCCTCCACAGGTAGCCCTTTCTAGAACCGCCAACCACCAGTTGATGCCAATTGATGGGCACCTAAGTAAGGTGTGAAACCTTCCCTCAAAAGTTAGCTATTGAAGTGGAAGAACCATCCTACTTAAAAACCCTATTGAGTATCTCATATTATTCAATGTGGGACTTTGGCATCCTATACTACTTTTGTCTCCATCATATCTCAGGTTAAAACCCACTGGGTGGGTGATATTTGTATGTGAGTCTTGCAATATAAATATATATATATATATATATATATATATATATGTATGTATGTATGTATGTATGAAAAAGAAGAAGAAGAAAACCCTCATTTAAAATAAACCTGTAAGACAACATCTGTAGCCTCAAATTCAGCATTTCCATGCAGTATTATCTTCAATGCCTCAGACCGCTGCACATCATGTTTCCAGTAGATGTTACCTCCATATGTCCAATCAATTCCCTTGTTCAACACCTTAACATTCTGTAGTTTACATCTTCCACATCTAGCAGGATAAATGTGCGCATCAATGTTATGCTTGCAATTTTAAATTATTTTAATCCCTTAAGCTTGGGTCAAGTAGCAAGTGGAGGGGATGCAAGACCAGAGTAATAATGAATGATACAGATAGCACAGTACCTCTGCCCATAATGTAGTACAGAATCACCACTCTCACTAACCTTCATTAAGCCCATAACATTTTCAGCTATTATGTTCATGCTTCCATAGAGCTGAAATAAAAGGGCCAAATATCAGCCCAAGATCTTGTCAACATCAAGTCCAAGTAGTTAACATAATTTATTTGAGAAGTAAGAACCTGAACATTCCTCCACAAGAACTCCGCAACCTCTATTTGCAACTCAGAGCCCTCAGATATGGAACCACCATAAAACTGTTCATGACACAGAATAACACGATAAATGGAATTTGTTTCTATAAAGATGATCAACAGAAACCACTCTCGTAAAACTCTAAAACAGTCATGTATTAAGCAGAAGTTATATCATACCTCAAACTTAAGTCTTAAAAAAATCTGACACAGGGTGACTTCATTAATAATATCAATTTGCAAATTATTTCAGGTGAAAGAACAGCAATTTATTGATGACTGACAGGTGAAATCTGAACAAGATAACACTTAGTCTTTACCTTTTGTCTGGTGACCTCCCAAAGAGGACCAAGAGCAGGGTGCAGAAAAATGAGAAATGGGGGTCCTGAATCAGCATACTTCTCATTAGCTTCAATCTGCAGCATGGAAGGAAAAAAAAAATAATATAACATAAATCAATGTAGCAACAAAGGATAAATAACTGCCTTTTAATAGCTTAAATGCATGATCAGATGAATTCATAGCAACTGAGAAAAAAAAAAAAAGGGGGGGGGGGGGGGGGAGAAAGAAAGATAGCAATAGCAAACAACAATATGCAATGATAGCCAACTAAACTAAACAGAACCAAATTTCACATAAACTACAGAATATTAAGATATATACCTCAGGAAGCTTTATATCACATTGGGAAAGTAGATCACGGGCATTTCGTAAGATATCTAACAGTGAGCCATCAGGAGTCTGCATTTAAACGCAATACATATTAGATAATAAAGAGAAACTATGATTGACTAGTCTGCAGCATAAATTATGTAATTTGAACTAGTATCAGGAATTTCAGACATTTTCCTGATAGTTAAATCATAGCAAGTATGCTTTCTGACTTTCACTCTTGTTCTAGAACATTGCAAAAGAATTCTCCTCACCTATTTATGGCATGAAAACTTGTGTTATTAATGATTTAAAATAAACTTTCACCCACAATGATTTTACTTTTCATAAAATTTTTCCCAAGAATCGAACATTTTAAGAAAGGACTTAAGTGGGCGCGATTCTAATACCTCAGGGAAAAGTTAGCATAAACCTCAAATAAGAAGCTACAAGGACATGTTTCTTGATATTTTAAATTAAAGTACATGGTCTGAACCTCAGTTCTGTTGGGAGCTTGGGATAAACACGACTTACACCTACAGACAGAAATGTAAAATCCTTCCTAGCTAAAGATAAATTAGAGAGACATAACAGATGATCAGAAAACTCAAACCTGGTGTAAAGACTTGTCTCCATGTTTTCTTTTCCTTTTGGCAGATGATGTGACCCTTCTTCGTTCATTATATACAATAAATGTATCAAGCTTATCTGCTCAAAATTATATCAAGAAACTGCTATTTGTAAGTTCAATTGAACATGAAAGAGAAAGGGATATGGTTCGTCACACTCAAATGTTAAAAATATATGATATACCTTCCACACCATTATAAAACCTAGATGAATACGTATTGTAATAGTTGTCTGCTATATTTTGCATTGTGCACTCTAGTCTGCCACCAGATAAGCTAGTACATCGCAATTAAAGTGGATCAGTACACAGTATATGCAAAGCAGTAATCAGCAATATAGGCATAGTGCTAACATTCATCTGTAGGAAAAATTGACTTAAAGTAACTATGAGCTAGAAGAATTTTGACCAACTCATCTACCGGCACCAACAGCAACAAGTAATGCTCAGGAATGAACTGATGGCAGAAGAAACTTAGGAACAATTTTATCTTCTAAACTGGACAACTCATCAATCCAAATTGAGGCTGTCATTTATTCAATATGCAGAAATTACAACCCCTCTAAAAATAAGTGTAATAACCCAAATTCAAAAAATAATAATAAAATAAATAATTAAATTAGACAAAATTTTATTTTTAGGATAAATATAATATTTAGATAATCTTAAGATAATTATAAAGCTTTAAAATTATCTTAAGGAGTTATTTTGAAACCTATCTTATACCTATTGGGATATTTTTATGTTCCAAAATTTTTAAAATAGGTCAACATGGAGGCTCTAAATAATTGTGGGTCTTTATTTTTATTTTTACACATATAAAAATAATTTTATATTAGTCTTAAATAAACTACACTAGAAAAAGAACATTGGGTGCTTTTGCAATTTCTTCTTTTTCCTTTAAAATATAATATTCTTCCTTATTACTCCATTAGACCCAGCATACCCCTCCTCTTCAAATCTCCTTCTTCTCTTTCTTCGAAACTGAAGCTTCCTGTATGCCTTTCCCCACTTTTCTTTTTCTTTGTTCTGCACTTGAAGTTGCTCCCCCACCACAAAATGCTGGGCCACCGTTCTGCAGGTGACCGGAAGTAGTTTCAACGGCATGCTTTAGCTGGGTTGTGCCACGGATGGTTAGCTTCCATGTTTATTTATTTATTCATTTATTTTCTTTCTTTTTCCTTCCATTTTCGTTCTTCCTCTTTCCTCTTGTGTTTGGGTTGCCTTTTCTTTGATTTTAACTTCCATTATTGCTCCATCTTTATGCCAATAGGAATCCAAAACCTTAGTTGTTGATTGCCTCTTCATTTTGGCCATGGGAAGCTTCTCAAATTGGGGCTTTTTGATTTAAACCATTAAGGTATGAATTGATACTTCCTATACTTTCATTTAAGCTCCTTAAGATATTTTAAACTCAAATTGAAATTTAGAAGCTTAAATTGGATTGTGGCAATTAATTTGTGAAATCCAAAATCTAGGGATTTTAGTGACATTATAAAATGTAAACTATAATTATAGGTTTAAGTGTTAAAGGGTGAAATTAATTATATTGAACAAATTAGAAGCTAATGGAGTAATTCAAGGTGATGTTCTTATGTTCAATATAATTATAGGTGATAGTGAAACTATTCTTTCAAATTGGAAATCCCTTCAAATTTTAAGAAATTGGGACCTCTACTATTGGCCTCCACATGTGAGTATATAGATAGCAAAATAGTAGTCTCTTTTACTTTATATTTATATATTGTTAGCTTAAACTTCTTATTTTATGATTTGCCTTATTTGCGTTGTCGTGAAAACAAATCTTATTTATTTATTTTTAAAACTTTATGTGGATTAAATTATATGTGTGAAAGTATATATATATATATATATATATATATATAAATGGTTTTTATGCTGGGGAGGTGATGAATGACTTTTATTTATAATTTTATTATATAAAATTCGTTAATTCATTGTTTTTTTTTATATTAAATTATTTCTTTTATTTGATTTAAACTTTACTTACTTATTTACCTACTTATCAATATTTAATTTATATAAATGATTTTATTTCAAAATTATGGACGAGAATCTGATTAAAACCCCGTAACTGTTAGCGGGAGTAACAGCCTCAGTATACCTAGTTAGAATAATGAATAATCACTGTGTGGCGGCACTCAGTGATAACTATACTGGATATATCGTGATATACACACCGTGTGGTGGCACTCGGTGATAGTGGTGATATTGTGATACTGTACAACGGCATTAATGGTAGTATTGAATCCTCTGTGGCGGCACTCAGGGTTGATTTTAATTTTTACACATGATACCCATTATATCTTATTTCCTTTAATTTTAAATTGTACTTTTGCTGATAACCTACAATGTAATTTAATTGTTATTTATATATATATATAGACAATTATTAAAGGTAATATAATTTTCTTTATTTATCTAAGTACTTTATTGTGAGAAATTCTAAACCTATTTGTTTCCCCTTCTACTTGTTTTGTTATCTACACATTCACTAAGCCAGTGGTAAGCTTATCCCTTTCCTTTGTCATATTTCAGATCAGCATAAAGTAGATTAAGGTGCTCTAAGATTTGCGTGCCACCCAGACACAAATGGTAGGATATTTTGATCGGTTGAGTTGTGTAGGAACTCCAACACATATTGGCTACTAAGTGCTACATTATTTTGAATCACAAGGATGTTATACTTCCTCGTAGATCATATAATGACCATTGTAATGGCATTTGATTATATTTTGAAAAACTTACATACTACACCATATTGTGGCAAGAATTCAAAGATATAAGATACTGATGAATTTTTGAAATAAAATGTATTGGGTTGTGTTGACTTTGCAGGGTTGGGATGTCCAATTTTTAGGGGAGGTGCTGCCGGATTTTCGACAACCTTTAATCACTGCAGGTATGCTTATATAAAAGTATGAGCATTAAATGAGTTGCCAGGCTTACTAGGCTGGGCCAATCAAGCTTGACTTGGTCTAGGTACCGATCATGGCTCGGGATTTGGGTCGTGACAATAAGGCATTTCAAATTCTTCTTACACTTTCTACAAAGAAGAATCCTAAGCAGGTGAAGGTATAATATGTACAAATACAACTGATCATTAACTTTACCATGAAGCATCAGTTGTTTTCATTTTTTCACAGCAATAGATTTATATTAAAGATATTTGCTTTCTATCTTTTCCTCTTCCTTTTATCCCACAGTATTAGGCAGATCACCAGTAATTAAAGTTAACTAAACACACTCATCAACTTCACATAATTATAAAAGCAATACATTGCATTTTACAATTGTCAGGATTCTTTATATGTCTTTAAATGAGTTAAAGAAAATTTCTGTGACAGAGAGACACACACACAGCCAAACAGGGGCACGGAGGCAGGGGCGAGAGAGAGAGCAGAGGAAAGAAAAAATAGAAGACAGAGAAAGAAGAAGATTGGGAGAAATAACATGAGAAAATATCAATAAGTTATTCATCATCAACACGTCTGAAACTAAAGGTTGGGCCTAATAATAGAACCCAACGAAATTTCACACCAACTAGGCTTTAGAATTGTGTGTGGTCCCAGTGCTTGGGCTCAGGCTTAAGCATCTTGACCCAAAATTAGGCCTGGTTCTAAGCGTACAAAATCGGGCCAAGTGTACCCGTTGGCAAAAACAGCTCTAAAGGAATCATAACCTATAGAAGAGGCCAGTTGTTAACCAGAACTTGCTTATGTTGCAGGTGAACTACTGTGCCTAAGAGTGTGCATTAGTTAAATAATTTCAGAGAAAACTTTGATGCTTCAGTTAAGGTCAATTTAATCAATTTTACAAAGATATATTGAATTGCATAGACAAGTTCACGGTGAAGCATACCTATGCTGTCTTCCAAAATGGTCCACATATGCTATTGCCTTCTTTGTATTTAGCACCATTCCAGGTAAACTATTCTCATTATTACTTGATCCGACTAGTTCCGCAGAAGGTAAATCCACATATAAAACGTTTGTATTGGCTGGGAAATCTGCCTGCAAGCTTAAACACAGAAAATAAAGTTGATATTTGGGTTGAAATTTTCAAATAAGAAAGCTTAAATAGTAGATAATAAGATGTCTGATAGAATAGATTTAAACACACACCATTACACCAGTTGAGTAGACATTAATAGTGAAAAAGAACAAAAATCTCAATCTTCAGCACATAAGAACACAAACTCAAACAAAATCTCAGCTTGGCTGGTCATATTTCTAGCCTCTCTCAAGCATCAAATCAATTTCTATCCCCCATTCTTCCCTTTCTTTCTCTTTTCTCCTCCACTCTTACATCATCCTCCTTATAAAAGAGAAGTCCAATTGAATCTCAATTTTAACTTAAAAAGACTCTTTTATACCCCAGTAGATAGTGTTTAATCTAAACATCACACCTAAGAAAAGATAAGCTAAAATTAATTGACCACTCCAAAGTTCCTAGATGCCAAAAGGTGCATATCTTTCTCAGGATTTAAGCATGACTCCCATCAAAGGTATATTTTCTTCTTCTTCTTTTTGGTTTGTTTCCAAGCTCTCTCCGTCCAATATCATTACACAGAAAAGATGCAACTACAAACCTGAAATGCTCCCGCAATAAGAAAAATATCCATGCATCTTTGGGAGCATATACTTCTAAAATTGAAGAGTAGCTTCGGTTCTGTATCGGCAATAGAATTTGGTAAACTTTTATTTTTCTTGATGTTGTCTTTAAAGTACAACTGTACAAGATTTGGTTTGTCTCTATTTCTACTGTCCAGAGATTGGAATAAGCAGCTTCAGTGTAAGACATTGCATTTCAACTAGTAGGGTTCAGTCAAATTATAAGTTACTAAGAGAAGCATAAATCAGCCGTACTCTTGGCTGATCCCACCCCAAAACACACACACACACAAACATAATGATCATCATTATGATCATAATAATGAACAGAGTTCATGCAAGCTATATATTTCACATGTGGCAAGAATTAATAGCAGTACTGCTATTGTGGGCACTTTCTAGACTCTTGACTATCTCTCAGATTTCATCATAGTGTGTGTGTGTGTGTGTGTGTTCAAGAGTTGTGCGCACACAAGTGTGTGTTTGGATTGCAATCGCTATTGACTACAATATAAGAACATCAAACTTTCTTCTCTTTACATCAAATATACCAAAGAAATTCAATGATCGATTCTCTTATTATTCAAGTTTGAAACAGAGGTACATTAACAGAGAGGGCAGACAGCCTCCAGGAAAAGAAAAGACAAGGAAATAAATGCATAATAAAAGACCTAATTAACAGACAGATTCACTCCCTCCAGGTAAAGAGAAAAAAACATAGAAATAAATACCAAGTTAAGGTCTAACTACAATCACTTAAAAAAAGAAATAAAATGTTGACTCAACCAACAAAATAAGAAAACAAATAAAGGTATTAAAGTTTGAGAATAATCATATGCTAAATGTGATTTGTAGCAAATAATCACTTGTTAAATATAATTTCCAACGCTCCCTCTCAAGTTAGGAATAGCTTGGAGTTAACATTGCCATTCTTCTTGGCATATTTATTTTGATTTCTGATTCTTTGTCTTCTTTCCTTCACTTTGTAATAAGGGTTTTGATTTTGAACATCCTTTTTTCAGCCTTTTTTGTGATGCACAGATTTTGGTTTTCGCTAACCATCAATGTATGGTTTTCTATGATAATTTTTTACACTAACCACCAACATATAATTTTTTTTTTTAAACATTAACCACCAATGTATTTTGTCATTTAGGTCTGTAGGCTTTAATACAATGAAGGAATTCAGAGATCAATGCCTTGATTCTTTTATTATTGAAGTCTGAAACAGAGGTACATCTATAAAGAGGGGCAGACAACCCTCCAAAAAAGGAAAAGACATGGAAATAAATACATAATAAAAGAACTAATTAACAGACAAATTCACACCCTCTACGAAAAGGGGGAAAAAACATAAAATAAAGACCTAAGTAAGGTCTAGTTACAATCACTTAAAAAATAAAATAAAATGTTGACCTAACCAGCAAAATAAGAAAACAAATAAAGGCATTAAAGCCTAAATAATCACATGTGAAATGTGATTTGCAGCAAATAATTACATATTAAATATGACTTCCAACACATATAAAAAATTCAGAATTTTATATGAACTTGCTATGATAATCTCCTGAGTCTATTATATTGCTTGAGTAAGGGAAAAGTGTGTACCTTTCAGGAGGATGAGGTCCATCAGCAATTCCAAGCTTATCAAACTCTGTGTATTCAATGCAGGACACACCATATTCCCAATTCCCATCAAGGTTTTTCTTCTCCATCAGCACATTAATTCCTTCTGTAGCACCTGAGTTCCGCTTACATGATGCAAACCCTAGTTTCTGTAAAAAATGCACAGTAAAAAGTTTAGGCACTCTTATTAAACTTGTAACTTTCAGACTGACATTAAACACTATAGAGGTTTTTTTTTTCTTTCTTCTTATACGTCTTTATGCTTGAGCCATGACTCAATAGGAATAAAGTCATGCAAGTACATAATCAACTCATACACAATTAAAATGTGTCACAAAATCTTGGACATTTTGACAATGGGATTGAATTAATCAATCAACAAAATAATGCTATATTACAATCCAAAAAACTCCCTGTCTGAGTCCATTTCATATGTTTGCACAAATATTAATCATGCATGATTAAAAAGGCATATGTCAGTCAACTATTTGTTCAAGGAGAAGTTTTAGAACGGATGAAGTGTGGGTGGTCAAATCTTTCTATTGAAGCAAGCTTCTAAAGTTGCAGTCTACTAAAATAATGTCACTGCAGTTGATTTGGCAGCATATGAGAAGATCATCCCACAAGAAAAGAAAAAACATGACAATGACTATCACTAACCTCTATAGCAATTTCTCAATTTCCTTACATTTTCAACTTTGTTATTTCTTCATATCTTGAGGTTAAAAATCCTTTAATACTAAAACTACATATCTCAATAAAAAGGGAATTATAAAGGAGAAGCAGAAGAATGAGGCATATATATCTTTTGGTATATATTCCCAAAATTGCAAAAAACTATCATGTCTTGATTTACCCTATTTTGTGAAAAATAATTTTATAAGCCAGAATAGGACGATATTACAATCAAGGATGATAAGATATGATTTACTCACTTATTATAATGTGCTTTTAGCTTTTGTCATCATATTGACACTAAAGAATGACATGATAAATTAAAAACAAATTTTACCTTTCCTTGCCGTAAACCAACCCCTGCTAAGGCCAAGAGAGTTAAATCTGTAGCTGCCACGACATTACTGCAAGGTCATCAGCATCTGACATATCACAAGACAAGTTTTCCACTGGAAAAAAGAAAAATAAAAGCACTTATAAGAATCAAGATATCTGATATAACGACAAACCTGACTTGTCGCACAGTTGCACCTTTTCTTCCATGGAGATAAAACCATTTGAAGATGCCTCTATCACAAGCAAGTTTCCAGATGACACCATGACCACTGGGCTTGCTCAAAGGCCTGAATGGTTTGGTGACCAACCAGTGCCCATCTTCTGCACTAACAACAGGAACAAGAGGCTGGCAATTTACAAAATGGACAATAAGAGACCACTTCTCAAAATAAGATAATTTCTTTTTGAAACAAAGTATTATTTAAAGTTTAGCATAGTTTTACATGCAACCTGTTCAAAAAGTTGGAAAGTTGATCGACCTCTTCCAAACCATGAAAGTCTTTCACAAAGAGACGTGATGTGTTCATGGTTATTCTTTGCCGAACTTGTCATTATTGCAACAGGTGTGATACATTGTTTCCCATATAACTTGAAGTACAAGAATTCTCTAGCCTTACAATTTAAAGAGAAATTATATTGGCTTAGCATCCGCAATGAACTAATAATGCTTGTCCTATTTTTATCATCTAGCAAATATGAAGTATGATTCTAGGTTGGACAACTGGAGAGCTAATACCTGAAGATCTCTAATAAGACCTTCCAACAAAGTCCTTCCACAATGTGGTAGCATTGCAGCAGGAAGACATTCACCTGTGTCAGGATCAACTAAACCAAGCCTATCTGCAGAGCCTCCCAAAGGATAAATTTCTCCTAGATATGGCAAACCCTAAAAAATTAACATCTCATTATTTAAGGTATCTGTACAATATACATAGCTAAATGCAAAATGTGAATCAGATAGTATGATTATACTAACCTCTATGCCCCAAATAGCTGCTTGAGATGCATATTCTGTATTTTCAGAAAGGTCGATTCCTTTAGGTGCGCGAATTTCCAAAAATTGGCATCCTTCTACTTCATTTATGTGCTGAGACCAGTTTATCTTCTGCTTCTCACACATTTTTTGGCCAAGAAGCTCCAGCGTCGTTATTTGGTAACTGCAGGATATAATTTGCGTTACAAAGATGGGACTACATACATTGATTCCTTATCCAATTCCAGGAACGCAATTTATAGGAAGTCTAGGATTGAAAAAGAGAAAATGTCATGCATGAAAAGCCCTTGATAAAACGTTTCATGGTTATGGATAATATAAAGCTCTTCTTGTTCTCACGGTTAAGTCCTGTGTAAGTACTATCAGTGCTATCATCATAGGTAAGAAGAACCCAATATATGCACGAACTTTCCAAATTTGGCATCAGACATGTATCGGTGCAACTGCTAGTGTGCTAATAGCATAATTTAAAATAATTAAATAAATAAAAATAATGAAAGGTGGAAGTGTAGAATTGACCCAATAATTCCACCAATGCAGTGATAGAACCGCTCAATTTCTCCTAGAGACTCCAATAACTTCTTCAAGTCACGAATTTCTTCATCCTCCAAAGCCACGTGCATCTTTCCAAAACCTGCATTACCATTACCATTACCATTATAGACATCCAGGTTTTCGATCATCTCCGCCAAAGCATAAAGTGCACTCTTAACGGAGCTCGTAGTTGACTCCATTTCAGTTTCGCCCAACTGAAGCCCCAGACTAAGCACATGCTCTTGACCCGCCGCAATTAAACATTTAAGCAAGAACAAGTCTTTGGAGCTCAAATTGAGGCAAGCCAAGGCCCTAGAGAAGCCTGCATTTTTGTGGGAACGAAAAAATCGCCTCACTCTAGAATCACGATCAACCACTTTAAGCTTTTCCTTCAGAGCGCTACAGCTGGCAAGCTTCGAGCGGAGAGCTTGTAGCCTGGCAATTTCATGATTGAAGTTCAACTCCGGAGCCGTCGGCGATAGCTCCAGCGCCTCTGTTGAGACGCGGGCGACGCGGCAACATGAGAAGGGCGACGACGATGATAACGAAGACGGTCCAGACGGAGAGGAAGAGGACGGTAAAGATATAGAGAGCGGAGGTTTTCTAAATAGAGAGTGAGAATGATTATGATAACATTTGGAATCGAAGGAGAGAGCGAAGCGATGGTTATGGTGAATAAGAGAAGTTGAGCTAACCATAATTTACTCAACTGAGAAAGCGAAAGAGAAGAAGTTCGCCTTAGAACTTCAACGGAGGTTTTCGCTTGAAATGCAATGACAAAAAGACAGGAGAAGGAGGCTGAGGATAAGTGGTATCGGGAGAAGATGCTGGAAGCATATACCAAAGGCTTTGTTTATCACTGCGGAAGAGAGAGAGAGAAAGACAACGAGGGAAGGAGGAGATAGTCATGTGGCATTGAAGGGTGTCCCGCCTACTCAACTCTATCTTGTTTCCCGTTCCGGAACGGAGATTGGTGGCTTGTATTTCCCACTTCTATGCTTGAGTAATGTCGTTCGCGATTTTTCCGATTTTCTGGACAAAACTACTTCCTCGTGTTTTTCTAAAATGAAGCAAAAATTATACATAATTTTTTATTAAATTATACCTGAAATTTTTTTTATTTTAAAAATTACACTAATTTTTTAAATAAAATTAATTTTTAGTTAATACATTTTTTAAAAATTAAAATTATTTAATTATATCATTTTCATATTAAAAATAAAAATTTAATTATTTTTATTATTTTATTAAGAATACTATTATAGTCTTATATTATATTTAAAAAATTTTAACAAGAAATAATTAAAAGGAACTTTTTTATAATATGTTTTAAACATCAAAGATGTTGGGTATAATTTTTAAAAAAAAAATAAATATAATTTAACTAAATCTTAAAAAAACTTAATTTACTCTAAAATTTAATTAAGCCACCTTCTTTTTTCTACCAAACATATATATTCTTCATCATTTCTTATAAGAAACAGTTATCTTTTTTTTTAACATTAAGAGAATTTGAAACTTTGACATTGCATATAGTTTGACCCCACCCTTGCTTCTAAGCTACCCTCAAGTGATATTTTATAATTTTATTAAAATAAATCACTATGTATATTTTATTTTATTTTTCTATTTATCATTGTACATTATGCCATGACGTATTTTTTTTGCCTTTCTCAAATTTTTATGTTGGTAAACTAAGGTAAAATCAATTCAAAAGTTTTGCTTTTACAAATGCATACACGTATTAATAATAAGTTAAAATGTAAATACCTTAATTTAAGAAGTTGTGTAATTTATTTATCTCAATTTTAAAAGTTGATTATAAACTTGAAGTTTTTAATTTTGTATAACATAACCCATTTATTAAATGACAAATAATAACTTTTTTGTTGCATAAAATTAAAAGTTTGAAATTTTATGATCAACTTTTAAAGTTAAGAGGATAAATTACACAATTTTCTTTGAGCATTTTTTGCATTTTGACCAAAATAATTGCTATAAATATACACTGTTTATTATAGGCTTTAATTTTAAATAAATAGCTAAACTTTTGTTACAAATATTTAATTTCATATTCAATAAAAAAAACTTAGGAAAAATTATATTTTATCTTCCTAGATTAAGTCATAATTATAAAATTAATATATAAACTTTCAAATAAAATAAAACTCTTCTTTGAACTTTGAATTAAAACGAAAATGTTAAATTTCACTTAAAATAAGCATTTGGCATCTTATACTTTAATTTCTATTCCAACATAGTGTGTAGATCTGTGAAGATTGTTATAAGGATGAAATAGCCTCTTACAAATAATTTTAAGTAAAAGTTCATGTTTTTATTTTAGTCAAAATTAAGCTTAGAAAAATGTTTTATAACATTTCAAAGTTTATATAGCTAAATCTTCGTTTGAAAAGGTAAAACGTAGTTTTTTCAAAGAAAGAAAATAATGATATGAGCAAGATAAAATACTCTTCATTATTATAGACTAAGTTTTTAAAATTAACTTTAACGTTTTTTCAATCTTTCTTTATCCATTAACTTTAACGAACGAACTTCTGCACCGACAAAACTGCCGTGCAATATTACAGGTATACAAGAGCTGAACCATAGATTATGGTTGCTGCAAAATATCTAGAATACTCACTATTCCGTCCTCCCAGCCTTTCAACTACAGGAACACGGCGATGCGGATCATGAGTTGACCGTAGCCTCGTATCTTGTAGCCAAAAAAATGCCTTACAGATCCAGAATCTGACTTCGCTTCATTCTCTTCAGTTGTGCTTTTGCTTTTGCTTTTGTTACAACTGTTATTCAGCTTAGCATTTTCATCAAACAATTCATCTAATGACTTCTTAGTTGAAAAATTTTGTATCTGGGTTTACATTAATTTTTTTAATAACTTTTAAAATTAGATTGACTATAATCTATTAAAATTTATCATAAACTTAATTATTAATTAAGTGGTCAAAAAATTCATAAAATTTAGCACATATTTAATCAAAAATTTGATGGGTAATTTTAATAGTATGAGCCAATAGTTTTATTGAACCCTATGATAGAAGGGTCCAATAAAATATCATTAAATAGAGTTAGATTCATTCTTTAACTCTAATTAAAAGTATTAGTCCTATTAAAAGTCGCTCATCTAAATATAAAGTGATAGAGAGAAAGATCCAATCTCTAAATTGCTTCTATGACAATTACAAATATATTTTTTATTCCAATCTCAGAATTAGTGATCTAGTTTCATATAAAATCTAAATATGCTAATAGTGGTATCAAAGCTATGGATTTGTATGAAATTTAAAACCTAAAATTTAAAATTTTACAATAAATTTTACATTCATTCACATTACTTTGACCCTTAAAATTTTTCATAATTGCTTGGTAATTGGCTAATTAATTTAGGGCTTTTATTCTATAAATTACAAGTTTTCTAACAACATAAGGGTTGCTAGCTAATTCAATTTGTGCAAGGGGAATTTAAACATCAAATTTTGAATTTTTATATGATGTGCTCAAATTTGATTTATTCCAATATCATGTTTTAATTCAAATTCTTGTATGGAAAAACTTGTTTTTGTGTTTCTGAACCTTCATATAACATTTAATTCCATCAACATCCATTGTATTGCTAGAAATTCAAAGAAGAAGAGGCTAGGGTTCTTCTTTGAAACCCATATATACACATCCAAAATTGCTTTAATTCTCTTGTTTGTTTGCTCATTTAACTTCATAGACATGTTAGCAATATACATTTGCATCAAAACCCTATACTTTACAGTGTTAAAATGCTTTAGATAGCAAATTACATTATTGGGTGCATATTGTCAAAATCATAGAGCCCCATTGACAAATTCATAGTCTTTTTCTCAATGTATTAGATGATCGATGCAACAGATAGTTTAGAAAATCATGATTCTCTTGAAATCCATGAACAAATCAAAGCATAACACCCCTAAAAAACCCCCATTGAATCACGACGGGTCAAAAATAGGTTCGAAAAACTTGTCACAAACCCTCGTAACCAAACTAGAGGTTGAATATGGCCTCCAGTTGGCATGTGTAGGCCACACCTTGCTTCAATTGGAGTGTTCTTCATGCCATTTTTCAAATTAAATAATTTACTAATTTTTTGTGATTTTTATTTTATTTTTTGAAGCTCATAAAAATTATTTATTAATTATTTGTATTTTTAGATTTTAAAAAAACTTTTTATTATTCTAAGCAATTAAACAATCTCAAAAAAATAAAGAAAAATTTGGGAATATATTTTAACATATATAGAGTATGAAATTCAATTGTACTCTCCCTAAAAATATATACAATAATTATACTCTCATGCTGAGGTATAAAATATTAATATTTAAATCTTATTTAAGTTAGATTGGTTGTTGTTCACAATTTTTATGCAAATATGGTTCACAATTAACTTTTTAGGATACATATGGTAAAAGTATTTTAATAAGATATGAATTTTTTCTTAGTCTAAAAATTTTGCTTTAATAAACTGTTGGAAATAATAATTATCAAAATGGTTCATTCATCAAAGTTATTAAAACAGCTCAATTCTTTCTGTTGATAGGACGTAAGGCAATTTTCTAATTCTAGAATGAGAATATTATTTTGTGTATTTGTTACCAAAAATATTTATCCATTAAAATACACAAAATCGATAAGTTCCCTTGTTGATAGAAATTGAGTTACTGTATATAATTACCCGTCCAAAAAGTGTTATTATATATACTAACTCTGGTATGGCATGAAGTGTGTTGGTGGAAGTATATAGTTAAAAAAATTTATCTACCTAAAGGGAATAAATTTTCTCAACCATATATTTCTTCATTGGATTGAGATACGTCGTTTGAGAGATTTATCTGCCCAAAAAGGATAAAGCTCTCAATACTACATATTCTCCTTCATATTAGTTTCATGCTAGAGAGGCCTAATGTATGTTATGTTCTTTGCCCAAAAGGGAGTTCATGAAGATGCAACAAATGCTTCTCAAAGATAGCTTATTCAGCTTAAGTTATTTTAAAATTGCATGCTTTACTGATTATATTATAATTTTATCTGTAATTTCTTTTGCTGTGAACTACAATAATACTACCATTGAGGTTTCTAACTAGTTCTAATTATAAAAAGTGAAAGCAAGATGTTAAATTCTCCTTTGAAATAGTGGATATAGATTTGGCATTACGTAAAAGTGAACTTTTGAAACTCATTAAAAATAGTGCTGTCAAACAAAAGGAGTACTATATTAAGTGTGAGAAATTCAACTGTCTCAACCTCATAATTATGAAAAGATCAATTGCTGAACATCTCATTAGTGTTTTACTAGAAATCACAAATGTTAAGGAATTCTTTAATGTTGTGGGAAAGAGATATCATGTGTCTAACAAAGTTAAGGCAGGACAACTCATGGGTAAATTAACAAGTATGAGATATGATTGTAACAACCGGGAAAAAGAAAAGGAAAGGGAAAGAAAAGGAAATGAAATCTGGAAATTTTCGGAATCCAGAATTTCTGCCAAGTCTTCTCGCAACAGCGAGAAACGTTCTCGCTACAGCGAGATAGCTAGTTCGCCATAGCGAAGGCGATTCTAGCTATAGCGAGTGCTGGCAGCAGCCCATACTAAAACCAGGGAGTTGCCCGCTGTAGCGGCGCCATAGCGAGAGTGAAGTCTGGAACTGACGCGATTTCGCCATAGCGAGTGGTAAATCTCGCCATAGCGAAGGGAACTGGCACGAGCTCGCTGTAGCGAAGGTTACGCCTCGCCATAGCGAAGCCAGATTACACGAGCTCGCTATAGCGAAGGTTAGTTTTCGCCGTAGCGAGAGTCGGTCCGGAAGAGAGTAAATAGCGAGAATCAGACTTCATTAAACGCCCAAACTCATTTCTTCTCTCATATCTGCCCTAAGCTTCGACCCAAAGAGAGAAAAGAGGCGAGGAGAGTGTGAGAGATCAAGAGAAGGAGGAAGATTAAGGGAAAGGTAAGGTCACTTCTCCCATTTCTCTTCAGATTTCTGATCCCCTCCCTTTGCCCTCTTTTCCTACGGTTTTGGTTGCAAAAATGGACGATTTCTGGGTATGGGTCAGAAGAGAGAAAGTGGAAAACGCTTTTGAATCATTGTATTTTCTTTGAAAATGTGGTTTTCCACTACCATGGGAGCTTGAGAGAGAGAAAGGGGTTAATGGCATTCTAGAGAGAGAGAACTCTAGGTTATGGTATATGGGAGAATTTGATCTGAAGGATTATAGGGTAAGAGAGTAATTGCATGCTTTTGTGTGTCTAGGCTCAAGAGAAACACCTCCAACAAGGTGTGATTGTGAACTTAAGGAGGGAGAGGAGAAATTGAAAGGAAAAGCTAGTGAAGGCTTTGGCTCCAAAGGTAGCTCTCTCTTTCACTCTTCCTTGTTGCTTTCTTGGATATGATAGTCATTGTATGATGTATATGCTTGTTGTATGGAATATGCCATATGTTATTGCTTTGATGCATTGAATGCCAATATGCTTGTATGTTGAAATGTGAGAATGCTCGGGTGAGGTAGTGCCGAAAGTCCCATGAGATGGGTGAGGTGAAGCCGAAAGTCCCTTGAGATAGGTGAGACCAGGCCAAAAGTCTCCAACGAGTGAGGCCAAGTCAAAAGTCCTTAAACTCGGGTGAGACCATCCAAAAGTCCCTTAAACTCGGGTGAGGCTAGACCAAAAGTCCCTGGAGCTCATTTTTGGCATTGTTGTGATTCCATAACATGTACATTGTGTGTTGGTTGATTGAGAATGGCTAAGTGCTTATTCACATGCTTTGACTTGTTATATGCCTTGATTGCTTGCTGGATTGAGTGTATGAGCTACTGAGATTCTCCGAATCTCACCCCTTTCCCCTCCCAACTAATATGCTAGGTGGAGCTCAAGGAGAACCGAGCACACACCATGGAGCCTAGGAGCATGTATAGGAAAATGTTAGTTTTATTGTGATATTTTGTTGTAAATATGATGTAAAGTGGTGCCAAATGAAGTTGTGCCCACTATTTTTGAGATGTAAAGTTTGTAACACGTGTAGAAGTATGAAAGGATATTGTATGACCTATGTTTATAGCCAAAGTAATGGAAATGTGGGTTTTTACCCCTTTGATGCATGAATGTTGATGTGTAAATTTGGCCGTGGCATAGTGAAAATAGAATGTATGATGATTTGGAGCATATGGACATGTTAGATATACTAGTTTTATGCTTTTGAACTTGTCCATGTGGAGTGAGAATGTGAGAGAGGCTATTTGGACCCGTTTTGGACCTATGGGGTGCCAAAACTGGTATTTTTGTAAGCTCCGTCAAAGTATGACCGGATGAGCTCCGTTTACCATGAAATTTGGCATGCCTCTAGAGTTTGTAGAAAGCTCCTTGAGAAGCTAAAGTGGGTAATATTCGGAAGATTGTAGAATATTTGGGGAATTGTTGAATTTGGGAGAATTTAAGGGATTGGTCATGTACTGTTCATCTAAACTAGAAAATGAAATCTGTGGCACTTTTAGACCAAATGGATTCCAAATGTGGTGAAATTTTATACACATAAACTAGAAAACTAAAGTGACTTGTAGGAACTAGAATCACCCGAATCGGAGGTCTGTAGAGAGAGATTGAACCGACTGAAGTTCTGTATCAGCATCAGTGAGCTTATCTGACCCCCATCACTGTTCCATCGGTTTTTGGGGTGCAGGAGCTACTGAACTGATCTGGACTTATTTTTCTCCTCTAGTAGACATCCGTATCTTTCCGAATTGGTATAATGTGCCCAGATTGGATTTTTGTGGATTTAGTTATGAATTTCCGAAAATCATGACAGCAAGCTGCACCAGAAACAGTGACAGCTGGACCTTCCTCCCATTTTCGAGGTCAAACATGGTCCAAACGATGTGTTTGTGATTGGGAATGATTTTTAGTGTAAAGTTGACACTTAGAGCTTTCCAGAAAGTTAAAGTTTGCTACATTTCCATTTTTTTATAATTAATTATGATTTTCCAAACTTAGAGCCAAAATATGACTTTTGGGCCCAAGTGCGGAAATGCAAATTTTACTGGTTTTGGCTCTATACCCGTGGCTTATGGGTTGATTTATGCTATGTATGAGTCGTATGTATGGAGTTTGAGTTAAGGATGCTTGAGATGGGTTCACGGGACCCACGGGGCAGATAATGAGTATATGAAACCCCGTTTCATAGCATGAAAATGCCACGGGAGAGTAGTGACTCTTTGGAAATCATATGGAACCGAGCCTATGGAGAGGCTAGGTAGTGAAAGGAGATTAAGGTGTCACAATGATAGTACTAAAGGATTTAGGGAATACATTATGAGGATGATGCATGCTCAAACTACACTTAAGGCTCATGAAATTCCAATTCTAAGTAGTTTTATTATCTATCATGCACTTAATTCGCTTCTGCAAGAATTTATTCAGATCAAAACTGATTACAATGTATAAGATCAGGCTTAGGATCTAAATGATGTGTAGCTGAGGAAGAAAAGGTTAAGAGGGAAAAGAATGAGAATGTATACTTGGTTTCCCATAATAAGCCAAATTTCTATAAGGGAAAAAAATTAAGAACAATAAGACACATGCTCCTAAAAATGATCAAAACTTCAAAAGGCATAGTGAATATTAAACTACAGATGATGGAGATAAAATAAAGGATATGAGTAGTTATTTCTATAAAAAGAAGAGTTATAAGAAGGCTGATTGTCTTAAATATAAAGATTGGCTAGCAAAGAAGGGGAGAGACCAAATGATTCAGAATCAGCAAAAAACCAAGCAAGAATAAATCTAAGCTAAAAGTAGGAAATGGTGCTGATGTTAAAGTTGAATATATAAGAACCTTTATTTTATTTATTTATTAGAATTTAGTTATTGGCTTTGTTTAGAAAACTTTTTTTTCAACATTCTATCATTTAGAAGAAATTAAGTTTATTTTTCAATGATTGATAAAGTTAGATATTTTTTTCAATTTTGGAAAGAGCGATGTTAAAATTTCTTATGATTCTAATGTGATTGCAAATGCATTTTATCTGATGAACTATATAAACTGTACTTGAATTCTAAAACTGTCAATTTATTTTTCAATGTTGAAAATTACTGAACAACATTTAATTAAGGAGAAATCTCCATTGTTGTGGCACAAAAAGATAAACACGTGCAAGGAAAATTTCGACAAAAACTAAAAAGAAGGGTACAACTCGTAGTAAATGCCTCCTAGAAATAATATACATAGATATTAGTGGATCCTATCTTTTAATTTTGTGCGGCAAAAATTATTTTATAACCTTTATTGATGATTTTTCATGTTATGGATATGTCTTTATCATAAGAGAAAAGTCTAAGGCTCTTGACATGCTAAAAATTTATCAAACAAAGATTGAGAAGCAATTAAGAAGTATTGTCAAAATAGTTAGGTTCAATCATGGCAGTAAATATTACAAAAAATATGATGAAAGAAAACATTGCCATAAAATTCATAAATATCAAGTCAATGTTAGTTAATTCTTTAACTAAAGGATTAAGACCTATACAGTTCAATAAACATATTGAGAATATAGATATCTTAGGGTCTTTTGATCTTTTAAATTAGTGAGAGTTTATATACTTTGCCTTTTATTTATTTTATATGATGATTTAGTAGATGTCTTTTATTTACATCCATGAATTTCATGAACTTTTCATATATTTGATATGTAGTATTTTCATTGATGATATTTACTTTTAATATTTTACTTGTACAAAGGATTAAATGCAACATGTACCTTGAGATCTGGTACTAGTCTTAAGGATAACCGTTGTATTTGTTATGATATATCTCTTATGGCACTAAACTGTATTTTCAAAATAAAATATTTGAGATATATAGATTTGTTATGAGTCATACAATTTTTCACAACGGTTTAGTATATGGATATTGAAAAATCGTGATTTCTTACTGCGGTTTAGCATATAAATGTTGAAAAATTATACAGAGAATCGATAAGAAATAGTGCATTATTAAACACTTTGAGAGATATTTCTTACTATATTTCCAGACTTATAATCCATGTCAATATAATGTCAATACGTGTAAGTATAGACTAGTTTTATATTATTAAAAGGCATGATGATCGCCATTATCCCTTATTGATAGTCATGTTTGACCGAATTGTATATAATGTACTTTCTTAAGACCATTGTTTTATAAATAAAGTGTGTACATTCAGTTTTGTTGTTTTATCAACCCAGAGGTCATTTTATAAAATAAAATAAATTTTCTTAAAATCAAATTAATGTGGGCCAAGTGGGATAATGCTGAAAAAAATTTTATATAGGTCCACATTAATTCTTTTAATGATATTTCTAAAATTGGGTTGACTATAGTTTATTAAAATTTATCATAAGCCTAATTATTAATTAAGTGGTTATGAAACTAATGAGTTTTAGCACATATTTAATCAAAAGCATGGTGAGCAATTTTAATCGTGTGCGCTAATAATTTTATTGAAACTCATAATAGAAAAACCCAATAAAACATCATTAAATAGAGTTAGATTCCTTCTCTAATCCTAATTAAGAGTGCTAGTTTCATTGAAAGTCGATAATCTATGGATAGGGTGATAGAAAAGAATATCTAGTCTCTAAGTTGCTTCCACAATAGCTACAGATATGTTTCTTGCTCCAATCTTAGAGTTAGTGTTTTAGTTTCATATAAGATCCAAACATGCTAATATTCCTTTGGTTAGATACTGTAACTTCTCATTACTTCAATGATGAGATGAGAATCATGGGTTTTTCTGGGTTTAGTATTTTTAGTGAGTTAAAATGTCTTCACTTCCCCGTCAGTTGACCCAACTCATGAAGATGGTAGGAAATATTGCCTGACTAAGGCAATTTTGCAATTGCACTTATAGATGAAAAGGTTGGAATCTTTTTGAAGGAATCTCTGTGAAACAATGAGAAATATCTTTCTTTTTTTTTTATGTAGCTAAATATCTTTTTTTTTTCTCTCCTAAAAAAAAAAGAAAAAATCATTCTTTTAATCAGTAGTAGCTCCCCAGAAAAGAAAAAGGTTTAAAATGACGTAATTTGTATTTGAGCCTCCATTCCATTCCTAAAAATTTCCAAGCCAGCATGCAACATGTGGGGTGCGTGACGGACGATACAGAAACAGATAATTACATAGTCCAACAAACAATCAATGATCTCGTTAATTAACCCATGCATAAAAAATGGGCCAACAAAAATCCATGCGATAGTGGAGGAGTCCAAAACGAGTGGTCATAACTTTAAGCTTGTTCTTCAACAGCACTTTGCTAAAGACTGATTATTAATCCCTCTGGTCTCATAAGAGATTTTTTTGGAGCTTAATTTGAACTACTAATATCTGATATATTAAATATAGTATTCTAATTATACCCTTTATTAAATGAGTTATTTAAATTATAAATTGTAACTGTCATTAATTTAAAAAAAAATACATACATTAAATAAGGACATTTATAAAAAATAATTTTTATTTGGGGTAAAACTAAAAAAATTAATTTTTTTAATTCTCATGAGTTAATTAATTATTTATTTTATATAAAATCGGAGGGAGTAATAGAAAAGAACAATGTGGCTTTTAGAGAGAAGGGAGTTTGGAACTTGAAATCCACCGGCTTGTGATCTATTCGATGCCACACTTAAGATACGTTGACACGGGAATGAGAGAGATAAGGGCCCAAAAAAAAGAAAACCACGTATAATTGACAAAGTAGTATTATAATACTTTGCGTAGAATGAAACAAGCAGTCACATTTAAGAACTATTCGGTGTTCTATCCCTCGTGCCAAAACCTAATTATGGAAGCCTTTTCCCGTGTTAATTGTTTTGAGAAAAGCATAAAAATATATAGCCCTGTGGGCTTTGGCTAAGTAAATTTAATTTTTGCGGAGGTGTTGTTGGCTCATTTGTTGTTCGCTTTATCTTCCGTTACATTAGTGGATTAATTTCTTTCTGATGTGATTCTGGAGAGAAGTCACAGCTTCGTGTGATAAAAATTTGGGACCATTCAATAAAATCTCAAAACTTCTACCATTTGATCTGAAAGTATTTTAAAAAAAAAAACGTAATAATGATAGCATGAACATATTGACAACGAATCAAGCTTAAGTAACCCGTGTTTGTAGAAAGCTTCAGGGAACCACCATTTTAAGTTACAAGTACATAAGCACAAAACCACTCCTCCGTTTTCCCATTTGGAAGAAATAATATAGAGAGTTCTGCTCAGGGATGATCTCTCAACTAATTTTAAGAGGGAGTAGGGAGCAAAAGGCGTTTTTAAGCTGTAACAAATCAATGTTAGTGAATCCTCGGTACAATGAAACCCCAAAGGGATAATGTTTACACTCAAAAACCCAAACCTTGAAAATCGTACCCAATTGATTTTCAGTCTGGATTTAACATTAGAAGAAAATGAAAATATAGTACTGTGCTGTCCGTGCCTCCACAGACAGCCCAGAAGTATTATTCTTCGGAACGGAGAAAAGAAAAAATCGCAGTTGCCTAGATGTGTTGTGTCGATTTCAAATTGCCGCATTATGTAAGAAATAAATTAGGCCTCTATGAAGGAGCTGAGAAGCTGAACCTAAATCCAGTCTTTGCACGATCATGCTCATGCTGCCTGAGTATGTAATAGAAGTTACCCTGAAACAATGAGAAGCTTGTCAGTGAAGAAATGAAATCCTAGAAAGTTTCAGATTAACAAGAAGTACCAAATTAGGCGTTGGTGGGGGTTTTTTTTGCCGGCGCCCCGTGGGCGGGGGGTGGAAGGGATGGAGAAGAGAAAAGATGACTACTTAAGAAACAATGGCGGCCTTATCATTATTACTTGTAGCTGGTTGTTTCCCTGAATTACATTACTACCTCATTCAGAAAGTACATATCTATAGATCAAGCGTTTCTAAACACAATCGGACCTTGCAGATAATATTATGAAAAAGTATTAAAGCTCAGTTCAGAACCAAATATGCAAGGATAAGGAAAAGACAGGTGAATAACTCAAGCAACAAGAATTCTAGTTCAAGAAATTTTATGATTTTTCTTTCTTTCCCTTCATATATTCTAAGGTAACAGCATATAACATTACCCCAAAGTCCCCGGACAATTCCCTCCATCATTAACAATTCACTTCAATTTTTACCAACCTACGCTTTTGGTTAGTTTGACCTACTGCTTATTTCAAAATAAAGAAAGTAAAACAGAAGCTGACCTCTAGGCGGAAAAGTGTAGTAGGAATAACAATTCCACATCCCACTGATGATCGAAATGATTCCAAGAACTTCCGAGGAGAGAAATGCCTGTATTCGTTCTCAGTTAATTTAGCAATATTCCCAGCACCAGCAAAAACATGCCCATGGATTCCACGTTCTCTCAACCACCTAATTGGAAGATCAAAAGAGAGGTCTGCAAAAGCAGTAACAGCAAGATCTCCTCCAATAAAGTCCATTCTATAGGAATCAGCATTGTCATCAATAACTCCATCTCTACTTTGCCTTTGTGGCTGGATAGGGCCTAATCCCCTAGTTTTGAATCCCCATAATGTTGTTGGCCCTCCTAGGGTGCAAACTGGAGAGAAATCACCACCCAAGAAAAACCTTTCAGGGAGGGGAGAGGGCTTGTTCAGAAACCTACAACCCCATGGAAAAACTACACCAGCAGAAATTCCAAGGTTCAGAGCAGTATTATAAAACCCCAAAGGGAGAGCATAGCGAACATCAAACTCCTGCACTAGAAGAGTAAAAGAGTTACTCAAGCAAACTTTATTAAAAGGCAAAGGGAAATATATATATATATATATATATATTTAGGTCACACAAGGGTTATTACAGCAACAGCTTGTTCTACATGTATGCTACTAAGGAACATTCTGTAAAGGCAGTATGTTGTCCAATAATTCAGAAAAATCAAGCATTTTCTGAGCAGGTTGTGTCAAACTTATACACAACCAAGTTGATAAAATAGAAATCCCAAACTAACCAAGATACCTTAAGACACAGCTCTACAGAGGAGAAACAATCTAGATAGTTAAAGAAACTGCTAGATAATTATTTGAGTAGTGTAGGCCATACTCCAGTACCTCTTTTTAAGTAGAAGGAGGGGAGCAACAACAACAGTAGTAGACAGTGGGGATAACCATGTAAATAGATTAAACATATATAATATCATCCTCAGGCAGAGCAAGGGTGTTATTTCATTACATGGAAAGGCTCCGGGTGATATTAATACTCCCTTCTATCTCTACAACAACCCAACATGCAAAGGCAGATAAGAATATCACAACAGATTCAGTTCTTGGGAACTGAATTTTGAATTTTTCATCTCTGTCCAAGGAGATGTACTCCTCCCATACCATAAACCTCTCAAGTATTAATCCTAATTTCCTACTCCTTAGTTCCATTGATTCATCTTAAGATTCCTGTCTGCATCCATTTGGAAAATCTACACACAACTAAGCAACAATTCTTACTCTTCTATCACTCAATAGAGATTAGAGAGGTTATGACATTGTCTTTGACAGATACAATTGCATTGCAAAGAAGAATTAATCGCACCTGACGCAGAAACCGCAGGCTTCGGGGATCCGGTGTGAGGCCACCAAATTGAGTGGTAGAAAGAAATGCATACCCTTTTGTAGGCCGAATTGGTGAGTTCCTCCTGTCAATCTTAAATGTATACTTCAAAGATGAGAGTAAACCATGGCCAAGCTGCCTCCTTATAGACCTAGATGACATTTGCGATGGATCTGTCAAGGTACGCCATCCAAGGTTGTACACTAAGTCATGATGCTTTGTCGAGAATAAGCCAAGAGACATGCCCAACTGTCGCTCTTTGTACGAAGAATACTCTTGCCAATCTTGGGAAAGCAAAGATGCTCGGACCACAATGGGGGTTACCAATCCTTTAACTCGAGGTGCAAAGACCCCAATGCTCACCTCTGATGTTTGATTGGCGCCATATGCCAGAGAACCATCCCATATATCACCATAACCTAACAAGTTTTTGTGCTTAAGAGCACCTTCAACAGTCCAAGAACTAGCCTACAAAAGAATCACAGATTTTTCAAAAGGGAAAAAAGAAATTAGATTCACTTGCTCATCCATTCATGGGTAGCCCGAAATTCAAAGTAATATGCACTATCTAATAGAAACAAAGATTCAAGCAAAAATATTTAAAATTTACTTCTACTCATCAAAAGGAAAAGATTACAATTGAGGTTCATCTCTTCATCATACTCACTAGATTAGAATGTATTAACCTACAACAAGGATAGTTGAAGCAGTCATTCATACGCTAAAAAGTTACTGGCCACAAATTATATATGTGTCAAGTTCTGAAAATCTAAACAATTCAACAATATTTGACATGGCAAAGCCAAGTACACTGTATTTTCCTTTTCATTTTTGTTTTCTTGAAAGAAAATTTTATCAGAAGACTTAAGTAATGTAACCCCCCATATTAGTAGGAACCCTACGTGGAGAAAGTAGAAAAAGAGAAAACAACAACAAAAACACAAGGCCAATATCAGAATGAAGCTCCAAGTAAATACAAAATTTGGAATCTTCACCTAAACTCCATTATAAAATATACCCCTGGAAATATTTCTCTCAAATCAAACAGTGTGCATCAGCCAAATGTAAACAACATCCAATAGACAAACTCTTGCTCATATCTAAGCATCAATACCCACAGCGAAGAAAATAAGCAAACATAGTGTTTTCATATGTTCAATTCCTCTCATACCAAGAGGTCACCAAGCAGGAAAATCGGCCACTGCCCTTAGTCCCTTGTTCCCCTAAAATCTGGGATAAAACAGGTTGGTAAATTCCTTCATAAAGAAAAGGATGAAGATACTCTCAACAATTTAACCATAGTCTTACAGCAGCCTAACCATGGGCTTGTGGAAGAAATAGGTGAAGATTAAAGGGATCTGTATCAATACTAGCTATCCCATGAGACTTGACCCCTGAGATCCCTTGTCCACCAAACCAAAACATCAGTCTAACAGCAGCCTAACCAAGGGCTTGTGGAAGAAACAGAAGATTACTAAAGGGGATCTGTGTTTCTCCCAGCAATCCCCAGTGAGACTTGACCCATGATCACTTATCCACCAAACCAATATGAAGTGAGACTTTTACTGCAGAGTCGCTGCCACCAAAGGTAGAAGGTTCTCAGTCCAAAAATAATAATAATATTATACTAATCCCTAGTATCTGATAACCAGCTAAACTATGATCATTAGCATAACATACAAAAAAACCAGAGAATTTGCAGAGGTCTGACCTACTTTTAAGCCCACATTAAGGATCTGGAATAAAAATACGGCCTCAGATGTATGGGCTTGCTGGAAACTACAAACAACGCAAACAAAATCTTGACTTCCAGTCAAGTTTGTTATTTAACGTCTGCGCTAGTTCAAAAATATCTAGCACTGAATGAGTTGTGCTTTTATGGACATAAATATGCGATGTACCAACATGGTAAAAACAACAATATTGCTTATATGTCATTTTTATTCAAGCCTGAAAAGTACGCAGCATTGCCAATTTCTTTACAATGCCTCAAACCATACTAACATCCCTCAATTTACGTGAATCTAGTACGCAAAGACGTGATAGTGAATATTGTGCAAGTATTCTTTCCATTATCCTTCTGAATTCTCAGCAACCAAATACCTTATATATATAACTAAGCCACTCTCCAATAACCCATAAATTGCAAATTCAAAGCCACAACCACGATTTAATGTCAAAACCCATAACAAAGACGATAGAATAAGATTGTACCGAAGGTTTCATATAAACGCCGCATTCACCAGAAATTTTGCTATTGGTCTCGGAAACCTGGACAATGACATTGGCAGTGTCACCCAACTCTGGCGGTCCAGCCTCGAGCGTAATAGTACTAGAATCAAAAATACCGAGCCTCTGAAGCTTCGCAAGGGCAATTTCCGCTGCATTTAACAGCTCTTGCATAGTTGTGGCGTTCTGTATCCCCTGCAGCTCGGCCTCAATTACCCAATCCTTGGTCTTTGTATTCCCCTTTATCAGCACATCATGGACTCGGATAGGAACTTCCTCCGACGACATCCGCCGGGCCAGGTGATTTATCTTGAAGCGCTGCTCAAGCAAAATAGAATCTTTGGATTGAGGTTTCTGCAGGTTCGGTTCTTGCAGGTCGTCTTCTTCTTCATCTTCGTCGTCGTCGTCCTCGTAGTCGTCTTCTTCTGTCTCGCCATTGGAAGACTCTTGCCGCTCCCGGCCATTGTTAGGGTTTGGAGGGAATGGAGCTTGATTTTCTTCTTTCGAGTTAGCCATAAGAAGTGAACAGAACAAGTTTGGTGAGATAGACAGAGGGTAAGAGCGAGTCAGTGCGGAGGAGCCAATTACGCAGCAGAAAGACGGCGATGGAGAAGCAGATTGTAATTCACCGTTAGAGAAAAGCGAGAGAGAGAGGGAGAGTATTTTTATTGACTTTTATTTTAATCTTCCAGTCATTAAAAAAATTCTTGCATTGAGAAAACATCATTTAAATTCTGAATTAAAATAAGAATATAACAATTTATTACATGATTTTGACTATAATAAAAATATTTGGCTTAATTTTGGAAAATTATTTTTAATTTTAATAATTTTCTTTCTACTTTTAATTTTAAATATCAATTAAATATTATTATTTTTGTTTTAGTCTAAAATTTAAGAAAATTTTTTGTTAGACTTTAAAGTTGATTATTAATTTTTTTTAACAATAATATGATTGCTATTTATAATTAAACCTTGATTTAGAAAATTAAAATATATTTTCTCAAAATAATATAAAAAAAGAAATCAAATAATTGCGGAACCCACGAAAGAGAGAGAAGCAAAGAAATAGCCCCACCTAGTGTACTAAAATGTAACTAGATCAAGCAACTGTAAAGGAAAAAAGATCTGAAAAATATTCACCATAGATTGCTCCACTCTGGAAATGGAATGGTGATATGGAGGGAACTTGCTAAAGCAGTAAAGCATAAGTAAGGGAAAGCGTGAAGGTAAGGGAAGGAGGGAAAGAAAGTTAAGAAATATTACAATTTTATTTTATAATTATTATTTAATATTTTTTAATAATAATTTTTTAATTATTAAAATAGAAATATTATGAATATTTTTTACTTACAAAATTATTTTTTTATTTTTTATTTTTATTTTTATCTTAATTTTTTATCTACCAAACATACCTTTAATTTACGTTTAGGCCATGGGCCCATGGCAAGTCGCAGCCCTTTGTCCCCCCCCCCCCCCAAGAGGGGACACCGTTGGCTCTTGGGTTTGGTTCCATTACGATGGCTAAGCTTTGGGCATTTAAAGAAGGGAGGGCTATTTGCGGCTTTAAACAGGAGAACTAGTCCAGACTCCTATAATCCCAATCACTATAGCAGATCAATACTAATCCGATCCATTGTTGTGTTTTGCAGAGTTTCGATGGAGAAAATTGGTCATGTGAACATTTCACGTCTAGCCAGAACTCAAACCATTCAAGCTCCTTTGTTTCAAGATTTCCTAAAATTATATATATTTTTGTATTTTAACAATATACATAAATTTCGTCTAAAATAAAAAATTATCTTTTACTTTAATCTAATTTTAGATTTTTTGAGTAAAATATTTTTAATTAATCTAAATATATATTTTTAAAAATTACAAAAAAATTTTAAGTGAAGGATATTTTGGTTAAAAAATTTAAAATTAGGATGAAGTATAATATAACTTTCTATCTCAAAAAAGTTTATATATATTTTAAAAATAGAAGAGATATTTATATAATTTACTCAAAATTTTATTTCCCAACTTCTCTAAAAGAATATTTTTTAACTAAAAAAAATAAAAGAAGACTTTTTTTATGTGTTCATTATTAAATTCTTCAATAAAAATATCACACGCAGATGTTTTTTGCAACTCAATATTATATAATCAGGTCCTATAAAAATTTTTTGTATATGCTATGATTTTATTAAAAAGAACTTAATAACAAACTTTGAGAAATTTATTTAAAAAAAAAAAACTTGACAGGTATTTGTACAAATGTATTTGGATCACACTTATTGACTTATTTTTGGTACAAGACAAATTTTGTAACTCGATGGTATATATATAAATTAGAAATTATTCCTATTTGGTTATTTAAAAGCATTTTTTTTTTACACAGACCACAAATATGCAAATATTAGAATTAAAAAAACAAAATTATATGTAATTATTTATATTTTTATTATCAAATTTTTAATTAAAATATGAGAAATATATGTTTTTTTTTAATAATATTATAACAAATATAATTTTTTAATTAAATTATATATCTATTATGATATTTTTAAAAAATAACTTATATACAGTTACTTATACATTCGTTATTATGTTATTTAATTACAATAGAATAAATATATAATTTTTTTAATAATATTACAATAAGTATATGATTTTTATATATTATGGTTTTCTAATTAAAATATATATTTATTATGATACTATTAAAAAATAATATTTTAATTATAAAATTTGATAATAAAAATATAAAAATTTATAAAAAAA
Source organism: Erythrophleum fordii (assembly GCA_032878935.1). NCBI lineage: Eukaryota > Viridiplantae > Streptophyta > Magnoliopsida > Fabales > Fabaceae > Erythrophleum > Erythrophleum fordii. Next base: position 2,129,238 of record JAVQMF010000058.1, read on the forward strand.
TTTAATTTATCATTAATAAACAAAATACTTATTATATTTTAATTAAAAAATATAATAACAAAATATAAATAATTATGTCTAATTCTCACCAAAGTATACAATTATTGAAAATCATATTTTTCTTATTTATACAGACAGCGAAGTATGCAAATACTAGAAGGCACCCGTTTACGGAACGGAGCAGCTCCTCGTCGCCACTCGCCACGCCCTAGGGCCCAAAGAACTCAAATTCAAATCAGTTGCTGTGTAAGACTGTAAGCGACAACGTAACAGTGACGACGACCGCCGCTGGCAGAGACCCTCTTCTTCCTTGGCTCCGGCATGCCTCTCTGTCTCTCTCTCTCTCTCTCTCTCTCTCTCTCTCTCTCTCACTTTGATTTCGGATTCTTTTACTCAGCTATCTGCTGATTGCTATCTTATTAATTGCAGAAGGATCTGAAAGATGAAGGATACTCTGCCTCCTCATACCCTGAAGGAAAAGCTACCTGGGTTCTTGCAGCAGTGCGCACAGATGTTCGAATCTGATCGACGATATGGAAATGACATGCTGTATTTTCGAGTTTGGCTGCAGTTGGTAACTGAAACACCATTTTCCTGATTTCTTTTCTAGTTGTGTGGCTATTGAATAGTTTATTATTCTACTCTTTGGTTTCTGAGAAATGGGATTGCGTGAAATGACGATGAAAATTGAGTGACGTAGAGCTTGTTTGATTGTACGTTTTTAGAAGTGTTTTAAAAAAATTTTTGTTTAATAATATATTTTTAATAAAATATTTTGTAAAACAAAAAAAATTAAAAAATTAAAAAAAATTTCAATGTTTTGTAACTTTTATTTGGTTAAATTAGCAAAAAAAATAAAAAATAGTAATTTTTTATAATAATGATTCAAACAAATTTTTTTTTTAAATTTATTTTAAAAAATATTTATTTTAAAAATATTAAAATTAAAACAGAATCAAATTAGTCCCTAATGTCCTGAACTATTGATTCAAGTTTTATTAGGTATTGATAATTAAATATATATCTTAAAAATTTTATAAATAAATATAAATAAATTTTAAATATTATTGATTACTAATTTTAAATATTGATAAATAAAAATAATTAATTTTATCCAATCATTTTAATATTTGAAAAATATGTTATTAAGAGAAAAAAGCACAAAAAAGTTAAATAAACGCTTTTTGGTGCTCTTATTTTTTTTAAGTTCTTTTCATTTCAATCCTTTCTTTCTGTTATTATTTTTATTTTTTATTTTTAAATTTATTTCAGATGAAATATAAAAAAAAATTCAAAATTAGTTGAATTTGAACCCATACAATTTTTACCGATTCAGTATTTCTTGACTAATTTTTAAACATACGGATTTTAGAGGTCAACTAAACTAGTTTGATCGGTTTCGATGCAGAAATGATATTAAGTTTGCTCATTTTCAGAAAATCACCCATCATTACGTTGTAGCTTATGATTCAGATTTTTTAATTGGAACAAGGGGATAATGAAGTTGTCAATAATTTTTCCCCCTGATTCATAAATGGATTTTGTGGATGATCCGAGAGCACTTTTGAGAACCATGGAGCTTAATCATATTGGGACCAAACTTTGTCAGTTTTACCAAACATACGCTCTTTACTATGAGAAAACAAAGAGAAACGATGAAGCCGATAAAATTTACCATCTGGGACTGAAGAAGTAAGTTTCTTTACAGCAATCAGCATTTTGTTTTTAAATAAATAAGTAATGTTGTAAACTAACGGCCTCCTATTTTGCGTTTCACATCGTATAGCGTTACACTCCTTCCAGTTCCAGAAGAACAAAAGATTTTACCTTTTGCACAAACAAATATTGACAGCCTCCTTGATGGGTGTCAAATGCGAAGACATCCCTTTCCTGGACTACACTTGCTATTTATTTTACCCTAAACATAATGTAGATGGTGGGACACGAGCTACTTCGAATAACCTAGCTTACAGAATCTTTGATTGGAGCAGACCCATTCAAGTTATTACATTGTGTTTACTTACAATGAAATTCGGATAAAACCCATCAAATTGCATAATATCATGCCTTGGAACTTACATACTACAAACATAATTTTGCATCGAATTTTAATCCTCATAATTTAAATTTAGCATATAGGCATAGCACATAACTACTTCAATACTTGAACTGGTATGAGATGCCTTTTCCACCCCTGAGTTTTAATGCTCATGTTCACCTTTCCTTTACTGTTGAGGAGTCTTGCTGAGCACATGGATGAGTTGCAGAAATCATATGAACAATTCCTTGATCGAATGGAAAGAAAGAATAACAAGAGAATCCATGTATTGCCCAGCTTTCTTCGTTTATTTTTCGTTAGTGTTGTCTTGGGCCTGAAATTGTTGTTGATAGTGTTATTCAGTTAGCTAATTTTAGAAGAATTTCCTTCAACAGCAAGATGTGAGAGCTTCAAAAAGGCCTCCAAAGAACATCCCTCATGACAATAAGAATGAGGGAAAAAATGAAGCATGCGGCTTTGAGGGTGTGCATATAGGACCCCAAAGTTCAAAGTCTATAGCTAAAGGGCTAGCTAATGATAGACATTTAGACACTAAAATGGTCGAGTGCAAGAGGTTTTCTGGAGATGACACGGTTGTGGTCAAGTTTGTTGACACTGCCGTTGTTGGGAGGTCTGAAGCCGAAGATGACTGCCATCATTGATTGGTGGATCCTACAATAAATATGAAGGAAGCAATGAACGCCATTAATAGCATGTTCCGTAAGCCATTAGAGGATGTTCCAGCAGCCAGGAAATCACAAAGAAAGCAATCAAAAAAAGATCATAGTACACAGAATGGAATTGAGGTTTTTATTGATGAAAACTTGGATAATGGTATCAAACCATGCGATCCCCCATCTCTGCAGCACAGAACTGAAGCTGGCCCACCTCACCAAGAATCACTTCATATATATATATTGATGATGAAGGATGTAGCGAGGCTAGTGGCGTGAATGATAAGAACAACTTGGAGCAGAGTGTTGTACGGAATTTAGCAGAAGATTCTTCTTCCTCTGCTCCCCCACTAAAAGTTTTTGTTTTTGCCTGTGCGAAGGATCTTCATTCTGAAAATTGTGGTGATAGATGCTGAAAGCTCCCGTACTTCAGAGAGGACACAGTTGTTTTTTGATTTGTTGGCTCTGCCATTTTGGATGATCCCGAGGTAGAAAATGTTTGCCACCATGGTTTAGCAGATCCCACAATCAACATGAGGGAAGCCATGGATGACATAAACAACATGTTCGGGGAGCCAATCGATTTTGTGAGGAGGAAAAGATCAAATAAGCAGGAGAAAGAACCCGCGAGTAATAGCAGAAAGGAGTTTGATGGGTTTTCAATACTTGCTGATGATGACCAGGAACATCAACAAGGTCCGCCACGACCAAAATTGCCAGGAAATTCAGAAGAATCTGATTTGTTTGAGCCAACTCTCCTCACAAAGGAAGCAATGGACGACATAAACAAGATGTTTAATATGTCATTGAATTAAGACCAAGGTGATTACTGATTATATTTTTCTAGCAGAGGTGCCTTTAATTTGCATGAGCTACTGAAATGTGAGCTTTCTGTTTCGTGAGGGGTTCTGTGTTTTCTAATATCTTTTGTCTCATGCAAACGTTGGTGTTTATGGAACTCGAAGGGAGTATAGCAAATACAAACTTGGTTATATTACCCGAAGCAACATTGTAAGTCAGTTTATTGCAGAATACAACAAAATGTTAAATCAACAGAAATTAAAAGCAACAACACAATAGCCAATAGCCAAGATCAAAGTGAATCTTAATGCTTGTCAAGTAGAAATGTTTGTGACAGATGGAAAGCCAAGGGGCCAGCAGCATAGACAACAGCCTCGTATTTGCTTTCATGCAATCTCTTATTCTCATAACGAAGTGGAGCCCCATTGAGGCCATAATTGATATTCGAGAGAAGGCTGCATTTTTCAATAGAAGACCAAACGGGCTTCACCTGGCAAGAGGGGACTGGATGGTCCTTGAGATAATTGTGCATTTTGAACCCTTCAAGTGGTGCATGTAGTAACCATTTTTCTCTGTCTCGAAGACCTTGTAGTAAGTAATTGACCTTTGTGGCATTTGCAGGTAACACTTACTTTGGCTGAAGGGATGGACTTGGCCCCAGTCAAAGACCAAGTTCCAAAGTGCTCACAGCCCTGACCGTGACTTCCACCACCACCCCTTTTTTCTTCTCTGTTGTTGTTGGGGCATCTTCACCAGCTTGTGTATAAAGGAAGGCAATGAGGAGACGCGGGTGAAAAAGGATAGTGAGGTGCCTACTTGCCATTTCCGAATGAAATGGTTCAGAGACGAGAGAGCAATTGAAGTGGCGTTGGATAGAATGCTATATGTGCAGCTTATTGGTAACGAGAGGACTTCAGGTGATGATGTAATTCAACGTACCCTCCACAATGCTACCGAAGACTCTTTCTTCATGACTTCATCTGTCTACATGTAGTGTATAAATTTTCATATTTTTATATATAGAGATTTGTCTACCAGGACAGAGAACCTTTAAGGGTATAACCTTGAAGTTCAGTTTCATCCTGTACAACAATTAATATCATTATCCAAAAATGTTAATCCTTTCTTGTTTAGGTTAATAGTATGAACCATAAATAGAATTGGATACGTATCCAATACATGTCAGATATTTATCTTAAACAGGATACAATATTATAAATTACATATGAGGACTTTATATTTTTATTGTATGGTATTATCTATGTCAATATCTATGCTTTTTAAATTATTTTCTCTCTTTTATTTTTTTGTAATACAATAGGGTTCGACATAAAAAAAATTGAAATTTGTTTAGTTGCATGATGAAAATAGAAAAAGAAAGATAATATCTTTTTCACAACATTTATTATATTTTTGATATTATTATTTAATTGTTTTTGTCTCTTTTTTATTTTTTTTAAAATAAGAATATAAAAATTATTATTATTATTTTTTATATCATCATTCCTTTTTCATTTTTATACATATCAATCCTATATTCAAAAATGATATGTAAAAAGGTTAAGATTAAGCCTAGGAGAAGGGAAAGTCTAGGTTTTTAAACTAGAAAAGACAGACTAATGTTGGCCATAATATCCACAAACTTATTCCATTCTTGAGAGTGTGAAGGATGATAACTTGCCAAATATCTGCACCTTTATTTTCTTCATCTTCATTCATTACATAAATTCTCCTAAAAAATAATTCTTTATCTACACTATTTGATATTTGAATAATTTGCTTAAAAATCAAGAAAAGTACTCAAGATGCGCGATGATTCAAACCTAGGCAATGATATTACACTAAAACATGTATTTATAAGTAGGTTTTCTTCTGTAGACTGGGGAGTTTGGGTCAAAGACGTCACAAATAGTTATCTATAATCCAAAGTTTTACAATAGGAGTAATTGCCGTTTTCCAATCTACATTATATTATTGCAATTAGGAGTCATATTGCCAATCGGGACTTCGGTGCCGTCTGATAACAAACGCCATTAGTACTTCACAAATAATTATTCGTGGCACATAAAAGTGGACTCTAGTCCCATTCATTTATGAGTTATTCTTTCTATTATGGACCCTAAGTATTAATATTAACCCAATATTATAAAAATTGAATTTTTTTAAGTAAGCCTAATTCACAGATGATAAATAAGCCATGAATAGATATATAAATATGCTAGACATATTTTTATATATATATATATATATATATATAATTCACTTAGTGAAGCTACATAAAAATTTCCTTCATTTTAAATCTTGTTAGAGTAGGCGTGTCAAAAGTTTAAGTCCTACATTACCTAGAATAAAGAGAAATTTAGTGTATATATATTAAGATGTAATATTGGGCAAGTAAATGAGCCAAGAAGAGGAGTGAGCTCGCGTGCACAACAACAAGCTAATGTAGGGGTAATATAGTTGAAAATCTCCGATTTCCCCCTGCGCACAAATTAGATGCGGAATTGAGCATTTTTTGTTGCAACTATTTTTGTATTTTACAAAAATAGTTTATAAATTGGCTTATAAGAAAAACCTTGTTTTCAACAGTTTTAAATTTGGAACCATGAATTTATTAATTTTTTGAATGTTGAGAATTTAAATTTATCTGCTTTAATTTGCCATTAACCGGCTTTAATCTCAACATTCAGAAATGGCCGCCGCTTTTAATCCAAACGTTCAAAACGGATTTTTATTAAACTGTGATTAAGCTGCCATTAATTATTTTTTAATTGCCCAACGTTTCTTGTTTCCATCTTCGGCCTATAAAAGGCAGTGCGTGGTGCAGTTCATGACACACCGAGCTCTCGGACATCTTTCGAGCTTTCTCCTCTCCTCTCCCTTCGCTCTTTTGAGTGCTTCAATTTTGCTATTCTGTTCCCCTATTATAGGAAGGATCTATTTAATCCTGGGGAGTTACCGACTTGTGGCGAAATAACTCTTAAGAACTGTGTCATCGGGCACGACTTGGATCAATTTATATTAACAGTTTTGTTTATTGCAGCCTACAACCTTAAGAGTTATTATGGAGCCACACCGAGTTGATTCTGATGATCATGTTAACGTTGCTACTGCAAGTTCCAGTGGAGGGAGTGGCGCTACTGCTCCAACCTTCATTCTAAATCCAGTACCTGCTGTGACGCTGCCCAAGCCATTCCTAGATATATCCAAGATTGAGATATTTGATAGGGAGAACTTTAGAAGATAGTAAGAGCGGATCTTCTCTATCCTAGACATGCACGAAGTTGCAATGGCACTAACCTAGTTTAAACCTGTCCTTGATGCTGACCAAAACCAAAGAACTGCTTGAGAATATGCTAATAAGGTCTGTAGACATATAATTATTAGTACTTTATCTAACGATCTGTTCGATGTGTAATGTGTCCACAAGAAGGCTAACAAAATCTGGGAGTCACTAATCACGAAGTACACAGTTGAATATGCTGGAAAACAGAAATTCGTGATTAGAAATTACTACCGATGGGAGATGTCTGAGGATAAAGACATCAAGCTGCAAATCAACGAATACCACAAGTTGTTGGAAGAACTTCGAGCTGAAAAGATTAACCTTCCAAATGAGTTTGTAGTTGAGATCCTAATTAAGAAACTGTCAGATTTATGGAAAGACTACAAACAACAACTTAAACACAAGCAAAAGCAACTGTCACTGTCAGATCTTATCACTCATATCATCATCGAAGACACCAACTGGAAAGAGGTTCAAGCTGCAAAAGGAAGGGAAATAGCCTCAAAAGCAAATTTGGTGAAAACAAAGCTGCACAACAAGAGGTATGATTCTCATAAAAAATCTAGTTACAATCCTAAGATTTCTAACCCTAAATTCAAAAAGAAGGGCAATTACTTTGTTTGTAGCAAGTCAAGGCATTATACTGCACAAGGTAGAAAGAGAGTTAAAAATAATAATCCTCCTAAACCGAATGTAAATTTGGTTCAAAGAGATGAGAACAATGATGATGTCATTGAGGCAGTTATTTCTCAAGCTTTCGTTGTCTCCGATGTGAGGAAATGTGTGGTAGACTCTGGGCCTACCAAGCACATCTGTGCAAATAAGGAAATGTTTACCTTCTATGATCCTATAAAGGAAGGAGAAGACCGCATTTATCTTGTTGATTCCTGAGCTGCAAAAGTTCTTGGGAAAGGAAAAGTGGTTCTTAAACTCACATTTGGAAAGACCTTAGCTCTCAATGATGTTCTGCATGTGCCCGATGTTAGAGCGAACTTAATTTTTGTAACTATTTTGGGAAAGGTTGGGGTTAAAGTGTCATTCGAATCTGACAAGATTGTAATGACAAAAAAAATAATATTTTTATGGGAAAGAGATATTGTAACTAGGGACTATTTATACTGAATGTTGTTGAAATGAATGAAAATACATCCACTTCTGCTTACTTGCCTGTTTATATGATTGATTCATTTGATGTGTCGCATACTAGATTAGGACATATTAGTAAGTCTTATATTAAGAAAATGCAACAACTTAGTTTAATTTCTAGAATTAAAAATGATTGTTTAAATAAATGTAAAGTATGTGCCGAAGTTAAGATAACTAAAAAATCACACTTTTCTACACAAAGAGAAATTGAATTGCTTTCTTTAATACACACTGATTTAGGTGATTTTAAACAAACAATGACTAGAGGTGATAAAAAATATTATATTATTTTTATTGATGATTTTTCAAGGTATACTAAAGTATATTTAGTGAGAAATAAAGATGAAGCGTTTGAAAATTTTCTTTTATATAAAGCAAAGGTAGAAAATCAACTAAATAAAAGGATTAAAAGAATAAGTCAGATAGAGGAAAAGAATATGTTTTATTAAATAATTTTTGTGAAAAAGAAGGAATTATCCATGAAGTAACTCCTTCATATTCACCTAAGTCTAATGGCGTAGTAGAAAGGAAAAATAGAACTTTAAAAGAAATGATGAATGCTATACTTATAAGTTATTCTGCACCAAATAATTTATGGGATGAAGCGTTATTGTCTACTTATTTTTTACAAAATAGAATACCCTATAAGAAAACAAATAAGACACCTTATGAACTATGGAAAAGTTATATACCTAATCTAAAATATTTAAAAATGTGGAGATGTCTTGCTAAAGTAATGTTGTCTGATCCTAAGAAAAGAAAAATTGAATCTAAAACTTCTGATTACATGTTTATTGGGTATGCTAAACATAGTGTAGCTTATAGATTTCTGATTTTGAAAAGTGATGTTTTAGATCATAACACTATTATAGAAACTAAATATACAGAATTTTTTGAACATATCTTTCCTTTAAAAATTGAACTTAATCCTATGAATTTGGAAATGTCCACTTATTCTCCTAAGCTAAATACAAATCAAGATTTGGCTAAAAATTTAAGAAGAAGTAAGAGACAAAGAAAATAATTTTCTTTTGGAGATAATTTTTATACTTATATGGTACAAGATGGTCCTTTAAATTTTTATGAAACTATTTCTTCTTCGGATGCTTATCTTTGGAAAGAAGCTATTAAAGCTGAAAGTGGGTCTCTTAATCAAAATAAAACTTAGGTTTTAGTAGACTTGCCTCCAGGAACTAAGTCCATTGGTTGTAAATGGGTTTTTAGGAGAAACTTAATCCTAATGGATCCATTGATAAATATAAAGCTAAGTTAGTAACTAAAGATTTTACTCAAAAATAAAATATTAATTATTTTGATACATTTTCTTCAGTTAAAAGAATTTTTTTTATGAGAATTTTTATTGCTTTAGCTTTAATACATAAGCTTTATATTCATCAAATGGATGTTAAAACTGTTTTCTTAAATGGTGTTTTAGAAGAAAAAATTTATATAGTACAACTTGAAGGATGTGTCGCTTTTGGACAAAAAAATAAAAGTGTGTAAACTTGTTAAATTTGTATATATATTAAAACAAGCACCTAAACAATGGCATGAAAAATTAGATCAAGTTTTAACAAGTGATGACTTTGTTACTGTTGAAATAGAAAGATATGTTTATACAAAACTTGTAAATAATGATTGTGTGATTATTTGCTTATATGTGGATGACATGCTTATTTTTGGTACTAGCATAAATGTTGTAATTGAAACTAAGAGCTTTCTTGCATCTAAATTTGATATAAAAAATATGGGTGAAGCAAGAGTGATTTTGGGTGTTAAAATCATAAGGAGTAAAAATGGCATTTTACTTTCTCAAGAACATTATGTGGAGAAAATTCTTAAAAAGTTTGGTCATTTTGATGATTCTCCTTTAAGCACTCCTTATGATTCTAGCATACAATTATCAAAATATAAAGGTGATTCAGTAGCTTAATCTAAATATGCACAGATTATTGGAAGTCTGTTGCATTTGATGAATTCTACTAGACCTAATATAGCATATGCTATATATAGATTGAGTAGATATACCCACTGTCCAAGCAGTAAAGATTGGATGGCTTTGGTTAGATTAATAAGATATTTGAGAGGTATCATGAACTATGGTATATTTTATAGTAGATTTTTCGCTGTACTAGAAGGATATAGTGATGCTAATTGGATCTCAACTTTAGATGAGATTAAATCCACTAGTGGTTATATATTCACTCTTAGTGGTAGTGCAATATCCTAGAGATCAGCCAAATAAAGTATTATTACAAAATCCTCAAGGGATTCAGAGTTTATTGCTATGGAACTAGCTGGTACTGAAACTGAGTGGTTGAAAAATTTCTTAGCAAATATTCCATTAGGAGGAAAACTAACACTATCAGTGTCTTTACATTGCGACAGCCAATCAACGATAGCTATAGCTAAAAATAAGACTTTTAATGGCAAAAACAAACACATTCGGTTAAGACATAATATTATAAGGCAGCTGCTAAAAGATGGAATGATTTCAATCGAATTTGTAAGGTCAGAAGTAAATCTGGTAGATCCATTGACTAAACCCTTGGGGAAGAAACAAATTAATAACACATCGAAGGGAATGAGACTTAAGCTAATATGAAATTAACAATATGGTAACCCAACCTCTGTGATCGGAGATCTCGTGAAAGAGGTTCATATGGGTAAGAACAAATCATATGTTAATTCTACTAGCACTAAAATTATTGTCCCTTCTTATAGTTTGGAAAAGTGCTAAAATGCAGTATTGGAGAGACTGAACAAAGCTCTTAATGATTTCATATTCCTTATAGATGGTGTATTCATTACAGATGCATTTGATGAAATCACCTAGATGAATGTAAAGTGGGGCTGCTTCTATGAGACTGTGGCAAAGTCTTTAGAGTATTCATTGAACACCAGGCGCGCGCGAGGTCGTTTGAAGCTCAAAACCGCTATTAACAGCAGAAACTGTGGGAGTATACTTTGACTAATAAAACCTCCAATATACAACAAAGATTTGTTGGTTTATAGAAACGTATGTTTCACTAACATTTTTATGTACTAAGTGTTATTGGTATAGGTCTGGTTCATAATCCAAAAGACACCAGATTCGAAATGGTTATACTTATGCGTGTAACTCAGATGATAATGTCCTTTTGACACATGTGGGGGATTGTTGGAATAGGTGTGTCAAAAGTGTGTCAAAAGCTTAAGTCTCACATTGCCTAGAACAAAGAGAAACTTAGTGTATATATACTAAGATGTGATATTAGGCAAATAAATGGGCTAAGAAGAAGAGTGGGCTCACGCGCACAACAACAGGTCAACGCAGGGATAACGTAGTTGAAAATCTCCGATTTCCCCCTCTGCGCAAGAATTAGATGCCGAACTGGGCATTTTTTGTTGCAATTATTTTTGTATTTTACAAAAATATTTCATAAATAGACTTATCGAGAAAATTTTATTTTCAGTAGTTTTGAAATTATGACCATGAATTTATTAATTTTCTGAACGTTGAGAATTTAAATTTATCTGCTTTAATTTTTCATTAACCATCTTTAATCTCAACGTTCAGAAACGGCCGTCGCTTTTAATCCCAACATTCAAAACGGATTTTCATTAAATCATGATTAAGCTGTCATTAATTATTTTTTAATTGCCCAACGTTTCTTGTTTCCATCTTCGGCCTATAAAAGGTAGTGCGTGGTGCGGTTCATGACACACTGAGCTCTCGGACATCTTCGGAGCCCTTTCCTCTCCTCTCCCTTCGCTCTTCTGAGTGTTTCAGTTTTGCTATTCTGTTCCCCTATTATAGGAAGGGTCCATTTAATCTTGGGGAGTTGTCGACTTGTGGCGGAATAACTCTTAAGGACTGTATCCTTAGGTACGACTGAGATCAATTTATATTAACAATTTTTTTTGTTGTAGCCTACAAATCTGTCCATGTATAATTGTGCAACGTGGTAGATTTTAACTTATGTGTTCCCTAAATTATGTGCAACTATCATTATATTTAAGTTAAGGTAGCTTTCAACCAAAAAAGAAAAAGAAAAACAAAAAAGAACAAAACACAAATGAATGTTGTCATACTTTATTATCGTTTTGATTTTTGTTTCATGAACGTGAGCAGAACTACGATCATTGAATTATTTGTTGGGTTGGAAAAGATGTGGCGTTGGGGTAGACTGCATATATGGATGGGAAAGAGAGGAGCAGGCATAAACTAGGAATACAATTGCAAATAACTTGAGTCACCATAGAAACTGATAAAACAAATGAAATTAACTATTAAATGAGAGGCACTCTTGGTGCAATTCCATATCCATAAATAAAAGTAGCCAAAAAAAGTTCACCTGATCCCCCCCCCCCCCCAACCAAAAAAAAAAAACATTTATCTCTCTTATATATATGCACGTAAATTGCTACTCTCCTACCATAGATACAAAATGCATCAATTTACAGGTGAAACAGGATGAAAATGTTTAAAACCCAAAATTCACAATCTACAATCAGAACTACTACTTCTTTCAGCTTCCATCTGCAGAACAAATCTCAAGCTCTGCCCACCAAAGCGAATTAAGTTTAGGAACTGCTGCATCAGGTGTTATTTTTGTTATCTCTCTCAATCTCACACTGACTTCTTTCATTGTTGGTCTCAACTTTATGTCAGGATGAACACAAGATTTAATTAACTCAGCAACTTGTTCCAATTGCTCTTCTTGGACGGTTGCTAGAGTTGGATCCACCATTCCTCTGAGGGGTCGATTCCCTTGTAGAAAGTTTGATGCCCTGTCTCTAAATAAGCCATTATCTTCTGAGTAAGGAAGCTTGCCTGTTACTATTTCAAGTAACATAACACCAAAGCTATAAATGTTACTTTCTGGAGTTGCTAACGGCACACCATTGTGTCTTCTGCCCCTTGCTTTTGTCTCAGTTGAACCTATCTCCTTGAAGAAACTCAAATCCGAGATTTTGGCAGCATAGTCGTCGGTGAGATAGACATATGACGAGTTCAGGTTACTAAGGGCTATGGGAGGCTTCAACTGGTGCATATGTTGCAGGCAGTAAGCTATGCCCATTGCAATTCTAAGCCTTGTTACCCAGTCCAAGTGCTCAGATTCTTTTACTGAAATTTCCATAAAGATCAGATGCATTAGTCAAGGTTCCAGCTTCAACAAGAAGATGACAGAACAGAACATTCTTAAAAGTGGCTATTCATGCATCTGAAAGAGAAAAGGAAATAGAGAGCGGGAGAGAGAGAGAAATAAAAGAGCATATAACCTTTTAATATCAAATTCTCTCACGAATACACTCCTTTTTAAAATGAGAGGTTGTAAAATGATGAGCATTTGAAGAATGGTTAGAGAGAATTTATTTATAGAGATGACATTATCGTAGTGAGAGCTTCACAATACACTATGCGTATCAATTGATGGGAATTTTCATTTTTCCTCAATCTAACTCATTCCAGCAAAAATATAGATGAGAATACAAGAGAGCATTCAATAAAATCCAAATTTTGAAATAAATATTCAAAATTTCAAGTAACTAAACTAATTAGCCTCATTCGATAACGATACTAAGCTCAATTTTCACAATGCTTATGGCCAGCAAAAGTAGCCTAGTGATAACTCTGCTAAAAATATGTTGGGCTCCGGGTTTCCAACTTCTGTCAAAAAAATTTTTCACTAGTATAAATTACTACTCAGTCATGTCAACAATGAGCTATGTGGCAGTTTTCAGCCCATCCATTAGTTGAGAATGTTCAGAATGGTGTATTCTCACGAAGAAGTTGAAAGATCAACTGAGGCTACAAGTGTTATCAAGTAAGTATCAAACAGTTCACAGAGTTATTAATACTACTCTACCTCAATTTGAGCACGTAATTGTAACTCATGCAAACATTATATACTTCCCTTATATAGTTCTACCAAGACAAGCACTTCTAGAAACAAGAAAGCATATCATAATGGGCACTACCAAGTCATAAAGCTTCATTCTATATAAATCAAGCATGTAAAACCAGCAGACTGTAAGTAGATGATCAGAAAGAGTGATACTCAACATCATTAATTTATATTCTATGATGTAATAATAATACCAAATCGATAGGTACTCACCATGTAAGTGCTCAAAGAGTGTCCCATTAGGGGCATATTCAAAAACCACCATTCGGGTGAAAGGCTCTTCTTCTTCACAATATCCAAGGAGATTGACAAAATTTTTGTGATTCACTTTTGATAATATATCTATCTGAAACCATAATTGCTTGCAAAATTAAGAAACAGTTTAACTGCAGAAAATCAACAAATATCATTTTTTTTTTCTTTTGGGTTTTATACCTTCTTCCTGAACTGCACTTCTGAACTCTTTGACCAATCCTTTGATGATGTCACTGTAACAGACGCTACAGCTATTTCAACTCCACTAGATAAAGTCCCTTTGTACACTGTACCACTGGGTGAAGTACAAATTACATTACTAAAATCTTCACATGCTGCTTCAAGCTCAGATCTTTTCAGCCTTTGCGCTCCTGAAAATGCAATCTATGTCATGCATGTACAAAGGTAAAAAATCTACATATGAAACATAAGGAATATATATCAGAGACAAGGAAGTTCAGTCATTCAAGTCATATCATTCGAGTGACCAAGATTTACAAAATAATAAGTTGAGTGAGTCCCTCTTCTGTCTTTCTCATGTTTCACAATCCTGAGCCAGTGTGTGCATGTAAGTTAACTGCCGTTTACAGTCATTGCTTTAGAAGAAAAGAAATGTTTAAATTTACCTGTTACAAATGCCTTCTGAAGCTGTCCACTTAATCCTGTGGCCCAAGGTTTGACAGTAGCTATCTTATTGGTTTTACAGAGATAGCCAATTACTAATATAAGAAGAATTACAGCGCCACCTATAGCTCCTGCCAAAATGGCAACTTGTCGCTCCTTTGAGGAGGTACTTTTAGATTGTCTTCCAGAGTCAGCAGTAGTCTGGGGAGTAGGAGCTGGCTTCAGCACTGGTGGTGGTATTGCCGATGCAGCTGGGGAAGGTAAAGGAGGATATGGCAAAGGAGACGAAGCAGGGCTTTCAGGAGGTGGATTAGTTTCACGGTTAAGTGGATTGCGAAGCTCTGTTGTAGAGGCTTCCAGTATTCTCCAAAGACCTGCTTTGTGTTGGTCAACATTCCTTTAAAATGGAAAAAAGAATATATACATCAGGACTACTTCATGATAGCCTAAAATAAGCAAAACATGGAACATGGAGAACAGTAGTACACCCTAGTTGCGAAAGATTTTCTTGTGGATTGATTGACATACCAATTGATGGATCTTCCTGTGCAAGATGGCAATTTAGGTGTATCAATTAGCTGGTTTTCATCTACTTGATATTCAGATAGCTTCATCAGTTCATTGATTTCTGGAGAGAAGTCACCAATAAGCTCATTGTTGTCCAGTAAACTGCAAAAAGAAGGAATTCAGTACAAAGTGATATAAGTTTACAAAAACAAAATTGAACTGTCCAAGAACATCATCCTACAGGATTGCTAGCGAAATATTACTCCCAAGATCCGCTGGTATAGGTCCACTGAAGTTGTTGTATCCCAAATCCAAAACCTCCAACTCTTTCAAATCTGTAAATGCTTCTGGAATGATGCCAGAGAAAGAATTGTTCCGCAAAATACTGCAGCATTTTTGCCGTAACCGGTACACAATGTCAATCAAAAGAAGGAAACAATAGATTTCATTAGGGAAGGAACTAAGTAACACAGAGTTGCCTACATGGACTTTATGTGAACGAGATTTGCAAGCTCAGGTGCCAGAGTTCCCCCAAGACAAAGATCTTTCAAATTCCTAAGCAACGAAATAATTCTCATGATTAAGAAGTCCACATTAATTTTGAATCAAACGAGAATTACCAAAGGAACAATATGATCACTAGTCATTTGACATAACAGGAGACTAAAAGAGTTTTGACGATAATTGCAACCGCGATAATAGAATTTTAGAGTACAGTCTCAACATTTATTACATCGAACGCGTTAGTGGTATAGCTCCTTCGCTGCTAAACCATTTACAGCAGCATGTGATGCTTAATATGAGTGAAAAAAAAAGAAGAAGAAGAAACCTATATTTAGACTGAACATTCATTTGGCATTTACCATTGTAGGATTATGATAGTTAAGCGCGTAGTGATAACTGGCAACTCAAATGCATGAATGACGATTGGAAAAAGAAGAAGAACAAGAAAGACCCGAATAGAAAGATCTATTGCCCTTGCTTTCTTGCCTAAATTTCTTTCTACTCAGGCTCTGCCCAAATATTAAACGGAACAAAGAATTAAGATTATTCAGTTTCTGAAAGACAGAAAATAATATCACCACTTACAAGACAACCACTTTTCTGTCTGAGCACTCAACTCCGAACCAATTACACGGGTCAACCTCTCCTTCATCATCAATCCAATTTGACAAAGCACCAAAAGGGTCCCTCACTATTCTGTGTCTCAACTTCAAAAGTGCCTTACCTGCACAAAGAAACCATTTCTGACTTTTTCCCCACGTACCAACAAGTAATCATAAGAAAATACAATATTCCACAAATTCAAAATTACATACCTTCGTCGTTTAAAGACCAGCACAAACCGAAGCTCTGAAACAACAACCAGACCCCTGCAAATCGCAAAATTCGCAGGTTCCAATTCTTGTTCATTCTTGATATCTGACGGAAACAGAAGACCACGGATTGATTTTTTTTCTTTTTTTTTCTTTTTGGGAAGAAACGAAGATTAATTGAGCAACAAATCAATCCTGGAGCGTAGCAAACTGGTTTGGACCCAGAAAGATTTGAAAACGCGTTCGCTCATATACAAGTTTGCTTTTTCTTTACTTGAAAGTTCGATTAACCAAAAAAACAAAAAAAGAGCACTAAATTACATTGTAAAAGATGTTCACACAATTGCAGAGTACACAGGGTGGAATGGGTCCAAGACGCACCTAAAATAATTGCTGGTTATGGCAGAGGCTCAGTGAAGAGGAGTGGTGACTAACATAATAGTGGGAAGAAGAGAAGGAAAGCAACGTGTAATGAATGATTTGACATTAATTGTATTGTACGTTGATAAATGGAAATTATGAGAGGGTGAATTTAGCTGTGGAGGAGACTTGTCCTCATAAAATCATGCTCAGTATCAAACCCTGGATCTCTCTCCCTTTGGCGGCCAATTGGCTACGGCTCCTGCGCGGAAGTTACTTTCAAATTTTAATAATTAATTAAATGAATAATAAATTTATAATATGAATCAAATTATAAGTTTTGACTAGATCGTATTTGAGCCTTTCCCATTTGCCAACGATTGATATTTTGATCTTGTTTGCTTGTGCTTGTCGGTTTCTTTTCTTTCCTTTCCTTTCCTCAGGAGATTTGTCAGTGTATTTGGTGTCATCAAGTGTTCGGCATCAAAGAAGAATTCAATTATATTAATTTGCTCTTAGATTTAATTTTTTTTTTTAAATGTCGCCTGTTTGGTTCGTTATATACATATTTTATATAATTTATGAAATATTTATTATATTTTTATAATTGTCATTCTATTTATTAAATTATTATTTTAATTATTAAATTCTTTTTATTTTTTACCTTATCAACCTTTATCTATTTATTTTTTTTATATTCTCTTCATCTTTATATTATCAAAACAAAGAAGTCATAAATCTCTTATCATATTTTAATATATTATAAAAACATTTTTTTTAATTTATTATCTTTTAATTTTATTGGCCAAAAATAAATTAAAATAATTTGAATATAATTTTTAAAATAATAAAAATATTATGTATCATTTAACTAAATCTCTAAAAAAATTAGTGTAATTTACTTAAAAGAAAATATTTACAAGTTTTCATTTTTGAAAAATGTAACGTGTTTTCAGAAAAGAATTAATGTATATTATTATGAATTTCTTTAATTATTAGTATGCTGTAAATAAATAATTGTTATCAACCCATAAAAAAGCTAAAAGAGAAAAACTTATACTGTATTTGTTTCATTATTAATTCAATAATGCAGTTTTAAGAAAATTTTATTAAAAAAAATCATGAAGTTTAGGCTTTCCTTTTTATGTTACAATAGATACAGGCCTGCAGTCACATGGAATGCCCTATAGTTTCGCCTGCTAGCTTTGACGTAGCCTTCTAGCTCTTGAATTCTGTGCGTTTTTTTTTTTAATTCCTCTTCAGTTCCTATTCTCATTATATTTCTCCACAGGCAAACAGGGTCATCGTCACCAGTTTTTTTTTTTTTTTTACGCTACTAGTCAAATGAATAATTTCAATTTTGTATCTTTTCTTCGTACTTCGTGGGTGGTGATGAGGCTTCAATTTCTTCAACTTTAGAAAAATAAAATGGAGCCGATTTCCTTATTTAAAAGAAACTATTGATTGATTTTTCTTACATTTCGCGTAATATGTCAGATAATTGTTTGAAAAATGTGGGGTTTCCGATGGTTAAAGTTGAATTTTATGTATACGTTAATTTTAAATTTGCTTGTACTGCCTCGTGGATGACATACGAGCTATCTTATACGAAGCTGGTGGCCTTTTGCTTTCACGATGACACGTCATTCTCCCTCTTCCTTAATTTGCTTAAACTCTCTCAGGATAAATTGTCATTTTCTGCTATTGTAATTGAAGTCTTTTTTTCCCAGTTACGTCATGAAAATCCATCGCCCATGAAGCCGCTGAATGTCTTTGTGTGTTTGTTTCTTTTCAATTTTATGGAGTGTTTTAATTAGTATCTGTTCAATCTATCTTCGTATCTTACATATTATTATTAAAGCGTTTGTATTTAGTTAAGTGTTATCTAATACGTCTTGTGCTATATCAAAAGCATGAAGGATAATAATCTTAAACAGTACCTCATAATACTATTATAAAATTTTCATATCCCTCAAATTTTATTTTTTAAATTCCATATGTCATAGAACCTTATAATCAATATTAAGAGATACAATATATTAATATACCAAATAATTCTTTCATTTTTATCTTTATATAAACATAGAAAGAAGAAATAGTATAAGTCTTACTATAAATATAGTTATGCAATTGCATCATTTCCAGAACCATATTTTTCTTATGTGACATCTGAACCTTTTTGTTTGGCAAGACTGAGTCAAATTTATTGCTTGAAATTTCAATTACTTAGTAAGCTTTAATATTAAGATGTCTCTTTTTGTTTTTCAAAATTTTATAAAAGTCAAATTTTATAAAGTCGTCCTTAAAATTTCGGTGGGAATTAGTCCGCAGTGTTAGATATGCAGAAGTACATTAAAACTCAAAAACAAGGATTATGGGTTGGTTAGAAAATGACCCTCCTTTAATTTTGTTTCCTTTCCGTTTCGTCGTTATTTACTAAGTTATGATGTATGACTCAAATGTCGGGAGCAAAAGAGAAAAATCATTATACTTAGCCAAATAAAGATATATTTCAGGGATAAATAGGCGGCAAGGGGACGTCATAGAGAATGGAAAAAGTTTCTCATAATTAGAGCCTACCCACAATATGTCCAAAAATAAAAGAGCCTACCCGTAAGTCAAAATGACAAATCAGAAGCTATGAGTCCTAAGCTAGCAATCCCTGTGGTATATTTCACCCGTCAAAGTCACATGGAGACTTCTTGCCATGGTTACTTGAAAAATAATAATAATAAATCTTGTAGTTTTCAACTTCCCAAATTATTATATGAAATTGATTTGTTTCTATCCTCTATGGTTACTGTTCTATTAGAATTTTGAAAACCCATGTCTCAGTTATCTCTTCTTTATATATATATATATAAAAGTTTTCAGTAAAAAAAAAAAAAACTTATTTTATGTATATGTTTATGATAAATCAAGTTTTGGATTCGGCTCGATTATCATTCAGCCCACTTCAGGCCCAATATGCTCAAAGATCACTGTTGCTATTAAATTTCAGTCAACATCACGTGGTATTCGGTTATTATTCGATGATTGGCTACTACCCATATAAAGGGCTGTGTTTTCCAAACACGAACTTGGTAGGATATAAATGTTTGCCCATCTCTAGCCACCTATATGGGTAATCACCCTTCTTGTCTATAAATTAGAAGCCAACCCCTCAATTCAAGTGCATTTACTTGAACATACTTGTTATTTTTTAATTTATTTATAAATATATATTTATCTATTTATTTACGAAATAAATTTATTTAATATTTTTCTTTTAAAATTCATGTATTGACAACTCTTTTCTTTCTAAGTAAAAATGCAAAGAACTTTTAACATCAAAGATTATGCAATTTATCCCATCAACTTTAAAAATTAACTATAGAGTCTCATGTGCAGTATAATCTCTCCATTAACTTTTCTATCGTAAACTCAAACATCATTTATCCATATAAGTTTAAAAAGCCTAACTTAACAAAAAAAAAAAAATACATTTAACTTGTCATTTTGAGTAGCAAATACTGACTTTTTAAATTATTTTTTACACTTTTTCATAATAAAAAAGTCTTTGCTTGCCATTGATGATAATAAGTTGAATATGTTTTTTGTATTGATTTGACTTGTTTCAACAGATACATAAGTAATATTAAGGATTTGGACGAAAAAGTAAGTAAAGGAGGTATATTTCACAAAACAAAAAAATTATGAATTTATAATAAACTTTTAAAGTTAATGAGACAAACAATATAAAAAGATGGTATTATATATATATATATATATATATGCATATATTGACAAATTTTAAAAATCAAAATACTTACATACCAAATGTAAAGACTTAGTTGATGTGTTGAGGATAACAAAATTGTCCTTTGCCTTTCAACAATTTCAAGGAAAACATGATGCAAAGCATTCCCAAACATAGGTGATGGGCTTTCTATAGTAAAATAGGGCTAGTGTTGCCAGCCTAATGAAGGCCAAAGGACAATTTTGTCTTTGTCCTTTAGAAAAATAGAAGTTGAATTTGCCACTTTAGAAGAGACTATATAGACAAAAAGTACATTTTTCATTTTAAAAATTTGGGATTATTGTTAATTTTATTATATATAAAAAATTTCAATTTGATTTCAAACTTAATTTGATTAATTAAATTAATAAAAATTAATAATATGTTATTTCATATAAAATGGTAATCATTATAACATGTTGAGATAGATTATAAAATGCCTATACGGATAGTGTATAATTTACCAAATTTCTAAGTGCTAACTTCCTTCAAGGTAGAGAATCAAGAGGGCAATACTTAAGAGCTAAGGTTATTAAATTAAGAAATGTAATATCTATACATACAACGTGTAATTAGCCTTAACATATTGTAATATCCATCAATTCATATGTAATGATATGTCATCAATTTTTATTAATTTATTTGATAAAATTAGAGTTCAGGATAGCATTGAGAATTTTATCAAATATAAAAATAAAATTAATACAAAATAAATATTTATAAAGAAATTGATAACAACATTAAATTTTTGGTACAAAAATTGGTAATTTTGCCAACTATTTATTCTTTTAACTTTCCTATATATATATATATATATATATATATAACGTCCCCAAACTTGGTTGAAGAATGCGGTGCTTCCGATGGTTAAAGTTGAAATTTTCGAGAGAATGCTGTATATTTTAATTTAATTAGCAGATAAATATTTTAAAATTATTTTAAAATTTTTCTCAATTTATAATTAAAAAAAATATTGGTGAGGCAAAGGGGCCAAAACAGGCCCGAAAAAACAAAACGAAATGGGAAAAAATTGCGCAGAAACCATCCTATTTTAGAAGAAAGATTAATCATTAAATATTGTCATTTTTCTTAACATTACATATCAATAAATTCAATTATGATAACTAATCATATTAATAAGAATATTATAATTATTTATTTTATTTAATTGAATTTTTAATATTATTTATTTAAACATAAAAATACAAATTATTATTTAACCATGTATGTCTTTAATTTTTTTTTTCAGTCTCAAACATACCCTAACAATTTTTACAGTAATTTTTCGTTACAGGAGCTAGTAAATATGTTAAAGGGTTTTTAGTTGGTGTGTTAGCACTATTGTCCTGTACTTCTATGAAATTAGTTTAAGGAATCGACAATTTTACAGTACTATTTGCATTATGTACTACTGTGTATATGATAAAATTTTGTTTATTAAATTAATAAATAATATAATTTTAAAAACAATTATTTATTAATCTAATAAACAAAAGTTTACTGTATGAATAATGACATACCATAAGTGATACCTGATTGACTGCCCCTATAAACCTAATACACAGCATTCCCAAATCCCGAACAAGGGACCATAGATAAGTGGAGGGCGAAAGAGCCAACTCAACTAATGCTCACCGACAAATTCTCAGGGCATATTTGGTATAGGAAAATAAAAATATTATATAATATCTATTTTTAATTTTGAAATTATTATTCAATTATTAATTAATATTATTTAAATCATTAAAAGTAAAAATATTAAAATTATTTTTCATCTCTAAAGTTATATTTTTTCTTTTTATTTTTATTTCTGTATTTAACTTTTTATATAAAAAAAGGCTGTCAGTCCTCGTCATTTTGTTTTTTGGTGGAATAATTCTTATTGTCTTGAAAAGACTGATTTCAAAACACACTAGAATAATAAAATTCCAAATTCTCATCAGTTCATCTTTCATCTTCCTGTATTTTCTAAAGATACTATTAATACAAAATTTGTAGGAAGATAACACATACGTAAGGCCATTGAACATAACATTTTGCAAAGAGGACGAGCTAAAGGATATACAACAAAGAGGTACGTCTAGCAATGTTTCAAAAATCAAAATATTCATTAAATTAGAAAAGAGATTGGCTTATAGTTTAATAGTCAGATTATAAAACTAATTGAACTAATTGATTTTAAATATATTAAATTTTTATATAAAATTTAAATTAATAAATGTTATAAATGTAATTATAAATAATATATACAATTTTAATTTAATCATTTAGAATGTTTTTATATATAATAAATTGTAACATTATATCAAATAATCACTACTGAAAGAGTCATAAGGAAAGCAGAAGCTTCACCACCCTTGCAAGTTTTATTTATTAGTTTATCGGTTCCATGCTTGTTCTGGGATTAGATAATTGTCAGTTTATCTATTTTCCAATTGAATCAGCAATCTAATCCAATTTTTGAATCATTTGCCAAGTAATGGGTCCATGACCCATTTATTGTATGGTGTATCTTCGTTAATTCATTCCATTCCAGATTTTTTTTAAACTTCATTTTCAATCTACCTAACGTTGATGCTGATCTATCAATATATACTAAATTCTTATCAAGTAAGATTTCAGATAAGATAGATTGAAAAGTTAAATATAAAGCTAGTATATATATAGATAAACCCAAAAAAAAAAAAATGTTCGTATACACTTGAGATGATTATAAACAGTGCATAAAAGATCTTCTGCTCATTTGCCCATTTGAGATTATCTATACAGGGAATGAGTATTTTTTACCTGCTCTAAATGACTAATTTGCAGAGCTCATATTCATAGCCTCACACAGAAAAGGAAGAATGGTATGAATTTCGAATTTGTGCTACATTGAAACTAGGCCAATCTGAACAAAAACATACACCAAAAGGAGGACCCGGAGCATTCGACCAGAGAACACTGCACACCCAAAGTCCATTATGCACACCTAAAGTCCAATATACATTATTGCTAGTGCCTGGCCTCGTCATGAGAGATTCTTTAGGTCGCTTTATTTACAAGAAAACGAGTAGATTTAATTGATTATAAAAAATGTAAACACTATTAAAGGCTCAAATTTTATTAAAAAAATGTATTTTTTACACTTGCATGCTTTATCATAATTAAATTAATCTATCTATTTTAAAATAAGACCAAATTTACTTAAAGAAATTTCCATAGATACTATGGTTGTCCATTCCCATTATTTTGTACCATGTCCATAGGAGATAGCGGGATTGTTCATATTGGGGCACAAACTCGGCATCTTCTACCAGACATGACGTGAAAAGTTTGTTCCCCACTTACGAAACCTCCCCCGATGATTTTGAGGGCTATGTGCTGAAAATATGTATGAGTTCATGTGAAACAATCAAGGACATAAATAACGCTTGCTTAGCCAAAACAACCAAAGCTGGCTCCTAATACATACACAATATAACCATTGTTTTACACAAGAGGGCCTATTCGAAATAAACAAATTTCTAGACCAGCAATTAAGTTATTAACAAAATGCTAATTGCTAAGTTCCCCATTCCCTTTGGGGCTGTGAGATTTTTGGGGGGGCTATTATTTGGTGTGACGCGGGAGCAGGAAAGAACAAGAAGGGCACCTGATCAGACCGTTCACGTTGCAAGATGCACAGCTCCTGAATCCGCTCTTCTCTATGTACACCTTGTGGCTTCCGTTACACTCGTCGCACACGAGAAATCTCAGCCCTCCACAGGCATCACACGCGTTTGGATCCGACCTCGGCAGCCGTTCGATCAGTCTCCTCAATTCGCCGCTCTCGTGTAGCTGCTTGACGTCTTCGGCCCCGCCAATGTATGTCCCTCCGATGAACACTCTCGGCAGGGTCACGTTCTTACGGCCGAGGATCCCCTGGAGCTCGTCCAGGAAGCGATCGTCCATCGACACATCTCGTTCGTCGATCGAGACGCGGAAGCCGCGGAGGATTGATCGGACGGCTCTGCAGTCCTCGAAGGTCCTGCGCACCACGCGCAGGCTGGTGTAGTAGACGACGATGCCATGGTCGGAGCCCGGCAAGGCGATGGAATTGGATAACACGCTGCTGCGGCCGCTACCCCACGCGCGGAGGACGGCGGTGGAGATCCGGACCCGGCGGAAGAGGGAGGGGGATCGCGGGGCAGCGGGTTCGGGTTCGGGTTGTTCTTGGCAGAGGCTTTGAATGTCTTTAAAGGAAGAGCAAGAGAAGCTGAGTGAACGGGTTGCGGGTCGGGCGGGTGAAGGTGGTGGTGTGGTTCGGGACCGGCTTGGTGATCTCAACCATGGTGGCCACATGAGCGATGAGGGTGGAGGAAAGAGGTTTAAGGGGAGAATCAGAATAGAATTGCCCTACCAGAGCACAGCAGAGGAATGAGATAGATAGAGAAGAAGAAAGGGATGTGGGGATGGGGCTATAACAGCTTATAATATGGAAGACAGGTTAATTAAGGGAAGGGTCATTCACTAATGACAACCCTAGATGAGCGTGCGCGTTTCATCTTTTCAATTTCATCTTTTGTTTTCTTTTTTCACTTGTTTTTTTGGTTTCAAAGCCTTCTTTTAAAGACTTTTCAAAATTTATCTTTTCATTATGATAGGAATGAAAAGCCCCTAATTTTGACCCCCAGCTAAATTAATTCATTATGCAAATATTGTATGAAAGAGAAAAGTTGCTTTTTAAGTGAACTTTTGATTAATAGTCATTTGATTTTTCTTTTGCGTGTAATTTTTACTAAAAAGAACGTTTTTAGTAGGCTTTTTAGTCATAATTTTATCAATAATAAAAGTGCATAACACCCTATTAGAGATTAGTGTTGTCAAAAATACGAAGAGATAAGAATAAATTGGGGCATTAAAAAATGCTACTATACAAAAAGGATCCATAGTCAGGGTTAAAACTTAAAAATAAAATTTGATGGAATTAAAAATAGGTGAGTATGCAAGTTTGGAATTTTCTTTTTAAATAGTTTTTGAGATTTTTTTAATGAGTTTGTTGACTTTATGTGACAACCATTTTTTTAATCTATTTAATATATTAAAACTCAATATTTTTACTATTTATAACTTGTTTAAAATGTGATATTTATTTTAGTAATTTTTTTGAATTTTTATTTCAATTTTTTCTTTTAGCCTCATACTAGTTAGACATATATTTGAGTTTTATTTTAATATTTTTTAATTTTATTTCAATTGAATTTTTTTTCTAACGATAATGAGATATACAAAATGCTTTAGTTCCTTCCCCCTCCCCCACCCCCTCCCAAAAATAAAATTTAATGCTCCTTTTTGAATTTAATATTTTTTCTTTTATGTTTTTCTTTTTATAACTTGGACGTTGAATGTTAAAAAGAAAAATGACAATAATTAACTCACCTACCATATTTGGGTTTAACTCATATGGCTAAGATTAACGATAAATGAAATTATGAATAAAAAATTCTAATTCACTTATTTGGTATATAGAAAATTAAGAATAAAACTAAAAAATAATTTTTATAATTTTATTAAAAAATAAAAAAGAATGATACTATTACCTAATAATAATAAAAATATAATAGGTATTATATAAAATTTTTATTCTCCTATTTTCTCGTAAGTTCTTGATATAATAAAATTAAATAAGTTACCAAATTTGTAATGAGAGGCAATACCAAAAATCATCATTTCAATGACGAGTCCTAGGCATAAGCTTTTATTTTATTTTGCAAGTTTGTAAATTTAGATATTCGCATTTACATTCATAAGTACATCTAATTTGAAATACTATAACCTAATTAAAATTAACGTAGATGGAATTGTGAGTTGTGCATGAATGGAGAATAAGTTGCTAACATGACCAAATTTTTTACTAATCCATTTTTGTTTCCACTTGTTCTATCTTGAATCTCCATATTTCACCTTTATTAAGCATGTGTAACCCTTTTACTTGTTTTATGTTTTAATTAAAGTTAATTAAGTTATGCAAACTAAAATCTTGGTTAATTATCACAATATGCAAGCAAAGAGATCACACAAACATACACATATAATTCAAAAATACCATATCATACTATGTCACATAAATAAATAAATATAAATATATACATCATCTAGGATAGTATTTGTTAAGTCTCTATTAAGACTACAATTATCCACATAATTATCCACACAGTGAGTACATCACAAGAGAGTGTCAAAGGGTTAATAATACACCAGTAAATGAAAAGGGGTGTGGGGATGGGGTTATAACATCTTATAATATGGAAAACAGGTTAATTAAAGAAAGGGTCATTCGCTAATGACAACCTTAGTTGAGCCTGTGTGATTCATCTTTTGTTTTACTTTTTCTATTGATTCTTGGTTTCTTTAAAAACTTTTCAAAATTTATCTTTTCAGTATGATAGGAATGAAAAGCCTCTAATCTTAAACCCTAACTAAATTAATTCATTATGCAAATGATGCATGAAAGAGAAAAGTTACTTTTTGAAAGAACTTTTGATTAATAGTCATTTAAAATTTTTTTTTGTACTAAAAAGAAATTTTTTAATAGACTTTTAAATCGTAATTTTATCAACAATAAAAGTGCATAACACTCTATCATAGATTGGTATTGTTAAAAATACATTATTGGTGACCAAAATAAATTGGTGCATTAAAAAATGCTACCATACAAAAAGGATCCATAGTCATAGTTAAAACTTAACAGTAAAACTTGATGGAATTAAAAATAGATGAGTTTGGGAATTTGAGGTTTTTCTTGTAAATGATTTTCAAGTTCTTTTTTTTTTTTTGGTCTTTAGTATTGGTTTGTTGATTGTTTGTGACAACTTTTTTTTATTTTAATTGGACATATGTTTGGGTTTTATTTTAATATTTTTTAATTGGTTTTGATTGAATATTTCTTTTTTTTTAAATGATAATGAGATATATATATAATGTTTTATTTTTCCAAAATAACAAAAGAATGAAAAATTTAACACTTCTTTTTAGATCTAATTCTTTTTCTTTGTATAAGTTGGACTTGAATGTTAGAAATAAAAATAACGATAATTAACTCACATACCTTATTTGGCTTACATGGTTAAGAATTAAGATGAATGAAAATATGGATAAAAAATCCTAACTTGCTTATTTGGTATATATAAAGCTATGAATAAAAAAATATAAAAAAATTAAAAATTAATTTTATGGATGAAAAAATGATCATCATGCCTTTATTTAAAAGAAAAGTAATAAATGTTAAGAATGACTAGAACTGAAGAGATGAGTGAATTAGGTTTTATAAAAACAAAGCAATTAAAGGACTAATTTTAAAACACTCAAACAAGGTTAAGTTAGCTGTAAAATAAGTAATGCACAGCACAAACCTAAAACTAGTAAATAAAATTATAGTAAAATAAATTTAAGGAAAATAAGAAAGATCAAATATAAAAGATTTTATCCTGGTTTAGCTATTTAGCACGCCTACACCTAATGTCCTAGAGTTATCTTAAGATTTTCCACTATATTAGCAATACTTAAATAAGTACATATAAGCCATTATAATAATTAAACCTCAAATGAGCAATTATCACAAAAAGCGCTTTCCTTATAGAAAGTATTCACTGAATACCTACTTAAGAAATCTTTATTCTTGAAACTTAACACTCTTCATGAGGGAGAAAGGAAGATATATAAAAAAAGAAATCTTTTTAAATTGACTAAGTTTACAATTGAAACTGAGCCTCAAAGGAAAAGATAATGATTTAGAGTTCAAGAAAGTATTACTCCAATTTTTGCAAGTTTTCTTTATCGTTCCAAGTTCATCTCAGGACCAATATATAGCACAAATCCTAATAAAAAGCCATTAAAGATAAAAAGGAAGACAAAACGTAAAACAATAGTAGTTAAAAAGCTATTACAACCTTTTTTGTATTATCCCAATTGATTAGTCTCAATAAAAACAAAAGGATGCAACTTTAGAAGGCATCAATCAACTATTCCTTGAGGATTAGTTGATTGGTACTACCTTAACAATTATTGTTCCTCAAGGATTAGTTGAACTAGTGATTGCTAAAGAGGCCAGTTCAAGACTTCTCTCTTCTTGATAGTTGATTATTTCCAAGTGAATAGTCAATCGATCCAATTTATAATGTGTTTTTGCATTCTTAAATAGGTCCAATCAACTAGTTCTAGAGGACTAGTCAATTAAAAATCCTCCAAAAACTTAAGTTCCTAAAAAATACCTAAGTTTTAAAATTTTAAATGATATAAATAAGCCTAAGTCCTTTTACAAAATACATCAATCATCACTTTAAGGTTTGACTTAGCATATTTTTTAGTATAATTAGCCAAATTATTTGCTATTATCAAAATAAAAAAAATAAGGGCAATGGAGTCAATAATCTTTGAATTTTTTAATGATGACAAACACTAAGGTAATATGAAAAGCATCCCTGAAAAAGATTGAAACAATAACACACAAATGCTCCCTCTTAAATAGTGTTAGTGTTATAATATGAATAGGCTAATTTTTTATGTAGCACTTTTTCCCAACAAAAATGCAAGATATATTCAACACTTATTCTAATACATATGTAGTAAAAAGATTAGTGCTTTTTCCCAACATGCATGCAATAATATATATCTAGCAACTAGATATTTGACAAACTCGACAACTAAATATCAGTAAACTAAATTTTTAGCAAAGTAACTAAATATTTAGCAAACTCAGTAAAGTAACTAAATATCCAGCAACAATTAAATATTTAGTAAATCTAGCAAAGTAACTAAATATGTAGCAACTACTAGTAGCTAAATATTTGGCAAACTAACCAATTCTTCCCATTTGTCATCTAAAAAAACAAAGGGAAGTCAAAACAAAAACAATGTTAGAAAATAAAAAGATAAGAAATAAGCTAAAAGTTCAAGTCATCTTTATCATTATCATCATCATGTTACTTTAAAAACGCCGTATGCATTACAAGATTATGTAAGGTGTCTTCAATGGAAGTAAAATGATCTCACATGTAGCCTTCCATTTGAGTCAATTATGAGCCTAACAATTGAATCTCACCAAGAAGCACTAGCTCAAGAATTATTACCCAAGTTAAAGGTGAAGGAGGCAAGTCAACAGCTGATGGGCACTTAATAGGAGGAGGAAGAGGATTGCATGCACATCTAGGAGGATAAACACTTCTATCCTTTTCAACCCATTGGCCGCCTTGTTTGATTAGGTTCATCTATGAAAAATTATTCATCCCAATTTCTTGCGATGCAAAGATGTCTTCATTAGTAGGATTTTATGCTAAAGTGTAGCAAAATAGTAGTAATGATAGACCTATAGGGAAGAAGAGAGATGGCATTTTTTGTAGCACCAACCATTAATGAAAAAAAAGATAAGATATATGAAAAATGCGTCATTTTAGAATATAATGCAAATAATTTATTGTCATACCTATCAACTACTTTTAGAGAATTTTAATTTTTATTGAAGTAAAGTCCAAAGGGAATGAGGAGTCTTAAGACCTTATATAGTGTACCAGGATCAGGAAGTATCCTCTTACCTCTAACATCAAACCTAAGAACACTTTGATTATTGTCATAGTTGAAGTTAGTGTAAAAAGCCTTTACCACCTTAAGGCTCTACTCCTCTTCCAAATAGATTAGATATTCTAACCCTAAAACCTTGGAGTGATTGATAAACTCAAGGCCTTCCTTTTTGAAAAATTTGATATTTACATACATACATGTGAGAATCCTCGTTTTTGAAATTGATCATTGTATCACTTTTTATGATTGGAGTTAGAGAATAGAGGGGGAATAAAAGAGGAACCAGCGTTAGATGAAGCATTCTTTGACCTTGCACATTTTGCCCTAATAGTCATCAAGAAACAAAACGACTAAAACCAAAGAAGTTTCAAAATTGAAAAAGTTTCGGTTAGAAGGGGCAAGGTGGGCTAAGGGAAGGTGAAGAAGTGATTTAATCAGAGGAGAGTGGCTATTTTTTATGGGGATTAGCTGAAAATTATAGAGGATTGGGAGAAGGTGAGTGCAACAACAAGAAAGAAAGGAGTGATTTCAAAAATTTAGGCTCCAAAAATTTTTAAAAATAAAGTTAGGTCACACACCTAGTTGATTGGTCAATTTTAATTTATTGTTCTCCTTTATATCATTTAAGTGTTGATTAAATTTAGAAAAAAAAAACTTTATGCCAATGATGTATGTGGATCCATTGCACATAAAATTAAATTTGGCTTAACACCAAAATTTAAATTGTATATATATATATATAGATTGAGATTTGGTGTTTATATACTAAATATAATTATCCATTATCTCTATATTTTAAATTTAACTATAAAATAAATATTTAATTGTTACCAAATAATTATTTAAAAATATTACAATTATTTTATTATCTTTATTTTTAAAATTTAAATAAAAATAAATTGAAAGAGTTATCTATCATTTTATTTTTAATTTAATCCAAAGTTTTGAAATTAATTAAACTTTAAATTGTACGAAATATTTGTTTATAATAAGTTACAATTTATAAGTTACCAACTTTTTTTAAATTTGATAAAAATTAATTAAAATATAATGATTTAAGTATTATTATAAAAGAATTTTGGATTAAAAGGTGAAAGAAAATAAATAAAGTTTTGGATGGCAACATGAATAGCAGACGACACGAAAGCAAAGATGATCGATGCAAAA
This sequence comes from Erythrophleum fordii, assembly GCA_032878935.1. Taxonomy (NCBI): domain Eukaryota; kingdom Viridiplantae; phylum Streptophyta; class Magnoliopsida; order Fabales; family Fabaceae; genus Erythrophleum; species Erythrophleum fordii. The sequence continues at coordinate 2,160,618 of JAVQMF010000058.1, forward strand.
ATCAAGGCCGTTCAAAACCTAGATAACCCTTTTGGGTTATGTTATGAGAAAAAAAGGGCAACGCAGTAAGATCTAGATGAATGGATTGCGAGTCCAGAATTGGTGCTTATCACAATGATGAGGACCAAATATTTAAGTGTCATTTAAAGTAAACTTAGATAGTTTAAATTTTATTTATTTATTTTAGATACGGAGAGATGTTAAACATAGAATAATATAATTTTTTAATTGTCAACTTCAAAAAAGTGATAATTGGAATTGAAAAAATAAAAAAAATAAAATTTAGGCCATTTAGATATAATTTAGATGGTCCTAAGCACCAAATCTTAATGCATCAATTAGATGGCCAAATCTTGTTAACTGCATGAGATACAATCAACAAATTGTATTAGTAAAGCTCTATATAATTAAAAATTTTAGTGGCAATATGTGTTGGATTATATGAACTACTCATTAGAGGTTGATCCATAATCTATTAATAAGTAATTCAAAAAAATTAATTAACTAATTATTGATAATTAATTTAATTAACTAATATTCAAATTATTTTAAATATGAATTTTTAGACTTTTGTCATTTGTTTTGTGGGTTATAAAATTAAAAAAAGAAACTAACAAAATAGAAGTAAGGTACATAATTCTATGTATTATAAAAAGTCTTTTTAAAAAGAAAGAACAAAGAGAGTGAGAACACGTAGAAGAAAAAGAGCTCTCATCCCTCCTTGCTGTGAAAATAATATCAAAAACTCATCATATTCCGTAGACAATAAATTCAAAGATTTTCATGCATCGCTAGGAAGTATTCCAAACTTCTCTTCAATACGGAATCAAATTAGAAGAAACATTAGATAAGCAAGAAGCTAATCAAACCAATTTCATCACATTTTTTATCCTCTAGATATGACAATCTCCCCATAGGGCACCTTTTGCTCAATTCAGGGCATCGCGAGAAGGAAGAACTATAACAACATAACTTTTAACTCATTTTATGCTATTCATAAGCTTTGTATTATTAATCCCATAAGAGCATACGAGAAAGGGAATGAAAATAATAGACTTTTTTTGCGTTGTGCTATGTTTAAAAAATTCAATTCGATGTCACGAGGACCGTGTGAGCTCATACTATATTTTTTTCATATTTAATTTCATTATTACAACTCATTTGCATCACAAAGATATGCCTACAACTCATGGAAATCGAAATAGAACTCAAAATAAGCAAGCATGTTTTCAGCTAGATTTACTCAAATTTTTTACTCAACTTTAAAAAATCATAACTAAATCTAGAAAATTCAAAATCATACAATCTTGGTCACTCTGAAAAGCTTAGGATGTCTACTTCACACTAAAAATACGTCCAAGTCACAACATTAATCACACAGGAGGTTTGACATCCAAAAAGCTACAAAGGTCGCTGGCTGCCTGGGCTGTTGTTCAGTTTACTGATACAAACTTCTAAAATTCATAACTAATTCTATAAAAATCGAAATCACACACATTCAGTCATTTTGAAAAGCTACAAATATTAACTTGCTCTCTCATTTTCAAAGAATCGGATTTTACAAGAACTATTCACAACAGTGACAACAGATGTTGGAACTTGGGATATTGGAGCCGTTAATAAATACCAACATATGAAAGAGGAAATATGAAGCACTACGGATAAATACCCCACGTCTGATAGAAAAGTAGAGCTGCTGATTTAGGTCACTCCAACTGCAAGGACGTCAAGGGATTCCACTTGAGGAGCTCCAGGCGTGTCAGAATGCATTTCTATATGTCTGTTTGCATTCAAATGTAAGAAATATAATTCGTTAACTATTCTACTGAGAATTACTTTTATGGTGGGGGTAAACAAATTCCTAAAATAGAATCATACGTTTGCATAGAATCAGTCATATTGTCAATAGGATTATGAATGTTGCTTGCGTTTGCGTGCATCCTGTTTCCACTAATGGTTCTGCAAGGAAACTTATGAGGCTGACAAATGCACCAAGTGGATTAAGAAAATATCACTATAGCTAGCGTTTTTAGAACATTAAAGAAGCCTTAACAAGTAATATACCTTGATCTGGTGTGAGACCATAATCAGACAACCTAGCGAACTTGAAATTCGCATTCTCAGCCACTGCCTCAAGGCCTTCGCTGCCATGTCTAGATGATGAATACCTTTTCTGTTTTAAACTGTTGACAGTACATAATCATCAATCAACCAGAAATGTTTTTAACAACAACAAAATTCCTTGAACAAGAATGAACGGTTTTCACAGTCTCTGTTCATTGTTTTACTGAACTCAACTATTTGATCAATTGTATTACCTTTCTATAAGTAAGTCTGAATCTGAGGAGAGGCCATGTTCAGATAATGATCTTGGAAAGCAATGTACACTGTCTCCTAGAATAATATAAAAAAGAACAATTATCTCGCCTGTCCTCTAAATCATATACGACACACTTCAAGACCTAATTTAGACAAATGGAAGACCCAAAAACCAAAACAAGATGTTACATACCAGAATTTCTTGGTTCAACCTTGGTAGTAGCTTTAGGCGCCTTCGAACCATTGCCAAGGTTAGCCCTCAGTTCATCCATGAGTATCCTAGTATCAAGAACATTACCCTGTTGCTTCTCTACCGAAGCTAATGGACTGTCTGGTCCCCTGTGAAAATCTTCAGAAGGCTTCACATTTGAACATATACAAGAAATAATTTAAATTATGTCTCTGAAATGAGTAGACAAGAAGATTGATGTATGTAGTTCACAATTCCAATAAGATACTTATGACGTAATCCTGGAGGCACAAGTGAATCTGTTGAGAAATAATTGGACCATATTGTGTTACCCTCTACGACAAACCGAACCAAACAGGAAGTTAAGCACACATTGTGGTGCGAACCAGAGGTAGGGCTAAACTTGGCCCTGAACTGCAAATGCCGAGCCATGGTGCGCCATAACTGACGATGGTTGCCGTTCATCCCTTGACAATGCTTGTGATGAAGGACATGCGATGCTTCCTTCCAACCTCCATTTTTGTCGTTTTTGGGGCCTTCGTATTCAACGGGCTAAAGATTTATTAAAATTTTTTCCACTTTTCAGTCTTCACTAAGAGAGAAAAAAAAAAAAAAAAAACACCTTGCATTCCACATTTTAATGGCCAAGTGTCCTTAACTCCAAGTTAAACAGGATACATAATCTTTTTCCCCCCTTCTCTTTTCAGCTTTTTGCATGATATCATTTTCATAAACAAACGTAGAGGCAAAAGGAGAGATGGGCCTTCTAAGTTTTTTTCATTTTTCCTTGGCCAATGAATTCCTTTCATCGCCCCGGTGTCGGTTTTCCATCTCACAACGCTTTCCATTTCCTGAAACGTAGGCTTCCATATATTCATTCTCTAAAAACCACGAGTTGATATGGTTTTGGAGGACCGCATCTTGACTGCGCTGTCAAACTAATAGACTTAGAACTTTCAGTTGTCGAGAGGAGCTTAACTGCTCAAAAAATCACAACTAAATGATATTGAAGACACGGCTTCAGGTAAAAAAAGAGGAACAATAATCTCTTTTAATACTAAAAATAAATGTCTGGTTTACAGAATTCACACTCAGTCAGGACTTCCTTTCGGAAAAAATTCTTTCTTTAACATGTTCTGTAACATCTATTTCTTGGATTTCTATCCAGAACAAAATAAAACAAGGGACACTTCGAAGTCGGATATCATCAGTAGCCCTATTTATGATTGAGGGTCAACCAGCCTAGGGACGCCAGGAACTCTTTCTACCCACAAGAAATTGATCTTGATGTATAGTTACAGACCAGTGAAGCGAGCGCAAGATTGGACTCAGCTTGCTAATTACTTCTAAGGAGTCCCGAACCACAAGATAACCATCTGGTCTCAATATGCGATCTATCTCCACGACCACATCTACAATGTCACATCTGACAAAAATTGCATTCCGTGAGAATCATGTCATATCTTACAAATACCTTGGCCAGAGAGAGAAATGAACGGACTTAAGTTCTAGAATAATATGAGGAGAAAGAACGTGTCATGGTCAGTGGTCATACCTCTTTTCAAGATTTCTGAATAGGAAGCTAGAATGAAGAAGATCATATGTGCGAGGATAGGTATTGAAAGGCTCGCACCAATCGTGATACATTCCTATTAAACCCCTGTCAAATATAATAGAAAGTGTATCTGGCAAATCAATGGGCATTACATTCATCACCCAGGCTGGTTGATCCATGAGCGCTGTGGCAAATCTGAAGATGACACGCCTAATATCAGTTCTAAGAAAACTTGAGGATAACCAGGCAATATGCATTATGGGAGACAAATGACATATAGAACTATGCATAGTCATCTCTTGTAAAGGAACTATATGAAAAATAAAAGAACCATAGTGAATGCCATAGGTAATCTAATTAAGCAACTAAAAGGGAAAAAAGGCAAGAAAAAACATCTACATAATAAACTTTACCCCCCATAACCAGCATTCATGTCCATTATATTCCGCACTCTAGCCCAGTTTATTGAAAGACCATTCGCATAGACATCTGACACTAGTTGAGACCAGTGTTTGGTATCCTTGTCGAACATCTCAATAGCATCTGAATCAGAAGATAAGCTAGGAGGTTTACTAGTAAGCCTCTCAGGCCAGGGCAAGGGCCAGCTCTGCAGTTTACCCGTACTGTCAATTGGAAGAGGAGAAAGGCAACTGCTGAGTCTGGTATACCTATACATAATTATACAGAGAAAATTAGCAAACGTAAATATCCAACTAACAACAGCTTATACTTAGCATTGTCTGCAATGTCCTTATGTCCACATACAGTACGTAGGTAGACCTTATTCTTAATTACAAGGTATATACATATCACACAGCCAAAATTAAAACACAAACATAAGCAGGAAAGTTTCTCCTCTTATTCCATATCATTTGGGTATAGCAAAGAAACAAAATTTTGTGGAGATATAAATATCATATGAATGTGACAAAAGTATGAATACCATGAGCTGTTTTTCCCGTCCTTCTGTTGACATAAAGGTGGATTGTTCACTTTGCGTTTTCCATAGCAATCAGGTGAAGTAGGCTTCTGGTATATAACCATCCCAATTCCAGATGAATCAAAAGTCCTAGCCACAACCGTCCAGCACATAGATTTTGTTACAGTCATTGTGGCTGCAGAAAACATGTACAAACAACATCCATCTTAGAATAGTTTGCATGTTCTCCAACTTCTTTAGAAGATCATACTATCTCAGTGTTTGAAGCAAATAAAAATAAAAACAAGATTCCGATTTTCAACAATTGGCATAAATGCCGAGGAGACAGAACGGTAGGTACCCCAAGTTAAGCCTTTTTTAAGCGTCTCATATTGATTTGGGCCTTCATGGATGGGTCATATGAAAAGTCCAAAATCTTCCGTATATAGAGAGAGCAGGAGAGACTGTGAAATCAGAGACAACATGTAAAGGGGGAGAAAGAAACAAACCATTCCATACTTTCTGATCTCTTTCATCATCACGATAAACTGGTGTCGCAGACCATGCAAAGAAACCTCCAGGTCTAAGAATCCTATTGAGATCGAACAACGGTTTACCACCTAAAATTGTAAATCAGACTTAGCAATAAACATTTCTGTTATAGAGAAAATAGATGGAACATGGATAGAAGACAACAATTACCATCTGCATCCCAATGTACTCTGCATCGTGCGCAATGGATCAAATCATACCCATTATTTGGAAATGTCAACTTTTGTGTTCCAATAACAGAAAGAGTTGCAGGAATTCCTCGCTCCAGAGCAAACTGTATCTGAGCTTCATGTTCATCCTTTGGGGCAAATGACATGGTCATAACATTTCTGTCCAGCAAATAGCCACCAAAGCTAGCAACACCACAACCAACATCTAAGACAACCCTGATATTCTTTCCCCATTGAATTTCTGGTAATGTCTAGCGTAAAATGAATGAGAAAACCAACAGAATATGTAAGCATTCAAGAACTACATCAATATCTAGTCAAATCAGCAGAACATATGTGTAAGGTACAATTACGTCATGCTTAAATCAAAATAAAGCATTGCTTTGATTCATCGTAACAAATGTAGTAACAATAGTGCTGACCGTAAGCAAAAATAAAATGTGTAAAATGGTACAAAAAAGTCTCATTCAGTAATTGAATGAATATGATGTGTCAGAAAACCTATGATAATCATTGAGAGGAGCAACCAATAAACTAAAAGAAATAATAAAAATTCTCAGCCCTATTCTATGCTCTGTGCTTTACATCTAGCTGACAAATTTCAAGAATAAGCCATGCGAGATACAGTTGTTCATATTTTATGGCGATCGAGCCCTATGCCTTGGATCTTGAATTGACGTCATCATAAAGATAACAGGCTCAATCTGAATGGAAATCATCTATAAGTAAATCAGAACTAAAGATTCCATCACCACCTATTTCCCTCTCCTCCCAAAGAAAAGCCAATTTTGACATTAGGTAAGTTTTTTCCATTTTGTACATTATCAGGACTTGATTACAGTTTCTTTATATATATATATATATAACATTCATACGAGGAGAAAAAAATTAATGCAGGTCTCATACTTTAGGAATGTTCGGAGGACGTGAAGCCATTTTACAGCATACCTTCTGCATGTACTCAGTATAATGGTTAACTCCATCTTTGAATTGAGTACCACCTCCTGGAAAGACAAAATATTCACCAGACTTTACAACCCAATGTTGGTCCTTCTTGTACTCAACAAGCTTTGGATGAGGCACATTGCTATACCAAATCTGAAAAACAGATATATAAAACTCAATCACCCTTATTTTCATTATTATATAATTAGAAACCACGCATGTAACTAAACACCAACTAGAACATCTTCAGAATATGGTATCTTTGTTAAGAAGATTATAAGATGGTATAGATATAGAAAGTGAAACTTTAAACAGAAGTTTTGATATGCTTAGTACTGTATCACACACCAAAGCTCTAACCCAAAACAAATAGGTACAAAACATACATAAATTAAAGTAAAAAACCTACAAAGCTCTCGGTACAAACTTTAATGTCCTGAAACGCAGACGGTAGGAGTGGCATACACCACATAGGGAAGTGTTGATTAAAGGTAACATGAATCTATGAAATCTTAAGAAATCCTTATCACACAATCAACGTATCAAACACTCTACGAACAAATGCATCCATTTATACCCATAAGTTTTCTTACCGAAGTATCAATCTCACCATGTCCCTGCTCTTGGGCCACGGAACGGGGACTTTATACCCATTCGGAAGCGGCACCAGACAGTGCGGACTAGGATCTGGACAATGCCTTTCCCTGTGCTCCATGTGCCTTCTATTCTTCAAAGCCTTAATCGCCTTATAGTTATCCAAACAGGGTATATAATCAACCGCCATTGGGCCCTTACAAAGCTTCCAATCAATATTCACATCAACCGTAACAATATCAATAGCTTCCTTCTTTTGGGGCAGCCCTTGGTCTTTGGTTTCTGTGATCGTAATCTCGTTTTGGGGTAGCCCTTCGTCTTTGGGGACTGTGGTCGGAACCTTGTTTTGGGGCAGCTCTTCGTCCTTGGGGATTGTGATCGGATTCACGTTTTGGGGTGGCCCTTCGTCTTTGGGGGTTGTGATAGGAGTCACTCTTTGGGGTAAACCTTGGTCTTCCCGAGTTGTGATCGGGGCCACGAAAGGTGTCGTAGATGGTTGGCCTTTAACATCAGGATAGAAGACGACGCGGTTGAAGGTGGAGGTGGAGTTAGTGAAGAGGAGGAGCGTGACGCAAATGAGCAAGATCAAGAGCGAGAATACGAAGGGGTATTTTTTTTCTTTGAAGAGGGATTCAACCGAAATTGCCATTTCTGACCCTAACAGAGAGAGAACTTGCGGCAGCTGTCACGCAGTTGAAGATCCAGTTGTTCAAAGAAAGTTGAAAGAGAAACAGAGACGCGGATACTCGAGGAAAAATTTCAAAATGCCGTTATCCAAGAAGAACAAAGAGAAAGGGTGGTCATTTCAATCATCCAATTGAAAATTGAGTTCTTCTGCAATCTCTGAAACATGGGATTGTTCTTTGGATCCTGAAAACCGTACCTCACAAGGATCTCTCACTTCCCAAGAGATGCGGCGCCACTGGCATAATCGTCCTTTACTTTGCAGGCTCCTATGTAGGTGCCGTGTAACTTGGGATGTAATAATCTAAATATAATCAATTAAAGGTAAGAGGAGTTCAGGGAGTGAATATGGAAGAAGGCAACGCCGGAGAGGCATGTATAGTAGCGATCGTAATATCTCAGTTGACAAAGGCCGAAGACCAAGACCCTGGTTTCTTTTTTTTTTTTTTTTGGGCCAAAAACAAACAAAGACCCTCATATCGAATGCGAAGGATCTGACCCAAGAGGCCGAAGGTTAATGGGGATCAGCCGCTGACCAACATGCAATTGACGGGTTCTACAATTTTACCCGCTTTGTGAATTATTAAATCAATTACTTATACACTGTAATGTTTTTAATGACACTTGTTTCCAATCTTTATCATGATCTATGCTAATTTTCTCGGACTAATCATTAAAATTTTTTAATTGTTCTTGTCCTTTTAGATGGATTAATCGATTCATTACAGCTTGTTTCTCATCCTAACTTACTATTCTCACTAAGATCGAATGTGTTTCGATCTTTGCATATAGTATTCAACCTCAAGACCCAACTCTTGTATATCTTGGCTTCTAAAATATTTGTCAAAACTGGAGATCTCATATCTTTTGCCTTAATTACTGTTTCGAACAACGTAAATGTTGTTATACGTTTTCTATCAAACAAACGTATAAAGTCAGAGATATAAATTTTTTACATGTCTTAAAAAGTTGGTAATTTTAATTTTAAGAGAGAAATAAATACATAAGAACTCATATCCGGTGTGAATTACATTCTAATGACAAACACGAATTGACAATACGAATTTTTTAAAAAAATTAAGAAAATTAAATTCATAAGGATCATATAACAAAGTTAAAAGCACAGTTTGAAAAGTTAAGATTTAAATTGACTATCAGTTTGTTCCAGTCTTAATTTTTACTATATTTCCAATACTTAGTTTAGCCTTAGCTTATATTTGAAATTCTAGTTTATATCAATTTCTTATCTTCTTTTGAATTTTTTTTGCCAACATTGTCTTTTGTTTCAAATATTTCAATATTTTTGGAAGAAAAAGATTAATACAAATAGAGAGATTGTCTAGGCCAACATACAAATAGATAGATACGAGACAAGAACACAAGAAAAGCAAATAACTTAGGGTTGAGCATTCTCTTTAACAAAATATCTTGACACTTAGTAATTTGAAGTTGTTATGATGCAAACGCATTAAACTAGTTTGAAAAAGACTATATTGAATAAAAAAATTAGTTAAAACTATCACCATCAATGCGTTTTTTTATCCTTAAATTTTCTATTACTCTGTTATCCCAAAATTCTAGCTCTCTTGATCAACCTCTCCCGCTCCTATATCTTCTTTCTCCTCATTATCTTCATCGCCACTGACTTTGTTATCTAGGCCCAGCTTAGCCATGTGTTCAGCAAGCAACTTGTCATCACACTCACTCACCTAAATCATAATGATAATACAGCAAACCTTGAAAGAGGTAACATGAAGGAAGATTCCAAAGGTAGATGGACAAAAATTAGTTCATTAGTAAACATCCTAAATAAAAGATACGAAATTCAAGATTCAAACAAATATAGAAGGAATTGACATTTAACTGCTCTCGGTGCCTGCTTCACAACAAGTTTACCCCCGTGTTGCTCTATTGCTTCAATGCAAGCAACAGTAGCATTGTTGAGAACCAATATTCCTTGCTCCTGTCCAGATCATAACAAGTACTTAATTTAATTCCAGTTGTAAGGTTACCACTCTAGACTTTTTGACACAACTCCAAAACTACCTCACGGTAGCAGATTCCATAAATGAACTAATTTCCGTAGTTGTAATCTTCAGAAAGAGGCAAATGTTAAGAACCCTTCCCGTGTTACGGCCATAATTGCAATTACAGTTTTCACAAAAGGTAAACATTAATATGGGTACCAATGCACAATAATCAAGTCAAATCTAAGCATCACTTGTAACAGAAAACATACTTATCAAAATTTTGCAGTTCGTGATTTGAATCTTACAATTCATAACAAATTACAAAGTCAAAGATATGAATTGATAGTTAAATTGGATGCAATCCTGAATTAGTTATAAATCATATGACTTTATATGATTTCAGCCAATATGATAGAATTACACGATTCCACAATTCAAGAATGTATGAAAATAATGAGATATTGTGATTGTATTATTGTCAAGTGTTATTTATGTCTCTTACAAAAAAAACAAAGATGAATATTACTTGAGATCATTTCAAGAATTAATTACTCATAAATATATAACTAATGATTATTTCATACATATTATTGGAATATACTTATGTTATATTTTATATTTCAGGTTATTTTTCATTTGTTATTAAATCTTATGATTTAATATGTTTTATGATTTTTGATTTATACTTTTCAATTTGTGATATGCACAAAATTTGATAACTCTGGCAGAAAAAATGGTGTTTGCTCAAGTAGTCACATCACTACCTTTAAATCCAATAGGATGGGGCATGTAGGTACAAAAGTTGATTCTGTAAAATTAAATCTTTGCTTGCTATATAGCAAGAGCTATTCAACCAATCATAAATCTTATATTCCACTCGAGAGAATGTGAAAGGACACAGTTGGTATGGCAAGCAGAGTGCTTTAAGTAACTTCCAAAGTTCCAACAAAATCTGTAGGCATGAATACACTTAAAACCAGCAAGCATCTAAGCATATATAGTTTCACAATGCCATATATTGGCTTTGTATTAAAGAAGAACTACGAGGAGGATGTTGGAGATAAATCTTTTTTGATTGTCACTGGATGAAAAACTAGTATAGAGGTCACAACATTAAATGTATAAACTGCTAACTACTTGTACATTCAGACCCATTCCCAAACAAAATCTATGAAGCAAAAACTAATTCCAAATTTATACACTGCATAATCTTTAAGCTCACAAACTTCATAGGAAAAATTGTACTCTGCTATTCAATTACAAAGCCAATTATCATAGCAAACTCTGGGTTGATATTGCATTGACCTTGTCAAGAGTCTGAGTGGTAAGAACATAAAGTGGAGCCGCAACAGGTTTAATTTTTACAGGGCAATCATTATTTCCAGTAGCTTCCGCTTTCCGTATAGCCTCCTGCAGAATCAAATGGTTATAACACAATCCTTCACGACAAAGTACTTTCGAAGATAAGCAATGATTTCCTAACACACCAAAGAACAAAGTACAAACACAACAGAAAACAGGGGACCAGAAGCAATTTATTTCAATATCTGACCCGAAAATACGAATTTGAGACGGGTTGATCAACTCACTAACAAAGTACAGTGTACAGACCTTAATGGGAAGAACTCCGTCAAAGTGAAAACATGTTATTTCAATATCTGCCCCTTTTTTCAAGGGTTGAGGTGTCATTCTTCTTCTAATATTCTTTACTAGAGCTTCCTTCACTTCTTCTGACACTGCTGGGACAACCTTGGTCACCTATGACATAACAAAGGATCCTTTATTGAGAAACAAGATTTATGTGGCAAGATGTTCCATGATAACAACTAAACCTCCTGCCCATCAGGGTCATTGACTTCACTTGTGAGACAATTCAAAACTGAATTAGGATTGGTCACAATTATTTTAAACGCCTGCACATTATAAAGTTTACATAGTGATTAAAAAAATAGAGAATACACCCTAAGAGTCAAAAAACATGCTTACCTCAAAAGCATGACGGTATTTGCGATATAAAGGCCATCCAATGTAAAACATACAACTCCTGCAAAAAGTCACTTGAATTTGGTTCAATGAATTAGGAGAATTGAAATGGTAGTGCCCTCGAAAATAAATAATTTGTTTGAGCTACTTAAAAATAATTATTTGCCTAGTAGTACAAAGTTACTATTGAATCTAAGAAATCATATCAATATATTAATATAAAATTGGTACGAACCATAACTTATGAACAGTGCGACTCCAACTTATAAACAGTGCAATTTCTATAAACTATATGTCATGACACTGTTAATGTCCATATATGAATAATATGTGTTCGTATAATTATTATTCATACATTTTTTGTTCTTTTTCTGATTTTTTTTTGTGAAACTCACGGATCATTTTTTAAATTTTCCTTGCATCTTGCAGGAGGCCAGACTAGTTGTTTTTGAAAGAAGCATGGTTATATAAAACATTACAAGGATAAATCCTAATAGGAGATAGACATAAAAGGTTCCTAAGATTAAAAATGTGTGACTTGTCAGATAAAGATTATAGAATGCTACAGTAACAACAGATATAGTCAAAGAAGAAACAAAAGAAGTGTCATAATTGCATAACTTGTATTTCCCAAGACCTACAAAGGCTATAAAAAACACCACAAATCCACAATATTACTCAGTTCACCACCCTCTACACCGTGAATTTGTACATATTGAACAACTAAGCTTGACAATATGCTATTTTCATTGGAACTAAGACCAAGACAATTATGTTTACAGAAAACAAAAGGTCTGGAACAAGTCGATGTGGAAAGACAAAGAGTGTTTTTGAAGGAATTTGTTTTAAAAGTTCCATATTGAACTTTTGCTTATGCAATAATATTACTTAATACACCTAAATTTTTACATGGTCAGTGTCTAAAATCCAAAAAAATATGCTAGTTTTACTTGAACAAAGACCAATACAATTTTAATAGCAATTAAATTTTCATAAACTAGAACAAGTCAACATCGTATAAGGAAAATAGGAGTTATTCAGTTATATAATCCTAGAAAGAAATTGTTTTAAATAATAGGTGAAATTTTCTTCAAAATATGCTTGGAGTTCTTGAATTACATGATTCAAGTACTCCTGCTTGGAGAACAGTTTTAGTTAATTTTGATGAAAGAAATCAATTGACAAAGCAAGTAATTGTGACAGTTATTGGTGTTGCCTTTGTAAATAGTTAAAAAAAAATCACTTAATCGCGTGCATTTGGACTGCCTTGTAGCTCAAATAGTAGAAAAAACTTCCTATATGAGTTCCAATCTTTCGTTTGCAATATAATTTTCTAAATGTTGTAGTTCATAGAATTTTTTTCAAAGCTAAATTATTGAAAATCACTATTCAAACACTTCTCTTTAGAGGTTCTTTTATTAACTAACATGGGTCTCGTGCGGCTGTACTAAAATTCATGTCTCAATCTCATTAAATAAAAAAAAAAACACTTTTTAAAAAAATTACACAAAAATTAAAAAATACAGCGTAGCACGGAGTTAGAAACGGAAAGCGTGCCAACTTCACGTACTGTAATATATAGATTCTTAACCCCCACATCCCCGCCCCTCAAAATGGAGAGAGAAGGAGAAAAAATTGTGCAAATGCTCATAAGGACTTCAATCAAACAGTTCCAAGCAAACAATAAATAAATATATAAGAAACTGTCAACAGTAAACCCTTAACGTCAACGATCTAGAAATGCATCAAAGATGCCACATTGATTATAGAAACTGTGGCTGGACGGATACCTCTGAATCGATATTCATGGTCTCGGCAACATGGTGCGCATAATGGAGTGAACAAGCTTGCTCTTGTTGCAGCTCTCCTCGCAAGCCAGAATATCCTCTTCAGAGACCCTTCTCGTGCTCAAATCGATGTAGCCCTTATACTTGTTGACCCTGAGGACCATAACAGGCTCGACGCGACCAACCTTGATGAGGCTGCTGACACTCCGAATCCGACGGCGAGAGAGCTAGGAGAACAAGATCATGCCCTCGATGTTGCTGTACTAGAGCAATGAGACGTAGGCGCTCATGTTGGCAATGTTCTTAACCTGTATCATAACGGCCATGTCGACCTCCGGGTACTTGGCCTCGTACATGCAACATTCGAGGTTGGGAGCCATCGAATTGGAACTTTTGGTGAACTCTAGTCTAGGGTTTTCTGGGAAACTCCTGAGTGTGAGACCAAGAGGGGTCTGGATTCCCTGGTACTGTTAGTCTAAACCCCATCGAAGGGAAGCGATCTAACTTCTAACTAGACTTACAAGAGAAGTAAAGGAAGGCTTGCTCAACGCCGCGGTGCGTCTTTGTTTCTTTCTTTTTTGTAGTAGTACTAATATGTTATGATAATTTGACTTATAAAATAAGTTTTAATTTATGAGACGACTAATTTAAGCTTATAAGTCAATTTTAACTTATGAAATAAGTAATGGATTCGGATGTAATTCCAAATATAATTTAGAATTTATCTTATAATTTCTTATGCAATTATTAGCTGATAGATCATTTATCTTTCAATTTGCGATCAACCACTAACTCTATCACATATTTTTCCACAGCATCTACAGCAAAAACTTCAATGGGTCATTACAGCGAAAGTCGGGGAACTCGGCTGATCCAATATTTGTCTATTTTATAAGAACAAAATCAGAATTTAGAGTACAGATTATATTATAAGCTTTCCAGTGCATTTGCCACATCACGTTGCGCCTTTTGAGGAATCGGCAAAGTCCTGGATGGAAGAAACGCAACTACAGCAGAACGAAAATGACGTCTAAAACTCGACTTCTCAGCCCATATTATTCGTTGTTAGAAGCTACAATAAGGCATCAACTTGCTATATCTTGAGGCTACAGAAACATCAACATACTGACAGCTCAATCTGTCTTCAAAGTGGCTTTATGATAAAATAATTTGCGAGATTTATTTTTGACATATTTATATATTTATTTATGATTGATTTAATTTATCTATTTTTTACAAATTCAGTCTACCTGAAATCACAAGCATTAGGGTGGGTTATACTAGAACAAACCTTGAACGCTTCAAGGGGACAAAATTGAGAACTATCACAGCCCTGTACATAAAAGCACAATTAATGCAGAAGGGCTATCTATAACTGCTAACAGTGTAACATTTTCACATCTAAATCTTTGCTAGAACTTATATTCAATTTGCATAATTTTCACATCAATGCCAAAAGCTATACTCGCATTGCGATGGGGTGTTCATTGTGCAGCATTTGCACAAAGTGTTTGCTGGTAGATTTGTTTGAAGCTTAACAACTATACAAATTCTCAACAGGTCTTAAAACCAATAATAAGATAAACAAATCCGATCGTCGAGCAAGAAGTGAGAGAACAATACTAGGATAAATACGAAGCACACTGATGAAATGATCAAATTTATTAGTCATTATATAAGAGAAGAAAATAATATAGTATTTTTTTTTATTAGGTTTAAATAGTATTGAGCCAATTTCAATTGTTTAACAATACATAGAGAGTAAATTTTGAAAAAGTAAGTAATTTACTTTAAAAATTATTGCGGGAGTTATAACCATTTGACTGTTTATTTGTTGGAATTTTCTAATAGATTTTTTATCAAGAAAATTTAGTAAGATTACTTTTTATGTGTTATTTATTTGAACTATTTTATAAAGGGATTTAGATTCAAGTATAATTTTTTATAACTTTGTTATCAAACTTTTTAATAAAACTAATTAAACTTGGCAGGACATTACGGCTTTTGAAAAAAAAATTACATAGAATCAAAAGAGAGAGAGAGAGAGAGAGAGAGAGAGAGGAGCACAAAACTTGAGGCAAAGGCGAGTGGGTATTATTCTAAAGTCAATAAATAATACCAATTCCCTTCAATATATATATATATATATATATTATAAGATGTGTAAATTTTTTAAACTAAATCCAATCATCTGAAATTAAGTTATAAAAATTATACAATTGTCATGTAATTATTAAAAAATTATATATTTATCATATTTTAATTAAAAAAATTGATAAAAACAAAAAAGGTATGTATATACATATATATATATATATATATATATATATATATATATATATATATATATATATATATTGAATATCAAATCCAATAGACACCAACCAATTACATGCGCTACCAGGCCCAAGTAGATCATTAATAGCGTGTTTGGTTTTGGGCGGTGGGAGAGGTAAAAATCCCGTTTGCTCAACCATGGTACAGAGAAGCAACAATTCATTGCTTCGTTAAAAACGTGGTTTGGGAAACGCTACTGTACATCCAAACACGCACTAAGCCCTCTTCAGCAATTCAGTTTTATCAACTAAACTCACTTTTTCCTCAATAATAATAATAATAATAATAGGATAAATTATATAGACTTTTTATGAGTTTTGCTAAAATTACATAGATCTTTCTTTTATTTTTTAAATATACACTTTAGTTGAATTTAAAATTTTTTTATTAAAATATGATCCACACAAAATATATAAGAGGATATTTCAGTTAAAAAATATATATTTAGATTAATGAAAGGTATTTTAGTAAATAAAAATTGAAACTAGATTGAAATATAGCATAACTTTTTTTTATAGAAAAAATTCTATATAATTTTTTGAAAATAAAAAAATTTGTATAATTTTAACAAAATTGAGGAAAAAATTATATGATTTAGTATAATAATAGTAGTAGTAGTAATAATAATAATAATAATAATAATAATAATAATAATAATAATAATAATAATAATAATAATAATAATAATAATAATAATAATAAAGTAGGTAATTAAATCATACAAGTAAAAGAGCAATTCCTTAGTTCAAATAATATTTTTTTAAAATATAAGTGTTAGAAAATCATGATGTGATGTAACATCCTCCTCCTAATTAGGAATTAATTAATATTATTTAAAATATTAAGCAATTTAAAATAAATTAAGTAATATTAACAAAATAATTATGAATGAATGCATAATTAGGTAATAGAGATTTAGTGAGTTTTATATTTACAAAGTGTAAAGAAATTTTTTTGGAATTTTCTAGGATTTAATAGGAATTTTTAGAAATTTTCATGAATTATTTGGAATTAATTATAATTGAAAAATTAGATGAAATTATGAAATAAAAACTAGTGAAGATAATTTTTAGAAACTCCTCAGGTAAAAAATACCCTAAGGTTTTAAGTAAAATTTTGAAGTTAAAATATAAATAATTAAAGTTTAGAGTTCAAAATAAAATTTTAACTAAAGATCAAATTACAATATTCCTGGGGGCCAAAATAGGATTTTCCTTAAAATAAAATAGAAAATTTATGAAGAGATTTTTATATAAAAATGACCATTATGAGTAATCAGAGTTATCTTTATAATTAGAGCTTTTGAAAATCAAAGCCTATAATGAGAAAATTTAGGTCAAATGTTAGTTGACTACAAATATAGTGTTTCTTTTAAAAAAAATTGTACATCAAATGATGCAATAGCTTCAGAATAAGTTGATGATTTATCTTCCACAATAAAAGTATAAAAATAATCTCCAAAGGAAGTCTCATTCCTTTTGTCTTTTGCTTTTTCTCAAATTCTTAGATAAATTTTTAAAATTATTTTGGGTAGGCACGTAAGAAATAATTTTAGTTTTCATAAAAAAAATATGCTAAAAAAATTCAACATTTTTTATCTCTATTATAGTGTTACAATCAAGTACATTACTTTTCAAGACAATAAATCTATAATAAGCACTATGTTCAACATATCTAATAAACATATAATCAGAAGTTTTAAAATTTATTTTCCTTTTTTTAAGTTCAAGTAACATAACCTTTGCAAGGTACCTTCACATGCATAACCCTTCCATAATTCATATGGCATTTTGTAAATGACATGTAGATAATAAGGCCTTATCCCAAAGATCGTCTGGTGCAAGAGAGCTAACTAACTAGTGTAGCATTCATCATTTCTTTTAATGTCCTATTTTTTCTTTTTACTAATCCTTTAAATTCAAGTGAATAAGGTGAGGTTATTTCATGATTTATTCCTTCTTTCTCATAAAATTCATTAAATAAAATATATTCACTTCTTTTGTCTGACCTAACTCTTTTAATCTTTTTATTCAATTGATTTTCTACTTTAGCCTTATATAAAATAAATGTATCAAACGTCTCATCTTTGTTTCTAAGTAAATAAATCTTAGTATATTTAGAAAAATCATTAATAAATGTTATATAATATTTTTTATCACTTCTAATCATTGTTTGCTTTAGATCTCCTAAATCCATATAAATTAAATTAAATAATTTAGTTTCTTTTGTATAGTATGACAAGACTTTTTAGTTAACTTAGATTTTGCTCAAGTTTCACATTTAGTCAAATATGTATTGCTAATACCAAAAATTAAACTAAGAGTTTACATTTTCTTAATATAAGAAATATTAAAATGTCATAATCTAACATGCCACATATAAATAGAATCAACCAAGTAAGTAGAAGCATATGCATTTCCATTAATTGGTTCAGAAACATTAAATACAAAGAATCTCTAATTACAATAGCCTTTTCCCATGAAAGTATTATTTTTTGTCATTACAATTTTATTAAATTTATATGACACTTTAACCTTAACTTTTTCTAGCATTGTAACTACAATTAAATTTGCTCTCATTTTAGGTATATAAAGTACTTTATTTAGAGCCAAGGTTTTATCATATATAAGTTTTAGAAGAACTTTTCATGGACTATAGCAATCCTAAAATCTCTAAGATACACATATTCTTCTCCATCCCTTACTAATGTGTAAGAAGTTAACACATTTCTATTTGCACATATATGCCTAATAACCCCAGAGTCTACCACCTTTTATTTCACATTAGTTACAAGGAGAGCTTGAGAAATAACTATAACAATAATATCATCTCTTTGGACCAAATTTGCATTTGGTTTAGAGGAATTATCATTTCTCGTTCTCTTTTTGTATTGAGCTACATGATGACCTGGCGTGCCACAAACAAAATAATTTTCCTTTTATTTGAAGGTAAGTTTAGCAGCATTAGACTAGTAAACAGATTTTTTGTTGTCATACTTTATTTTATGAGATTTCTCTTGCACCAAATTCGCCTTTGAAGTCATCTCTTTTGCTTTGACTACTTTAAGTTCCCTTCTATTGGTGTCCTTAATGATTATATGAATAATTAGGTTTGATAAAGAAAAACTGCTTATGTTTATGTTTAAGTTGTTGTTCATAGTCCTTTCATGGGTTAGACAATTTTTCAATGAGAATATCAACAACAAATTTGTTGGGTAGGACAATGTTCTCAGCCCATAGGTCTTCCAATAGTTTGTGGTATTTATTGATATACACTTTTATATCTTTATCATTGGTCATCTCTCATCAGTAGTAATTTATAATGACAAATTTGTGCTTTCCAAGATCCTTAGTAGTGTATTTAGTAACCAATGACTTCCAAATTTTGCTGGCTTCTTTGTACATGCAATAGACATAAAAATATCATTAGATAAGGTGCTAATAATCGTATATCTACATACTTTATTTGCATATGCCCAAACCTCCACTTGATCTAGATCTATTGTTGGTGAAGCTCTTTAATCGGCGTGAGCAACAACAACGTTATATATGTCAAGAACAAAGAATGTGCATTCTTGCCATCTTCGAAAATTTGCTCCTCCAAATATCTTGATCTTTGAGATATCTAAAAACAATTTGGCATAGGGGACAGCAAAAACAACTGGAATAGTAGGTTTGGTTGGATTGTGGATGACGATATTGACAGTGTTTGCAATCGTGGTGGCATTAGTGGAGTTGTCAAAATTGTTAAAAGCAATGACTACGTTGGTAGCAACGGTGGCATTAGCATGAGGTCCCATAAATAATTCTTAAGATTGTTAGAAAAGATAAAGAATAAGAGAATAGATTTAGAAAATAATAGTTTAAGTCGTGTGATACATGCAGTCCTTTAGAACTATTTCACCATATATTAAGAGTAGAAGTTCTCTATGATTAAACAAGCCCTTTTGAAAATCAAGAGGCAGAACAATAGTAATTTATCTATAAGCCAGTTTAAAGAGGGAGAGAGAGACTAAGTGGGCAGAGTGATGTATTTGGTTGTATATATATTTCTTTTAACAACAAAAATAATGATGTTGAAATATTAATGTTAATGAGATAATGGAGCATATGGAGAGGATAATGGGCAATTAGTCTGAGAATGTGGAGGAAAGTTAAAATTCAAAAATTAAAAATACTCAAATAATAGAAAAGTCACCTATCCAAAAGAATAAGAATTGAATTTGATCAATTCAAATGTAGTCATAATTAATTAATTAAAATTAATTAATTATTTCTGGATAATTATAAAAAAAAAAGATTTTACAAAAAGTTAGCCTACACGATTAACTCATGTGCAGAGAGGCAAATATATAATTTGCACTACACTTGGATATTTTGGCTTAGGTTTGTGCAAGTAAGCTCATCTTTTTTTCTAAATTCTTTACAAGCTCAATATAGCTTCTTAATATATAAGCACATAAAACTTTCCATTTCAAGCAATTTGAAACTTCCTTTTGAAATACCCACACACTCACAACAGAAGTGTACTCCCATTGTTCCTCATGATACTGATCTTGTGAAAACTAGATTTGAAGCCAGCCAACAATGTCCTGGTCGTAAAATTCATCAACCCTCCAGGCCTGAGGCAAAGTGAATCAAATGGCTCTGCTAAAATGACAGGTAAGAAAAAAGTGGTTTAGATTTTCTGGAGAAATATGGCAAAAGGGGCACAGCTGACGATCAGGCATCTGATGCTTCTGAAGAATATCACTGCACGAAATGGCCCTCCTCATGAGTTTCCTTGCAAAAGGAACCATTCTCATCTGGAGTTTGAGGCGCCATATATTTCTCCGGCAGGGTGCGCAGTTCACATTAATTAACCCTTTCTCCTTCGCGAGGCAATTGTAACCATCTTTGGTAGGGTAGTTCCCATTATAACTTCCTGTCCAAATGAGAACGGTCCTCTTTGCCAGTGATAGAAAAGCTCTACCAAAAGATTTGGTCCTTGGGGTGCTACAATACAATGGAATCAATGAGGGCTAATCGGTTAAGGCGAAATTGACAACTGACTTGATTAAAGTCATTTTCACTGTTTAAGATAATATTTTGTCTTTTTCAAGACTCGCAATTTTTTCCACTATCTCTGTAGACCTAATTTTTATTTCTTTCCAACACCAATTCATTTGCCTAGTACTTCCCACAATCTAGCAAAGTATTTGATATTGAAAATGGCTGAGAGAATTCTTCTAAAATTGTGAGGAGTATTAGGGTTAAAATATTAACTCAGATTTCGAGTTGTTGATTACCTGACCAAAAAGTTTACCGTAGAAATTCAACGTCGTCATTTACATACATAAGGGAGTAATTGGCCCAAAGTTCCGACTAACTTTGATCGTTGACCAAGATTTATTTCTCTTCCTACTAACAATGAGACAAGACTAAACACTCGAACCTACGATAAAAAGGTCAAGGGATAAAGGATTCCTCTGCGTATGACCCCTTCGGGGAAAGAAACGTTGAATTGAAATTCCATTAACCAGAATTTGACAAGAAACAGTAGTGACACACTGCGTGATCAACTTAAACCATTGGTCCGAAAAGTTCATCCTTACGACAACAACATTGATAAAATTCCAAAAAGGTTTGTCATACGCTTTTAAGATATCCATCTTACTGGCACACCACCGCTTACAAGCGCCTTTTGCTTTATGAACCTATCGAAGACCCTCAGTTAGGACGAACCTTTTATGTTGACGGTATATTTAACAAACATGACTTTTTATGTTACCTCCATACCATGTGTCAGTATCACTCCTTTTTGAAAAGCCATAATCTACCAATGCAAAGACAGCCCATAACAATTTTATCTCCACAACATGGTCCACTATTTACTATATACGCAACGTTTCATTAACTTTGTCTAGTCGCATTCGGAAGAAATGCTTCAATTAAAATACAACACGACAATCAGATATAACCAATTTAACAACCGCTCGATAACAGTGACTAAAATTATTCGACATCATTTTTCCAACTTTAATTCAATTCCACCTAGCCAAATACTACAAAATCACTTAGATGAACTGCTTCATACAAACCACCTAGATGCATTGGCTAGAGAGGACATGAGCAAGATAACAAGTTTATCTTCAAGCAGCAACTCCATCTGCAGCTTCCTCATGGAGCAGCATCTGATCAAAGTGCCAAACACCTGCAAGTTCCCACCAACGCACCAGTTTAGGAAAAATGATTTAACTACTAATAATTAGAAAAAAGAAGACGAAGCCAAACACAAAAGACACTTGCATAGAAACTATAGTCCAATATGGTGTATCTAACTAAATCAGGGATTCTTACCATGCCCCTTGCCTACTCTTCTGAGCTGAGCAACATACTCGGATATTCTTTTAATGGCTTCCACCTACAAGAGAAACATTTCAAATGCAGAAATTAGATCCATGCAACCTCTGTGCAGTCTTTTGCAATGATTAACACCTTAACTTTGCACAGTCTTTTTCACTCATAGTTACAAAGTGCAAACTCTTGAGTTTCAACACCAAATTTGTAATTACCTGTTCACCCAAATACTCGGTTTCTACAAAATCTGCCAACTGCACATCATGGTTCTTTGAGGCAACCTGTTAACCAACATGCATCAAGTCAAAAGAAAAGAACTTTCCTTTTAACAATGCCAATGTATATACATGACTGAGACAAATGAAACAAAGCACATGCAGTTAATCCAAACTAAGACTGAATATGAAGCAAACTTGTCTTACACTGTGCAAGTTTAGGAGCTTCTCATTAGTTAGCTTCTCCAACGATAAAGCAAGCTCCATAGCTGCAACAGAAAAACAAATACATGCCTGTTTAGCGCTGGTAAATGTAGAATATTTACTTGGAGAAAATCCACCATGCAACGTCTAACTTGGATTCTACATCATGTCAACTAACAGAGCAAATAAATAAATTCATGTATTTGACAGAACTCTTTATTGTATATAACGTTATGATTGAAAGTAATGCACTAGCAAACAGAAACAATCAAAATTTGCATACATAAACAATATATCCTTATTTATAGGACTTCTTTATTTTCCTAGGCCATCCTGCTCGTGATCAAGAAGCATCACTTCACCTAGAATCTTATCCAAGCATCACAAGTAAGGCCATAGTACTGGTTCCCCAAGGGATATGACATTAAAGAACAGGCAATTGGTGTAGATCTGGTTTGGGAAAGTCCTAATTGCCATGAATCTCCTTCATTTCAGTATATACATGTCATGCATGGACTGAATTTGTCGTCAAACTAAAAATTTAGGGCTGCATCACTTATTAAAAATAACAAAAATGCTCAATTCCGAAGAGCGCAAATCTCACTACTATAGATGTACAAAATTGCAGTTAATGAATAAGACTGTCGTCAATTATAGAGCACATTATTTAAATACATCAAGCGTATATTTACAAGTAGAACCTAAGCCATCCAAAACAAGAGTAGGCTTAAGAAACAAACCATATAGCGCGTCTCCCTTTTCCACATGATCAAACTCAGAAAGTGGCATCACGATAGACTGCAACTTCACTTTTCCACCTCGTTTATTCTGAAATTTACAGCAACACAGATAGAAGGAGTTCAATATCACTATGAAGGAGATAGGACTGAAAGCTTTCTTGCTGAATTTCTATGACAAAGTCAAACACCTGGTATTCCATCAATTTCTCAGCATGTTCTCTTTCTTCTTCACTTGACTCCCTGAAAAACCTGTTAAACCACAATCATTAATCAGTGTTGACAAAGCAACTTAAAATGATCAAGAGATCCTGAAGAAAATCAAAGCATTACTTGGCAAGACCCTTGAGAGCGACATTGTCCCTATCAAAATATGCAAACATTGCGTGGTAAACGTACGAGACGTTGTACTCCACACTGTAAAGCAAAAATTCAATCGTCAGAAACAAGCATTAGCAAATAAAAATCTGAAGGCAATTAAACAACGAAAACCGAGAAACGTATATATCTGAGATATTCCAATGTTCTGCCCCAAAATTCGTTTGTTAATGCATCTTGGATTAATAAAATTAAGAAAACAACGAAGAAAGCTTTCACGACAAACCATGGCAAACAGACCATTAAGCGTACTTACTTCCAAAGCCCAAAAAATTAAAAAATATGTCGGATATTAAGAGACTCACAAGAAAATAAAATAAAAAGATTGAGCCAAAAGGAGAAGGGTATGGGAGAAATTACTTGAAAACCATGGGAAATACAAACACTAAAATAAAGAAACTTACTTGATCTGCTCGTTAATAGCAGCCTCACACTCATCCGCATACTTCTGGCGAGCAAGAGAAACTTGAGGGGCGTTAGGAATGAGACTCAGCTCCTTTTTCACCTCTTCAAAGGGTTCAAAGACGACACCGGTGAGGGGACGATTATTCGCACCCCTAGTGGCGCAAAGTACCAAGCAACTTCCATTTTGCCCAGGAGAGAAGCGAAGAACCGAGGACGAAGAAGCAGACGAGTTAAACGGCGAAAACGACGAAAACAGAGAACCCAGATGGTCTCCATTAGTGTTCAAGAGAGACAAAGCCGAAGCAGCTTTAAGAAGCATGATTTTTAGTTCAAACAAGATCGATCGATGGGGTTTAGCAACAGAAGAGAAGAAGAAAAACAAAGATGGAATGGAATGCAGAGAAATCCAGAACCAAAATATATATCAAGAGAAAACAGAGGAGACGAAGGGTTTCGAAGTGTGATTGGGTTTGTGGGGGGTGAATAGGTGTGGATAAGGACGTGATGAAAGAGACTAAATGGGAAAGTTGGGATTGCATTGACCGTCGGATCAAATGACATCTGGACGGTTAAGATTTAGAGGATGCGTTAGGCTCGTGGCGAGCTCGTGGTCTAGCTGGGTTGGGTTCTGAATGTGGCATAAAATATCTAAAAAGTTTTGTCCATTCACAATGATCCAAGTGTTCCTTCCTCTTTCGCTGCCTTTCCCACTTGTGTGACCTAGAGCTAACAGCAAAGGCCATCGGAATCTTTTGCCCTCTTTTTTAATTTCAACGAATCATCATAAGCATACAATTGTTGCGGTGGGTACCCGACTCTTTCAACTCCCCCATTATGCTTTTTCTTCCACTTATGGCTTAATTATCTTTAATCTAAATTTGTTTTTGATATTAATGTAATTATTTTAATTATCTTATGCTTTAATATATGGTCATTAATTTGTTACAATCAATATATTGGCACTTTATAAAATCAGAATGATAACGAAAACAAAAATAATAAAACTTAAAAGGGTTTGACTTTGGAAAACGTTGGTGTTCAAGCACTCCAACATTTCAATCTTTAAATTCGCATAAAGAAACTTAAGATGTCTAATATATAGAGTTAGATTGCCTCTACTTAGTATACTGCGTACTGTAGTAGCAGAGAGAGAGAGAGAGAGAGTTCTTTTTGAATAAGGCCTACACTTCTCTACATTTCAAATGCATTATTTGGTAGAAAAGATTAGGGGGGAAATCAAAGAAAATGATACATGAATGTACTCTTCTTTTTGTTAAGGATGTACAACTAGAGAAAATATATATATATATATAATATATATATATATATATATATATATGAAACCTACTAAACTATAATTTCTCTAAAAATATATGAAAAGGGAAGAAAAAGAAAGTGTTAAATTTTATATTCTAACTTTACTACTAATTTCTTATTTATTAAAATCAAATAAAAGATATTAAAATAATTTAATATTTTATTTATATGTATTTTTTTTATTTCTTTCATGAAAGCAAATAGAAAAAAAAAATTATTTATTATATGAATTAAACGTATCACCTACCATACAATAACAAAAGAAAAACTTTATTAGTCATGTATACTTCCCAAAACTTGTTTGTTTTCCCAATCTAAGAGTCGAGAACATTCGAATTTCTCATAATCTTACAGGAACTTAGAACCAAATAACTATTTTGTTCTATTATATGGTTTATTTAGAAATGGAATAACTTCATATTTAATTTCATTTTTTCTCTATATTTAGGATCCATGAAATCGAATAAATTTATACCAATAAATATTAATTCATGTATGGTTATAAATTTGTCCTTATTCCTTCTCACTTAATAACAAATGAACGTAATTGCTGTGTTTGACAAATCAAGAGTCATAATGAATCATTATGTCTTATATTTTTTTTTTGGTTTTCCTCTACACCAAATATGAGTCTTGATTATATAAAGGAAAAAATTTATATATAATTTTTTATATTTTTATTATAAAAATTTTAAATTAAAACATAAAAAATATATAATTTTTACATATAACTATATAATTATCCGATTAACTCATATATTTATCATATTTTGATTGGATAATCATACACTTATTTTTCTTTTACATTAAGCATAGGATTCTTGATTATATATATAAAAAAGAAAATTATATATAGTGTTTTATATTCTTATTATTAAGTTTAATCAAAACATTATAACTTTGTAGTTTTTCAATTAAAACATGATAGACATAATTTTTTATACGTAATCATATGATTTTTAATTAAATCATATATTTTTTATAACTATACATTTATTATATTTTGATTGAAAAATCTAATAAAGAAATATAAGAAATTACACTTAAGTTGAGTCCTAATATAAATGGAATAGGGTAGGCATTTTTACCTGCTAAGTAATAATGTATAGTGTGTACAATTTATATATTGTTTGCAAAATCAGAATAATATTCTTGGCCAAAAAAATAGAATAAGATTAGAATAAAATGGAATCAAATCATTATTCTATCTTAAAGCTTATTTCAGTGGTGAATAAAATGGTTATTTTGTGCCTTTTTTTCTAGAAAATATTACTCCATAAATTAAAGAGATGAACAGAATACTCATTAAGTGTAGAAATCTTTAAAATTGAATCAAATCAATTAAATTAATTCAAATTAAACCAAATTGACAAAAAGCATAACACAATCGGAACAAAAAGCTTAAAATCGATTTTGAAGATGTCAAAACCAATTATGCCAATATGGCTATTGGTTTTCAATTATTTGGTTAAATTTTAATTCAAATTCTTATATAAAATTATTTCTTTCATTAACACCAAAGATAATGTTAGTATTGTTGAAATCTTTACTTAAAAGTTGGCAATGATTATTTAGTATAAAATTATAAGTTTGAACCTTATAAATATAAAGAAAATACGTGTAGATTTAGAATTTTTAAGAATATAGACTTAAATGAAAATGTTTATTATAAACATAAACAAAACTGAATGAAACTTGAACAAAACTAAGTATACACACAACTAAATAGGGATTTTTTTTTTAGAAAATTAACTAGTTTAGTTTAGTTTAATTTTAATTCAAAATTAAAGTAAACCGGTAAATACTCTTAGTTGATTATGTATATCAATATAAACCTATAAACATCCCTAACTGAGTGTGTGTACACTTGATAAGTAATAGTAATCAACTGTTAGATCGTGAATACAAAATAGGGGGAAAAAACTCTCTTTATCTTTTTACCTAAAATGTGAACTCCCAATTAATTTTTAATCAACCTTTAAAAGAATCTGTGAAATCAAAATGGGTAAGTACAAATTTTCCTATGTATTTTGATGTGATAGTGAATCTTAATTTCAGGAAAAAAATGATAAAGAAATGAAACTTTTGACTAGGATTAATGCTTGACAATTTCAAGCTAAAAAGGCAAAAGCACAAAGATAGGCAGAAAGAGTGATTAGCCAACCTCCTCCTTACCGTGTACATCAATTAATAATGCTAGCATATCTTACTTACCTGGTACTTGATAGAAAAATGAAACAGAGACCATAACGCCCTACACGATTTAAAGCCGAATCTACATATGTTTACCAGTTTTACGATTGTACGTAAACCGGATTTCAAGTTTTTCATACTTAAATAATTATCAATTTTTTTAAAATTAATAAATAAATAAATTTCGTAGTTCTGATCAAGGTTAGGCTAGATGTTGTGAGCCAAAAAAAAAAATGTAGGCCTCAACACGGGAAGGGAAATAGGGCTGGGCTAGAAGCTCGGCTGGTTAGCTTGATGGATCAATCGGGCCTTTATTTTTCTGGCCCAAAAAATTGAGTCTTTCTTCCTTATTTTTCAGAAGGTCGAGCTTGAAAGCTTCCCAAGGGGGACTTTTTACTGGAACCTGAACCTGCTGTAGTCAGGTTTTTATTGGGCTAACTTCTTGTTAACTTGGACTCAGAACGATGGAGGAGTTAGATTGGCAATGAGATAGAATATACAAAGTCTTGACTTGACCAAGAAGAATGTTAAAAAAAAGCAAATAATTGTTGAATATTTTATGGTTCACGCTAACTGGCAATAATGAAAAATATAGTGATGTAATTGTATAAGAAATCAAAAATCTATGTACGTATGTACACAGAGCTCATAAGGAGATATTGGGATTTGTTGCGATATCCTTTTTTTTCTAATTTATAAAATATTTTTTTCATAAAAAATTATTATAGTAGAAAAGCAAACATATATATATACACACCCAAATAGTTGTTCCTATATTGTTCTTTTAGTCGTTGACATTTTAGCTTTGAAGAGTTTCACTTTTAAACCAAGAAAAAAATGCTTCTTTTGTTTTCTTTTGTGTTTGATTGATGTAAGGATTTTAAATTTACCATTAGAAATATATATATATACACACATTAAATTGTACAAAATTATGTTAAATTTTAAATCATGTATAAATAATTCCTATAACACTTAAGACTTGATAATAAATTTCTTAAAATTTTAAATTTGTACATATAATAATTCTTTACTATTAATTAATCTATTATTTTACTAAAGGAAGCATGAATTTCAATAATAATGAATTTTCTTAAACTTAATTTTTTATGTAAATAATCCCTTATACTTTAAGTTATATATAAATAATCTCTTTAAATTTTAGGTCTTATGCAAATAATCATTAATGTGTCATACGTCTATTGGTAAAATAATAAGTTAACTAATAGCAGGCCGCATTAATTTAAAAGTTCAAGGGGTTTCATATGCAATTTAACTATATATATAGAGAGAGACACACACATTATTATCAAATTTTAAAGAATGTCAAGAAATTATTTACATATGATCTAAAATTTATGGAATTACATTTGTGTTTTAACTCTATATATAGAGAGAGAGAGAGACACACACATGATATTTTTGGTTTCCTAAACTTAGTTTTCTAGTAAATTTAAAGCAATTTCTATACTAAAATCAAGCTAAAGCTTTTCTTTACGCGTTTCCCAACAGGAACATCAACATATTTTAAGGAGCTAGGGTTTAAGCAACTCAAACCTATGCATTGAGCGAAGAGTATGAGCCAGATGATTGTTGAACCAAACCCTTTGGGTTTGATTTATTTAGAAGACCTTTGACTTACAGCAAGAGCGCATTCACACACACACACACACACACACACACATATATATATAAGCGGCTGTTGGCACATTAATGAATGGTTATTTGTGTGATGGCATCGATCATTAAAATAATCAAGTAAGTAAATTCTTCCAATATCATCCATGGACAGAAATGTTCCGTTTGTTGCAGATTGTAATATTAGTTTAGTTTATGCACTTTCTATTACAGTTCTTTTGATCTAATTGTAGAGTTATTTGTAATGTATTATAACAATTTTCAATAATTAAGAAAGAAAATCTGCTTTCAGCTAGCCTCTCCTTTTGAAATGTTCCTTATTGAGCCTATTTCCTCAACTCACAAGGTGCTCTTAGTGAAAAACACTAAAT
Organism: Erythrophleum fordii; assembly: GCA_032878935.1. Classification (NCBI taxonomy): domain Eukaryota; kingdom Viridiplantae; phylum Streptophyta; class Magnoliopsida; order Fabales; family Fabaceae; genus Erythrophleum; species Erythrophleum fordii. Next base: position 2,190,419 of record JAVQMF010000058.1, read on the forward strand.
TACCTATGAAATTACCGGTGTTCAGGATAAAATAAAAATAACATAAAGTACCTCTTTTTTTTTTTTCCAATAAAATTATACTCGATTGATTAGTAAACTAACCATTCTGCAGAATATCATTGGAAGAAAACAATATTGGTCTCGAAAGAATCTTCATCACCACGATGCACATTTAATGATCGCGTTGAAGGCCTCATGTTTGGTGAGATGTCTGTTTCTGACCATTATTTTATTGTCTTCTAAAATTTGTAATTTCGGAGAAACCAAATGACAAGTTTCTCAGCCTCGTCTTCCATGGTCTCACACTCTCTCTCAAGTTTCAACTTCCGAGGATTAATCGCATGCAAATGAATATCATGAGTATTAACTTGAGTATATATGTATGATCGCTGGTTAGGGTTTAGCTTAGTATCTGTAAAATTTATGCTTATCAGAAAATAAGATTTTGAAAATAAAAATGCATGCATAGGAGAGCGTCATACGATGAAAGGAAACTACCTAGCTGTTTTATTTTGAAATAGAACGAGGAATTGAAGCTTTGAATCATGTGAGGCAATTAATGCGTGGAAAGCTTAGGGTTCCCACTTCCCACTATACAACTCATGCAAGTTCCAATATTAATCTTCGAAATTGGCTTTATTTATAATGATCCCTACATCTTAATTGCATGTCAGGAATCTCACTAATGTCTTCGCGAGTTTGCCTGTGTTATAATGATCTCATTAATCTCATACAACTTAAATGTGTTACAATGATCTAATTTAAAAGAAAGAATAAATTATAATTACGCACACTTACTTTAAACAAAATATTATAATATTTATTGCCTATATAATATAAAAATTATTAAATATGTATTTGATTAATATATAAATCAGTTTTTTAAAAAATTTAAAATAAATTAAATTTAAGTATAGCATAAAATAATATTAAAATAAAATATTACAAAATATAATTCTTAATAAATTATGGTTTTAACAAAAGAAATCAATATTATCAATAAAAAAATTTTGGTTATCTTTTATTTTCAAAAGGAATTTGTGTATTTTTTAATAATAAAAAAGCAGTTGTATATATATAGGCATTTCTCACGGAGGAAAAGCGCAATTTGGCATAGCGTATACTATATATCTAAGCTTTTCTTCTGTAGCTGGGGTTAGGTCATAAACATATGAAACTTTTTTATCTTATCGTTAACTAGCCAAGTCCTTGTACATTGCATCGGGTGTCAAAAAAATTTGTTTTCTTAAGTCCGAAATATATATATATATATATATATATATATATATATATATATATATATATATATCCTTTGGCTTTTACAATTTGTTATCTGATTTGTATTAACAAATACATGGTTATGCAATATATCAGGCTATAAGATAACATATATAGATATATATATATATATATATATATATATATCAAGCTCTAGGTGGAGAATCTTCCTTGTGAAGTGATGAGTAGCTTGATCTTACGGGTCATATTTGTTGATGTGTTGAATATTAGATTAAAAGTCATTCTTTTTATTTAATTGTATTTAGTCATTCTCACTGTGATTTAACTCTATTTTTAGACTCTCACCATAGAATAATAGCTATTACAACTTGGCCAACGAAATGAATTGTGGCTGCATAGAAAAGGAAGTTTAGTTTAATCTGAAGAAATACAGTGATGACAGTGGTAGATGGGAAATATAAAGTTTAGTGAAATCATTATATGTTTGATACTTGATTGGAAATTAAATATATACAATGAAAATGTAGTGGCTAAATTTGCATTCCATCATGTGAAATTCTTTATATCTAATCAACAATATTCAGCGTAAGGAAGGTTTTCCGTGCAGGGTGCGCAGGTTGTATCATGAGAATAGAGGCTGCCTTTGACAAACCTTCATACAATTGCGCAATTGATTATATATACAATCATAAGATCTGAATCTGAATTTGATAAGAGTTTATAACCATATAACGCTCACGAGACTCCTATATTATATAATGAGTTGCTCATAATTCTTTTTTTTTTTTTTTGGGTTAGAATTTTCCTGATGCGAAGGATTAAATATTAGCTTATTCAAAGTTGCCACACACAACCTTAAATGAAGAGGTCACGTTCGTTTTTATGAATACTATATATAACTAATCAACATGCATGCGCTGGGTATTTGATATTGGACTACGTGGTTTCCTATGTTATTAGGAAGTATTGTTTCTTCCCAATGCAAGATTCTGGAAACGAAACATCCAAAGCTCATAAAAGAAGCTTAACCGATTATTAGGTTTTCTTGAGCTTAATTCCACTATGGTTTCCTACCTTGGTATCATCATATCACACATATAATTAATATTTGCATTGATTGAACTACTTATTTATATATCATGCATAGCACAACTTATGGCAAAGTTATGAAGGGTTTGGTTCCTATTAATTAATTAATTAATTAATAATATTGCCCCTAGTTTTAGAGCATCCCGAAGCCGAACAATGAGTTGAACTCATCAATGAATCGAGTCAAACGATACGTTAGATAACACAAAGAGAGGGAGAGAGTCTGGTGTTAATATTAATGACAAAGCGTGTGTGCATTCACGTGAATGTTTGGGTCTAACAAACATTCACGTTGAGCCTCCTCTCTTAATAGCGACTTGGTGCTTACATTACAACCCTACTTGAACTTAATTATAATTACTCACGGAAGAACGGTACAAGTTAAGCTATCGCCTCTTGTACACGGAAAGAGTCAAACATCGTGGAAGCCATTTCAAGTCTGAATGATGTGTACTGCCAAAACCTATTTATTGATCCATCGCATTTCGCAAACCCCTCGGCGGCGCCAACCATTACCATTGTTTTTATTTCCTTCTTTCTCTCCATATGGGCCCCCGGCCCCACTATCAGCTGTTTTACTGATAACTCTGTTTTCCCCTTCTACTTATTTGTGCTTCAGCATTAATTTCCTCTATCCCTATCAACAGCCACTTTAAGTTCTCGCGTTTATCATTGACATTGAAACTTTAAATTGTGTAACCCCGCGATAATCTAATTAACTCTTTAATAGGCCCATTAATTAATGTTTATCACACTTGATTTAAGGTGATAATCTGGAATTTAACAAGTGATTTTTAGTTCAAATTCTTATTTAGTGTGTACCAATAAAAAACATGGTTCAAAAGATTCACTAAAAATTAAACACAGATCCTATTTTGATCCTTTGTAAATTAATTATTTTTTAATTTGATACCTCACAAATTTTTCTCTTATAAAATTAATTTTTTAATTTAATCTATCACAAATAAGTATTTTTTTAGTTTGACTTCTTACAAATAAAATTATTATCAATAGCATCCTTCTATTAATTAATTTACTATTAATGAAATTAACAGTTAATCTATATTTTATATAATGATAACTAAAATGATAATCTATATAAACAAAAGTTATATGTCATTTTATTTATTAATTTTATTCAGCGTAGATTTACAGAGGTTAATAATAATAATAATTTTATTTGTGGGGGAATAAATTAAGAAATATCTATTTGTCATGAAAAAACTAAATTTAAAAAATAATTTTATGAGCAATGTTCAATTTGTGAGAAACCCAAATAGGATTTTAATCCAATATTAAAATATTTTGTAAGCTTATAAATGCACTTTTAATCTTTTTAATTTTTTTAAAAATTCCAATTTGATCCACTTGAGGAAAAACAGATAATTTTATCTACTTATTTTTTGAATGATTCAATTTTATCCCTCTCACATATATAATTTATATAAAAAATCTACAACAGTTTAAAATTATTAAGGATTGATTTTTACTGATGTATATGCCATGTAAGAAATTGAAATGTTTTACTGTTAAGTATATATAAAGATTCTTATAATAATTCATTATTTAATTATAAATTAATCAATTGAAATAAAAATCGCTCCTTGTATATCTTAACCATAAAAACTAAAAATAAAGAAAAGAGACTTTGCAGGCCCTCCTCTTTTCCTCTCTCGCCCCATTTTCCTGCTTCTGGTTAGTATTATACGGCAAAAGATAGCTGCACGCCTGGGCGAGAGCTTTCTTGAGTTGTGAAGTACTCTCTGTTGAGAGAAATGAAAGTAGGGCTTCTTCTTCTAACATTTTTAACATCTAACCATGAAAAAACAGAAAACAAAAATCTACATTTTACCTAATCAAAATCAACGTCAAATATATCTTCCTGTCAACATCAGAGCAAGCAAATGGGGACAACTTGGGGTCCGGACATTGTATGATACAAACTAAAGACAAACAGCAGTTAAATTAGTAGCTAGGAAGACGTCAAATTTAAAAGAAGAGAAGAGAAGAGAAACTCAGTTACGTATTTATATATATATATATATACACACACACTTGTTTAAGGTTCTAATCCGATAGTGATTTTTTATTGACAATTTACGCCTCAATCTCTCATCGTTGGTCTTACAACCATGTGACCACTTGAACCCCGCTTGATTTCAAAGAAGCCCCAAGTGGACCTGTACGTGATACCGTGATACAGAACTTGTGATGTGACTCTTTAAGAAAACCAATGACCACTTAAGCCGTTACTATTGAGAACGTGCTACCAAGTGCCCACTGATTTAATCTATAAAAGCTAGGCCTTGTGTGACATACAATGACCCAACGAGAACACAAAAGAAATTGACAAAAATTTGAGACATCAAATTCAAAAAATTTTATTTATGAGATTTGTTGTTAAAATTGAATTAAAAATATTTTTTAGTTCATTCTAATTAAATTCTAAAAAATAGTTATAAATATGAAAGATAAAAAAAAAAGAAAAGAAATTACTAAAATAGTTTTAAAACACATAAAAATAAAGATTTTAAGCTTGAAAATAATTCTAATCGGGCTTGGGATGATGTCAAGCATTGAAAGAGCTTTACGTAATATATAATAAAACCCAAAATTTTCCCAAATTGAGAATTATGATTATTTAATGTCAGGGTGCCTATTTTATTTTATTTTTTTTTTAAGTTTTTAGGCCTCGGTGTGGTCCATAAACCCTTCAATTGAACCGTGCAAGTCATATGGGCAAGTAAAATTTTGAAGAAATTATAATAAGAACTTAAAATTAAAAAAAATTATTCTAAAGGACCATTTGATATTATTGTTTTTAATTAAAATCAATGATAATTTATTTTAAAATAATGATAATAAATCTTTTTAAATAATTATTTTAACTCTAGATCTTTATCTATAATTTTTCTTTAAATTTTTTAATAAATTAAGTAATGTGAATTAAAATTAAGGAAAAACAAAAATAAAATAAACCAAGGCGTTCGTTTACTTAATCATGTATCGATAAAAATATCTCTAGCAGTTGGGGGTAACCCCACGCGCCGTAGGCCATTATAAATACGCATAATGCTAAAATCATCTTGTCCAACTCCGTTGCTTTGTGTTCCATTAACTTGCTCTGTTTTTTTCCTCTGTTTTCAAAAGCAAAACCCAATGGGTGGGAATTCTCCCTGCGCTTCATGCAAATTGCTCAGACGCCGATGCGCCAGAGACTGCATATTTGCTCCTTATTTCCCTTCTGATGATCCCCAAAAGTTCGCCATCGTTCACAAGGTTTTTGGCGCTAGCAACGTTAGCAAAATGTTACAGGTACCTCATACTCTTTACTCTTTCCCTGCTCTGTTTTGTTCGCTTGGAATAAAACAACCTGTAGTTGTTCTTTTAAGGTTCGTTTTGTTTCTTAATCTTAGAATCACATACTAATATAGATAGGGGACAAGACACGGTGAAATATGTAGTTTTAATGGCTAGGTTCACCTCCCACGAGAATTACACGAGATGTAACTTTATTTTTGAAGTACCAGTGCTTCGTAGTTCTTAATTCATTTTGTTTCGTACAACAATTCAGGAACTTCCGGTACACCAAAGAGCAGATGCAGTGAGCAGTCTAGTGTATGAAGCTAATGCGAGAGTAAGAGACCCAGTTTATGGTTGTGTTGGGGCCATATCGTACCTGCAAAACCAGGTTTCGGAGCTTCAAATGCAGCTTGCAGTAGCACAAGCAGAGATACTCTGCATTCAGATGCGGGATGAGCCGGTGATGCTGCCAAACCCAGAAATTGATGACCCACATCATCAGAAACCTTACTTCCTCCAAAATGACATTCCTCAGCATCTCAATTTCACTTCTTCTGGCAATGTAATTCATCATGATCACTCTCTCAAGAGAGAGAGCATCTTTGGACATGACATGGTTTCTTGAATAAGATTTTCTCACATCCTTTGGGTTTCGCAGCCATTTTTGCTTCATCTTTCTGACAAATTCTTTTCCATTACATCCCACGAAGTATGAAAAGCTCTCTGCGCTTGTTTATTTTAGAGCTTAGGAGGGAGTCATAGGGTCAACTCTAGCATGTGATTAAGTGCTATTGAAGTAATTTAGAGTGTTCTGAGTCTGAAACCTGCTACACTAAAAATTAAGGTGCTTGTAAATTAATGCACTGAGGCAAGGGTCGGTGGGCGTTTTTTTTTTTTTAAGAAAAAAAGAAAGGCCAAACATTCTGACAATTATAAAAAATGATCATCTCATGATCTAGAAAAGCAAATTCAGAGGTAGTCTAGCAAATTCCAAAACATATTATTTTCCCATTTAGAAATTTTGTGTTCAACTTCAACGTCATAGGCAAACGGTTGCCTAAGTAGAGAATTTTGACCTCTACTATCATTTTCATTTTTAATTTTTTCAATGGTACTCTAGAGGGACGTTTACGGTATTATGGTTGTTGGATATATCACAGTCAATCAATCTAAATGCCAAATCTAATGATCAATTAGTACTGGAATGACAGAAAATGGAGTACCACAAAGGGCTCCTTATATTATTTATTTGTAGCCGTTCGACTTGATTAACTTTAGTGACATTTTCAATCATGCATCATCATTGACTTTTAATTAACCTTACTGATACACCTCGCCAAAACTTGTAGAAAAGAGTTAGCTGCTTATATGCAACATAATTAGAAGATATTCACCAACAAAGAATCATCTATAAAAAATGTATAAATGTTTTGTCTATGAGGAAGTTTTCTTTAAATTAATTAATAAAAATGAGAGAAAGAAAGGAAGAATATTATATGCATGCGAAGCATGAGTTCCTAATTAGGCGATTTGTAAAATAAAATTAATTTGTAATGTTTGTTTTTTCTTTTAACTCTAACTTCAAGTTCTTGTGAATAAATAAAATCCTCCACCAAAGAATGAACATGAAATATTGTTCTGTAACCGTGTTCTTATCGGATGGAAAATATTCGCGTTTGGCTCTTCCTATGATGCTGTGTTTTAAACTTTTGTTTGCATTCTTCACGAAGTTTCGCTGTGTCTCTTTTACCCATGTTACTTTCTGCCATATTCTATGCTTTTCTGATAGTTCTCACATATTCATCCCTTTTTTTTTTTTTTTTCAATCTCTTCCACCTTCCTGTCTCAGCTGTCAATTACCTTACAATCTTCTTAACTTAATAGATAACTTTAAAAACCAATATATATATATATATATATAGAGAGAGAGAGAGAGAGAGAGAGAGGGAGAGGGAGAGCAGCAGCAGCAGCAGCAAGTGCAGTTTCTTCTAGCTGCTTCACGTGGGGGGCTGTGCAAGAAAGTGCTCAGTTTATGGGATGTGCATAATATAATATCACCCATTTTGTATATGTTTTTCTAAATCCATCTCTCCAAACAATTAAGTGTCAAAATCAAAGGTAATATTTTAAATACGCAAGAGAAAATTAAAAAAAAAAAATCCCCAAAGCTAACAACCAACTGTTCTCTTTTTTTTTTTCCCTTTGCTTTTGTCTAACGTGGAAGCAATTTCCCAAGTCAAACTTTGAGAGCTTATATTCATTCTTCCCCACCGAACCCTCCTTTTAGCTCGTTCTCTTGTCATTATGTACCTGTACAGTCATCCAATTCTGCCATTATAAGCTAAGGGTATAGTCTAGTCAATGCTTGAGAGTGAAATAACTGATTAAGCTACTAGTCTTCGCATAAAAAACATTAAAGGAAGACTAAGCTAATAATAGAATTTGGCACCTTCTTATTCGTTTCCTTTTGATGCGATATAGAACATTTCTTTTTCTTTTCAATAGAAAACCATCTTGAACTGTTTTGACTTCCAAACAAACTGTTAGCAATATAACATTAACAAATCACATGAAAATCGCAATAAGGCAAACTTTAATTTTGCTTCTTTTTTTTTTTTTTTAAAAACTTTCTTTCCAGGTTATGAATATATTTATACTGCTCATTATTTTGTAATTCCTTGGTAATCTTGATTGCGTAATGATTTTATATCGCCTAATTTTCTATCATTGAGCACATATATATTTTAACTCAAATCAGAAAGCCCTTTTTTTTTTTTGCCAAAGACTTATTGTGTAGACTCTACATGTGCTTTTATTATGGCGTGAAATGTAATTATAATGTAGTCATGAAAGCAATGACAGAGCCAGGATACTAAGGTTAATGGGTTATCATACATGTATGAGTTTAAAATTTTAAGAGATGTAGAAATAATATTGTATACATAAAAATTTATAAACTTTAAGGGAAGTATTGTCTATTTTCACCGGTATGTGATTTTACCACTACTTGAAAAAGGACACCCCATTAGCCTCCTGTTTATAATTGTAATTATTATTTGTCCTAACCTTAATGTAATTGCGATATTGATCATCATCTATAATTTTATCCAATCCCAATATTTAGTTATCTGAATTAAATATACATAAAATTAGATGTTGAATTAAAACTACAATAACAACAGACTTTTTGTACCTTAATTTCTCATAACTTTTCTGTTGCAAATATTAATTTATTATGATAGATTAATATTAATTAATTATTAAACTAATAAACAAATTATATTTTGTTAATATCATAATAATTAATTTAGTTATAATTGCTGTTGTAAATGGATTGATTCTCTTAACAAATTATAGATAACATATAATAGGCGACTTACCCATAAGAATATTTAAGGAATAGAAATCTAACTTAGTCTATTTAAAACTAGTTATCTTATTTATACTAAGTAGAGTTAGATTTTATGATACGATGCAATTCTGACCTATCCTTTGACCTACTAGGGTATTATGAGTTATATTCTATACTTTTCATCTACTGTCATCATTTGCTTACCTGATTTCTATTATAGTTGCAGATCCAAGCATTATTTTTGGTATGATCTAATTAATCTCCCAACTATTTTTAACAATTAGTATCAGAGTCTAAGGTTCTAATAATGTTTTGTGTGAATCTTCTTAAACTTTTGATTCATCTATTGTATTTGCATGATGATTTAGGTTTTGAGTCTTAATATAAACTCAATCTATATTAAAAGAAATATAACTTTAAAAATTTGTTAATGTTCATATGTGTGCAATATACTTTACTTAAAAAAAATTTTTTGCCTAAGGCAAGCTTATGAATTGCTTATCTATGGTTCTCGTTGTCCATACATATAGAAGTTTAATTTTATCTATTACTAGGTTTTGTTGTACCAACATAATAAAAAAAAAGGAAGATTTAGGACTTTAAAATCTAATTCTATGTATAGTTAAATCTCTGTATGCTAGTTCTTTGAATTTCTATAAATTGATCTAGAATTTTAATCTTGTTTTACTAGCTCTAATCTAATCTATACCATAGTTCTTAGTTCCACTGTATTAGTTTTTCGAAAAACAAAATTTTGAACCTATACATGTATCAAACCTTAATAGCAATTTAGAACCCACATTTTGAGATTTGACTTTATTGGCTTTTTTATTTGCATCTTGAAAAACTTATAACACTAAATCTACATCAAAATTTGGAGCTTAAAAAAGGAGATAGGGCTTTACATTTTTAAACAAGCAAAAGCAAAAAGGAAAAACTCCACAAAAAAGGAAAAACTCCAAATTTCTATATGACTAGCTTTAGATAAAAATTTTAGAAAAATAATATGAGCCATTTTTTTGACATTTTAGATATTGTTTTTGGACAAAAAAGCAATTATAGTTTATTATGTTAAACAATAGATATTTTGCTTTTCTAGGCTCATTTGGGTGAGTTTTTTTTTTGGCAATAAATATAAGGCCTTTTTTTGTTTTAGATGAATATTTTGCCCAAAAAAAAAAAAGAATTACATAGATACTTCCACATATTACGAGTAATATAGGAGACATTTTTATTTTTTTCCTTGGGGAATTTTTAGAATTACCACTGCTTAGCTTTCAATTCGCTTCTAACCATCAAATGAAATGTAAATAGCCCGCCCTCCCCTCTTTGAAACAACTATTTTTGGGCATTTAAAAAAAGTATTTGATTATGTATCATTTTAGCATTTTTGGCAAGTTATTTATTTATTTATTTTTAGGCATTGAAAAGAATTCAATCTTGGATTTTTTGTAAATTTTAATAGCTCATAACAAATTGTTTAGTCTGAAATTTTATGAAAAGTTATTTTAATGCCATTTAAATTTTGCCCTATTTATGAAAAATTATTTTTAGATAATATTTGATAGATTTTTTTGTGATAAATATAAAAGAAAAATATTTTAATGATAATGAATCTTTTTATGAACAATTATTTTTATCTTGAAAGATTCTTAGTAGTAGAAGTGAATGTTTCTTCATGGTAAACCACTCATGGAATTGCTTATATCTTTATATATATTCAGCTCCATATTATTCTTTACAATTATCTCATTTTATTTGCTTGGTTTAACTCATGAGACTTATTTAGTAATTCATTCTTTTGATGTTTCTTGTGAAACATGTCTTCTGCAAATACAAGTAAAGAAAATCTTGGAATTATTGTAATATTTTAATAATTACCATATGAAAGAAAGATATTATAAAATTAACATGTGACACTAACATTTATAGTATGTAATAAAATTATAGATAGATGCTTTAGACTTGATTTGGTTGATAATTGGTTATTTTGTTTAACTTTGTTATTGGAGTATGGCTTGATTTCACAATTTTGACAATAATATATATGGAACTCCATATCATCCCAATTGCATGTTCCTACTCTCTTGTGCATTATTGTTATGGGATATTAAAGACATTTTGTTGAGTATGATAACATGTCTTTTATTTACTCATAAGATAATTTTGACTATTAATATTTTGTAATTGTACACTCGCCTATCGTGAGAACAAACACAAAAGCATTTTTTGGTTGATTTGCTTGAAGCAAATTATTTTAATTGATATGTATATATTTACATATATATGATAATGCCTCTATTGTTTTATATTACACAATAATTGCTAGATAAATTGCATTGATAGTGAATCTACCTTATCAGTTTAGCATTATTAATGTAATTTATTATTGTAGGGAGCTCTTTGTATATTTTTTAAAATTAAGGACATATTTATAAAATTATAATTGTACACTTTTTTATGTTAAATGTATTATAATATATTAGTTCACAATGAAATTGTGAAATTTTGTGAGAGGCACATAAATTATTTATGGCAAAGATATATTCTTTTCTAATTGATCATGTAAATTGTGTTTAACTTTTAATAATAAATATTTATCTTTGATGTTGAGAATCCTATAGTTCTAAAATTTATGGCTTAAAATATTTTTTTTAGTGGCAAGAGATATTTTATTTTGTTGATAACTTACCTATGATAAATACTTGAGGATTATAATTATATTTTAAAATATGCTTAATCTTATATTTTAAAATATTCATATATGACATTTATGAAAGAGATTTTTATATCGTCTAGTTGTTTTAGACATATTTGTAATTGGTGACATCATACAGTTAGATATATACTTTTTGAATTGTCATATGTCACTTGAATATAAGAATGAACATATTATTTATGATAATCCAATTTTGTGTAATAATTGTGTCTCCACTTATCATGAAGTTAGTTATAAAATTTGTTATGTGAAATATATATACACATATATATATATTGACTTTGGTTGTTGGATTATATAGGGTATATTATATAAGTAATGGACATACCATATCAATATGACATTATTTTGTATAATTTTGATAATATATAAATTATGATAAATAAGAAAATTTTCAAATATGAAGAGACTAATTATGTGAAGTTTTTGTGTCACGAATATATTTTATAATTTATGACATTATCAATTAATTCTATTGATACTATAGTACATTATAGTTGATGTCATTTTTTGTATTCTATTGGTATAAAAGTGTTAAAGATATTAGTTTTTATCTTTGACTTACCTATTGAATTCTCTTAGTTTATTGTAATTTAGGACCCTTAAGGTGAGATTATAATAAACAAAAATTTTGTATATGTAGTTGCGTTAGTTAGATTTTAAAGGAAATTCTTGTTTATAATTATGTTGTATGCATAATTCATGCTTCCTTATCTTGGTACTATTTCAATTACTATGCCTATGCAATTATTTATTTGTGAAAACTTTGAATGAGATCCATAGTAAGGACTTATAAGTTGAGTTTTTAGATAAATATCTTATACGACATCACACTTAAGTAATTAATTGAAATATATCAAAGTTCATGAGATCAGGAATTATAAATTTGTACACTGGTAAACCTTATTTGAGAATTAGTGAGGTATTTTAGCATAATAAATTAATTTCCATTTTCTTAATATATTCCTTTTGTTTAAAGAAATGGTTTAGTGAAATATTGTTGAGTATTTCTTTCAAAGTTAAGTGGGAATAAATTCATTTTGTATGAACTTCTACCCTTCATTTGGTAGGATTTTGTGTGAGCAGTGTTTTTTACTTTCACTTTTATGTTGATGTGAATTTTTTTAAGGCAGAAGAAAGACTTAACAATGTGTAAGTAAATTTGGGAATTTAAAGAAGTTAACAATTGGCTATAAAACTATTAGTTATAAGTTAGGTCTTTAAGACTTATTGTGGGGCTATGAGAGATATTATACAATTTAAGGCTAGATTAATTGAAATGATCATAATCAAGAAAAAGAATTTAGTTATATATGACTTCTCATTAGTATCCATTAAAGACATTTTTAGAAGATCATGGTATTAATCAGATTTCATTTTAGAATCCCATCATATGGATATCTAGATTACCTTTTATGTTAAAACTTGTCAAAGGTTTAGCAAGATGGTTTTGTAAAATCATAAAAAGAACACTTAGTGTATACATATGGGTTGAAACAAGCTTTTTAGGTATTACCATATAAAATGTGATGAAATTGCATTTTCTTTTAATTTTGTTATAAGCACTTCAGATTAATGTATGTTTTAAAATATTTGATATACCTCCTTATTCTTGTAGCATTATATTGGTGACATACATTTAGCCTATTTTCTTATCACTTTTAACATAAAATTTTTTATTAAGCCTTTTATATTATTAGGATATAGATCTATTAAGACAGGTCTTGTGACATCTTGAGTTTGTGTGAAGGAACTTTGGTTAATTTAGTGTTCAAGAAATTCAATTCTTACTCTTGTTTCTTTTATAGTACATCTATGAAAATGGATAAGAAGTTATCTAAATCTTAGTGTTCTCAACATTTAGAAAGGACTAAAATGAAGTATTTCATTTCTTGCTTCCACTGTTGGCAACTTTATATTTGCTTAAGTGTGAACTCATCTAAACATAACTTTTACTAATAATGTACTGAGTAGATACTTCAGTAATTTTATTTAGGATTTTTTGAAAAGTTGTTTGAAAAAATTCACTTAACACATACAAAGTACTTATAATTATATATTGAGTTAGAATAGATCTAATCCACTTATAATTATTGGCCTCATTAGATTCAAATTGTATAATTTATGTAGATGCCTTTATGTGATTTGTGTAGATACCTTGAAATCTACTTCTACATACATTTTATAATGTTTTGGAGGAGTTGTTTTGTGATAAGTGTTATGTAGATACTAATAGTTGCCCTAATCTCTATATATATCTCATGATTTATGGAGGAATTATTTTGTTGAAAGGTGTTAAATGAACACTTACAACTACTTTATTTGGTTATAAAATATGTTGCTTGTTGTGGGACCATTTTCAGGCTATATGATCAAAGAAATTAATTTTTGTTATATGTGTTGCTAAATATATATTTTGGATCTTGACCATTTAGTTACAATAATGATTTTGCCATATGCTTTTTTCAAAATCATAGGAATTTTATGTGCACTAAATTTTGATATTAAACTCCTGTTTCATTGGAAAGAAGATTCATGTGTTTCACACTCAAATTATATATGTTTTATAAATAATATGTTAAGTTAATCCAATAACCACATGCTTACCAATTGAAGTCTTATTGAGAAACATATAACTCTTGGGTGTTATAAAATTTGTGTGTTGATGTTTTGGTTTAATGGGAATTTGACTTATGTTTTTTAAGGACACATTATTTTGGTTAATCTATATAATGTTGAATATATATTTTTTGATATTCTATTTTATTTAGATTTAGAAACCTGTTAGCATTTTGGCATTGTTTTTCTATCGAATTCAATGTTCTTGGTTTGCCATTTAATTTCTAAATTTTTTGTCACACTATGTATATTAATTATCTAATATTATTAGTATTCCTTTGTACATTGATTCATTTTTGTTATGTGTGACAGTTGATTAAAGCTATTTAAGTGGGAAATTGTTAAAAAATATTAATTTATTATTACAAATTAATATTAATTAATCATTAGACTAATAACAGATTATATTGTATTAATATCATAATAATTAATCTAGTAACAACCATTGTATAAATAGAGTAATTCTCTTGACAAATTATGGATAGTTTGTAATAAGTGAATTATCTATAAGCCTATTTAAAAAATAAGAACCCAATTTACAATTTATTTAGAACTAGTTACTTTATTTGTACTAGTTAAGATTAGATTTTATAATACGACACACTTATAACCTACCGTTTGAACTTATTGGGATATTATGAGTTGTATCTTATTTTTTTTTATCTACTGTTGTCAATTGCTTACTTGATCTCTAGTATAATTATGAATTCAAGTATTATGTTTGGTATGATCTAATTCATCTCTCAATTATTTTTAATATTTTCTCATAGTTTCACTTTTCATTGTTGCACACTCCACCAATGCAAATGCAGCTGGCACATTTTTCCGAATAGTTAATCAATTGAAACAGGTTAGGCAGATCAACCAGAGTTGATAGTGTAGAAGCCAACTTATGCAATGTTAGTTCATCACTTTTGGCACAGTGAGACATTTTTTTTTTTTGGAGTCATCTACTCAATAAAAAGTCACGTGCTTTTGCATATGCTTCTTAAATAACAAGAACAACTGACCCTTTATTAAGACCAAATGTGACATTACAATGATGTTAAATCAAGTGGGAATGTACTTAATTTAAAAGAAACACACAATTCATTATTACTATTAGTTTTTGCGTTCTATCCATTAAGAAAGGACAAGTTGATTATATCTTTTCTTAAAATTAAAATGGTTGTTGAGTAGTGTTGTTAACGTTAGTGGATGCCTTTTCATCTAAAGAAAAACTAGTGGATTACTAAAGATGTCACCTAATGGGTCCACCATTTGTCCATCTAATTTTAGTTAAAATATTTAATTATTTATTGTCCTTATGTCTTGCATTATTTAGACCTTGCGCTTCAGATGAGCGAAAACCACTAAGTTATAATAACCAAAAACAATTATAGGCCCAATTTATAAATGTAATGTGAAAACTTTCGAAAATTTCTGGACATGTGAAAAGGGTGAAAAGAAAAAAAGAAAGAGAAAAGAAGATCTGAGTCGATGACTGTTTGGTGAGGGTACATATGATGGTTCAATGATTGAGAAAGAGAGACCAAAGTCAAGCGACAGTTTAAAACTTAATTCGGTTGCTCCTGCGTGAATTGGAGATTGCTAGATGCTCCTGTATTGCAATTTGAAGGGGCAAAAAACGTCAGATTACAGAGACTGCAAATGAGATAAACGCAAATTGCGGCTCTTACTTCACTCTCTCTGGTCTAATACATGAAATTTTGGTGAGATTAAATGGAATTTGTATATAGTCGAAAGATAAGAATCAAATAGCAACAATTAAAGAGAAAATTATAAATAATGTCAAAACATATAACAGGACAAAAGCATATCCCTATTATCTATAAATATGAAGTTCTAGATTATTGTGGGGACAAAAAAGGTGGTAGTAGGAACCTTGGTTTTCATTTGAGGGCTCGAGGATAATACTTCCAAAACATTATTTTGTTTTGGAATTCAGATGCCACTAATCCATCCCTTTTCAGTTCTCTTTCGTCTTTCTTCTTTTTTCTTCCACCCGTAAAGTCAAAGTAAGATTCTTGAACCTATGGTGGAGAAAATCTACACTATATTGAAGCTATGCAAACATCTTTCATAATTTTTCCACACTACAATGTAGATACGAAAAAAGCGATTACGCTGCAGATTCAAAGGATTTAATATACATCGAGCAGCTTGGAGCGTTGAACCTCCTCGCAGTAGCTGTTTTCATCTCTTTAAAAAATAATTATAGTCAATTCACTCCCCGGCTTTTAGACGCAAAGCACTAGCACTCTATACCAGAAAAAGTTGTAGGACACCATGTTTAACCTCAAATCTGCACTATGCTTTGTGACTGATCAGCATAAAGAAAAAAATTATAACGATAGAAAACCCAAAAAAAAAAAAAAGAAAGGCACTTCACTTGGTATTATTTGATATACCCTGTTAGAAGGAAGTTTCATTGATTATTGCAGCATAAACTTGATGTGTAGACGCCACATCTAAATTCACATCTCACAATGGAGACTTCCTATGAAAGAGAAATAATGTTACATTAAAAATGATCATTTAAGGATTTTCAACGTGAAGTTCATAATACGGAGACTCGTCCAGTTTCTGATTTGTCCCATCATCGCTGCCAACTTGTATAATAAATTTGATACCAGAAGTGCCGGAAGGAATTTTGAGGTCAGAAACATAGAAACAGTTCACTTGTGCTACTCCAAGGTACTCTGGCATCGGCACTCGTCCTGTTTGTTCCGATAGTTTCTCCACATACACTTTGTAGTTAGGGAACACATAATTCTTACTATTTTTCGGGCTCCAAAAAAGTTTGAGACTAAGGGTCTTTGAACGCTGAGAATCTGATGTCCATTTGATGTATTCACCATTAACCAGCCATGAACTAGACTCAGGAAAATCTGACTTACGGGCGGAACTCTTGATTGTGATATGACCAAGAACCGCAAAATAATCTGTTGGAGAAGCCACTGTGCTATCAGGGCCATGTGATCTCGATTTCAGTCTCGGCTCATTGAATGGAGGATCTGATCTGTAGCACACCGCACGGATTTCTGTCAATATGTATCCATTCATAGTGATTGTACCTTCATGTACAACCCATTCAGGGGAAACTCCCTTAAGTTCCCGTGTCATGAGTACTTTTTTGAATTTGTTTGAGAACCTATTCATTTCCCGGGACGTAAGAAGTACTGAAGTTCTTTCATTTGCAGTGGAAGTGAACTCAAGCACAACTCCCAATGAAGAATTGTTATCAGATTTAACCTACATTAGTTGTAGATTTCATGAGTGAACTAGATCCAAGAAAAGAGCCAGGCTTGTCTGCGATATACCATTTGACCAAGCAAAAAATGCCCCATTTCCTGTTTCCTGATCGTGTAGCTTTGAGCTTATAGATGACAAATATATATTGTAGTTTTCACAAGGAGAGAGCTTACAGAATATATCAAGTGGATGGGTGATTCGCCCACAGGAAACTCCACTTGAAAAATTCTCTTCTCGAAGTAAGTTTGCCCTTCAAGAGATCCTTTGAATGTAATGTTCCCCCCTCCACTATAGGATGCTTCCTTAAAGCTGCAATTTGCAAGCAAGAAAACAAATGCTTGACATCTTGTCAAAGAAAAAACGTGCATGATAATATAGGAAGAATTTGCACACTATCAGCTCGGCCATCAAACTCCAAATCTTGCTAATAAAGAAGTTCCAGAAAACAGCCCCATAATTAAAAGCAAGATTTAAAATAGATCATATTTTCTAATCTCAGGAGACAAAAACAGTCCTTTGTAATTCAATAAGGATTACCTATGCTGAAGCTTCTTCGTATAACCTAAATATCTGAGTCACTCAGTTTTGTCTTCTGTTTAAGTACATTGACTTTGAACATATGAATTATACAACACATACATTCTGTCTCACTTATAAATTAAAGAAAATTAGTTAAAAAAAAAAATGTGCTTACTCCACGAAAGCTTGAATAGAAGAATTTGGTGTAGGATCAGCAAATTCAAGGAACGGCTGCACACAGATATGTGCATTAGAATATAAACACTCTCAAAACAAGTATCCCTAGTATCAATGAAGGGATTACAAATTAACAGACATGGCTCTGGTGTATAGTCACAACTAAAGGAACAAATTTGTCAGTAAACCATCCATTGAACAAGAAAAGAAATGTCAGTGATGGATATGAAGATCCGGAATAAAGCTTGGAGTGTTTGTCAAAGATCACAAATATTGGACTTGTTACTGTAGATTAGTTTTATTAAGTGATGTTACTGAATCTCAGAAATGACAAACAAGAAATCAATGAATGCTGTATATATGCATATCCAACTATTGATATGGTACTTAGTTGAGTACATACCTGTAAGCCTTGGCAAGAAATGTTGCACCAAGTAGCATCAGATACTTTGTCCCCATCAACTGAAATATGATAACCATGTCCCTGAAAGTAACAAAGAATGCCAACATTTGAAAGATGCACAAGAATCTGATCTAGAGTGTTCTTCCTCGAACTTTAGGTTAATTAACCATAATAGTAGCAGCAACCATAAAAAGATTGGGGAGCATCTCAAGGATTGCATTTAGTGAACTAATTGTAGAACCGTATGTCTTAACCAAATTCACTGTTTATAAGCTAAAAATATACCATCACTTTTGTCTTATGACCAACTAATGACGGAAGTTTATACTAAAGAGAATTATTTGGAGGTAACAAATTAAATATAATATGATCTATATATCTATTACCAACACCAGAAAGCATTAAGTTTCATATTAGTCGTGTGGACAAATTGGAAGGAATCCAGCTGGGTCTTTTATTCTGACTTTAAGCTATCGGACGAAAATTTTCTTTTATGGGAGGGTTTAAAGTTAGGTTTTGTATTGTTTATCCCTTCCTCTCAAGCATGTCACTCACTCAGCTAACGGGGGATAAAGGAAAGTCCATCTTTTAGGACAAAAAAATTCCAATTCTAATTTTCATTTGCCTCACATATTCAGAAATTAATTAAAAATAACTTCTACCAAAATTCAATATGAAATAGAATTTCTATCCAAATAAGAATGGGCAAAGTATTTTCAGAGTTTTATTCATACCAGCAGCTTCCAAAAGTCCCATGCAAAGGAAATCACTTGAGCAGAAATAGGAAGAAAGATAACAAAAAGGACGAGAATCACAGTTGTTTACCTGATCAAAATTTGTGTAGAATGGTAGTGTTCCAGAGTAATTTCGCAGTGCACCCCATGATTTCTCTACAAGACCCCACCAACTGCAATAACAAATGTAATGCAATGATGCAGGCACTGATATGAGTAAGACATTCAAAATGGGATCTCCATCATGAATACAAAACTTTATTTTGCCTAATATGAAAATGCAAGAAATTAGAAAACTTTTAAATTTTTGGCTGTAAGATTTTGAAAATATAATGGTAATTAGGTCTCTTTAAATTTTTTTCACTATGCAATTATACCATAATCGTTGACTTTAGTAAGTCAAAAAAATTTTGATGACTCTCCAAGTGCAACGAGGGTCCAAGACATTGGGATATATTATCAAGTAACTCATTCAGGATCAAATACGAACAGTGAACATAGAATGATTAGTTACCTCACATAATGGTAATTTATAAGTAAGATAAAAATACCGATACTTTATTGATTTCAGAGGTCAAAGAACTAATAATCTTGAATTACTGAACGAAAGACATCTGTGGACATCAGAAAGGACAAAAATTGATTGTGGAAAAAAGCATGAATTCTATTGTTTCTATGTATATGCAGTGCATCTTCACACTGAAGTATTTGTTTCCTTTCATGTGATCAGAAAGAAATGTAATCAGAAGCAAGTTTATAAATTCAGAATTAATCATTTGGAATCATCAAAATACAATAGATAACCCACAAATAACACAGGATCCAAATGATCCAGGCTTACTTGTCACAAGCTACACAAGTAATATAGTCAAAGCTTAAAACTTAAATATGCCATCGGAATTATATCAGATATTGAAGAGTAGCTTTTGGACAATGATACTCAAATTCATCAGCTTTTCTTTAAAGGGTTCTAGGTGGATATTCCAGCTTTTCTTTTGGACAATAATTAGCCTTTATGGGTTATCCAATTTCTGTTCCTTTTGTATGTATTCAATTTTTAGGTGTTGCAACATAAATGGCCACATTACCGATTCTGAGCAGTCTGAAAATCTGGTGGTTGCTTAGTTTCATAGACCCATCCAGGAGCAAATATTGCAGCAGAGACATCATCCTTTCTTAGTACATCAAGAGCAACATTTGCCTGACACATCCAGCTTAAAGTCAAGAAACCACTAGAAATAACATATCCTATTTGTAAAATTACTCATATGCTACAAGTGCCACCATATTATATATTAAACACAACTTGCAATGGGAAGAAAGGGAAAAATGGCATCTAATTACAGTCATCAAGAGTCTTAAAGAACAAGTACTGCAATTCCAGCAAAAGGAATATTAGAATACTCCTATCCTTAATAATAATAGTAGACCTTTGCCTCAGGCAGTCACTATAAAGAAAAACCAACAAATAGTTGCAAGTTGATGAACACAAAAAACTAATGACTTTTAGTGGGATAAAAAGTTGGGCACTTCACTAGGAAGAAATACAACATCAATTGAAAAAAAATATTCTAAAGGCAATTATAAGCCTATAACTTAAAAAAAAAAATCTCTGATAAAGTCCATAATATGCTAAAATAAAATCAAAGGTACTTTGATGGTTAATATATCTAGAATGCCCTGTGAGATCATATTTGAGTAATTTACTAGACTGCAAAGCACACAAGAAGCATTCAATAGCCTGGCAGATGAAATGAGGAATACTAAGTTTTCTTATAGAAATTAAAATTTTGTTTTTGCCTGTTTGTTTGTTTTGTTTTGGATGTAATATACTGGAAGAATACCACATTAATTGAAAATATGCTTATATTGAAGTAAAAGAAGCAGTTAGTATATCTAGGAGGGCCAAAATTTTAACTGTGAAGAAAAATTAAATTTTGAAAAATTTTTAAAATTTGTAATCCTAAAAGATTAAAAAGCCTAAAACTAGCAACAGCAATCCTTGCAATTAGAGGGCTGGTTGCAGGGGATCTATCTCAGTAATTGGTCAACTTCAGTTCCTAGATGTTCTATGCAGAATAATATTGATTACCAAATAAGTTAGATGTTGAAATAGTTGACATATAATCTGCTGCTATACAATAAAATTTTGTAATATTGCAAACCACATACATTCCACTGTCCACCACCATATGTGTTCCTTCCGAATACATCAATTCCCATGTACAAATCAAACTTTCTGTCACCAGCAACATCAGCAGAGAGCCTTGGATAGTCTTCCTAGATGGTACATAAGAAAATAGATTAAGGAAAACAATAATTGATCAAACAGTAGTATTGCGGGAGCATACCAGGGAAATAGACAATACCTTCCACGTATAGTTTACAAAAATTCCATCACATATATCAAAGAAAGGCTTATTATATTCATCTAATTTATCTTGCCACTGTAATGTACCATTGATTGTAACACTGTCATACCTGAATGAACGAGAAAAGACATCAAAGTCAAGTTTCGCACCATAAACAGAAATGAAATATTACAACAAAAATGAATTTGTATCTTCTAGTACTGACCATAATACTAATGATCCAGGCACTGAAGAATGCATTGTCAATGTCAAATGGTTGACAAACTCCTTCAAATTAGCAATTTGCCCCGGATCCAATTCTACCTCCATGTTTATCTACAATTAAGTGCTGGTGTTTCAATCACTAACAAGATCACAAGAATACAATAAATGCAATGCTTCAAATTAATAGAAGAATAGTTACATATCTGTTTCTCATTATAATTATACATATTGCCCCTAACAAGATTTTCTTCATAATTCCAATGTCATTGAGAATGTCTTCAAATTGCTTCGCACATGAACATTGGACGGTACTTAGATCAAACAAATTCTTTATGCAACTTCAACTCCTTAGCCAAATTTTGTGGAACCCAAACTTATAATATTCTAGTTCAATAAATTTTAATATGTCACTATCACTATATTTGCATGTGGACAATCTGCTGCACAGCTAGATCAAGAAGTTCACCCCTCGTATCATAATAAATATCACAATTATCAATGGAAACCGCCTTTTACTTTGATTTAAATTTATATAGACATGTGTTTGAACCCTGCTAAGCACGCAAAAATGATGAATTTTTTACCAGCCACCCATCAAAGCCTAAAGCAGCAGCAAGCTCTGCCAAACGCTCTGCATACATTTGTGCAGACCCCTTAGTTGCAAGCATCGCATTACAGACAGCTCTTCCCTCATCCCACTCTGTGATGAAAGTTCCCAACACCTACAATATCAAAGGTACAACCAAGAAAGTTCAAGTACAAGTTCCTTCAGTAAATCAATTTGAAACTAGTTATAAGATGAGTGATGCAATGACATTGTCCGCCTTTTGTGATTAAATTATACGCAATAAAGGATGTTAGAAAAACCAACCAGCAACAAAGAAATTCAAATGCCATAACGCCTGAGCCACCCCAGATAACATTCAGCATAGAAGTTTAGGATTACCATCTAATCTCGTATCAGTTAAACTACCTTAATAACTAGTTTTTAATGAATCATAGAATTTACAAGCTTCGAAAAACTTGGCCACAAAAAAATTATTTGTGAATCATTTAAAAAGTCACCTCATTGCTTAAAGGATTTTCAACAGTTCCTCGTCCACCATGTTAAACGACAATCTCACAACACAATCATTATAAGATCAAGTACCTTAACGCCATGACGATGACCTGTATTTGTCCAACAAGGAGGAGGAAGCGTAACAAGACTATGAGAAAAGTACACAAACACATCGATCAAATGCCAATGCCATATGGCATAGGCATCGGCATTAGTGCCCCCCTGAACCCACTTATCATCAATATAACCCCCAGCCATATCATGGCACACAAGCAATCTACGCCTGTTGGGCAATGAAGAAGAAGAACCACCACCACTTCTAATGGGAACCGAAGCTTTGTTAAAAGGGTAGTGAAAGGAGTCAAAATAGGACCGCGACTCCAGCTCATGGAGGGTTTTGATAGGATAAGAAATGGGGACGGAGGGTTGTGTGGGATCAAAGGTTGGAGTATCGGAAGCAGATTGATGAGGCTCTGATTCTGAGTTGGACATGGTGAGAGAAAGGATATTTTGTAGAATGTAACGAAGAGTGTTTCGTGCAGAGATTAAGAATTGGCGGTTTATATAGGGTCGAAGGCTCGGAGGAATCATCCCATCCAAAACGGCACGGCATCGTTCCGGAACCTGGGATGAAGCTACCTGGGTCTTTCCACAGTGGGTCCCAGAAATTTATGGAGTCTTTTTGGTCGTTGGTGATAAGAGTCATCGACAGCGATCATTGAGCGGGAAGTGAAGATTGACTTATGGCATCGACTTCCCATGGCAAGTCATCGGAGATGGTCATCCAGCTGGTCCGTGGCAGCGTAGTTTGTACTGGTTAGTTGAGTAATCGTAATTGCCAACTCGCTCGTGTAAATTTTGTGTTTTGAACTAAAATTATTACAGAAGTTTTTGTTTTTAATTTTTAAACCTGTGAGAAATTGTTATTTATTCTGAATTTAGTATACATAAGGGAATAAAAAATAAAATAAAAAATTTTAAGGATTAGAAATAATTTTTATATTTTTTTTAAAATAAAAAAATATTAAATATTAAATTATAATTTCAAAAATATAATAAATATTGATAAAAAAATCCTTTTTCTTTATCTAACCAAATAGGTTATAACATTTTTATTGGATAAATCCTATGATTCAAGGAAAAGGATACATCTAAATGCATATAAAGTTTTTTATCTTACCTTTTTTTTATAAATTTAAAGAAAGAAAAAGGAATTAAGATTCTCCCATGTGCACATTATCTCTTGGGCACATGGGAGAGGATTTAAAATTAGATCTACTATTTTCTTTTATTTTTTTTAAGAGAAATAAAATATAAATTGAAAAAAAATTAAAATTATGAATCTAAACAAATGATGATTAAGATATTTTTTTTTTAAAAATATTAAATCTAAACCATCCAAATACTCTCATGTATCCATGGAAAAGAATTTCAATTTGAAAAAAGAAAAAAAAAATGCATGAGGTTTATACAATAAATTTCACGTGCTCTTTTCTCCTTTATCAATCGCTCTAACATTTCGAAAAACTTACAACAAAGAATTTTTGAGAATCTAAACTCTCTTTTGAAGGACAAATAGAAAAATCCACCATTTAATTGTTTAACTACATGTTGGTAAAGTTATTTATGATGCATGTTTGAGAGTCCGATACAAAATCACATTGATATAGAAGCCTAAAACCAGAACTTTATGTATGAAGTGTAGTTTTGAGGGACAATAACGCATTTCCAAACACACTATAAGTAACTTTAACATTAATCGTTATGGAGTTAGTAGAATGTTTGAATCCCTTTTCATTTTTACTGTCATATTTGCCAATTCCCTGGCACCTATGTTCGACATTTTTGGCATAAGGGTCTATTAAGGGGTGGGGAATACTGAGGGGCAAGCGAAAACCAATAATAGAGATTGCCACTGGGGAATTTTCTTAGGGAAAAATGGCCACCCAGAGAAGTTCTTGATGCCAAGGCCGATTCGAATTCGAACTTTGAAAATGATCTATTACACTTTTTTCTTTTGAGAAATATCTAAATTACATGGTTATTTCTCTTATTTTGAAAGTTTACCGTCTTCTCCCTAAAAGTAAAAGATGTGTTACATTACTTTTTCTATAACAAAAGATAACCTACAATTTTGACCAAAATTATACTTATATCTATTATTTATATAATATAACAAACGTTAAATATATATTTAGTCAATATAAAAATAATCAAAATTTTAAATTTAGAATAAATTAAATTTATAGTTTTAAACATAAAATATATTATATTAAAATAAAAATTTTAAAAATATTTTTAGGAAGTTATGTTTTTAATAAAAAATCAATATTATTTTTTAGACTATTTCATCATACGTTAGTTTCGGAGAAATTTGTATGTTTTTATAATATATACAAATTTGTATAATTTAAACATATTTTAGGAGAAAGAAAAATAACTTACTTAAAAGAAAAAAGAGTTCAGTTTTGTATACAACATAGTTTAAAATTTTGTGTATTTTTTTATAGGATTTTTTTTGTTGCTTTTAGATTAATTAATTTATTACTTTTAATACGAAGATATATTTTAATTATTGTTGCTCATAATACTAGATAATAATACTACATACAAAATATCTAAACTTATAACAATTTAAAACTGTAGAATTCTAGTAACTTGATGAAGGAAAGGTTTGAATGAGAATTTGTGTTCGTACAGAGAGGCTTATAAAGTTGTGGTTATTTATGAGCCACAGATATGTTGTATAAGTAACATTGGTGCATGTTATAATAGGAGGATTTTATTTATTAACTTGGATTGCAGGTGATTCTTTTTCCTATAGACTATGGTCTCATTTGATATGCTAAATCTCTTTTTAATTGAAGAATTGAAAAGAATTTGTCATAATAATGTTATATCCCCTAATGGCTAAACAAATCAGATATTGATGATATGAAGTTGAGTCTTTTAAAAAAAAGAAAATTGGCTTCAATTCGATGGATTTGAATCTTTCAATTCTAATGATAACTTTAATATTAACAAGTCAAAATTTATGGGTATATTGACTGTTTGAGAATGTTTGCACACATGACTTTTTGATTTATATTTGAAAAATCTTATCTTATAATACTTATATTTGTCCAATAATAACTGTTTTATCAATTGAATTTGGTGCAAATTACATATTGGTTTAAAATTGCATATTAGTCATAATCAAAAGAGCTGTAAATATAACATATGATTTGACGGTTGAAAGAATTATATAAACATAGTCTAATTATGAGAGCGGATACTCTAAAGTAACTTTTTCTAAAGTTCTTTTGAGGTATCTCACAAATTTGTTTGTTTGTTTGTTTGTTTTTTATTAATATATTTTTTTAAATAAACAGAAATTTGGATTCGTGAGACATTCAGGGAGACTTACTTCAGAAGATTTGCTCTCTCTAATTATTAGGCAATCTTGTATACATACTAAAATATAGAGCTGGATAAATTCATATGATTGTTTCTCATTGGTACTATTTACCAAAATATAATCTAATCGAAAATTTTTCTTTAAAAGTAGCTTGTTAGAGATTAAATGGTAAATGTTTTAATATTAAACGATTGGGTAAAGTTGATTCAAAGATTTTCATTTTGATTACGCATATTAGCTGGGAAGGGAAGTAAAACCAGTGAAGAATCTTTAAATGACAATGCTTCTATGCTAATCGCCTAGTCCCTCCTTCCAAGTAATTCCAGGCTATGCAATACTAATATTATAGTGCCAAAGTGCTCTTCTTGGGGCTATGCACGTGACGCTTTGATTTCCATTCATGTGACTTATCCTCTTGGATGTCTTGCAGTATTTGCTTCAGAGGACTTTCATGGGCACTAAAACAACTTGAATAAAAGAAAAGATGCAAGCAAAGTTAGATGCAATGATTCCAGGGACTAGCCTACTTTAAGGTTAAAGCTCCCTCCCAAAGGGGGCTTTAGTCTTGATTCATTAACAGTAGGCACTGACTACATCGCACAACTTTTGAAGATTACTTTGTTTATTGGTGATACAAACGCAAAATCATGGTTGTTGAAGTCTCAATCTCAATATTGTATTGCCTATAATGATCAATTTTGATCTCGGATAAAATTGAAATCTATTAAGATGATCATGTAATCTTATGATCTTACAATTCTATCCTAATCTGAAAACCTATCATTTATGATAGGAAAAAAAAATCGATGCCCCAGTTTCTCTTCCTCAAAACTGACTCCAATTTGCTCACATCAATTTCAGCTTCACGTACACGATTGCATATTCTCCCAGTCTTCCTTTCATTTTGCTTGCACGCCAATGGGCAGTAGCGGTTTGGGAGGAGAATTGATTCTCCCAGTATACGCAACAATATGTGTGTGTGTGTGTGTATAGGTGAGACAAGCTGCAGAAGCTATACAAGCGTTTCATCGCCTAAAATACAATCGGTCCTATTGATGCTTTTTCCTCAGAAAGGTTATATTGAGATTATAAAATTTTATTTGATGTCCTCCGAAATTGACATCTTCAACTGGTACAAAACCCTCAGGGGAAAGTGAGTTGTGTTTTACCTCTGGCATTGAAGGAAGTTGCAATAAGCCATATCCCATATCCAATTTACCAATTTCAAGCTCTATCCACCTATAAGGAAGAGTAATAACAAGATTTCAAATGTATTCTATGTAGGATTTCAAATGGCAATGAATAAAGGAAGAGAACAAAAATAGATAATCCATATAAGGTAGCATCTACAAGGTCAGGAAGACAGCTGCACTATACAATCAACGCCAGGTACGTGAAGTCCATGTGCTGCAACATCCGTACATAAAAGAATTCCATCTGCAGAGGAGGTAAATGATGCTAGTGCTTTTTCCTAGCAGTCTACGAGGCAGAAAATAATACACAAGCAAGCAACAAATAGTTAAATTAAAAAAATAGAAAATAATCACCAACGTGAAAAGCAATAATAAGTTATAAAAATATTAAGTTTACGTATTGACTAATAGCATGTTTAGAAAAGTGTTGAGGCATCTCTAAATCACGTTTAATCAGAAGTAAGAAATTTGAGCTTTTACTAAAACATGATTTTTCAACATATTTTCAAACAGGCCATAAAGCTTGCAGCCAATTTTATACCTGCTTCGTCTTCAGTGAAGGGGGATGAAGAAAAACTTTCAAAACAAAAAGGCGAGGAAGGAAAACTGCCCAATAGTCAACACAAGCAAATGTTATGAAATATCTGCATTAGGGTAGAAATTATGTTTAAGTATGATAAGTTATTCTTCTGTTACTAAAATCACATTATTATCCACGAGTACCTCGTATTATAATTTTTCTCGAGTAATTCTTATTAAGGACATTTACAAGCTGCAATGGTTTCTTATCTGTTTTACATTCCTAGTACTGCAAAATTTAAAGAAAAAGATTTAGATGAATATGAAAGCAAAGGGTGAGCATAGCTTGTATCAAGCATCTATTAGCCAAACAGGTAATACATTATATGGACTCTGATAAGAATACCAAAGACCCATTATTAAATTACTGGCCCGTATTCAAGTAATTCCGTTACTGCAGTGAGAGTGTAAAGCCACTAGACAGCAAAGTTTTGTCTAAACTGTAGTAGGCTAGCTTGCCTCATACCTCAATATCCTGAAGGTGTCTTTGAAGAGACTAGTTGTTGTGATGCTGCAGGATCATTTAGACATTTACTTGTTTTCTTCCTGCACGAACTTCAACCCTCGCAGGGTTCCCCAATCTTGCTTTAGAAAGCTCTTCAACAACCTCAGTTTGAGTAGCAGAGAATACACCAGTTTATGAAGCTTTGGTAAGTGAGATATGAGCGAAGTTATCAGCTTCTGGAATCCTATATCTAAGAGTTTATCAGTCTCATCTAAAATCAAAATCTGTAATTACAAACATAATCACAATCATGTCTTCTGAGCTCTAACTAAAGTGGTAAAAAAACACAACGCATACGACATTCCACCATTTCTCGTCAAACTTTCCAACCACTGCTATTTCATAACATTACATCTTGAACCTGTGCTAATGCATACGTTCCATTAAAGATCAAGGATCTCAAAGCAGGATGCAGATGTGAGTTAAAACTTATATTGCCAGAGAAATCTCTACATTCTTTCTACGGTATATTCTTGCATATTTTAGATAAATATCATAAAAGCATAATTAGAAATCAATAGCGAAACATATACCTCAAGGTTTTCAAAATGCAAGACATCCATTCTGTTGAATATATCATATGGCAGCCCAGCGGTGCCAATCAATATATTTGCTCCTCCTTCCCCTATTTTCTTCATGTCTGCTTTCACTTCTACTCCGTCAACAAGGAGCATGGACTTAACATTCACTGATGCGGAAATGAAAGGTTGGGCAATATGGTATATTAGGGATGATAGCTTCCTTGAGCGAGATATAATTATGCCAAGTACTACAAATAATGAAAAGCAGAAGAGTCATGAACAAATTGGCACTTTACATATCAAACTAGAAACAGATGATAAAAGTCTAAAGCACATGATTTGAATCAAACTTCTTGGCAATCTTTTCTTTTTCGTGTCATTTCTTATCTCACACTTCCGTCGTTACTCAAAGAAACAGAATCTCAGCAAGTGGAACAACAAATGCTGGGCTCTGGCTTTTCAGCAGAAATTATTTTGTAAAATTTATAATAAAATATTTTAAAAATTAAAATTACTTTTAAGACAAAATTACTACTTCATACTACTAGAATTTAAAAAAGTTACTATAAAAAAATTATTATCAAAATTACCTAAATTGTAATTTTTTAAAAATCTAGTAGTAACTTTTTTTAATTTTAATAATACATTTTTTAAAACTTAGTAGTAACTTTGATATTTGGGGTAATTGTAATTTTTAAGATCTTTTATTATAAATTTTTGCAAAATCTAAGTCCTTGTATATGATTTTTTTCTTGTTTTTTTCAATCCTAATTAATGTCATTTTAAGTAAATTATAGCTCAATAAGTTTAGTTAAAATTATATAATTTTTTATTTTCAAAATATACATAATTTTTTAAATTAAAAATTTATTTTATATTTTAATTTAATTTAATTTTTTTATTAAAATATCATTCATTAACTTAAATATATTTTTTAAAATTAAAAAAATTTAAGTAGAGGATATTTTGATTAAAAAAACTTAGAATGGGATTAAAGTTAAAAGTAACTTTTTATTTCAAAATAAACTTATATATATTATTAAAAACAAAATAAAAATTTATCTAATTTTAACAAAATTTAATAGAGATCTGTGTAATTTATGTTTTTAATTTTTGTTAAAGCATATTTAAAGGAAAAATTTATCATTTAAGATCATAAGTTGAAAAAATTTATACTAAGAACTTAAAATTTTAAAATTATTCTAAAAAATTATAAGATCAAAAATTTAAAATATAAAGAAAAATTACAATTTAGAACCCTAAGTTAAAATTGTTGATCCTAAAATTTTTTAGAATAATTTCAAAGTTTAAAATGTTTTAGTATAAATATCTTTGATTTAAAATTTTAAATTGTAATTTTTCCTATTTAATGAGCCATAATGTTGCCATCCCAAGTGAATAGAATCAATGAAAAAATAGAAAAAGAAAAAGAGTTCTTACTATTTTAATAAAAATAAATTATAAAATAAAACTAATGAAACGAAATTTCATTATGATTACTACATTGATACTAGAATAATAAGACTTTCATAAGGATTTAAGGAATTATTTTTAAAATATTAAAAGAATTAAAAATTTATTTTAAAATATTAAATAAAATTAAGAGACCATTATAAACATAAGAAAAAAAATTTATATATAGTTTTTTATATCTTTACTATTAAGTTGGTTAATCTAAATATAATAAATAAATAATTTTTTAATAATAAATGATATGTACATAATTTTTGTAGATAAATGTATAATTTTTTTAATTAAAATATATGCTATTATGTTTTAATTAAAAACTTATGTATTTATTATATTTTAATTAAAAATTATAATCATAAAAATATAAATAATTATAAACTACACATAAAATATTAACAAAATAAGTTAATTATTCAAAAAGTAATTAAAAAAAGAAAAATATGAAATAAATTAAAAATGAAAATAAATAAATAAAATAAAGGACTAAAGTGTTAATTAAGTAACAAAATAATTATATACATATATTGAATCATGACTTATTAAAAATAAATTATATGTGTATATAATTAATTTTTATTAATTTTACTTATTAAAAATTAAAACATAATACATGTATCTAAAGTTTTTGTACTATTATAAATTTTCTTATAAAATGAAAAACATCATCAACATCACATCATTCTATTGAAGTCAAGTGTGTAAGATGTTTTTGGTTAAAAAATATGTATGTTCATGATAATTTATGGTATACCCTAATATTTTACCTGGTTTAATTGGAAACTTGATTTAAAAGAAAGAAGTAAAAATATGGAAAGAGAGGAAGCCTTCGCCGGTAGGAAAACCCACATCATCGTTCCAGAGTCCAAAGTAGTAAAAAACTAGAAATCCTAGAGAGGCATTTGAAGCATTTACCTAAATTACTGGGGCATTAAGCAAATAACAAGAATTAGCGTACCCAGAACGGAGTCAAAGGGATACTTCCTCATTCGTCCCGTTTCGAGGTCATCCTTCCTCCATTGCTTGCTCGCATCCATTATCTGTGTCTGTGCATTCTCATCTCTGCTTTAGCTAACCATCTGTGCCTTCTCCTCAATCTTCATCTGAGATTACTCTGCGAAGATATTGTAATTACAAGCATGAGATAGGCTTTGAACAATGAGAATGATAGGTGGACAAGAATTTCTGAAATGGCTTATTCCTCTTGTTGCGGTTTTACACCGAGTTGTGTCCTTGTACTTGGCCTCTGCAGTCTGCGACTTCAGTTTTCTTGATGGAAACAAGATGTATAACTATACCTTGACTTCTCCCATGCGGGACTTCCCTCACGGCGTCCTCAGTGAAGATGGGTGCGCCTTCCGCTTTCTATATTCTTTGTTTCCTGATCTGAGCGTAACCCTCAATTTATTATCGCCAATATGTGATACATTGCTATTGATTTAGCGCGGTTTAATGTAATTTTGCCGTTTGTTGTTTTTGGGAGTTTATTTATTCGAACCTTATATTTGTTGTTTTGACGAACCAGGGTTTCTATATACCATTCTTCGTTGATGTTTGCTCCAATTGGCTAAATTATACGTAGAAAAATTCCCGGTATTGCTCAAGTAACGTGACAATATAACCTTTTAAGATGCTTTAAATTTCGAAGGAGCTAAGAGTTTTGAAACTTATTTGTTTGGAGGGTATTGGAAATTATGTCTGGACTCTGGTTCTTTCCTCTTTGGGTGATAACTTAATGATAGGACCTCAAATGATAGACTACACCTATCATAGAGGGGAAAAGGCTGTTACTGTATTATTCTCAATTTTAGTATGCAGTATTTTTGGGCGGAGTTACATACCAAGATTCCAATTTATATGTCTCTGACAGCTAATTTCATTTTATATTTATATAATATTTTTCTTTTTGCATGTAGATATTACAAAGTAGCAGCAAACGAGACCATCCTATGGTTTCAGGTTGGCTTCATCAGGTCACACTTAATTCTTTGATTTCAGTACGGTTGATTAGTAATATTTTTTAGTTGTCAGCAATTTTATTCTTTAGCATGGCTTTCATCATCAGTCATAACCAGTAATATGACATAAATTGCCTTTTTTTTTGGGTTGCTTTCGGACCCTAGCACACTGACTATGTAAGTTGTGCCTTGCTTGATTTTTGATGCATGCTCGTGCAACTGCAATGGCTGAATTGGAGTTGTGTTAAATGCAAGTTGAAACACTATATTTGGACTGTCGATGAAGAGATGGACATTTGAAGCATTACATTTTCATTTTATAGGCAGCAATGGCCTTTGTATGTCTTGTGCCAAGTTATAATTGAGTTTTTTGGTTTTTGGTTGTTTGGAGCAGCTTTGCGATGGAATGATTTTCAATCATGATCCTCCTACATGTGCTGACTGCTGGGTAAATGCTTCTCTTCATAGGCAAAGCTATTTTCTCTGTGTTGATACTTGATAGAGCAGCATAAAGTTATCTAGATTCTGTGCTGCCATCCAACCTTTGCTAGATTGATATATAATTTTTAATAATACTCTTTAAGTCTCTCTATCTCTCCTATGGAGTAAAAATATCCATGCTCCTTGGCTTCCTCGAAGACTAGTGGAGTAAAAATTATTTCTGAGAGTTGAGTTGATAAGTAATTGACCCTTTGTTTATATGAAGCCTTAACACATCCATACTTCCTCTCCTATGAATATGCACTTAGACTAAGAAATCCAACAACAAATAACAGTAAAGGCACACTATTTAATAATTATGAAAGAAAGTTATTAGATTAGTTACCTTGTAAACAAGCATGCTTTGGCATCATAATATATTCTAAATGTTAAAAGATTGAGCTGATAAACTATAAATCTATCAACTTTAACCAACTAAAATGAGTCAATCCAGTTTTATTCCCTATTTAAAAAAAAAAAAAAATCAGTGTGTTGATCATGATTCCTCTATGAGTTGAGACAAAATGGTAGGGCATAATAGTGATAACTTACAGTAAGAACAACATTAGGATTCTTGTTGCAGTTGAAAGGTCCTGTCTGCTATGTGGGTTAAGTGGACTGTTTCTGGTTTTCCATGATGGAAAGTTGAAAACCTGCTTTTTCTTGTTTTGATAATTACTAATTTATCCTATATTTTCACAAAATTGTTTGCTTATTTGATTGCTTCATTGTGTGATTTAGGATTGTGGAGGGCCAATGCAGTGTGGGATGGATTGTAGTGCACTTGTGGCAAACAACATTGAAGGTAGAACTTGTGTCAGGCTGTGTACTGTAAAACACTTATGTTTGTCTCCATGAACTTACATTTGTGTCTAGCATCTTCTGCTTGGTTGTTGCAGTGGTAGCCTGTTACACATCATTAATGGAATTATATGATTTAGTGACTGCTTGGCCTAGCTATGAAATTTCACCTGTAGCTACAATTTTTTCAGTCAAATGAACTCTTGAAAGATCACCATGAACGAAAAAGTAACCTAGCTAATTTTCACTTCTACTTTTGTTGTTAGTAGATGCTCTGCTTCTCTTTCATTGCAGATCAATAGATTTTGCTGCCACAGAAAGTGATTTTGGTTACTGGCAGTACCCCATAAAACATTAGAAGATGTTTGTATGAACTGGCTCTTGATAGCTCCTAACTGAAAAAATAAAAAATTTATCAGACCTTATCTCTGCAAGCTATATGTGTTGTATGAAGAGCCTTTAGCCTCACATCATACTATGTTTAGTTCCTTATTCATCTTCTTTAATATTTTCATGCATGAACTACAAAACTTCTTTTCATTTTATAATGCAGTTATTAGGAAAATAATTTACTGAGCATGTAGTATTTGGAAGGAAGGTGATTTAGTTTCTGAATGTAGAGTTCCCTCACCATCAATTGGGCAAGCCTGTGGGTTGGGAGAATTAGAACTTGGAATGATGTCTTTACTTTCTCTGATTATTTTAAATTATGTTTTAATTAAAGCATATTCTATTAAAGGCATTTAGTGTGTATTTCTGTTGATGGAATTTTTAAGTGGGATCAGGAGGGAGTCCAGTTCTTCTAACAGAGTGATGAATGCAGGTTATCATGTATGCACAACCATAGGACGTGGCCCAAAAATAGATGTTGATATCTTTGGTAAGCTCAATTCTCCCCCATTTTTCTTCCTTCAATTTACTTCAGATGATGCTTTCCTTTAATTTTTGCTGCTTGGTTGGTGCTCGTATTTTAGTGTTTTATCAGGTTGTTGTTTATTTGAACTGTGTAACTAATCACGAATACAGCTATTGTGCATTGATGGTTTTAATACTATTCTTATGGCAGATAAGAAAAATCCCCACATTGGTGTCATTGTTAAGATGTCAAGCAGTAGCCCTAAGCTAAATTGTTCGCTGTCAGTGTCTGTGCTATGCTATTCAAATGGAGTTCAAGTAATTTTTTTTTTCATCTATTTCAGCTTTTATTGAATGAATTAAACTTTTTGGACTTTATACTGACTGGAATATGTCTCATTTTGAATCTTCTGCCTACAGGGTCCACATTCTCTGGAGAGATTAGGGACCTGTAACTATGTGAGTACTCTGTTTGGAGATTTTTTTTTAATTATTATTATTATTATTGGTTCCTTGCATATTGTTTAGTTTTATATGATGTAGGTTTCCCAACATCCTATCATAATTTTTTCGTAACCATGTGTGGAATGGAATGTATTTGCTAATTCATCAACTTTAAGTATTAAGATTAGAAATGGAAAATCAATGACAATTGTTGAAAATCTGGGCAATATCAAATATGGACTCTTTTTATCATCAAGGATAACTTGATTGAATTTGTTGAATAAATCCATTCATCTAGCTTA
This sequence comes from Erythrophleum fordii, assembly GCA_032878935.1. Taxonomy (NCBI): domain Eukaryota; kingdom Viridiplantae; phylum Streptophyta; class Magnoliopsida; order Fabales; family Fabaceae; genus Erythrophleum; species Erythrophleum fordii. Next base: position 2,225,966 of record JAVQMF010000058.1, read on the forward strand.
CTTGTAGGTTATAGTAGCTTCGTTAGTTTATCAAATGAAATTGTTGGCCATTTTCTATTAGTTAGTGGGTATGCTCTTGCTTTTGCTTCTTGTTTTATTGTAATTTTGTTATTGTCTGTTTAATTTATCTTGCAGGCACTCTAGTATTAAAAATAAATAAATTGAATTAATCTTTTATTCCCCTGCATCTAAATCCATTTAAGTGTGGCTTGAGATATAAAAATGATGACTATGCAAAAGCTAAGAAAAAGGAGATATGAAGGTGATCAAATTTGGTATCATCTGATTGTTTCTGATTTGACTAATCTTGTATGACATTAGAAAGTGAATTTAATGGTTTACTGTGCTTTGGTTGTGTTACACATTTATAACCTTGTTTCTTAAGCAGGCTACAGAGCTAAAGCATCCATCTGGCTGTGCCATTATTGTAAATGTTCATGGGAAACGGTGGGGGTGGTTTGTCACCTTAATAACCATGTAAGGATTTTACCTTCTTACCTGGTGCTTTTAATAATTGCAAGTTTCAGTTATTTGGCTAATTACTAATAATTGTTCCATTTTGATCAATTGGCTCATCTCATTTCAGTGTCTTGTGCCTTTTTGGAGTATATCTACTGGTTGGCATAGTTTATCGGTATTTCTTCCTTGGGATTCATGGTATAGATGTATGTTTCTTGCTTGTCCTTCTTCTTGTTGCATATATGCCTAATTATAAGTACGTCTAGGTTGGTTTGAATTCACTTGCTACTCCATAATATAAGTTTTAACTTTTGTTGGCATGCTTAGCTCTCATGAAATTAATTGTCTCTGGTCTAGTTCATATGCATTGAGCGGCAAGAGATCTTGAGAAGAGTCAATTTAAATCATCACATATCTTGATCCCCACAAGTTTAATTTTATGTTGGCAGTGGATTTCAGATAAAGATTTTAAAAGGTAGAGGAGATGAATTGACACAATTTGGCTAAATTACTAAATTTGTCAAGTTGATCCATGTCTTGCGTTAGGACATTGGACAATTCATTTGACTATGATCTCTGGCATTTGGGGTTCTGATAAGAGGAACAGTTGCCTTATCATGTCAATGTTGCAGTGAAGATAAGTGATCGAGTCCCATAGCTACAAATAATTATTGTAGTACTTAAGTAGTGTGGTTTTTCCTCCTTACAAGCTGATTTTTGAAGGTGGGTCTTATACTTGCTTTGGTCTCCATCAAAAAGCATTCACATTAATGGTTTACAATGGCTCTACATTTAGCGATTTATGCAGCAAGTCCATTCCTAAACTCAACGCCTGTAATGCTGTAACCTATAAAAAGTTCCTATACTAGTTTTAATTAGAAAGAGAAAAAGGCAAAAAATACAACTTTTTTCTGTTTTTCATTTTATATGCCATTTCCATTGTTTCGATTTTCCTCCATATGAGGTTTATTGTGAATCTTCATCCCATGACGCATAAGTTCTGTCTGCATTTTTGTCGTGGTTCACTGATTTCATATTGGCGTCATCTATGTGTTGGTAAAATTAACTATCATTGCTTAGTTTCTGCATCTCATGCTGAAAATCAAAATCATCAGTCCCTTTACTTTGTAGGTCAAATTGCTTGCGGATTACAATCAGCCATTCTCATAGTAAATTTTTTTATACACTAACAGTTTATGATGCTTTATATTATGCCAACTCTGCAGTCCCTTTCCCTTCCTTCACAAGAACTTTGTGAGAGCAAGCAATCTTTTTATGGGGCTTTACTGTTATTGAGATTGAAATTTATTTTCATTTACCCTGTCTTTCAGGTTTTCCCCAACTTGGACTTCTGGTCAACCTTGACCCGTAGAACCAAGGTATTCTTCCACGTTAATGCTTTCAATATCGGCTTTTTCAATCTGACATGGGAGGAAATAAGGGATGAACTTTGGTCAATCATGCAGAAAATATTGAGTTGACATCTTTTGTATAATTATTGTGCTGTGTATTTGCAGGGGTTTTGTGCTTCTTTGGTGAGGAGGTTTAAGCGACCTTCTCAAGGTTACCGGACCTCTTATTCTCCTGTGAACTTCTGAGGATGATATTTTTTTTATTCTGGATTCATTACAGATCATCTCATATATACGATGATTCTGCAGAAAAGTGCAAATAGGTCACTTTTCAGATGCCCTGCAGGTCAGAGCCAGATGCATCCTTGATATGGAACCTTGAAATCTGTACCACTTGCCTTGACTCTTTCCTCCACGAATTTGGTACTTTCATATCCATCTATCTTTCCTAAAAAGGACAATAGGAAGTGGAAGAAGAAATTGAGAAAAGTTAAAGAAATTCGTAAATGTAATTCTTATTTAAAAAAAAAGAAGGTGTAATAGCAGAGTTAATATGATAATCTTGATTGACATTCTTTTAATCGGTTATCAGGATATTTGAAGGAATTTTGTCTAAAATGATTGTCTCTTTGCCGTTGTTCATTCTTGTTCTCAAGTCATTACCTTTGCGTTCTGTTTCCTTCCTGCAAACTGCTAAGTTGCTTGTGCATTTAAAGTAAATTTGGTTGATGTATAGATAGATTGGATTTAAAGGATTGTTGCAATTTGAGCCTCTGGTAAAGAGGATTTGTAGTTTCGGCCAACTCACGAAACTTCTCAAAATACTTGGCTTTAAAGATTTTATTAACTACGCAAGCAAGCGCTTGAAAATAATAATAATAATAACAATAGTAAAATTGGTTGAGTTCTTACCCCAAAGAGAATCTTGTTTTAAGCTTGACTAATTGACACGAAGCTTTTCATTTGATAACAGCCCGGATCCAACACAAGCTGTTGGATTAACATTCCAGTGGGGACAACAAACATAATAAGCGCCTTGTGTTAGTCCACATCAGCCGGTTTGAATATTGATTTTTTCGCAAGATAAAAATGGAACTTGCGTCAACTACTGCTCAGACGTCTACCAAAAAAAACTATTGCTTAGGGAATCGCTTAACTACACTCTGTTCTATATGAAATTTGTAAAATCAACATTTAGTAACATGGGATTTCAATTCAATTTCTAAAATCCATTTATTCAATCTTTAGAAATAGTATACTTACTTCAATTATACTCAAACCGTCAAACACGACTTAGAAAATGTTTGGTAGAGTTGAAAGAAAAGGGGAAAGGAAAAAAAAAAAAAAAGAGAGAGGGAGACAAAATTGTGTAAAAAGATATTTGGTAGAGTTGAAAAAGAATTATGGAAGGATTTCTTTATATTGTTCATAGTAACACTGTTGATTCCTTTAATTTAGTGATCGAATTGCACTGTTGAAGATAGAAAGAGAAGAAAAAAATTATTATACATCAAATAACAGTAATATTTTATATTAAAAGATTTTAAATTTTAAAATTATTTTAATGAGTTCAAGGCAAAAAAAAATTCTTAAAATTTTAAACTGTAATTTTTTTATATAGTTAAATTTTTTTATATATGAATCTTTTAAAATAAGTTTAAAATTTAATATTATATAAAATTATAAATATCTTTAATTTAAAGCCTTCAATTATAATTTTTTTTATTACATGGTAATCAACAAAAATTAATTTTTTAATTTTTTTGGCTCTAAATGTGTTAATTATTTGCCTACATTTAATTTCCATTCTTATACTATTTCTATTATAAAAATAAAAAGGTATTTTTATTCTTTTCATATTATGTCAAATGTAATTTTAAGTCACTAGATTTTACTCCATTCTCATTTTTTATTCTCCTTTTCAAGCCTTTAAAAATCTCTTCACTCTACCAAATACAACCTTATAATGTTTTCTAATTTTTAATATATTAATCATAGATACTAATGTATACCATTGTGAAGTTTCTAAAGTCTTTGTTCCAGAATCATATATTAATAAAGTAGAATAAAATATATTTAAATAAATATCAATTAATAAAGAGGTAATTTATTGAAACAACTACAGAGTGAGAAATTAATTTCACACTACATATTTTAATTATTAATTATATTTTTATTTGAATAATTTATCATTGACATCCACTTTAATGGATGTCAAGCCACTGGTGATTTATAATTATATGTGGTGAGTGGTGACTAATGCAAAGCAATTTAAGATATTTTATTAAAACAATCAATCAAAATCAGATTAATAGCAAATATAAAAAAGATAAACAGCAAATATAGAATTATTCAAACGCTCAAAAATCATTACTTAATTGGAGATTACTTTAGTTTATTCGTTTATAGTTGATCCGTCGCTTTAACATTTTTTGAATGTCTAGCACAACCACTGCTGCATATACCAATGTTCATATGTCGTATGTTTCGATAAATTAGCGTAACGAAGCGGCTTAAGTTTCAAATGAAAGCTAAATGTGACCTAATAAATATTATAAAAAGATTTTCTGATGTCCAGAGATTCTTTATATATATATATATATATAAAAGTGATATGATGAATGAGATTTAGTAATCTCACTTGTGTAAACTCTCATTGTCTCTTTTACCTATGAAAATTTTTAACATAAAACAACTTAAACCAAAAAACAATGATCTTTCTTGTTGGTGCTTTTTTTTTTTTTAAAACTATTTTGGGGGATTTAGTTGGTACAATGATTTTTTATGAAGAAAAAAAGGTAAGTAATTATGGTTCACAATCTTCTCCAAAAACCTTTGCTTCGAAGCCAAGCCAAGGCTGTCCTCTTGCAGTATCACATCATCTTGATCGTGCACAACCCACCATACACTTTTTCTCTCCTTTATTTATAATGTTAAACTTATTTTATCAAGTAGTAAGTACAGACTATTCTAATATCACAAGAAAGCAGAAAGTATGGAGAATTTTTTTACTTATGAAAAATAAATAAATAAAATTAATTATTAATAATAAATAAATATGTTAAGCATATTTTGAATGCAATACATTTTTTATATATTTATACGTATACTTATAGTTGTTTAATTTGTTTATTTATTATAAGTGGAGCATTTTTTTAAGTGCGTGATCTATTTTATGTAACACTAAAATTTTTATTGCAAAATAAGCAAATGAATGTTAATAAAACAAATTACGATGAGGACCACTTGCTTAATAAAGAGAACATCAGCTCTCCAAATTAGGTATTATTGTGGTTGCTTCATTTTTGTGCAACATAGGCTCAATTATTTATTTGCAATTACCGCATGCCATTGATTTCTTTCAACTATAAAGCTTTTTAATATATATAAAAAGGCAAAAATGAAGGTAGAAATGAGAATAGTTTGCTATATTAATTGACACATGAAGAGGTAAAAGGATCCAAAAACGACCCCAGAGAGGTGAGGGGGGCATTCATGCAAGTGAAATGAAGCCACCCTTCTCACCATCTTCTTCTCCCTCTTCTCTTGTAAGAAACAAGGTTCGCTTCTCTCCCTACCTTTTCACCCTCCTAGCTTTCATTTTCTTCGTTGCTATTCTCTATGGCGAGGACTTCATGTGCATGTTCGGCCAACAGCTCCAACTCTACTCCAACCCTCACGCCTTCTTCTCCACACCTGGTTAGTTCATTTTCACAGAAAATATTTAGTTTAATTCTTGACAAGATGTATATATATATATATTCTTAAAAAAAAGATGCAGAGAGAGTTATTTTTCTGGTAATCAGCTGAAATGATATATGTGTGTGTGTGTGTTGGGTATGAAGAGAGAATCAAAAGGCGTAAGCTTCCATTTGCGATCGGGAAAACAGAGGAAGGGTGTGACGTGTTCAGTGGGAGGTGGGTTCGGGACGAGTTGAATCGGCCTCACTATGAGGAATCGGAGTGTCCCTACATACAGCCACAGTTGACTTGTCAAGAACACGGACGCCCCGATAAAGAATATCAGTACTGGAGGTGGCAGCCTCACGGTTGTGATCTTCCCGAGTAAGTGCCTAACAAAATCACTCTTCCATAATATAACTAGACTTCATTTTATACATTGTAGTTGATATGACGAAATTCTAGAATTCTAGGCTCATGACAAGGCTCTTCTTTTGTTATTATTCTTGGACTGTTGTAATTTACTCGTAGATAAAAGTTGATCCTTCTAAATTGGGCGACAGAGTATGAAACAGAGAGAACACGCACTTTTCAGCGACTGGAAAAGGACACAGATAGTGTGAAATATGACATCTTCTTTTCCTTAAATTTCTGCTGTCGAAACTAGATGATGTTTCCAATTCATGCTTTGAAATGAATGGCACAGATTCAATGCGAGTTTGATGCTGGAAACGCTTCGTGGGAAGAGGATGATGTTTGTTGGAGATTCTCTGAACAGGGGTCAGTATGTCTCTTTGGTCTGCCTTCTCCATCGACTCATTCCTGAAGATGCCAAGTCCATGGAAACCTTTGATTCACTCACTGTCTTCACTGCTAAGGTACCATTTCATTTTATGCATTCAATCTTGCCACATTCTTCTTCTTCTTCTGAGAATTCTTTTGCTGTGATTGATACTTGATAAGGAATACAATGCCACAATAGAGTTCTACTGGGCGCCATTCCTCCTGGAATCCAACTCCGATAACGCCGTCATCCATAGGGTATCTGATAGGATCGTGAGAAAGGGTTCAATAAATAAGCATGGTCGCCATTGGAAAGGTGTTGAGATTTTGGTGTTTAATACCTATCTTTGGTGGATGACTGGCTTGAAGATGAAGGTCTTGTATGTTTTTATATCTCACTCCCAATTTCTTTTGCCTAGCTAGATCTTTGCAAAGAACTCCGCCTAATGGTCTGAAAAATTGGCAGGCTAGGATCTTTTGACGATGAAGTGAAAGAGATAGTGGAGCTCTCGACAGAGGAAGCTTATCGTATGGGCATGAAAAGTATGCTTAGATGGGTGAGGCTCAACATGGACCCAAAGAAAACTAGAGTCTTCTTCACCAGCATGTCCCCTTCCCATGGAAAGTGAGATACTTAGTCATGGGTTTGCTTTACACATGCTATTTGAAACTGAGTGTGTAATAATTTTGAACAATATATTTTGTGGCAGGAGCATAGACTGGGGAGGTGAAGCAGGAAGGAACTGCTACAATGAAACGACTCTGATTGAGGATCCCACATACTGGGGCTCTGATTGTCGGAAGAGCGTAATGCAAGTGATTGGAGAGGTGTTCAGCAAATCCAAAGTGCCCATTACATTCCTCAACATCACCCAGCTCTCCAGTTACCGCAGAGACGCACACACTTCCATCTACAAGAAGCAATGGAGTCCACTGACTCCTGAGCAATTAGCCAACCCCGTTAGCTATGCTGACTGCGTGCACTGGTGTTTGCCAGGCCTCCAAGATACTTGGAATGAGCTTCTTTTTGCCAAGCTGTTTTATCCTTGATTCCATATGTGGCTTCTAAAATTGTAAATGCCTAGGTGAATGAAATGAAACAGACTTTGTGTAAAATAATAGTTAGTTTTGAAAGAGGAAATTGAATTCTTTTTTTTTTTTTTTTGGTGATTGGAATTTCAGATTCAAAATTTTGCGAGTTGTGGTGGGTTGTTTTGTCTATTCATTTTGTGTTTATCTCTTCTCTGATTTCTATGCTCATTCATGTGACCCGCGCAATGTTAAAACACGAACTAACTAGCATAGTAAATGGGCCCGATTCCTTTAGTTTGGGCCTCTGTCTAGTTTTCACTAATTGTACAAAAATTAGGCTGCCTTTGATCTTGAAAAAATATTAAAACTGGAATATAAAAGGTCTGTATCCACCAAGCATAATCTTTCAGAGAAACTAATACCCAGTGATGGAGGTACAGCCCCAAAGGCCACCAACTGTCTCATGCTTTCTCAGACCCAAAAAACCACAAACTATTATGAGCCTCTTGGGCTAGGCTACCCAAGAAACAAAAAAGCCATTGTCTGTGCTAGACAAGGGTGAGGTTTCAACTTTTAACAGAACCTTATCTTTTTTTTTAATATATATATATATATATATATAAATTAAAGATTTAATTTTTGAAAATTTATTATCTTTTCAATTTTGATCATTCAAATATAATATCCCTCAATTTAATTCTTAAAAAATCACTTTTCTTTCAATTTGGTATTATAAAAATAAATCCTTTTAATTTAGTTTTTTAAATATTTTTTCCTATCAAAATAGACTATCTATTAAGCATTGTGACATGCTAATGTGCTAAAATTTAATTTTTATATAAAGACAATATTTTTTTTAGGGTTAAAAACAATTAAACAAGTCCACATTATTAGTCAAGAGATGAACCATTTTAATCGGAGAAAATATTCGATGACTAAATTAAAAAGTTTCATTTTTTTCAAGAATCAAATTAAAAATAAAATAATCATTTAGCTAAAGATTAAATTAAAAACAAATTATCTTTAAAGAAATAATTGAGAAGAAAGTATTCTTTCAACCACATTAAATATTAACTTACTCTTCTTTTAATTTACTTTAAATGTATTGTTTTTGTATAGAGAGATTTTTATATAGATTTAATTTATAAATAAACAAATAATATCAATATAAATTTGTTAAAGGTTAGCTTTATTTAAAAAGATGTGTATATATTTGCATATTTATTTATAATGTATTTAGTTTACTTATTAACCAAATTTATCTAACAATTTTTGGTGTATACATTTTATCTAGAGAAAATAGCACTTATTGATCTTTGCGTTTAATTGCAATTTTTCTTTTAATTTTCAAAAAATTACAATTAACTCCATGATGTTTTAGTTCCATTGCAACAAGCTTCCAACAATCTAAATCTACTTACGCCAACCCCCTAATACTATGACAATCATTTTGCTTGCTAATATGATGGGAATTTACATGCCTTAAGTAATTTCTGTTTATTTTCCATCCTTTGGACCCTTGGCCTCCATATTTTACCGAAAAGAAAATAAAAGCTTTAATTATATAAAATTATTGAAATCTTCATCCTATTAATATATATATAATTCCTTTTTCCTTCCTCTGGTACTTCTCCAACGACAGGACTGAAAGAAAAAGACGCTGCCTAGATGGGGTTCTCTTTCACAGAAACTTACACTTCAAATTGCTCAACCTTCAACTCCTCGTCATTCCTCCCTCACTTTGTGTTATGGGCCTCTCCCATGTGCTCATGATTTCCCATCTACATTCTATAAATTCAACAATAACTCCTGTGACACACACAACATTATTTCATACCTGATGCCAACATGTGCTCAGCCAACGAAAAATAAAAAATGAGGACAGAAGGATATTAAACAATAAAAAAAATTTAATAACATTACATAGCTAAAATTTTTAAAATTTAAAGAGTGAACTTATAGTAATTGAACAGGAGTTAATAATTTTTTTTTCTGAATTAAAAAAAATTACAATTGAAAGCAAGAATTAAAACAGATAAGTGTAATTTTTTTATAGTGTTTAATTTAGTCCATGTCATAATATGATTTTTCCTTTTCTTTTATGCAGTTTATTATGTGTCGATTACAAAAATTATATATTTAGGGTTTACCGACAGCACAGGTTTAGTCTCGACATGGAATTCTCCGATGATTCAGTGGGATTGCCCTTTCTGAAATAATCGTCTTCCCACCTCAGCGCTTATCTCACTGTTTTTTTTTTTTTTAAATATATTTCCCCAGCAGGACCGGAATGATGAGCTTCTCGTTCCTTAATTGTCTTTCCTGGTACTGTATTCTATCATTCCATTACCAAAAACCACCCATACAAGCAACATGCGAATCTAAGGTTTAGAAAGCCCCATTGTTTTTAACTGAAGTGATCCGTCTTTATCCATTAATTTGCAGTTTAGGGTTCTCAAATTAAATGTGGCCTTATGCATATGGTTCCGGCATTATATGCATGCAAGCTCATATATAGATAGGCATGCACACAAATTTTATAAGCATGTGCACCATCACGAATTTTTCCTTTATAGCGATTTTTGAAAATGTTCCTCTCTTTCTCCGGCTGAGAAAATTCAAATTCTCCTTTTTTGCCCCCCGAATATCTGGGAGTGGAAGATGGTTTCTATCAACCTCATGGATGCATGCGAATCATTTTTTTTAGCTACTTGGGTCTCAGAAACTTAGAGTGCGTTTGGCTGCGCGTTTGAGAGAAGAAAATCAATTGCGTTTATGTAAAAGTTACAATTTCTTGTTTCAAACAAAACTACGTTTTCTCCTCTCCTAATAAGGTGCCAAATACGCAATTAAACTATTTACGTACATATACGTATGGTCATAAAAAACCTAAGCTAGGAGAGCAAAATCTAACCATATCTAAAGTGCTTTTAAGATGTGGCTGTTGAGGAACAACACAAACAGGTCCTGCAAGACGCATTAAAATATTCATTTTCACTTATTTTAAGCGATAACTTAAACTTTTGCTCTTAGGTTTAACTATTTAAACAGTTCAGCCATTATTTTATACTTGGGTGGCAAGTCAGTTTTTCACCCCAAAAATAGATCTTTCGGATGCTCAATGAATTACCAATAGCATATTTTATAATATCTAGCTACCTAGTGGTTTATCTACCTTTGCCGTCCAAATCTACAATCCCAAATATACATAGGGAATGAGACTAGATTCCGTTTGATAGTACAAGGAAAGGAAAAAACCAAAAGGAAAATTTTTATGAAATAGCTATTTTATTTTTGTAATTATTATCTAATTATTAAAAATAAAAATATTAAAGTTATCTTATTTATAAAATTATTTTTATTTTTATTTTTATTTTTTACATATTAAATAAGCCTTTGAGAGAGAGAGAGAGAGAGAGAGAGGAATCTTTCTTATTAGCAAATGGAGGAGTAATAGGTAATGGCTTTGGGATAAGAGAGGGTTGTTGGAACTAATGAAAAATGTATGGTTGATTTGACCAAAGGTTAGTTTGGATTGTCGTGGATTTTGAATTATTTTGAAAATATTTTTTAATAAATGAAGTTTTATGAAAGGTCTTCTTTTTTGGTGGGAAAGAAATTACTTGTATTTAACAAAATTACTTGATAAATACTTTTATTACTATTATTGTGCTTGGTAGATTTTTTTTTTTTAAAAAATACTTTTATCGTTAAATTATTGAAAAAGACATGTATTTAAGAGGACAAGGTAACAAGATAAGAGAAAATTGTGGAAATTAATGATTTTGAGTGGAAGTATATTTATCTCTTTAGAATTTTTTTTTTTGGGCTTTTTGGAGCAACTCTAATTTTTTACTAATTTTTTGTAGTAGAAAAACTACTTTTGCTTCCATTAAAAGCAGGTTAATTTTTTTGAAAAACAAAAGTTTAACCAAACATCTCATTTTCTCAAAATAAATACTATTTAAAAAATAAATAAATAACTTCTACATTTTGGAAGCTAAGCCAAGCAGGCCATTCAAGTCTTATCATGTAAAATGAAATAATGGACAAAATAGAGGAAAAGGGAACAGTGGCTTTGGTTTTATTCTAAAATGTGAACAAGAAAGGGTAAGGGTGAACAAACATGGAAGACCCTGTCCTTGCCCACTTGCAAGCCAAGTTGCAATTCCGTCCATCTCTTCCACCTTACAACTCATATTTTGTGAAAATAATAATAATAAATACAAAAAGAAAAAGAGAAAGAATATTAATAAAGGGGACAAAGAGCGACCACTTGACTTAGTTTACAGAACAAGTTGAGTTACAGCCTCGGCAAGTTGCAGTTCAGAGGTTGATTCGTCCACCATTCAAATTTTAGTATTCAAATAAATATTGTCGTAATATCCATATAATCAATAAACTCCAAATTATTATTATTATTATTATATTTTATACGCTCCCGTCTCCGTGCATGGATTTTCTACGGAAAATCATTCATCTTCTCTCCCTTACTTAACTTATACGTATATATAATTAATTAGTAGAATATTTTAGGATTGAAAAATTATTAATGGAAGTTTCAGAGCAACTTGTTGATACCAATGAGCGCCGTCGTGCTTCGATTTCCACGCTCTCAAAGGATAAAATCTCCCCTGCCGCATTTGAAAAACAATGCTTGGAAGAAGGCTTAGTTCAATGAATGCCAACATAGCCTCACCCACTTTCCTTGCAGTAAATACTGCTTGCGTGCGTTTTGTGTTATGTTTTTGGTGTCTTTTTTTGTATTAAGCACTGTGAATTTTAGAATCAACTATAACAGAACTAATTTGTTTAAAAAAAAGTTTGATAAAAAAATTAACATGTTGATTTATTTTATATTTTTTTAATTATTTTAATTCATGTAAAATAGGGTATACTTTTAAAAATCTCTTATCAACCGAGGAGCAAGGAATACGTACTGTTTTGTATCCAACTCATGGTTGGCACCGCATCGCAAACACAGCGAATTAATGAAACCCTTTTAGGCGCACAATCGCAAATGCCACTTTACATATAACATTTTGAATCAAATAGTTTGATTTTGGATCCTCTCGTGTGAGAAAAACTAATTGAGTGAATGAGGTCCTACAAAACTTATTTGTATGGATTCTAATCTCACTTTATTACTCTTTCTTTCATATAACCTTTTCTTATACAAAAAAGTATTCAAACTAATTAAAATAGTTTGTATCAAACAAATTGCCATAAAACAACCGTTCTAAATAACGGCATCAAATTTTTTCCACTACTATATCTTGTATAATAGAAGAACAAGTAATACAAAATGTATTTAAGATTTACTTGCTTTCTTTTTACTCAACTCCTCTTTTCTTTCTTCTCTCTCTTAAATAAACAACATTAATGTATTCTTTGAATTGAGAAAATCTAAACTCTAAACGACTTCATATTAGAATATGTTAATTATCCAATACTTCAAATAAAATATGCATTGCTTTTTCCAATACCTATATCAATTACACAGTTGATCCATCAACTCTATAGTATTCTCGCATACTTTCGGTGACTTTAAGATCGCTCTTTGGCTGCGACTGTTTACAACTTTACAGCGTTTTCTCCGGCAGGAATATATGCATTCGGTGACGCTTGATTTTTGTTCAAATAACACTTTAAAAATGACTGTGATCATGATCTCTCACCAAACACACACACATTTTGAAAGTCTTCAGCTGCTTGCTAATTGCACTGTTCATCTCGTTATACATTTAAAATTTATTCTTTTTCCAATTTATCAATGTCCTAATTAGCATCTCCCCTTCTCCAAGAACAAATCAAACAAAATCATTGGTTAGTATGTTGCACGTACTATGGATAGATGAATTATATATAATACGAGGGAAACACCAAAACAAACTGGGCTAACAACAAAATATTTTATAATAACTTATACTAATAAACAACTTCAATTTACTATACGGCTACAAAGGTATCACACATTCAGTGCAAATACAAGAATGACCAGCAATCCTCGATCAGAATGAATGGTTTGAACCAAAATAGAATTATATATATGAACATATATCATTCACTTATTATATATATATATATATATATTTTGCATATATGTGTGTATATATATATATTTTTTCAAATTCAACCCTTGCCGTCTGATCGAGAGCCTTGCAAAAACCTACTGATCTACCCATTCATTCCCAAATATGGGTATGTGTCTTTAACATACAAGATCCAAACCCATATTTGAAAACAAAAAGCCCTGGAACACATGACCAAAACGAAAGGGAAAATGTTGAAGAAGAAACAGGGAGTGAACCAAGGTATATATAATTAATTAGAGGAGGAATCATCATTATGGAGTATATATTCAGGAGGATAGTAGCGCTTTCTGGTCCTTCGTGGCCATATTCTCTGCGATCTGAGCCAGAGACTGCAAATTGCACCGTACGATTGTGTCGACGAAGACACAGGTCTCTTCCTTGGTGTTACCGTGTGGTATGTCCACCGCGTATGATTCGATGACAAGTGTTCCGTTTCCATTGGAGTGCAGGGTAGTGACGGAGCAGTAGTTCCGCAGGCGATGATCTCCCCCAACGACGCTGAAGCTGAGGACGTGGCGTTCCTCGTCCAGGATCTCTAAACGCTCTGTGCTGGACACAGCGGGAAGTCCGGAGACCACGTGGACCTCTCGGAGGGTGCCCACCTGAATGCCGTCGCCCATAATGACCTGGCAGCTCTTTACGAAATGCTTGTAGGCCTGAGGGTTGTCGAAGCGCCGGACCACCGACCACACGGTGGCCACGGGGGCGTCGATGGCCTTGATCACGAAGGAACAGCACTGGTTGGGTCCCACCATGTGAGCGTGGTGGCAAGCCGCGGTGTCTGGAACTGGAAGGCTTAGTTGGGCGGAGGAGAGGGGAGCAAGGAGACGGCGCTGTTTGGGGCAGTTGAAGCCGTTGGAGATGGCGGTTGCGTCGGTGGTGGGATCGAACCGTTGGATTTGAGTGGAAGATGGCATTTTAGTCTAGTGTATGAAGTCGTGTACTTTCTCCGGCGAAAGATGGATTGAGAGGGAGATTTGGGATTGGGTTAAGGGGTAGTGGTATATATTAAGCATAAATATATATGGTAGGGGAGGGGAAGAGGGGTTTGTGTATGTATATGGTGTGTGAGTTTTGGGTTAATATTTTTGTAGTCCAAGTTGGATTAGTTTTGGTATTTCAGAGAGATAGAATAGAGGGAGGGTTTCTTCTTCTTCTTCTTCTCCTCCCGCTGCCACTGGGGGTTGAAATGACATGTTCGGGGGGGAGAAAGAGAGAGATAATGGAAAGATATGATATTTAGGAGAGGAAGCTTACGCGGGACATGCAAGTGGATGCTCAACTTGCAACTGTATTTGGACTTTGTTTTGGCAATTTTCCCCTTCTCTTTATTTCAAACTACAACTTTGCCACTTCACCCCTTTTTCATTTTATTATTATTTACCATGCCAACATGCATTATTATTATTGCTATTTGCTAGCTACTTAATTTTTCAACAACCCCCTTGCCCCTCTCCATAGCTATTATTATTATTATTATTATTATTATTATTATTATTATTATTTATCTGACAATCATCTTGTTATTGCCCTCGTTAATCTGTTGCGCTTGCGTTTTGAAATTCTGTTTTCTTTTATTCCACGTACATCCAAATCATCGTATGGGTTGCTTCTTAAAATTTCTCATCCTTCTTTCTCTTTTTCTTTTTAATTGAAGTAAAGCTTTTTATTTTTTAGGTAGAATAAATAAACACTATTTCTTTAAATAAAACAAACAAAGTTCACGTGGTGATGAATTCCATATTGCATTGGACTGCAATGCACTATAATTTTTTAATAGAAAAGCAACGTTTAACAGATATACGTACTGAGAATTCAAATCTGGAAAGTTTTACCAGCATGAAAACACTTATGTATATCCATCCATTGAACTTTTCTAAGATGCTGAGTGGAATAGAGAGAAAAAAAAACGAGGGAAAATTAAGAACAAGCGATAAGGATTACATAGATTTAATTACCAGGGAATACTATAATTAACTTTGAATAATTCCGTTCATGTTTGTTTAGTCCATAATATGGTATTATAGATTTAATTACCAGGGAATACTAATTAACTTTGAATAATTCCGTTTATGTTTGTTTAAGCTTCGATCTAAAAGAGTCCATAATATGGTATTATACACGTATAATGCATATTATATCCGTTTTGCCCAGATAAAATAATTAAACAGCTTAAATGGCATAATAATCAACCCATAGGGGAATTTTTTTTTTTTTCAATTCTTGAAAAGACAAAATCAATTTCTTTGAGTAGTTTTCTTTCTGAATGCCCACTTAATGCCATAAAAAGAAATATTTAGCAACTAATAGCGAGTTTGTGATAAACCATTATATGTCTTCATACCATGCATGAACAAACAAAGCATCTTTGACCTATTTGGGAGCCTCAATTGATCAGAAGTTGGCTACTGGAGGACCTCAATTGGAGCAAAATTGTTCATCAATACAACCAGAGAAATGATTTCATCTTGAAAGCGTAAATATTAAACTGAAGCATAAATATTAAAACTAAGCTCCATAGATCAGGCGTGCATCATCTTTACGTTTATATGTTTGCCCGGGAAATATTAGTAGCTCTCTAAGCTAAGTTGCTATTGAAATTTTTAACTATGAGCAGATGGTATCAGTATATAGGAAACCGCTTAATTTCTAATACCATCATATATGACATTGCTATATCATATATAGTTAACTAATATTAATAATTATGATTAAATCTATCAAACTGCAAATTCTTTATATGTAATAATACGACTAACGGTGTGTGTTCAAATATTCCATCAATGTTTGAGTTATCAAGAACGTTGATCTTTAAAAATATATATACATATATATATAAATACTTATCATTCAATAATATTTATTATTTTTTGTTACATAATTAAAGTAGAGGTACGAAGTTATTCTTTATATATAAATATTTTTTTTTTTATTTTGTGTACCAAATGTAAGAGAAATATATGTATACATACTCTGCAATGCGCATACTCAGTGTACTATAGATTGTTACTAATACTCTAGGGCTACTTTTGACTTTATATAAGGATGAGAAGCCTGTTGTATTCAAAACACATGATCTAACCTATCTTCAACTGAAGAATATACCCATAAAATGATGGAAAATAAAGAACTCCGAGAGAGAGAGAGAGAGAGAGAGAGGAGGGGGGACCTCATATTAATTACTGATTTGTGTACTATGCATCTAGAATCTTCTCCAAGGTTAATATCATAATTTCATTTATCAACTAGGCATATTTTATCACCCATGTATATCAACTTTAATCATCCGTTGCAGTTGGGTTACATTTAAAACCAGAAAGAAAAAAAGGCAGTTGGTTTTTACTCTTTAATTTACTCTTACAACTTTTCGAATGATTCCTTGTCCTTCAACTTTCTTTTTTGTCCTTTCTTATATATATATATATATTTCTATTCTCACCAACTTCCACCAACTTTGATTTTCTTTTTTCCTTTTGAATTAACTTCATGATTAATCAACCCACATTTGATAGTGCTTCTATACCCTTAAGGTCCCTGTTTCCTTTTGAAGAAAATTTAAAACATTCTAGAAATTAAAAAAATGGTTAAAAAAATCAGAATGAAAGAGGTTCCTAGTCCCAACTGCTCATCCCATTAATTAATGTGAGTGCAGTTTCTCCCAACTTGTTCAATTTAGTCTTTCAATGCGCCACCTAGTTTAACAGAAGACGGTTTAACTTTTACTGTTTTTGTAAGAAAGTGGAGGATAATTTGCCCTTGCAGAATATTTTGACCAATTCTCAATTTTTAACACCTTTCGTCGTCACATCTGCTATTCAACCAGCGCAATTCTTGCTATGCAACCCCGTAGATATATGCTATATGTAATAACAACCAAAATGAAATGTGTTGCAGTTTTGTATTTGATGATCGAAGCAAATAGTATATACATTATTATTATATTGCGAACTCAAAACTTGAGATTTTTACGTAGAAGCATAAAAATGGCTTCTTCTGATATTATGTTGAGAAGATGTTTCATATATATATATGCACCGACAAATTTAACATTGATATGTGAAAATATCTCCAAGTTATCGATCTTTATGTTTGGTACTCCACCTAACATCTTACCCGTATATAATTTTGTATAGTCATTCTGAACTTCTTAACGATATTAAATTTTATTTTATATATTGCTATGACGATATGACAAAAATCTAAGAATTGTATCATATTTATGTGTATATATATATCTCTAGAAGGGTTAATTAATTAATATTTTTTTTATATTACATTACAAGGATTAAACTTTTGACACTATTTATACTCTTATCTCACTTTTACTATTTGGGCTAACTCCAAATAATTTAATTAATTAATACTTTAATAGCAGTTCATTGTACAATGAATCAACTAGACATAAATAACAATAAAAGTAATATAATTAATTATTTATATATATATATATATATCATATAATCAGAAAATTAGAAAATAGCAGCCAAGTTGGCATGTTGCAAATAAATTAACTGTTTAGATAGATATATGTAACCAAATGTCATTAAGGAAATCAATAGGGTTGGGATTCAAGCAGAGAGACAGAGAGAGAGGGAGGAAGTTGGTGCTTATGGAAATGTCTCATTCAATTTGGCAACTTGGCATAGGTTTTTAATTCAGAGAAGCTTCTGTGAAACTGAAAAGGACATTATGAAAGAAAGCTTGGGTTTGAAACGAAAACCACTAATTTCTAGAAGACTCCGCCTCCACGTCCTTAAGTTTCAATAAAAAACGCCAAAACCTTGAAAGGATCGTTTTTTCACTACAAGAAAAAAAGATATTAACGACTGAATAATTAGTCGAAAATTTTGATATTTCAATAAAAGAAGGCAAAAAGAAAAGAAAAAGAAAAATGAAGAAACAAAACGAAAAACCACAGAACCTCACCGAGCACAGCTAAACAAAAACCATCACCAACCAGCAGAGAAGAGATAAATGAGAGAAGCACGAAAATGAAAACAAAAGATACGATATTTATAGAAAGAAAAACAAAAATTTTGGCGAGTTATAGCGGTAGTATTGGAATTTCGGTCTCGCGCCAGTGCCCTTTGCCCGAAAATTTGGTAAACATAAATTGAAGGGCTAGTTTTTACTTTTTATTTTAATAAATTAGGCAATTTTTATTTTTAACTTTTATTTATGGTTGGATCAATAATTAGGAATTAAATAAATAATTAGAATATATTATATATTAATTAATTTGGAATTTCTGTTAGTTATATTAGATTTTTTTTTTTTTTTATGAGAAAAAGAAAGACAACAAACTACACAGGGTCTCTACCCCACGAAACTCTAGCAGTATCATTCCACAATAAATCTAAACACTCCCTAGGTGGAGTATCTAAAAGGATCATTCCAGGATGAGCAAGATGAGCCAAATTCGCCGTCATATTAGATTTTGGCATTATTTATTAATATTATTTGTTATTATATAATTATTTATCATTATTATAAGTATTTATTATGTTAATTTTTATCATTATAATTATGTATTTATTATTACATTATTTATTACATGGGTGACCGACCATTATTCAGTCATTAATCAATAACTGAGTACACGTTTGGATATGTTTTGAAAAATTACGTTTGCATAAAAGTAATAATTTTTATTTCTTACAAAACATGGTTTAAAAAGTAGCAAACGCTATCCAAACACAGCTTGAGTCTTGGTTAACTCTCAGTGTATCTCTGTCAGCCTTTGCTCGTCTTCTTCAGATTTTGTGTGGTTGTTCTACTAGCTTTTACTGTTTATTTACTGCTAAGCGACAGATTTTTTTTTTTTTTGGGGTCTAAAAGTTAGTCCAAAATTAATTTTTTTAAAAAATTACCATAACAGTCAGAATTCAACCGGAATCTTCAGTTGCAAAACTATAACATTGTTGAGGTGTTTGTACGTTTGGAATGTGGCCAATTAATTAAGGGTAGAACGAATTGAAATAGTAGTCCAGAAATTAGCTGGATAAGATAGTCAAAAACTATTGTTAAAATTTCAATTTATTCAGTTCTTTCTCTTTTGTCTACAATAAAAACTTATCTCCATTCTCAGTTCCCTTCTGCAAGGAAAAGAAAAAAATTCGTAGACACTCATTTAGTCGTAGCTTGAATAAGTCGTCTAATGAGAATTCAATCCTGGCAGTCTCTACAAATTGGTTTAATGTCTTACTATATAATAAATGTGTGAAGAAAAACCTTCAATTTGCATATTTTCTTCACATGTCAATTTTAATTGCTTAGTTGTTTTTGTCCCCTTTGTTTAGGATATAATCAATCCTAAATTGTTAATTATATTTAATCAAGTGTTAAACAAGCATCTTCTACTCCTAATTGAAAGCATGAGAGATCTAAATACCCCCTTCAACTTTGAACTATTTGTAAACACTTCTCAATTTTAAAAATTTATAAATACCTTCTTTAACTATAACCCTTCAAGATTTTAAACTTTTTTTGTTTTTGGGGTTTATTTCTCCGTTATCCCCATTCATAAAAATGTTATCTTAGACTCTGTCTTTTGTTATTCTGCACACTCTCATTTATCCAAGAACAACAAATGGCAAAGTTTGAAATAAAATCTACATTATTGAATAACAAGAAACTAGATAGAGCCGTTTAAATCCTGAATGATGATATGTAGTTGAGGGAGCATTTTTCTATTTTTAAAGTTGAAGGGAGTGTTTGTAAATAACATAAATTAAAAAATATTTGTATTTTTCTAAATATATGATCGTCGTATTTATGTCATCCTATATCTTGATTAATACATGAAAGTGTCAAATTGCTTTAAAATAATCCATTTTTCCAATATATAATATTATTATAATTTTTTTAATAAAGTATAGGAATAGCTGTACTAGCCACTATTTTTAATGGTAGTTGGACTTAGAGAAAAGAAATAGGTTCAGATTCAAATTTCTGTATTTATCGCATGAAAAAATAACTAGTAATGAAAATAATTCAATTATATCCTTTCTTTTTTTTTTTTTTTGGGTTAAGATATGGTGGCAGTAAGAGTCTAATGGAATATTCTAAAATTTTAAACTTAGCCACCAGATAGAGAAGTCAAGTCATATGGCTTGTATTTATCTGTTTATGACGCAAAAACATTCAGTTTAGCACGGCCTTCATGCCTTGTCGCCATCTAATCAAGCACCTAAAGAAGCTTATTATGAAAATGAATTAAGCCTCCATAAATTAACGTCCCATTTGTTAGCATGAGGAAGAGAGAAAAGAGATAAAATCTTTTTTTTGTATGCCTCATTTAGTAATTAAATTTTGTTCAAACATTAAAAAAAAAAGAGAAAAAATTCATTGTCTTCAGATAAATATAGGAATAGAGAGCAATTATTATGCATAATTTATAAAATTTATTATATTTTTGTTATCATTATTTTTATATTATTTTTTAAATAAAAATACAAAAATTATTTTTTATCATTCTTTTTTATTCTAATATTTTTTTATTTTGCCAAACATATAAATAGAATAATATTTTTTTCTCTATATTATTTGTATTTTTATTCCTTTTTTATTTCTATATCTAACAATTTCATGTCCCATCAAAGTGTAAAGAGTATCCACGCCTCGCAGGATGTTGGTGAGCATCCACGCCTACACGATCGAGAAGGTTTGATTGAATTAAGGTCAAGCCAGTCACTCAACAGGCCAGTGAAGTAATCCAGATGTCGCTATTAGACAAAGTCTTTTGGGCCAAATCTGACTTACTTAGTAGTAATCATCAATAGCTTTATTTTCATGCAAAGGCTATAGAGTTTATGCGTGTATTATATGCTATGCTACATAGCCGCAAATTTTTGGTTTGCCATTAATTTGGGAAACTGCATCACAGATCAATGTCATCAAAACATCAATGACACAAAAGTACAGTTGTGCTAGACACACAAGTTATACTCCTGAGCATTGTCTCAGCTTCCCCAGGTTGCGCTTTTCACTAGATTTTTTCCTGAGAAAATGACATCCCAAGTTTAGAATGTCCAATCACCTTACTTCTGTAGTTCAGTTGCCAAATTTTTTAAAGCTCATCACAATTTTTATATTGAAAAATAATCATATTTTATTCTTTTTACAATATAATGGATATAAATATAATAGACTATAATAATAAAATGCTTTTTTTCTTGTGGGACAAAATTAAAATTCCAATCTCCAACACTTCTAGAAGTTTAAGAACTAAACTAAAAATATTGGATATTTCTTGAAATGTTAAAATAAAATAACTATGTATCAAAAAGTTCCTGAAACGAAAATCCTGAAAACTCATTCTTTGGCCGATTTGCCCCCATTTATCACCAGAATAATTTTAAAAAGAAAAAGAAAAAGAAACTGACAAATCTCTCTTGACAAGAGAGGGTTTGGAGATTGATTTTGAAAATTTGTGACTAAATTGAAAAAACAGAACCTGTCTACCTCAATTACATTCTCAACCAACCATCTCAAGCAAATCTGAAGATATGTCTGGTTTCATTTCTGCTTTATTTTTCTGCTTAATTCCTACACCCAATGCTGCTTTACTGTGTCGATTCACTTTCACTCTCCATAAAGAAGCTTGTGAAGAAGTGACCTCGAGACTTCTGCCGCAGTTCCCGGTGATATTATTATGCTTTGGATGGTCTTGTCAGACTGTAAGAAAAGCAACAATGTCATAAAAGCAAAGCAGCAATTTAATCCACTTTGCTTGAACATCATTCATAGGATCCAAAAATTTTTAAAAGGCAAGATCAACTGATAGATGCAAGACAAGTATGAACCAATCCATACGTATTCTCATTTTCTCAGAAATGTGGTTTCACATTCCACAGTTAGCTTGCGTGTTTACTTAGTGAAGGACCGAAATTTACATACACATAGCCTTTAGGATAAACTATAAACCTGAAATCATCATAAGATACCATTTTGTACAGAATAATATATGTCCATATTCTTGATCTTCAGATTACTGTGTACCACAGATTTTTAAGGCTAAGCGAAAATGATTCCTCAGACAATCAGCTCATGTCTGGATGTGGGCTATGTGGGAAAATTACAATAGCAGGTTAAACATTTTGTCATGCACAACCTCAGGGAATGAGTGAACATGCAAGCATATACATCAAAACCCAGGAAAGATAATGTAACATAGATAATGACACCTCATTATCCTAAGAAAAAATAAATGTCTACCTTGAATCAGTTTTTGGATGCCTTTTCATTCTTCATAATCATATGGAATGAATTAGACCGGTCTTCCTCAACCATTTCCCGCAGTATATCATCTTCAATCTTTTTTGCTTGCCATCGGGAGGGGTCCTGCACAAAATCTTCACTAAAAATCATGCTCGAAACCCATTCTTTCCAAGTGGTTCTTCGATACTTATCTTCCTCCAATGTGCCTGTTGCCAGCAGCTGATAGACATAAACCATCTTTTGCTGACCAGGACGAAAAGCCCGTGCAACAGCCTGCTTTGTTTTTGATGGATTCCATTCGGAGTCCAACAAAATCACCCGAGAGGCTGCTGTCAAACTAATACCTTCAGCACAAGACGAAATTGAAGCAAGGAGTATCTTTGATGCTCCACCAGGATCCTCAAACTTATCCATCACCCTTCCTCGTTCAAAGAGCTCTAGCTCCCCCGTGAGAACCAAAACTTCACGACCTTTTTGCCATCCAAAGAACTTCTCAAATAATTCTGTAAATAACCTCACAGGTGCAATATTGTGGCAAAAAATAAGAATCTTCTCCTTCCTAACAACGCGATAGACCAGGCTCAAAACAAATTTCACTTTTGACCCTTTTTTTAAATCATACTTCCATTTCTCTAGCTCCATCAATTGCTCGATAGAGAAAAACTTCTGAGCACATACAGCTGTTTTGACTAACCAAGGATGTATTGATCCAAGGGTTATCAAAAGCTCTAACTCCAATGGATATCCGTTGCATCCAGACATTTTCCTCTGGAGTTTCTGCAAAATCTCATGTTGTATATCAATGGTATTCATTAACAATGTATATATTTGTAAACCAGGAAGACTCTCTGAACTTCCACCTTCATAAACATCTATAAAACCACTTGTGATATTTCTCAACATGTTTAGACCCTGCAGCTGCTCTTCACCATCATTTGAGTCAATTTTTTTCGCAATATTATCCAAGAAGAATTTTCTAGCTCGTGCCTCTATTAAATGACGCGCTTTTCCTGTTCCTTTCGTTTTCCTCTTGTATTTTGGGTCTAATTTTTTCAACACTTCAAAAGCAAACTTTGGTCTTGCCAAGCAGAGAGTATTAAAGTATTCACAGAAATTGTTCTGAAACAATGTGCCTGAAAGTAATATTCTCAATTCTGTCTGCACTTTCATCAAACCTTTCCTCAACCTCGATTTTGTGCTTCTAGGATTGTGCCCTTCATCCAGTATCAGGATACCAGGACTTTCCCTCAATACTTTAGCCATATACTTTCTGTGAGCAAACTTTGAATCCTCTCTCATCAATGTTAAAAATGAAGTATAACCCATGACAAGAACACTTGGGTGCGCATGCCACTTTTGTATCTTTTCCAGGCAATCCAAAATATGCTTGACATCATCAGTAGGCTTTGGACCACCGTGAAAAACCACTGTATCCTGCTTGAATACTCTGTAGGTTCTACGACCATGAATTAGATACACTGGTATAGGAATTTTCCATTTAATAAATTCTTTATACCAAGTATAAAGTGTTGTTTTTGGAGCGAGAACCAGTGGTCGCTTCCCTGGGAATAACTTCAAGTAGCTAACAAGAAATGCAATAATAAGGAAAGTTTTTCCAGCTCCAGGAGTATGAGATATCACACAACCACCTCTTCTTCTGGATGCTGCTTCCATAAGTGCTGGGTCCATGGACCCCGCAATATTTTTCCAAAGAAATTCAAAAGCTTTTTTTTGGTGGACATGCAGCTTCCATCTAAGTTCAGGAATTAATGCCCAGACATTATCATTTTCTTCAGATATAGGTTCATCAGGTAGAGCATGAGTCAACAAAAGATGGAAACCATCATCTTCATCGGCCTTTGGCTCTGATTCTGAACCTTCTCCACTGCATTGCTTCTCCTCTTGGTGCCACGCTGAACGTTCCATCTGATGTATTGAACAAATTATCAGATACTCACTGAGTCGACCAAGAAAAAGAAAATTATCTCACCAGTAACATGAGATTACAGTTAACATCAGCAACTACATTTATTGATGGGGAGAGCTTTGGATAGCACACAATAAAGAAATGACACATGTTTCTTTTGGGATCACACTATTTAGTCTATGATTGATTTTACATATAGGAAGCACCTTCCTGATGCATGTTGTGTCCATCTTGATGCCAAGTAAAGAAACCATGTTGAAACATATCTACACACACATACACAAGTGAACACACTAACACACAGATTCTAAATAGGTTTCAAAAACTTACAAATGGTGGTGAAACATCCTTTATCTCAGTGCTGACAAAGCCACATTTGAGGCAGTAAATTCCAATTTCTTCATTCATTCTATACTCGTGGCAACAAAGTTTATTGGATTTTTCCCAAGTCTCAGTAAAAACTGAAGCATTTGAACCCTGATAAGATAGTTAAACTGAATTAGCTTTAGAAAAGAAGATAAACAAAAGAAAATAGACTAACAAATAATGGCAGAAACGGGCTTAGGCCCCATTTTGGTACCCAAACAAAATCACAAATCAAACTCCAACCCCCCCCCCCCAAAAAAAGGGGAAAAAAGGTAGAGAGAGAGAGAGGAAAGAAATGGTTATACCTCCGTGTCTTCCTCAAAATAGTTCGATGCCAATGAAACTTCCATTTCTCTCCACAATATATCAAGTTCATTGATTTCTTCCTCATCCTCCATTTTTGGTGCCTCTGTTTCCCTCTTTTGTCCAAATTTGCTTGTTTCCTTGAATTGTATCCACTGGTCAGAAATAGGTGGGTCTACTTTGGATGGTTTTGTATTCATATTCTTTAAGTATGAATCTATCAATTCCTTGTAGGCCCCTGCACTTAAGGATCTGTCTTTATAAGTTCTTGCTTCACCAGATTGTCTACTTCTTGAATATGTTGAATGATATTTTCTCCCTTGAACTCCTTTATTGGAACTTATTCCTTCCCATCTGCCTTCAAAATCCATATCATCCAAACCAAATGAATTCTTCCTCTTCAATTTAGGGGTGCCATAATTATAATGACATCTGGAAGAAATATCATCAATCTCTTCTGCACAATTTGCAAGATCTGGAATCTTTGAAGGATGATTATAGGGTTCAAAAGTCAACAGATCAATATTGTTCCTCTTTGGTTCAGGGCTAGCCATCACATGATAATATTTGGAAGGAAATTCATCATTTTTGTGTGCATAATATTTAGTAACCTTGGCATTGGAATCAAAATGCTCAATGGCAATAGGATCACATTCATGAGGAACTGGAACAATAGCGAGTTGAGATTGAAGTTCATTTTTATCAGCATCTCCTGAATTCACCTCCCTGGATTTAGGCCTCCTCTTGTACACTAAAAGCTTCTGGCAGGACTTCATCTTATTGAACTTTTGTCTACTATCACCATCCTTTACATGAATATTTTCTTGCAAACCAAACAGCGCTGATAATGGCATTGACAATTCATCATCCTCATCATCATCTTTTCGAATGTCCATCTTGTATGGCCTGGTTCGAACAAAACCAACATCCAACACAAAAGTCTCATCACAGCCAAGGTAGCGCTCAGGTTGTACATTCCGACGTTTGGAACGACGCAAACCCTCAGGATTATAAGATGGAGGTGTTTTTTCTTCATGGGAGTCGCGTGTATGGTCAGCCCTATCGGTGTAAGATGAAACAACTTGAGAAACAATGGGTACCAACATGCCATTGTCTACTCTGAAATTTACAACATTCAATGGTGAGCTATTATTATCACCCCCCAAAATTTGATACACAATCTTGTTACCTACAGATCTCACACAGAATGATACCTGCTTTAAAACTGATGTGACAATTAACCATGAAATATCAGATAAAAATTTCCCTAAAAGCAATTTAGTTTGTGGTACTGCATGGCAGTCCTCAGATGAATCCCACCGATAGTGTTGATCTTCACAAGGACTATGCTCAAGTTTCTGGAGAATGGAAATTTGATTTATTCCAAATAATTTAATCTCCTTACTCAGAGTTCTTATCTCTGTACCAAGACAACCTTGATTAACATAGAAGTTGACATAATACTGACATGAGCATTTGGAATCATGTGGCTTTCTCTGTATAGAACTTATTTTAGCATCAGCCCACACCTACAATCAAAAGAATTCTGTTGATCAAAATTAAATTTCAGCAACTACAACTCTCAAAGTAAAGGAAAGTTCAACAGGATTTTAACATGGGCCAAGAGCTGGGAAACAATATTGAGAAAGACAATAATGAGGATCTAGTAATGTCATACATATAAAAACCACTTTCGCATATGATAAAAGCAGAGAATATTTACTGTGTAGATGTGTTCTATATAACTTGTGCCATATACCAAGTTAACCCAAAAGCTTAAACTTTTAGTGAATGCTCATGATTGGTTTTCATTGATATCTCTAACAGGCTCTCTAATACCAACGCACTTTGAGCTTGTAGTGCAAACAAAACACGAGAGCATTGTACTTTGTATTGAAACCAAATTTGATTAGGAAAATGGGGGTGGCAAGGATAGACCTCCTAACCACTTGATCATTCATGAAGACTTTGCCACCATGTAAGGATCATTTCAACTCAAAAGCTTAGACCCATGATTGGCTTTTTCAAATATCTAACAACTATCATCTCAGGAAAGGAGAAATTCACAGCAAAGTGACTTTCCAATGTATGCTTTTATCAAATAATATAAAACATTATCAAAATCAGGGAACACTTAGCTCTTATATACTGCATGCATAATTAATTTATTCACACATCAAACTCACTCTGGCTCAAAAAGAAACTTCAAGACTTTGAACCAATAATATGGCTTTATAATTTGGTTTTACTTTTAAATTTTACTCCAATGAAAGATGACTTCAAGACTGTACTTTTCAGTCCATGCAGTTCAAGAACCTCAACTAAAGATTAGAAGTTAAAAATCCAACTTAAGAAGGTCACTTACAGGATTAAGACTATTTTGATCTGAGCTAGTAGTATGTTGAGAGGCTAATAACACACATATGTCAACTCCAGGTCTTAAAAAGCAGGAGCAATCTGATACAGTAGCTTTCCTTGACCTTATCCGAATGTCTGAAAAGGGAGCTTTCTCCATAACTACATAGCTATGATCTTTAAAATGTAAGGCCATTGTTCCTCCCTTAATTGTTATGTACTCCAAAGCTTGCCATGAGCCAGAGAGAATTGCCTCAAATGCTGTATAGAACAATATGAGGAAGTTAATATGTTAAGAATATCTCTGCTGAAGCAATCACATTACAAAAGTTTTAGTCTATCAAGTCTGTCCTGCAAATGAAAAATGTCCTTGATTACGGCACCAAAAGGTTAATGCTTTTTAAAACATGTAAAACCAGTGCTGCAACCCATTGAATGCATAGTAATTGATTTAAGTACAGAAAAGGAAAGGCTTACGGTAAGAATCAAATGGATGCTTCAATTGATGTAAATGTCTCTTTCTCTGCATCTTTGAGTATAACAGCTAATTGACTTGGTGACTTCTTACAGTGAGCTTCTGCAGTAGCTAGAAGGTAACAAATTTGCAAAATGAGCAGGCAAAATCATGGCATCCAAGAGATTTAAATCAGCGTTACAAATATCTTTCAAGTGCATCAGAAAGATTGTTTTATTTCATATATTTTCTTTACTTGGGTAACGTTGCTTTTGGTACATGAGGAGAAGTAAACTTGTGACTCTCTACCAAAACCCATTCCCTCCCAACCTCGAGTGAATGGGAATAGGTTTACTAATTCTTATTCCACCCACCCTCGAGTGACATATAAAAGAAGGATTGAACTTGAGATCCTTTACCTAGCACCCCGGCCTCCCAACCACGTGAGCTAGTCTCAAGTGGCATGTTTACTAATTCTTATTCCACCCACCCTCGACTGGCGTACACAAAGAGGATCGAACTTGCAATCCTTTACCTAACACCCCACCCTTCCAATCACATGAGTTATCCTCAAGTGAGGTCCATGATTCATGCTTGCTAATTCTTACTCTTCTTACGCTCCAAACCCCTACCCTCAAGTGGCAGACCCAAGGAAAATTGAACTTGCGACACTTTACCCAAAAACTCATCCTTCCAACCACATGAGCTAGCCTCAAGTTGCGTCTATGATTCATGTTTACTAACTCTTACTCCGTCCAGCCCAAAATAAAAGAAAGAAAAAGCAAGAGAAACCGAAAAAGAGAAACATATGTTAATGAAGTGGTGGGTCAATCATTCGGCGTTCACTTTTCTTATTATTCACGAGGGGGCAATAGAAACTGAAAAAGAGGAAACAAAACGTTAATGAAGCACAAGACATGAATATCTCTACAGAGTTCGGAACTTCAGAGCTATATATTTACCCAAAAACAGAATCTTTCATATCCCCATATTCTTACACATAAATGGCAAACCTTTACATGTAACATAATAGCTTTTACAGACAAATCTCCCATTAAGGATCAAAAGTCTCTTTTTTTGTTTTTTACCTCTTCGGACGCAGAGAAGTATATGAACTTAGAGACCCCAAGTGGTCGATCAATCACATGATCAGCATCGGAAACTTCAAATGCAGAGTAATAAATCTACCATGGCCATTTCGATTTTGCAGATAGTGAAGTCAGTCAATCCTACCTGAAAAGCAGCTCGCTCAGGATCCAGCATGTGAAGTTGGATCCTCTGAACAAAAGAGTTGAAAAGGCCATTTTTAGTGCCGGAAAACAGTGGAGGCGTTAAATGGTGCTGGAAATACACTCGAGAATGGTGTGAGTGAGTGAGTGAGTGCGTTGAGGGAAGGGTGAGAAAAAGTGAGTTGGGAAAAAGGGAGAAAGAAAAGAAGAAAGGGACAAGGCAAGTGAAGAAATCTATAAGGGTCCGAAAATCCTTGAATGTCGTGCATTTGCAAGAGAGGAAATAGCGAGAATGGTGGTTAAGGAAAGATTCGCGGTTAAAGGGCACGTACCTAAGGACGGGCGATGGACAAACCTATATCGTCTGACAAGGAAAACGGAAATAATTCATATAAAAAAGAGAAGAAGAATAACAGTGAATGAACGGCTAATATTGATTCAAGCGCGAGTTAACGGCTATGATGGATTTTAGGGTGGCAGAGGGGTGAGGACAAATCAGTTCAGAACTCAGATGGTTGGTTCGAAGGAGTAGGGCCTCATAATGACGCATTCAATTGGTTTATATAAAAACAGAAATTGCTGAATTTAAGAATTAAGATATTCAAAAAAACAAAGGTATAATTTAAGATTCAACGTTATGAATGTGAACTCCGATATAAAAACTAAATTGAAAAGAATCGTTACTTGATACATTTTTTTCATTTCGATATTATATTTTGAGCTCAACATTCTGGATTTGCATATTTGGTGTGACATGATAATTACGTGGGAAAAACAAACATGGAATTTGATTTCTTTTCATTATGAAAATAAAGTTTTATTAAGATGTAATTAAATGTATAATATGACTAAATTTTTTTTATATTTGATTTGTAATTTTAGATATGCCATAATAGACATCTCAACACTCATGCGGTTGTTTAAAATAATAATACTAGTATCCCAATGTAAAGTCCCAAAATAAAATTGAACTTTCAAAGTAGTTGAGAGCCGAATTGATAGTGTTTTATAAATTTGTTGGTTGTATAATTGTGATACTAACATAATTTCAAGAAAAAAATATTTTAAATTGTACTTATTTCGGTTTTAGAAGAACTATATTGAAAAAAAATCATACTTAGATTTTGAAACAGTTGTGTAATTATATTTCATTCTACTGACACGTGCAAAAATTAAAAATAAATAACCAAAAAAGAGCGTTTGCAAGTGATGCTTAATTATAAAATATAAATTAAAAATTAAAAATTAACTGATATAATAATATTTTGAGAGATTTATCTCCACCTTAATTGAAAACGTAGGTTGATTGTGAATCACATGCGGCAGATTATTTTAATAATTAAATTATTAATGAATTTAAGCTGATTTTATGTGTTTATAGATGTCATGAGCTATAAGCAAAGAAACGTGAATTACCTTTACCATAAATATATTTATGTTTATAAATCTATTTCTATCTATTTATAATAAGTTTTAGACTTTTTGGTTGATAAAAAATATAAGAATATGATCAATTATTTTAAATTGAAGATACAATGCACCATAACTAATAAAGTGTTTATTAATAAAGAACATTTCATAAACATAAATTTTAAATATTTTCTGAATCAGGGTAATTTAATTTTCTCAATTAAATCAATTCTTATTAACTAACTTGTAGACTTTCCGGATTAAAATATTTTTCATTTGTTCAAACAGACCCTTCGTTTTGGATTATTAAATCATTCAAACCATAACTTCAATTTCGACTCACATTATGATACATTATACATTGACCATAATTAAAACATATAGAATATATGAGACACTTATCCAATAAGACATTTCACTATGATCCTAGTGCAAGACAGGGTCAAATAATAAGATTAAAGGCTCAAATGGTATCATATTACCACTTAAATGACCAATCATGGAATTTTTTCATATGAATTGCATAGTTTAATTTCAAATTGAAATGTTAAGAGCAGAAATTTAGGTCGTATCACTATAGCACTTAAATAATTAATCAAAGAATGTTTTTCAGGCGAAATTGCACGGGTTGATTTCAAATTTATTATAACTGAAGGGTAACATATGCTGATCTATTAACCATCATGTGACCTGAATCATACTAAATTATATATAAAATAAAATAAAATTATAGCATATATATTTGCAAAACAATTTACATGAAAATATATTTTATAAATGTAGAAGCAACCAGAAAAAAAAAAAGTTATATAATAATAATACATAAATCGATGTTCTAAAACCTATACTGATCCAAAAACTAGCGCTATTTAAACACATTTTAAAAGTTAGATCCGTTTAATTGGACACAATCCGCCGAAGTCGATAAGACTCGATTTAACCGAAAACTTTGTATGAGTTTCACAAAATTGATTTGTTTTTAAAGAGAATTATAAGCCCATCGGTTTTTTTTTATTTTTTTATTTTGGTTTCAAAACTAGAGTTGTCCAACCAAAATGCTTGGTTTTTAATCTTTGGGTTTACATCATGTTAAGTAGTATTATTATATTTTGGGAGTAATTTTTTATATGAATAATGACTTGGATTAAAATTTGAATCGTATAATGGTATCACATTATCTCATATACCAACCTTGACTTATGTTAAAGTATTTCACTTTCGCCTTTTGTGTAATATTATAAATTATTTTAATAGAAAATCACAAATTAAGATATAATAATTTTGTATACAGTATCACATATGTTAAAATTAATTAATTTTTTATATAATTATGAAGATAATTTGTTTGAGGGACGATTCAATTGATTGCCGCCAGGGACCCAACGACTTTTTCAGATTTATATTTAGACCAAGTTTTAATTAAAATATCGTAACTCGGTCCAGTTGAAAAGGCACTCTTTCGCACTTTTTTTTTTTTTTTAACCTTATTAATTACATAAATTGACCCCTCCCGTCATTTTTTAATCTACAAAATGAGCCTTTCTAGAAGTCACGAGCTGAGTCTAGAAAATATCGAAAGTTACAGGAAAGAGAAGAGGAAGATATGAATGAATGAATAAAAGCATCCCACATGTTGATCCTGCTGACTATGAAAAGCCCTCTGATTTCTGCCATTAATGTGAACATATTTCTTCCCAGTTTTGCTCATAATTACATCTTTCTAAAATTTGCAAATTCACGTTGGTGACTTGTTCGAAACTTGCGTAAATTCAGTATTATAAGCCTATTAGCTTATTAGCCTAACATTACTCTTGAAAATATTGAGAGTAGAAATAGTCACCACATGACAAATGAAGCACGAAAAGATCTGTTTTTAAAGTTGCTTGAACTCAGATCTCACCCAGAGCAATAGGTGATAAGCATGAATTACACCCACATGAATTTTAGTAGGGCCTATTGCTATCAGATTATAATCATATGCTTTATTATTTACAAGTGATCTATAAAAATGATGTAAATTTGCTTATAATAAATCTGAACGGGAAAGTTTTACATTTCAGTCACTGAGGCTCGTTCAAGTAGTTGAATGAGTGAATTTTTTTTTTTTTTCCTTTTAGTTGTAAAACGAGTGAAAATTTAAATAAAACATTGCAAGTTCCGTTCTACTCTTGCATAAAAGAGAAAAAAGAAAAAAAAAATTAAGTACTAATTTTGGAAGCATTTTAAAGCAAGCAAGTGCCAATTGATCGGCATTCCCCTATTCTCCCCACCCTCTCAACCCCATCACTAAAAGGAGGCTTCAGAACTTGTATACTGTAGTTATATACTTCTCATGTATGTTTTCAGAACATTTTAACAAATCAAATCACTTGCTTTGCATACAGCATACTACACCCAAGGATAGGCGTAAAAAAAATAAAAATTTAAATAAATAAATAACATACACCAACTCTTATTGCACCCCCTAACATAACAGAGAATACGAATTCAACTCTTACAACAAGTGATTCATAAATATCACTAAAATTAGAGTAAATATCACTAAAAGTATACAGAAATTTTACCAAAACTAAAATTTAATTAAAATATTGTCCAAGAATACTAATTTTTTTATTAAAAATATCTCTTAAAATTTTATTTCAACATTATTTATTTTACATGAAAACTGCGACTTTAATTTATTTCATATTAAAAAAATTAACTATTTTTATATTAACATAATATATATTTAATACTTATTATAATATACAAATAA
The DNA here is from genome assembly GCA_032878935.1 of Erythrophleum fordii. NCBI lineage: Eukaryota > Viridiplantae > Streptophyta > Magnoliopsida > Fabales > Fabaceae > Erythrophleum > Erythrophleum fordii. Next base: position 2,259,386 of record JAVQMF010000058.1, read on the forward strand.
TAAATATCAAAATATTTTAATCAAAATAAATATAATTACCAATAACTTTTTATTGCAACGTAAGTTAGAGAAACGTATATTTAAGTTTTAAAATAAGAGAGCATAGATTTTTTTTAAATTAAAAATGGTCATTTAGACATTAAAAAATAAAAAAGGAATGTAATCTACTCCTAAAATTGCCTAAAAACACTGACAAATGTCAATACCGGAGTCTCCAGCATCAAATGCCTCCTAATTCTTCCATTTGCTAAATCACATCTGTACATCCAGTCTACAGAAGATAAGCCAGACCACCTCGGTCACAAACATTTAAGGGATAAAGGAAGAGCAGAAAACAAAGCATAGATCAACACATGCCATTTTCTGTAGTCTATAAACAAAAGTCAGCGACACTTAAAATTATATGTTTTTGCATTCACCTTCGATTTATTATATACAGAAGTCACCAACGACTATAAGCAAGACACTCACATTTCCTCTCAGCAAATTTCTGTTGAAAACAGTGTTCATAATGCGGGATTAGGTGCACAAATACTACTATCATGCCGCTTACTCTCCAGCTCTGCTCTTGAAAGGCATTCTAATTTGAAAACAAAATGAAAAATACAAAATAAAGGAGTAAAATTAATTAATGACACTCGCTAAATTCTCCATTCTAAAAAAACCTATAGAGAATTCGCTCAGTTTAAGTTTCAAAATGCCACAGGCGAAGACACATCTCTCACGACACAACTTCAGTATTCGTTCGGCAACTTGTAAACAAATTACAAGCTATGATCGTGCCAGTTGTTGAAGCGGATTACACAACCCGACAACCGCACGCCCCCAGCCAAGACTTCAAACAGATTCATGCAGCCCCCTACATTAATCCAAAATCAAGATATTGCTGCTCTTCCTCTCTACCAGTATTGTCCTCTGGCTCCTCTATCTTCAAAAAATCAAATCCGTAATCAACACCTGATGGTGTCTGATCCATATGGTCCAGACTTCCCAGCAGCTTGGCATCTGGGTTTTGCAATTGATAGGAAAAGGTTGATGGCACCTCACTCTTAAGATTTCCGTCACCAGGAAGGCTCATTTGATTAAAACCGAACGTTTCAGAGTCACCAATTGGATTCTTGTCTATCGCCCCCAAAAGTTCATCCACATCAAACATCTCATCCATGGAGAAATTCTGAAAGGAATCAACCTCCAAATCATTACCATCAAGCCAAGAATAGTCGATCTGATCTTTACTTTCATCCTTGGCATCCTCTTTAATGTCATGTGCTTCTGGTTTCAGAATTTGACTACCCTTGCCCTCGTGATCTGAGAGATCTACAGGCTCATCCTTTGGTTCCAACTTCACTTTGACATTTGCAGAGGCAACTTCATCAGCTTCGTGATGAATATTATCTCTATCATTCATTTTGATAGGTTGAAGTTTCACCTTAACATCCTCAGCTGCACAGACCTCAGAATGATTCGATATAGAAGTTGTGTCAGAACCTGCAGGAGTTGCCACTGAAGAACTTGATAAAGTTGTAGCCGGTGAAGAGTCCTTTAGTGATTCCTTGCAAGAAGTATAATCTGATATGTGGGGAAAGTTGAGGCGGGCACAAGGGCCATACATGGCTCTAGCAGCTTCATCATATGCAAGAGCAGCTTCACAGGCAGTAGAGAATGTACCCAACCACAGCCTACTTCCTCTGTTCGGTTCCCTGATCTCAGCAACCCATTTCCCCCAGGTTCTCTGTCTAACGCCTCTGTAGTTACATCTTGAGTTGTCAGGCCCTCCTTTACCTTTCATACATCCTTTCTTTGAACCTTTGGCTGGGGCTCTGCGAGTCGGTTTACTCTCACCTTTGATATATTCAAGATGCTCATTATATTCTTTCCACTTTGCCAGAGTCTCAGCCACAGATTTTGAACCATCCCGCCTGCTTCGACTTTTCCTCTTCCTAGAAGAATCCAATGGCAGAGAAGTGATATTAGAACCTTGATCATAAACACCCATGGCCGCGATTTGTTACACAGAGTTGAATAGTTTTGTACAGGCAACCACCTTCCACTTGATAAACTTCGTACAACACGAAAACAGTTAGATAGTCTTTCCACACTCAACGATCAGATCTGAATAAGTAAGATCTCCAAAATCTGCAGTCAGATAAGCAGAATTAATTTAAGAACAGAACGAACTCATACCAAAAATTGCAGGCAGCAGACGACAAACGGAGCTAAGGGAGTAAATCCTACTAAAACTAGGGCAAATAAAATTCTTCCTCTCCACGCAACCAGAAAGACGAGTACGATTAGGATTTTACAAATCCTTATTAATATAAATTGAGCCAGGAATCGAATATCCTTGGACCCCAAGCAATAAACCTTCAATAAGAGAAAATCATTTCCGTGTCCCGAATATACAATACTTATTTATAATTTTTTTTTTCCCTCCAAACAATCGCCCGATTAAAAAAAAAAAAAAACCCAACCCAACCTACCCCAGAAAAAATACCATTAACGGAAGAAGAAGCCAGAATTAAAAAAGAAAACAAACCCAAATCACAAACACGCTTTTCCAGAAAAGGTATCAGATATATCCAAAAATTTCTCGCCAGAAAAGAAAACCAAACAAATTAAGAAGTAATGGACTAATCAAGAGAACCAACCTGTGGGTAGGGACGGAAGACACGCGCGTAATATTCCCCTTTGCGATTCGATCAAAGCTCTGAGATTCGGAGCAAATTAGGGTTTTTCTTTTTGCTTGAGATATTTTCTCGAAGGTGTTTCTGCAAAGGTTTTCGTCTGCACAACGCCTATTTCGTAAAAGATCTATCTGTTTTAGCCAGCAAAATCAAGAAATCTCTTTTATCGCTAGCTGTAATGTGTATTTATAGCCTTCTCTAGATATTTCTGATATTTTAATGCTCTGAGAAATGAATGACGTGGCACTTCCTTAGTCGCGTTGAGTCGCTTCGGACTCCCGAACCTTGTGGCACCTGTGGCCCGAAGCTTCCCGAGCCAACAAAACGCTCACGTTGCTTTCTTCGCTCCGAAGCATTACCCATCTTTAAAACGTTCCCCTCTCTCTTTTGCACCTCTTTTTGCATACATTTACAACTATGCCACTGCCTCTTGCTTCAAATACTTACAAAATAATAGAGTAGATTATATATTTTTTTTTTAAATTTTGTTTAAATTATATAAAATTTTTATTTTTGAAATTTAATTTTAAATTAATTAATTAATTAAAATAATTTCTTAAAATTTATATTTAATTTAGTAAAATATATTTTAATTAAAAATATAAAATTAAATTAAATTATAGCATAGTTTTTATTTTAAAATTATATATATTATATAAATATAAAAAAATTATATAATTTCAATAAAACTCAAAAAATTAGGAATAATTTACTCTAATATCTATCATCTTATTTTAGCGCTTCACTGTTTTTGTTTTTTGGTTCCCTTATTCGGACGTTGGGTTTGTATCAAGTACCAACTAAAGCTGGGCCGCTAGCCCAGTTATGTTTATGAATAATAATATTATATCAAAAATAAAAACAATACATCACAAATTCACAATGTTGTAAGTCGTGACAGTTCCCAAAGCGATAAATCATAAATCATAAATGTTGATAACATGGAAAAAATAAAAAGATTAAAAAACAGATTTTTGGATTAAAAAAACATTGCTGCCAATGAATGAAAGCCACGTATAGAATGGGACGTGTAGGGTGGAGAGTGGGTGGCTCTGAGAACACCTTCCCTTCCAAAAGCAGCAGAGTAGCATCTATGGTAATGGATTTGATTGACACGTCATCGAGAGAAGTCATTGCACGTGGGCCACGTGGCTGGTTATTTTAGGTGCCACTTTCTGCCGTCCTTAGCGAACACGTAATATTTATGCATGCACACACTAAATATTATCCATAAGGACTTATGGAGGACCATGATCTAGCGAATACTGGTCAAATTGTCAGAGATATTGTCATACTTGTCGCACGAAAACACAAACTTGAGCTAATTGCCTCCATCGTATAAACAGGGGTGTAAATTGCAATACACTGGTGACACGATTAATTATAGGATAACATTCAGATCTTTTTTTTTTTTTTGGGGAAAAAGCATAAATATAAAAATTATTGAATTTTTGTGGGATACCATGTTTAACATTTATGTGAAGAGATGTTATATAGCAAGAATAGGGTCTTCATTGACCCAATACATTTTAGAAGCACATTCTAACCCAATCTAATCGGATTAGATATAGTCGGGTCAAAAATATAAATTAATAAAATTTTAAATAAAATTATATCAAGTCGGGTTGAGTCACAGGTAAAGACATGTTCTATCCAACCTGCTCTAATAGTTACTTTTTTTAATTATTAACATCTTATCATCTTATATATATATATATATATATATTTTATTTCATCTTATTCTCTTTACATATTGTAATTTTTATTAAACATTTCTTATTTTTTAATTATTTTTATCATTGATGTGTATGCTTCCTGACATTTCTTTTGTTAAATAACGAAAATATACATATTTACTTAAGGCTAATTATACTAGTATATTTTATATTTTGTTTGATAATACTAGATTAATTTTTTTATTACTAATAAAAATATAAGAGTTATAAAGGTTTATTATTTTAAAATATATATCTATGAATTTGTAAAAAAATATTTTTATATTACAAGTATCAATTTATTAAAAAATAATATAAAAAAAGTCCAAACGGCCCTATCCCGCCCTAATCCAACATAAAATTGAATTTGTTTGGGTCGGGTCAGGTTATAAGTATAAAAATAAATTTGATATCTTAATCAGGTAGGACATTTAATAAAAATAAACTTTATTAAAAAGTAATATAAAAAAAAGTCCAAACGACCCTATCCTGCCCTAATCCAACATAAAATTGAATTTGTTTGGGTCGAGTCAGATTATGAGTATAAAAATAAACTTGATATCTTAATTAGGTAAGACATCTAATGAAAATAAACTTTATTAAAACATAATATAAAAAAAAGTCCAAACGATCCTATTCTACTCTAATCCAACATAAAATTGAATTTGTTTGAGTTGGGTCAAGTTATGAGTATAAAAATAAATTTGATATTTTAATCAGGTAGGATATCTAATAAAAATAAATTTTATTAAAAAATAATATAAAAAAAAAGTCCAAATGACCCTATCCCGCCTTAATCCAACATAAAATTAAATTTATTTGAGTCGGGTTAAGTTATGAATATAAAAATAAATTTGATATCTTAATCAGATAAAAAATCTAATAAATTAGATATTCTGCTTGACTCTACATATATAAGAAGATGAGAGAACTGAGAAAGACTATGAAAGGGACCAAGAAATTATAGTTTGAAATGACACCAGGATTAGCAAGAAAGAATACGGTGAAGCACCATTCACCACCATATGTTTGGTTTAGTCACGCCACTGACACATTGTACGTGTAAAGATCATAGCTATTTAATTTAGATTTTTCATATGAAAGATCTAAAGAAATAAAAGTTTGTATAAATTTATTTTTAAATTTTTATTTATTTTTCCTATATTTTTTTTAACGTAATAACATCTCGTTTACATAGAATAAAAAGTCCAAATTAACAGCTACTTTTGCAAAAATATTTAACCAATACTCTTCTAAACTAATTATATCAGATCTGGTGCAACCGTTCCCATTAAATGCCAAACGCTCTTTCCCCTCGTCGGTTTGACAACTCTGCGTCAATTTCATAAGGTGCCTCTCCGTTTCTTTTTCATATCACTGCAATTTTTTTTCATTATTTTTAAAAGTAATTTTATGAAATAATTACCAAATACAGTTTCAAACAGATTAATATAAAAAATTATTTTTGAATAATTTATTCTAAAATTAATTTTAAAATTTTTTAAAGACTTTAAAATGCATTTGGGTCCTTCAATTTTCAAACATTTTTATATGCATGTTTGTGGTGGGTGTGTGGGTATTTTAATGATTGAATACCAATTTATTCTTATTTAGTTGCATGATATCATGTCATGTCATGATTTTATTTTTTTGTCAATAAATCAAACATTAAATATTATGTCATAAATATATTAACATAAAAATTTAAGAACAAAATATTATTTGAAATATACAAATACTACATGGATAACCTGTGCATCGCACAGGTATTTAAATTTTTCTTCGAATTAGATATAAATATATATATTATTAAAAATTGTTTTGCGCACAGTATTTATACATTCAGTCATATCATCACAAGCAAAATTGACAGGGAATGGCAAATTCCAGTTTTCGCAACTGACAATACGTTTTCACTGACCACGCTACAATATACACCAGAATATTGGCAATTAATTTTAGAAAAAAATATATTTAAGGACTAAAATCTTATGAAATTTATAGTGAAAATTCTTAAAAATTAAAAATATTTTCAAGAATTATAATGACTATTAAATTTTAAAAGATTTATTATTGAATATAAAAAAAATTAACACTCTTTTACACCTAATAATAAATTCCCTAAAATTTAATGATAATTATGATTTTTAAATAATTTTGATTTATAAGATTTTTTATTATATATTTTATAAAATTTAAGTCTTTAAATATAATTTTTCTTTAATTTTAAAAGGTAACTAAGAGCTCTCTCTACGTTATCTTTTCCAACATGCGAAAAATAAAAATAGTTTTGGGCCTATATTCAGTCAAAAAGCTAAGCAATAGAAAATATATGTTACTGAACAAAAGCCAACAGCTGTCATGAAAGCACAAACACAAAAATCATATTTCCACATTTGAAGAATTCAATCTTCCCAAATCATTCCACATTTGAAACAAAGAGTTGCTTCTCCTTATTAAACAATCTTCGCAAAACCAAACACACTATAAGTGGCTTCCTTTTTACTCATTAGTTAACGCCCTCCTTGATAGCATCAGCCTATGGGATTTTGACGGTAATATGTAAAAACAAAAAATAAAAAATTCAAATGTTCCACTTCAAAAATAGTTTTTTCAAGTGTTTATTATTTAAAAAAAAAAAGAGTTGTGACACATGCTATGCCTGACTCTTTTCATTATTTTATAATATTTTAATAGGTCGTGGCATTTGCAATATCGCGACCCATATATATATATATATTATATATAATTTATTATATAATTTATATTTGATATATTTTATTATGACAGTGAAAAAGCCCATATATATATATATATTATATATAATTTATTATATAATTTATATTTGATATATTTTATTATGACAGTGAAAAAAGCCCAAATGTTTTGGCAGCTTAGAGTCTATGTTAATTTTTTTTTTTTTTTATATATATATGATAGTGAAAAAGCCCATACGCAATAGAAATTATCTTAATGTAAAAATTTTTTAAGTATTTGGATAAGATTAAATTTAATAATCATTTTTTTACTATTAATTTTTCTTATTTAAAATATAATAAGCATATAATTTTTTAATAATATTATAACAAATATTTAATTTAATTACAAAATTATATAATTATTTAAAATATATATATTTATCATAATATTATTAAAAAAGTATACGCTTGTTATATTATTAAAATTTTTAATTATATTACAAAAATATATTTCTTATAAAATTTAAATTAATTATCATTCTAAATAATTTAAATAATAAAATATATTAAATATAAATTATATACAATATATATATATATATATATGAGTCGCAGCATTGCAAATATCGTGATCTATTAAAATATTATAAAATAATTAAAAGAGTCGTGACATAGCATATGCCGCGACTCTTTTTTTTTAAATAATAATAAACATTTGAGAAAAATATTTTTGTGGCAGAACATTTGAATTTTTTGTTGTTTTTCTTTTACATGTTGCCGACAAAATCCCATCTGCCTTTGATGCAAGTCTCAACATCGTGCATTTACCACCAACAACAATACCTTATTCAACAGCAGCTTGTAACTCACATGTACTTAATCTGAGGAGGAAGATTGGTGCACATTTTGGAAAATAAAATGTCGCTTTTGTAGCATTAAGAGTATCTTCAAATCTCAAATTATTTTCTTTGACCTCAGTCTTAATTTGTGCTCCATCCTACATATAACAGACATATTGCATAACTTCAACCAATATATCAAGCAGAGTCAAACCTAGTTAATTATTAGAGGCCAAGTACCTCGAGCACGGGGTCTTTTTTTTTTTGGGTATATAATGAAAATATTTTTTTTTTGTGTTGATTGTAGAATATTAATTAATTAAATGTTAATAATATAATATCAATAATAGAGAATCGATTATGGTATGAAAATTTACAAAGTAGTGGAAAGTGGCATGAAAATTTTGAATATTATGGAAATTGAAATATTTTTGTAAGGTGAAGTGCAATAATATATGTATGTGCATTAGTCTATAAGTAATTTAAAAATGAGAGAGTTGATTGGATTTAAAATTATTTTTTTAGGAATTTTGATTCCTTGTAAACTACATCAGGTTCTTTAAAAATGCCAATCTATTTTATGAAGTAAAACTTTAAATAAGACATAAAGAGATTAGGAAAGAGAGAAACATAATTCAAACCAAAATATCTTATATCTAATTTCTAAACATACAAAAAGAAATTTTTATTTAATTTAAGTAATCACAAAAAATACAAGTGACCCTAGATACAAAAGTGCAATACTTTTGTTTTTACTACTTCTATCAAGGCAACTTCAACTCATAGTTTTTACACTTTTCATCTCTTTACAAGACTTCTCATTCCTTAGGTTTTTTTTTTTTTCAAAATTCCTAAAAACTCTCCTCAAGGTTTTTTTACAAGATATATGTCAAAACTTTCTCCTAAATTTTTCTACAAGACACGTAGAAACTTGCCCCAACATTTTTTTCAAGATACCAAGAAGCTCTTCTCTAAATTTTTCTTAAAATGCCTAAAAACTCAAGGTAAAAAAATAAGATGAGTTAAACTTATAGACTCTAAGAGTTATCTCAAATACAAATGGCTAACTCACATAACATAATTACACATCTCTTAAGAATATACATCAATGCTATTTTTTCTTCAGCTTTGAATATGTCTTCTTATATAATACTCTAACAAGTAGAAATCTTTGTATTAAGTAGTAGGAGGTTTGATTTTTTTTTTTTCATTCATTTCATCTAAAATAATACATTCAAGAAGGGAAATAAAGGGATTTTTATCCATATGAGATTTCCTTTATCGAATGAATAAAACATGTGCTAATTAACTTACCTTCCTAAAATTTAAACAATAAGGTTTCTAATGTGAGAGATTAGAAGGAAAAATTTAAGATATTCCATTATTATTAATCTTGCATTTAAGAGCACGTAATTTACATGCTAAAATATCATTATTTCATTTGTGGTTTGTGAATAGTAAAAATTTTCCTTTATTTATGTGTAGATCATTTTTAACATTTAGGAATTTCAACATTTAATGCTTTAGATCGTGTTTTGATTACTTTAACATCTTCTTTCCATTTGGATTATTTTTAATGTTAATAATTGACTTCAACGGGTATCGTACATTAAAGGGCAAACCAAAATGATTTACTCCTTACACTTGTTTCATTTGTGGCTTCCTTGATTCATCTCTTTTCTTTTTCACTAGATATATGAATATATGCCTTTTTCTCTCTCTCTCTCTCTTTTTTTTTTTTTAACTTTCTTCTTGGTTGTATCTTCAAATTGTCTTCTTTAAATAATGTAATCTCCAACAAATGATCATTGATAGCAGCTTCTTTACATTATGTAAATATGCTTTCTAATTAAGAATCTACCTTGAATACATCCAATCAATTTGAGATAAGTGCAATACCTTTATTTCATAATTAATAATCTTTCAAATGCAAAATATTTTCTTCATCTTATTTAGCTTTCTAAAAGTTAGCAAACTTGAATGAATCATCATAAGTGTAGCTCCATTTATGCATCCTTCAAATCATTGCTTTTCTTTTTCGCTTCCTGATATCATGAAATTTTTTTTTGTAACTAAATAGAATTATTCTATTAATATTTTAAGACAATCAGATCATTGCTAAGTCAATAGAGAATATTTTCATATTAGTATCTTCACTTAATAATACAAATCCATTTGAAAACTTATAAATATTTTCATTAATATGCAAGATATATTAATTCAAAAATATACCATGCAAAGTTCTTAGGATTCTTTCTATTTTTTTATGTATATTCAAAAGTGTCCTTTATATGATAATTTTGAAAACTTTCTTATAAACTTGAAAATCTCATTGAGTTCAAATGAAAGCTTTTTTTTATAAGACATTCAACTTAATTAATATCGTGTTTAAAAACTTTTCATATAAAATCTTTGACACAATTAATTTTACTTTCAAAATCTTTTCAAAACATATAATATTAATATAATAAATAATAAAACACATTTTAGCTCATGTAAAATAATTTAAACCATTAAAACAACTTTTAACTCAAAAACAATATTACCAAGAATTATAAATTCACCCCAATCAATTATATTCTCAAAAATCATATTAATTAACATAAAGACCTTTGATACACACACACACACACACACACACACACACATATATATATATATATATATAGTGTGTGTTCATGAGGAATATATATCGAAGACAAACATGTAAACTATTTAAAAATGTTAATAGGCAATATTAGTTGAGTTTCAGTAACTAATAACAAATAAATATTGAACTATTGCAAAGCTGCTGATATATCCGGAATTGCAAGTGACCCATAAGAAGGCATCCATTATTAACATTCACTGTAGTCCACAAGGAAAGACCTATTGCTTTAGTTGGATATCAAGAAGTTGCTTCATTTATCTATTCGCAGCTAATCCTTTGCATTGTTTTGTAGATAACAAGTTAGCTTCTCCAAATGCTTATCCTCATGGGATTGGCCAATAAAGCAAGTATAAACGCACATCACTATTTTCCCATAGCTGAGTCATTTTCCAGAAGTGGTTTTCTTAGTAATGGAAAAAAGAAAAAATGAGACAGAATGTTTGAGATGTATAGCTGGCTGCCAGTTTCCTATCATTAACCCAGGTGTTATTAATTTTGGAAAAGCCCAATAACTTGTTTTTTTTTTGGTTGAACTCTTTAAAAAGTGATATAACTACCAAAAAAATTGTCGTATATGAAGTTTTTGTTAATTTCTAAACATGTAGATGTGAACTGGTTGTTTTGTTAGCCAAGTGATATGAAAACGGTACCGGTTTTGTTAGCCAAATGATATTGTGAATGCAGTTGAAAATGAATAACCAAAAAAATGTCTGTTTCTGAATAGGTTATCTCTGCTTGAACAACATAAAGAATGTGAACATTGACACATTAGCAAGCATCAATAAATAGATTTTCCAGGTTATCATGAGTTGTGTATGTGCTACCAATGCAGTTCTAATAGTAGATTTTCAAATTGAAACCAAGTCTAAAGCGATAATTATTTGTAAGTTAGGATTGACCATTGGCCTTGATTTTAAACGATTTTCTTCCTCTTCCTTTTCTAAGTCAAAACATTGTATCAAAATGTAATCAAGGAATCAATCTAATGACAAAATTGCCACCTTGAGACAAGTATATCGAAAACAGTGTTTTGAAAAAAAATATGTTATAATTGTTTTCATTTATCTGTTTTGAAAATAACAACTTAAAAAATTATTTTCAAAACATATATTTTAAAAACAACATTCCAAATATTGTTTTATTTTTTGAAAATGGAAAACTGATTTCGAGAACACATACTAAACAGGCCCTATTATTTTCGTAATTTTCTGGATTTAAATTGTGGTTGCAACTGTAATAACAATCACAATGCTTTAACTAATTAAGAACAAATGCCATGTAATGACAAGGGCACAACAGCTATAACTTAAAACCTTCCTTCTTTAGGTTTACTAGAAGAAGCTTGTGTTTAATGATCATGTCAAGGTAAGGGAAGAGGGTTCAAGAATTGGAGGTTTTTCCAGAGGCAGAGCAATTAAAGATAAAAAGGGGTCAGTGGCAATAGTTCCTTCATGCAACACAAGATGACACGATTGAAGTGTGGATGATGTGGGTGTTTAGTACGAGAACTTGGGTCATAGAATTTTTAGGACAGAAAATGTTGACTTGTTAGAACCACCAATACTCAAACGTTAAGCCATCTCTGTTTTTGGTTTTCCTTGTTCACAAAAAGTATACAGTTGGAGGCCAAATAATATTTTCTCTCGGGCGGCCTCACATTTCTGGTGTATATTGACCACTTTTAGTTTGTTTTCTTCTGTCTTTTGCTAGTTTGAGTGCTTCACTTCTCCACTCTTCCGGTTGTGCCCACATAAACCTGACTTTGATGGAATTAATCTTATTTGAATGAGCATGGCATGGTGATTAACAGTCCACTCCATCAATTTTGTAATTAATTGTGCTGTGCATCATTTTTTTTTTTCCGTAAAATGGGAAATAAAGTTCAGATCATCCATGCTAATCCAAAATAGATGCTACTTGCTTTAGCAGCTATATACTTGAGAAACGAGCCAAGAGTGCGAGGGATATATATTAAACTTAAAATTTGCTTATAAAAGCAAAAAACAGGATTGCATGGATCTAAGATCAATATAGCAATGGGGGGGTTGTGACTATATCAGATGGCACTCTGTGTTGAATCACATGATTACCATCTCTTGTAAACCCCATTTATCTATATGAAAAAAAGAACAAAGAAACAGAGCAAAAACAAGCTGAGCTCCCCAAATGCAGGGAGGGAAACAAAAATGAACTTCCAAACAAAGAAAAATTGAAATTACGAATCTAATTATTTTGATGATTCTTAACAGAGAGGCAGGTCCTCTGGAGGAGCCTCTATGGCTTCCAATTCCCCAAGTCCATTCTCCACCAAGAACACCGTCGCCAAACCCCATGCGATATGAACATCCAAGTGACAATGCATAATCCACGCACCTGCAATTATAACATAACCCCATTTGCCATTTCAGATCAAACATCAAATTATTTGTAATTTTTTATGTGATTAAAAAATGCAGTACCTGGGTTATCAGCAACAAATCGTATAACTGCCCATCCATTTGCCGGAACGGCCACCGTGTTCCTCAAAGGTGGATCAACGAGGTTGAATTTCGCAGTATCTTTCTTTGGATCAAAATTCCCAAAACCTTCTGCTAGAATATAGAAATCGTACCCGTGAAGATGAATCGGGTGGTTCTCAGGGGTCACAATGCTGGTGTCCTGTAACACAACCTGAACCCTCGACCCGAACTTCAACTTGTATGCTTTCGTCCCACGAACGGGTTGCCAGAGGGACCGGCTCACGTTGCCGGTGTAATCGAACTTCACCGGCGGGTTGGCCGGAAAATCGGTGGTGAAGACTCCGGGAATCCGCTGTTGGTGGGCCTGCAGGATGGAGATATTGTCGGGGAGCACGAAAGACACGTTGTTCATGCTCGCAGTGAATCGGGTGCCGTTGGGCCCCTGGCATCGACTCGAGCCGAAATTTGGCGGGCAATTGTTGAGGCCAAGACCGATTGTGAAGAAGAGGTTCTCGTCGATCTCTGTGGGGACCTCCACTTTTCTTGGGCTTCGGAAGCTTCCACTGAAGGAAGTGACGGTGTTGGTGTCGTTGTACGCTGGGAGTGAGGGCATTAACGGTTTAATGGACACACATTTTGCGGGACACGGTGCGGATTTGTATTGGAGAATGGCGGTGGTGGTGGTGTTGTCGAACGGTGCGTTTTGGGCGGATTGGTATGCACGCGCCGCCATGTAGTATTTGGAAGGTGGCTGGTCACCGGTGATTAACACGTCGGTGGTTTGGCCGGGTCCGAGCATGAGGACTTGGGTGGTGAAGGGCTTCAGGTAGGAGGCATCAGCGCCGACCACCGTCAGCTTGTGGTTGGCAACGGTGAAGAAAAGGGGTTGGTTCAGTGCGGCGTTGATCACCCGGAGGAGGTTGGTCTCGCCGGAGTCTATGGGAACAATGGTGGTGTCTGCACATGCATCGACCAATAGTAAGAAAATGAATCCCACCCGTTGGTTCATATATTGAAATAATATAATTATAATTTGGGAGACTACAATGTACAACAGATAGTGTTATTCCTTGCTTGCTATGCTAACATTGCAATCCGCTGACCTAATTGTGTTTTCTTTTTCCTAATCAAATACTGTATATGACTCATTAATTATCAACAATTACTTTAAATCTTTAATGATTTCGCACTTTGAAATTTAATTTTGCTAAAAAAGGTTCTCCCGTATGATTCTATTACCTATTTTTAATTATCATATTCTTTGAAAAATCGCCAAATATATATATATATATATATATATATATACTTTGTAAGGTAATTATCAAGACGTGTGACATGTTGTGATTTAACAAAAATGTAGAAAGCATAAGAATCAAACCTTGACTGGAGCACTTGTAAAGATCACCAGGTTGGCCATTGATAGTGTAAGCATCAGACACATTGGGAGATGCTCCAGTTCGTGTGGCCTCCCTCACAACGTCGACGGGGTTTGCATCCCACCATTCCCCTAAACCATCATAAATATTCACACCGTTAATCTTTCGCCATCATGAACATAGTCTTTGTCTTCTATATATTATTACCTCTGCTACTATATATTCAACCTATCTAGCTCTCAGGCTATCCCTATCACTTGTTATAACCCAATCTGGGGAGAAAAATGAGATGATTACGTACCTAGAAGAAGCACAGACTCGCGCCTTGGCCTAGGGAAAGGGTAAGCCTCGCCTTCCCTTGGACGAATGACTAAAGCTCCATACACAGTGGCTCTCAGCCACGAGCTATGCGCGTGCCACCAAAGAGTCCCTTCTTGTCCTTGAATAGTGAAACGGTAGGTGTAGCTTGCCCCTGGACGAATGGGACACTGGGTCACAAATTCTGGCCCATCAGCCCATCCAGTTCTGATTTGCCTAACGCCATGCCTAGACACATAGAAGGAACAAACAATGATCACTCCCAATTGCATGCATGAACCATGCAAAACAAACTAAAATGTGTGCATGTATACCAGTGAATGGTCAAGTTGTATTGAGCTTTGTTAGTGACTTTGATGACCAACGTGTCTCCATTGTTGACTTCCAAAGTTGGGCCTGGGTATTGCCCGTTCACAGTGATAGCCTTGTGGGTGTTGCACAGCCTCTTCACTGGGGTTGCCTGAACCTGTTCCGTCAAAGACAGTAAAAATTGAGGGAAATATTAAAGAACAAAAAGTAAAGGGACTCATATATATAAAAAGAAAGAATGAGAGTGAACTGTGAACGTACAACAAACTCGTGCTCATGAAGTTCGGCGTTTGCGAAAGCTAATAAGAGAACAAAAATGGCGAAGAAGACAGAGGAGTATTTGGCATTGAGAAGCTGCATCTTTGATTTTCAGGAATGAAATGAGAGTACGTTGATGAATGATGGGAGGGAAGGAGAGAAAGGGGGGTCATTTTATAAGGGAAATCAGAGGAGAGATATGAAGTCGTTTGAGGTTGGCAGATTAGGTTTTGATACGGCATAGCGGTCAGACTACAGGGGAAACTTTTGTTCAACTCTATACGAGTTGTTCCACCCACTAGTTCATATGAAATATGCTTGCTTCGTAAGTCTTCATTTACAGGTTGAATCTTTTGCGGATTAATCATCATTATTTTGAAATATTGCATCAACTAATTATTAACATGGATTTTACTCCTTTCTATTTTAATTGATATTCCAAGGGGCATGGGACAAGATTAATTCCCATCTTTTCATCCAATTTCTTACCGTCTACTTTTACCAAAAATAAAAAAATATTTCAAGAAGACCCAAAAAAAAAAAAAAAAAAGCGAAGTTTTATCTTTGCGGTGCATGAAGTGGCCCGAAGTGGACTGTCTCTGTACGCCACAAATTAATTATCTTCAGAAAATTACATATAATTTATTGCAATTAGCTAGCCTTGCCACGGTTTTAAAAAAAAAAAAAGGAACATTTTTCTTTTCATCTTAGCAATTCTTGTAATTTGGGACAGAGTATTTTAAATGTTGTAAACCGTTTGAAAAGAGAAAAAGAGTGCTACAATTGCATTAATCCAATTTGACAATACCCCTTTCTGGTTGTTGTCGAAAATTGAGAGTTTTAAGTCCTTTTGATTGTCTGATGAAAAAGTAATCCACTTCAGGAAAAATGTTGATTATTAAGCCGTTTGCTTCCTGTTCTACGACTCCTTTTGTTTAACATAAACAAAGTTTGCTTTACATTTTATAATTCAATAATATGCCATTTCCATTGGTTAGATAAAGGTTAGACAAAATTAATCTCGTACAAGATCAAGGTTAGATAAAATTTGAGGCTGCCTGATGAAGCAACATTCAGCTTGTCCTACAGCTCTGGCCCTCATAGTAGGCTAATTTTTCCTACCATTCTCTCTCTCTCTCTCTCTCTCTCTCTTTCCAACATCTAAGAATAGGCTTGCTCAATTGTCTTAATTTATTTCATGAGTCTCTATAAGGAAAAAAATAATTAATTCGAAAAATGGGCTACCATTAGGTTTTCTAGCTATAATACAATAATATACTAACAAATAAATGATTTGATTGCGTCTGACCAGAATCTAGTTAGAGGTGCTGATGAAAAATGCAACTTGGAGTATTAAATTAGGTGGCCTGTCACACAACTATCATCTTACGCATGGGTGAATACACACACAACCATGTCCCACTCAAAGATACGTACTCGGATCCACAATCCAATGCCATCCCTTTGACGTTGACGAACACTGGCTACCTTTTTTTCTTTTTTTTTCAGGGGATCACCAAATTACCGCATGTGATATACATGAAAGCAATGATATATCACTTAATATTTACCAAAGTCAAACCTAGAATTTACGATGGTAATATATAAAAGTCGAGCTTCTTTGAAAGTTTTACTGATTCTGGTCTGTGAAATTAGTCTGGTACAGCTACTTATGGACCCTATCTTTGATATTAATGCTTTGACAGATCAGAAAGCCCCATGACGATATGAGGTGAAAAAGGACATGAAATGAAAAGCTTGGACCGGTCTATTACAGTGCCCCTTTTGTAATAGGATCTCTCACAGAATTTTATTCTTAAATCACAAGGAAGATGGAAATACTCGCTTTAATAGTTGGCATTCTCAGACTATCGATAAGAAGGCCTTGTCTGGTTATGGTATGTAGGATTAATGGGCTCATTGGAGTTGATAACAACATCTAGCCAAGAACAAGGATTTTTCTTGGTGTCACAAACCGTTAGATTCTTTGAATAAATAATTAAGCGTGTCAAAACTGAGGATGTCTGATAGGGATTAACTTAGAGCGATGTTGAGACGAAAATGTTTAGACTTGGATGGGTGAACAAGAAACAAATTAAAGAGCATTATGCAAAGTTGGGTAGAGTTTGTTATTGACTTTTGCAGATTCTTAAGGAAGAAAAAAAATAGAAAGTACATTAGAAAGAAAGAAAGAATGGTGAAAATTGACAGAAGAGCAGAATGTGTACACCTATTTCCTTGTCAAAATTTGCTGGTGATTAGTCTCCCAAAAGCTTTTCAGCTTTGGGTCTACAATTATTTTTTGTTGTCGATCTTGCTTGGGATTTTGATTGCTTGGGTTTTCGTTTTCATGGTTAGTTATAAGTGGTTGCGGACTTGTGCAAAACTTCAATTCCCCCACCGCTTTTGTCTGATCCAAAAATAATTATAGAGATAATAAAAAATTTAATCGACGAATCCATCATTCATCTCAAAACGAGGCCTTCGAGATCAGACTGAAAATGATATGTATGATTAGCATTATAATAAAAACTGAGTTTATCGTTTAAATATTCAGTTAATAAATTTAAATTTTCAATTAAAAACCAAAAAATTCTAATTGAAAATTTAGTTAGACAATTTATTGATTTTTTTATTGTCAATATTTTATTCTGACTATAATTCAGTTAGAATGCAATACATTTCTCTTTCTTTCTATCTCATTACATTAATAATAGCTTTTTAATTTTTAAAGATAAATTGTATTTGACATATAATAAATAAATAACTAATAATCTTAATATAAATTAATATAAATGATAAGTAAAAAATTTCAAAAAAGTAAGAAATATTTATTTAATTATTTTAAAATTTTTAATTATAATTTTTGTAAAAAAATAATGGTTAAAAAAAATCTATTTGTCAAAAATATTTCTGATAAACCTTCTGCTGATATTTTTTTAAAGATATTTCTTCATTTTTTTAATATAATAATAAATATAACAAATTTATTTATAATTTTTTATGTTATATTCATTTTAATTTATCCTATTATTATTAATATTATTATGTATTTTCTCTCATTTTCTGAATGTTTATTCATTTTTCATCTTACTTTTCTTATTTCTTTTAGTTTCCAGTTTTTTGTCTATGAGATAAATACTTGTCCACATTTTCAGTTTCTAGATTTACTTCCTCTTATTATTCTTTTTATAAATCATATGAGAAAAAAAGTTAACAATCAAAACAAATTCTTGATTCTTCATTTTTGATTCCTTCTTCTTATCCAAATAAAAAAATTAATAATTAAAAATGAAACAAAATAAGAAGAAATAAATAAAGCCAAATGAAAATAAACCATAATAAAAATAAAAATATTTATGCATATTACAAACAAATAGATTAAGAGACATAAAAAAAGAGATGTAGTAATAATCAAAACTAATTCCAATTTATAAATTCTAAACTAATGTTACAAATTAAATTAACACTTGAAGATATACAAATTTTTACTACTAAAAAATTAAAATAGGTAACAAGAAAATGTAAAATAATCGAAGAGAAATAATCAAATATGAAATTTTTAAAAAAAGAGAATGAAGCAAGAAACTTGAACCGAAAAGAAAAAGGAAGAGGATGATTGAACAAATAGAAAACATATAATAAATGAAATGAGAGAAAAAAAAAAAAGATGACCATATGAGAAAAAAAAAATTTGTTAATTTGGTAGGTAAAATAAATTTCTCTTTATTTTCATTTTGTCCCTTTTATTCTTTTTTGCTACTTTTATTCTTTCTTTTTTTTTTGGCACCATTTTTAATTTTCGCTAACGCAGGCATTTTAAAATCTTCCTAAAATGTACCTTAATTTAATATATATATAAATATATATATATATATATAACTTTACTATCCCAATATATAAATTTCTAAGGTAATAAATATTACATATAAAAAATTCAATATGAAATAATATTCCTTCTAATAAAATAACATAAATTATATAAAAACAAATTAACAATCAATCTTTATCTTTTTTTACTCTTTCTATTCTTTCTCCTTCTCCTTCTCATTATCTTTATTAATATGAAACATATCTGGCCTATATACAAGATTCAGGCTAGCTTCATCTTGACTTCGATGTTGTTTGAAAATTTTAATTTTGGTGTTGTTTAAAAAAAAATTAATTCTTATGTAAATAATTTGATTTGTCTTCTTTATTCTTCATGCTCAGCATTACGACTCTATAATATAAAAGTCAAAAATTATTTTCTTATCATTTTTTGTATATATTCAAAGTAATTATATGCTAGGCCTTAAAAGTGAAAGTATCTAGATATTAGATTTCCAAATATATTATGTGATATACTTCTTAAATCATACACAAAGCCTTTTTTTTTTTCTCTCCTAAAACCTTTATCCATAACTTCAGTTATGATATATTTTCTCCTTTATGTTTTGTCGAATTTTTTTCTTTTTAACACTTATTTTAAGAATGAATAAAAGAAATTAAAATCATAAAATTATAATAACATATATGAATTAAATATAAAAAGATATATATATATATATATATATATATATATTCAAATTTTTTTCCATCCAAACACTAGTTAATTTATGAGTCTTAAGAAATGCCTTAAAATATGATAGGTCTCTCCTTAATTCTTGTATCTTTAAAATAAAATTTTATTTTTTAAATATATATTTAAATAATAAGTATGAATTTTAAAAAAATAAAATTAATTATCAATCTC
The DNA here is from genome assembly GCA_032878935.1 of Erythrophleum fordii. NCBI lineage: Eukaryota > Viridiplantae > Streptophyta > Magnoliopsida > Fabales > Fabaceae > Erythrophleum > Erythrophleum fordii. The sequence goes on from JAVQMF010000058.1 coordinate 2,279,428, forward strand.
CTTACATGTTTGAGCATTAAAATAGAATCTCCTGTATATGTTAAGAGGAATTATACTCAAAGATGGAGGCTTTTTTTTTTTTTTTTTCTAATGCACTCCTTGATTGAAAGTTTTCACTAACCAGTCTCTATATAGTTAATCCCCAATGAATACTCTAATTCATTTAGGTTTTTTTTCCTTATTTTCAAACAATAATTATTAGATCTTCTAAATGAGCAAATTTTCTTTCAATTTAAATAAATTCAATTATGATATTAAGGACTCCAATAATAATGTTTCTATGATAAAAGTTTACAAATAAAAGTTTCAATTATTAATAAAATAAAAACACAATATTATAATAATCTAATAAATAATTAGAAAAAAAAACCATAAATTTTGATATTTTGTAGGAATATCTCTCCAGCTATTCCATGTCCTTTCATATTTACTTTTGAAAATATTTATTATACAAGAACAAATTGTATCATTATTTGGACTAAATTTACATAAAATAAATATTTATCAATTAAATGTATAAATAATTAGAAGTTTTAATAAGTTTAAATAATATACAAAAAGTCAATAGTAACTCATCACTATCTAGTTGAATAAATTGTTTTGGAATTATTTCTTGGGCTGAAGCTTGAGTCCTTTCATGCATAGGGGGAGGATTGTGTTGAGGTCGTGATCAACCCTTGCATGATGATGTTCCTCATTGAGACATGTAGATAAAAGGAAATTATATAATTTGAAAGATATCAAAAATTTGTATAGATAAAAATTCTTTTAAATGTAAAATTAATATGATTAAATAAAATTAATATAAATGAACATTAATATTGATTAAGAAATATGAGATATTCCTAGAGAGAGTGAGTGGTAATTTAAAAAAAAAAGATTGAATGTGTAAGAGAGAAGCTTAAGAGATGAAGATGGTTTGTATGTGATGTTTAGCATAGAATAAAATGATACACACACACACACACACACACACACACACACATATATATATATATATATATAATAAAAAATTATAAATAAAATATTAAAATTCAATTGATTTAAACTTGCTCAGATTACATACATTACATTGCTTAAACTACATTATTTTGATTCCATCTATATATATATATATATATATATATATATATATATATATATATATATATATATATATATATATATATATATATATATATATATATATATATATATATAATTAGGTCATGTCTATCAAACAATGAAAATGAGAAGTCATGTCACAAAGTAAAAATTAAATACATAAATTTAATACAAGTTATTTTTAAAAAAATAAATCATTTTAATTGTTATTATTATTATCTTGATTTCATCTGTTAAGGTTAAAATAACTTTTATAAGTATCAATTTAGACTTGTAGAAATGAAATAGTTATCTTGTTTTCTTACAATTGCAAATTAAGAGAATGCCATGTACTTGCAACATTTGGATGTAATGTTCTTCCCAAAGATGTAGCTTATTGAATATTTGAATAATTTTTTATTCGAACTTAGCATCTTTATATCTAAATCCAAAGATTAGATTTCCTTCAATTAAACGTGACATACTTCTGAAACTATATATCATTCTATCAACCTTTTTTCCTTTGGCAACTTTCATCAAGAAATCTATTTCTTTTAATAATTGTTGTCATGATAATTGTCATTGAGAAGCAAAACTTTGTCCTTCTCCACTTTTAAGGTTGTTATAATTATTCTATACAAATATTTCACATACATGAATTTGTATTGTAGTGATAGATGTGAACTAAATATAAAATTATACTTACAAACATGATTCTTAATTTTCTTATTAACTCAATTATTATTTGTTCAATTGATAAAATAGTAAAACTTAGCTGGTGTTGCTTATTTGCCTAATCCCTTATTCATTCTCTCAATGTAACCATGGTGGAATAAAGTCGCTCAAATGAAGAGATGGGCTGAATCCAGGATGCTTTATTTCTCTTATTTTTTCACTTTTTTGTTAGAATTGTGACTTATTCCAACCAGTACATAATTTATTCTAAATATGTTCTTTAATCCACTATGGTCTTTTTTCTTTATGTTGTGCATAACTGATCAAACATTTCATTTATCCTTAGATCAACCAAAAAGGTCTTATAAACTTTATTGTGCTTTTTTAGGTACTAAAAATAATGATTTTTGAAAAAATAATTCTTTCAATTATCAAAGAATTAACCAAAAATAATAATTTTGTATATATATAAGATTAAAGTATATCTTAAACTTTTGAAACTATAACAATCTTCTTGTTTAAGAAACTCCTATTAAGCAATAATAAGGAGAATCATAATTAAATTTAATAATAATAATAATATATTCACTGATAAGATTACCATCTCGATGAAACTTGATTTATAAATAAAGTAAATTTATACTAATTTAATTTATAAATAAATAAAATGTACATAATAAATAAATAATGTAATTAAATAAAAAAATTACCCCTTATCTACAATAGTCTAAGAAACACATTTTTATGTTAAGTTCTTTTAGCTAACTTGAAAATAAATAACCAAACTATATATATTTTTAGACATCTCTAAGATAAAAAACATTCTATCATAGATTAGAGTAGAGTATGATATGACATGAGGAGAAAAAATATATCAAATTAAATAATTTAAAAAATAAAGAGATACTAATATCTTTAATACTAGAGAAACATATAACCAAACAAATGAAATATATATAAATCAATTTGGATGAAGAAGAATGCAAAAATACTAATGTGTGTGTGTGTGTGTGTGTGTGTGTGTGTGTGTGTGTGTGTGTGTGTGTGTGTGTGTCTGTGTGTGAGATATTATTTAAAAAAAATTAAGGCAACATTCATGTGAAAGTTGAAACAATTTTAGTTTATATTGATAATTTTTATTTATATAAATATTATTATAATTTTTTGTAATATTTATTCATAAGATAATATATGATAATTTATATTGTTAATACAATAATATGTAATAATATATACTTAATAAGAACAAATAATTTAAACAATTAATAATTAATAATCAAAGCTTTAAAAATAATATATAACTGTTAATTAATGTACTAAATAAATTTATTATCAATTTTTAATTAATAATTTATAATGTATAATAATATAAATAATTGATATAATTAATATTAATAATTAAAAAATAAATATTTGATTTACCATTAATAATTAATCTTCATAATCGTGTCACATCTATCCATATCTTATTCTTCATTGTGCACCTTTATCTCAAAATACACATCTTTAATATGCAACAATATCTAAAGATCTTCATTTTTTATTTCTCCCCCGTCTCATATGAGATAAGATAATATATCATTATCTATTGTATTAGCATGAATTTCACCATCTTGAAAAACAATCTCTAATATACTACTACCATCCGACACCCCCTTGCTCTAATTTTAATAACAACCTACCAATTTGTTTTTATCTCTACTTTTATTAGAATATGGCATATAATAAACTTAAATAGCTTGCTTTTTAAATACGAATAAATCAAAATTATCATATTTTCTAGTTTTACTTAATTTCAATAATTTTATATTATTTGTATATTTTCATTTCACAATTTATAACTAGATTAAACCAATCACAATAAAAATAATACAAATTTTTTATAGGTTTTTATGGATATTGTAACTGTACCACATTTTCAAAGATGCCAAAATAGTTGTTTTCTCCATCTTGCTATGTTTTTTTTTTCAAGTAAACTTTACTATTTATTTCCTTATTTCCAATGCCACACGATTTGGTTTGGAACTTGTATTGATTCACAAATTTTCTCAACTACATTTGCACCTTTCTAAGTGGCCTCCAAACTAAATCCTTCAAATATACATTATCACTAAATCTTGGTTATTAAGAACTTATTTAACAATAAAATTAAGTTATAATTATGCAAGAAAAATATAAATAAATATATATACATATAAAAATAAATAATGATATCATTACATATATAGGAGTCAAACTATGAGATAAAGTTTTGCTTAATCATGAAATTAATTTCTTTAAAGTTAATATCTGTATTTAAACTTATCAACTCTTAAAAATCTTACATAACAATTTAACATTTTCATGTTTAGGGAAAAAAAATCTTAGCATATAAAAAGAAAATGTTTTTTCTCTTATTTAATATAGCAATTCAACAAGACATGAAAATAAGCGACACACATTTTTTTATTATTCAAATAATGAGTATAGCACTTTTTAAGTAAATGTTTCACTTTAGTAAAAATTGATAAAGTTGGCTTACTTTTTATCTGCTTCCTCCACATAATCATTTCAATTAACTCTTTTTTGTAAAAAAGCATATCTAACTCAAAGCAATACAAATGAAAATGTGATACCTTCTATGACAAATATATCTCACAAATATAACCTTCTACACAAGCTTTTATTTTTAATTACCTATTTTAATCTATTTAAAAACTTACACAACTAGATAACAAGTAGTTAGATACAACAAGTTGGTGACAATCAAGTTAATTAGACATGGGTATATCCTTTGGTATTGAATTGGGCCACCACTAACCCTAACCTTAAATGGTAAATAAATTGCTAAATGTTTCATAAAATCAAAATATTTAGATGAAAATATTATTTCTAAGTTACATAAAATGATAGGAATGTTATGTTCCATTTGTATTAAATCATCAACTTTCAATATTGTTGAATACAGTTCTTTGAAGAGTTTATTAAACTTGGTTATAGGTTTTCAAATTTGTTCAAAAAGTGCACTAAACATTATTGGTAGTAAACATTCCATAAAAATGCGATAATCATGACTTTTAAGTCCAAATAAGTCTCTATCATTTGAGTCCACACATCTTGATAGATTTGAGGAATACTTGCCGGGGATTTTCAATCTTTTTATCTACTCACAAATGGCTTTCCTTTGATCAAGCATGAAAGTAAACTTGGTTTTTTGTTTAACCATTTTTCCATTAGCAAATTCTTGCAGCTTTAAGTGATAAGCACTTTCTTGTTATCTTTGGCATTTGTCTTGGTATCCATAATAATATTAAATATATTGTCAAATATATTTTTCGTTATGCTTATGACATCTAAATAATGTCAAATCAATATGTCTTTTTTTTCAATACAAAAGCTCTCAAAATATGCTTTGCTTCGTCTAGTTGTGTTGTTACCCATAGTCAAGTAATCTAGAAATCCCCCAATTTATTATTTTAAAAAAGGTACTCATATATTGCCATGATTCTTCTCCATCCAATTTTGGGAGAGGGAGATCATTTTTAACTTTATTTTTCTTAAAAACAATTTTATTTCTTCTAAAAACATTGGTCATTGGAAGAGATTATTGATGACAATTGAACTATAAATTTTTTTCTCCCATATTTTAAGGTAAAAGCTTTTAAATTGGGCTTACAATAAAGATAAGTTAATTTTTCAATAATACTCTATCGTAACAACATTTTATGTGTTGAAAAGTCATTTATTATTCATATTAATGCTATTCTTATTTGAAAATTTTGTTTTTTTAAGATGTCACGTAGTTTTATTTGTTTCTCCTATAATAATTTTAACTCATTAATTAATGATTGCAATAATTCATTAATCTTGATATTGAGATTTTGTGGTTTATGAATGATTATAATTAAAAATAAATAAAAAGTAGTCATGCACAATTCAAAGGGAGATTGTAAGAAATTATTATCATAAGCTAATATAAATATGGTAAGATATAATGATTATAAGGAGTGAATTCATTGGTACATAAACACAGTTTAACATTTTGTAGTTTTATAGCAAATTCTAAATATACTCTATTAGAATATTTTTGTGCTTTTCCTTTTGATAGATGATAGAATATACTTTTATATCTTCTGTTATTTTAATGGCATTGCATTTGCTCATCAGAATTCATTAAAACATAAAGCCTTTACAGTTTAAGAGTAATTGGTAAATAATATATTCTTTTAACTATAATTTCTAAAAAAAAATTTATTAAATTAATTAATTTTATATCGAGATACTTCATAAAATTTAAATGTTGTTTCGTTTATGTTAACTTTGTAATATAACATACACCTATTAATGCAAATATCATTTTTTTCAGAGCAAATAAACCAAGTTGTTAACATTAGCTTCTTTGTTTTGTACCAATTATTAGGTACGATATTATCATGAGGGCTACTATTTTTCATATAACTTGCAAATTGATTAAAACTATACTATAGCATGTTATTGCTAAATTTAATACTTAATATTGATATAGCAACAAACAACTCAAACTCATTAATGCATTATAGTCATAGTAGTTGCTAATATACATTTAATAAATTAAAAAGTTTTTAAGATTTTAAATTTAAAAATTCATTAACCTGATTAATATTATCATCGTAATCTATTTCTTCATAGTTATTAACGTTAAAATCAAGATTAGTTACATCAAATATCATTTTTTTCATAACTATTATTATAGTTATCATTTACTAATTTTAAGTTAGATGTTATTCTAATGTGTATATTAGTTGGCAATAATTAAATCTTGTCATGATATATCTAATACTAGTATACAGATTAAAACTCTCGTTGGTAAATATAAACTTTTACATCATTAGTGTTAAAATATACTCTATTTTTTTTTATTTAAAACATAGACATTTAATTTTTTTCATGTCTTAAACTAGGTCCATTTTCATGAGCAAAAGCAATATATTTTTTTATCCCTTGTAAAAATTCATTAATATATCCATTTCATCTATGATTTAATCTATTATATATCTATCTTCAATGGCCAAAAATTTCTATTTTCTGTTATAACGAATAATTTAAATATTATCTCACAATTTTGATTAATAATAATTATTTTAAAATTGTTATCAACAAAATTTTTTCACTATATTAAGTGGCAAAAAAAAATCACAAAAAATTTTAATATTTTCTAAATGCTATCCAATAATAAATATTTTTTCAAAATATTATTTCAAATCAATAAATAATTAATACTATAATAAAAAGTATTTCTCTACTATGTAATTACAAATTAATGAAAAATAAATACTATCAATCAATTATTTATAATTATTAAACAATCAATAAATAACAATACTGAATACCAAATAATATTTTATAAAAATATTATCACAAAATATTTATACATACCTTAAAAAAAATTTCAAATACTCAAATTTCAATCAAACAAATTGTTCAATACAATTTGATATCAATGGCTGAGGCAAAAAAAAAAAATAGAGGGAAAAAAGCATGTAAAGAGAGAGAGAGAGAGGGAGAGAAGAAGAAAAATAGCACTGAAAGAGAAGAGAGAAAGTGAATTAAAAAAATATAAATTTCTATCGATTCAACAATTATTTTTAAATGACTATATTTTTCTAATATTTAAAAAGTAAAAAAAAAAAGGTTAAGAAAGATATGCGCAAAATTTTATGTAAAAAAATTAACTAAAATTTTACTTAATTGGTTCTGGTGACCCACTGAATCAGGCCAACCATTGTTTAATCTACCCACTTGGCCAATTGATTTTCACTATTTTTCTTATAATTTTGTACTGTTTTCATATTGTTTTTCTTCATTTTCTGTTGACAATTTTTTTTCAACTCAAATTCAATCAAAAAATAAATAAAAATAAAAATAATGTAGAAATAATTTTAGTCAGATTCTGTCAATTCCTTCTATCGAAATTTTGTAATATTGTTGCAGCGTAGGCTATATACTTTTTGTGAAATGCACATGTTCCATTGATGGAGCCATAATAATAATGGTTTTCAGTGAGAATATTCTTTACAAATTTATCAAAGTTTTGGTGGTCCAGTGAGTGAAAGGTCGAAAGTCGCTGTAATGCTGCGTACAACTGTTCATCCTTCACCATGTCTCGTGAGGAGCAAATACTCTAGGTGCCATATGAATCGTAAGTTTTATCCAAGAATTTGTCTGAAGATAACAGTGTGTGTGTCGAATGCTAATAACTGCTTCTTTTTAAGTGGAGTTTTATTAAAAAATACTTTATAAAATTATTGGATAAATATTTTTATCAATATTATTGTATTTAGCAAATTTTATAAAAAAGTAATTTTTACTATTAAAATTACATAAAATACATGCACTTAAGAACATATATATCGATATATATATATATATACATATATATATATATATATGGTAACTAATGATCGAGTGAGAGTATTTTTGTTTTCTAAAAATAAATGTTTCCACTTCCGAAGAAAAAGCTACACTTTTTTTTTTTTTAAATTGCTACGGCTATCTATTAGAAATAGTTTTTTTTTTTAACAAAAGCTTGGCGTGTCAAACACTGTAATTTCTCAAAATAAATATTTTTTTTTTCAAGAAATAAGCAATTTGAACTCTCAACTAGACCAAAAAGAAAATAAAATAGATTGAGCTATTAAAAACTGGGTTAAAGAGAGTTTTAATAATTTGGTAGCTATTATTATTAATGAGAGGTAAAAGTGAAAATTTAAGAATTGTCAATTATTGCTATATTTACAAATTAAGGATATGTTTGGTAAGCAGGTGTCATGATCGAAAGAAAGGGAGAACCAGAGGGAAGGAGACTTTTTTGTGTTTGCTACAAGGTCAGCGATTCCTGCAAATGGAGGAAATAGCTTTCCTTAGATAAAGTGAGGAAAAGAGGCTAGCTTTGAGGGAGAGACACACAAGATTACCATCAGGCCCCTGCATAATCCTCAAATCGTCCTGTCAAATCATCAACCATGGATAAGCTGCAAAATCACTCCATTCTCTTGCACTCCATGTGGGTTTTGATTTTTTGGGTTTAGGATGTTGAGGTGCATTTCATACCCTTGCATCAGTAGATTGACCTGATAATTTTGCTCTTCCCATATTGATTCTAAAACATAGTTGTTGAAAAAGAATAGCCAGTATCGGGGGAAAGAGACAACGTAGCCTTACATGAGTGATTTCTTGATGAAATTGTCATTTAAGTATATTACAATTTCATGTTAATATTAGCTTCCGAAATTGATTCGAAACAGGGGACAAGAGAGCAAAGGCCTTTTGGATTGTTGGTGTCAAATTTCATTATATTTTATTATTAATTAAAAATAATTCTTTTATTATTATTTTTATATTAAGGGCATTATAGTTATCTGATTATTTTTCTTTTTCATTCTTGCATTGTTTTTATCTGACCAAATGCAGAAAAGAAATGAATATTTTTTTTTTTATATCATACTAATCATGAGTTAGACAACAAAATTCCATTCCATTTCTATTCCTTTTCCTATTCTCATTCTTATCAAAATACTTTCTGTATACCAAACGTATACTAAAAGATTTAAATTCTATCAATTTCTCTTTAAAAGTAACATTGTCAATTATGTGAGATTCATTGTACACTATGAAATTATTTAAAGGAAATCTACCACTCAAATGAGTCACACATATGTTTTGTATTTTTTCTTTCTTTCTTTTTTATTTAAATTAATAATATCAATCTTGAAGAGAAAAAAATATTCATCCCCTAAATAAGAGGTTGACAAAAAAAAAAAAAAAGAGTCACATGGACTGTCCAGCAACAAGAGTTTTTGTCTCAAAAAAATAATACAAATATAGAAAGATTGAAAGATTTTAACAGTCTCAAATTAATGCATTGCACAAGATTATTCCATATTCTAATCTTCGAGGAGTACTGCTTTAAAATTTGTGCAACAATATTCAAGAAACATTAAAACACAAAAAACAAAAATTGAAGCTGGTTTTCCACTTGTTAATATACTATTGGTGATCATTACCCTTAAACTAATACGAATGAGTTAGAAAGTCCCCAATCAGCTGCATTTACACTATTTCTGGAGATAAGAGTAGTGTGTATATAAGAGTGTAATCAGTTAAATACCCCGATATTTTGCATTTGGCCAAAAAACAAAAAGTTAAATACCCCTAGTAAGCATGTGTGTGTGTGTGTGTGTGTGTGTGTATATATATATGTAACAATCTGAAACAGTTTGATGGACTAACATCTACAGATACTGCACACAATTTTAATTTATATTAATATTATTATATTTTTTGTAATAATTATTCATAAGATAATATGTAATAATTTATATCCTTAATACAATAATATAAAATAATATCTAATTAATAATAACAAATAATTTTAAACTATTAATAATTAAAGTTTTAAAAATAATTTATAATTGTTAATTAATGTACTAAATAAAATTATTATCAACTTGTAATTAATAATTAATAATATAAATAATTGACATAATTAATATTAATAATTAAAAATAAATATTTAAATTGTTGTTAATAATTAATCTTCATCATTATTATTATCTCGCACCACCTGATGATCTATAACTTCATCTTCATCTTGTATATTTATCTTAACATCTATATCTTCGTCGTACATATGTAAAGTATTAGATAATATATCATTATTTATTTTATTAAAATGTTTTACTATCTTAGTAAGCAATCTTTAATATATTACTACCATCCATCACACCTTTTACTCTAGTTTTAATGACAATCTATCAATTTATTTTATCTTTAATTCTCATAAAATATGGCACATAATAGACTTGATCTGTTTGCTTTGCAAATATAAATGTATCAAATTTTTCATATTTTCTGGTATTGCTTGATTTCAATAATTTGATATTTTTTGTGTATCTTCATTCCACAATTCATAACTAGATTAAACCAAACACAATATTTATTTTCTCCATCTTGCCCTATTCTTTTTAGGTCAATTTCACTATTTATTGTCTTCTTTCCAATGCCACAAGGTTCAATATAGAATTTTTATCTATTCACAAAATCTCTCAACCACATTTGTCTTTCTCTAAGTGGTCTTCAAGCTAAATCTTTCAAATATATACTATTATTAAATATTGGTTAATTAAGAACCTATTTAACAACATAATTATGTTATTATTATGCAAGAATATATATATACACACACACACACAAATAAATAATGATATCACCACATACATAAGAATCAAACAATGAGACAAAGTTTTACTTAGTCATGAATCAATTTCTTTAAAGCTTGTCAACTATTGCTTAAAAACCTTGCAAAGCAGTTTAACATTTAAATGTTAAGGAAAAAAAATCTTAACATATAACAAGAAAGTATTTTTTTCTCTTATTTAATATAAGGTTTGACTTAATTGTAATTTAACAAGACATGAAAATAAAGGGCATGCATTTCTTTTTCATTTAAATAACGAGTAGAACACTTTTAAAGCAAATGTTTAATTTTAGTAAAAATTGATAAAGTTGCCTCACTTTTATTTGCTTCATTTACATAATCATTTCAATTGACTTTTGTTCATAAAAAAGCATATCTCACTCAAAATAATATGAATAAAAGTGTGGTCTCTCTTATGACAAATATACCTCACAAATGAAATATTCCACACAAATTTTATTTTTAATGGTCCGTTTTAATCTATTTACAAATATACATAACTAGATAACAAATAGTTAGAAACAACAATAAATTGGTGACAATCAAACTAATTAAACATGGGTAGAATATCACTTAAGTATCAATTACCTTTTAAATGGATACATCCATTGGTGTTGAATGGGCCATCAACCTTAGTCGCAAATGGCAAATGAACTAGTAAATGTTTCATATAATAAAAAAATTTAGGTAGAAATATTTTTTTTTTAACTTACATAGAATGATAGGAATATTGTGTCCCATTTGTATTAAATCATCCACCTTCAGTGTTATTAAACATAGCTCTTTAAATAATTAATTCAACTTGATTATAAGTTTTCAAATTTGTTTAGAAAGTGCACTAAACATGATTAGTAGTAAACATTCTATAAAAATGCGATAGTCATGACTTCTAAGTCCAAATAACTCTCCATCATTTGAGTCCACATATCTTAATAGATTTAAAGAATAACTACCGAGCATTTTCAATCTTTTTATCCACTCTTACAAATAGCTTTCCTTTAGTCAGATATGAAAATGAACTTAGTTTTTAGTTTAACTATTTTTTTATTAGCTAATTCTTACAATTTCAAGTATTTTCACCTACAATATTCCTTCAAATTTATCATCACTTTTATGTTATCTTTGGTCTTTGCCTTGACATCTATAACAAAATTAAAAATATTGTCAAACATATTTTTATTTATATACATGACATCTAAAACATGCCAAACCAATAAATATTTTTAATATAAAAACTTCCAAAATATGCTTTGGTTCGTTTAGTTAATGTCGTTGCCCATAGTCAAGTAATCTAAAAATCCCTTGATTTACTATTTTAAGAAGGGTACCCACATATTGTTATAATTCAATTCCATCCAATCTTGGGAAGGGGGATCATTTCTTAGTCTATTTTTTTAAAGACATTTTTTTTATTTCTTTTAAAAAATTGTTTATAGAAAGAAATTATTGATAATAATCAAATTATAGGTTCTTTCCCTTATATTTCAAAGTAAAAGTTTTGAATTATGCACACAATAAGTATAAGCTAATTTTTTAATAGTACTCTACCATGACAATATTCCATATCCTAAAAAATCATTTATCATCCACATTAGGTATTCTCATATAAAAATTTTGTTTTTTTAAGATGTCTTATATTGGTACTCCTTCCTCTTATAATAATTTTAACTCATTAATTAAAGGATGGAATAATATATAAATTTTGGTATTAGGATTTTGTGGTCTAAAAATGATTGTAGTTGAAAAATAAGTAAGGAGAAGTCATGCACAATTCAAGAGAGAGATTATAAGGAATTATTATCACATACTAACATAAATAAGGTGAGGCAGAATGATTATAAGGAGTGAACCCATTTGTCCATAAGCCCAATCTAACATTTTGTGATTCTATGGCAAATTTTAAATATATTTTATCAAAATATTTCCATGCTTTTCCATTTGATAAATGACATAATATACTTTTACATCTTCTATTATTCCAATGGCATTACATTTGCTTAGTCGAATTTATTGAAGTATAAAACCTTTGTAATATAAAAATAATCAATGAGCATTACATTCTTTTAACTTGAGTCTCCTTAAACTTTTGTTTTCTATTAAATTGACTAATTTCATATCAAGATACTTTGTAGAATTTACGTGTTATTTTGGTTATGTTGTCTTTGTAAAACAATATACACCCATTAAGACAAATATCAATTTTTGAAACAGATAAACCAAGTTTTAATATTAACTTTTTTATTTTGTACCAATTATTAGTACGACATTATTACAAGAATAATGATTTTTCATAAGACTTACAAATTGATTAAAATTATATTATGACATAGGGGTGTTTATTGACCCATTAGGCTCTAGGGGCTCGCCTTAACCTAACTTAATAAGGTTGGGTCGGGTTGGGCAAAAAATATCAATAGATAAAATTTTAAATAAAATTATGTCAGGTCGGACTAGGCCATGGGCGAAAACATGTTCTGTTCAACTCACTCCAATAGTTTTTTTTTGGTTATTAATATCTTGTCATCTTATATATATATATATATATATATATATATATATATACTTATTCTTATTTCATTTGATTCTTTCTATATACCACAACTTTTATTACTTATCCAAACATTCCCTACTTCTTAATTATTTTTATTATTGATGTACATGCTTACTGATATTTGGTTTGTTAAATAATAAAAATACACATGTTTACTTAATGTTAATTATGCTAATATAACTTATATTTTGTATGATAATATTAAGTTATTTTTTTATTATTGATAAAAATATGAGAGTTCTAAAAGTTTATTGTTTTGAAATATATGTCTATGAGTCTGTAAAAAAAAATTATATTCCAAATATCAATTTATAAAAGAAAAAGTGGCCCGAGTGGTCCTAACTCATCCTAATCCAACATAAAACTGAGTTTTTTGGGCAAGGTTGGGCTACAGGTATAAAAATAAACATGATGTTTTAATTGGGTAAGACATTAAGACTAATAGATGTTCGAATCAACCCAGCCCATAAATAGTCCTATTATAACGTATTATTGTTAGATTTAATATTTAATATTTGTATAGCAATAGAAAGCTCAAACTCATTAAAGCATTTTCGTTATAGTAGTTGCTAATACACATTTAATAAATCAAAAAATTTATGGGCTTTTAAGTGTGGAGATTCCTTAACCTAATTAATATTATCATAATAATCTAATTCATTATAGCTACCAACATTAAAATCAAGATCACCTACATCAAATATTATTACTATGATTATTTCATAACCATTATTATGGTTATTATTTACTAATTTTGAACTAGATGTTATTCTAATGTGTATATTAGTTAATGATGATTCAATCTCACCATGACATGTCCAATGTCAATATTCAGGTTAAAACTCCCTTTTTTTTAATATCAATTTTTACATCATTAGTACTAATACATGCCCTATGTTTGTGTTTAAAATATAAACACCTATTTTTTTTTTAATTTCCAGAATTGGGTCAATTTTCATGAGCAAAAGCAATAAACTCTTTTACTTCTTGTGAAAATTTATTAATATATCCTTTTCGTCTCAAATTTAATATATTATACATCCAACTTTGATAGTTAAGAATTTACATTTTTTGTTATAATAAACAATTCAAATATTATTTTATAATTTTAAAAAATAATAATTATGTTAAAATTGTTATTAGCAATTTTTTCCCACTACATTAAATGAAAAAATTATTTTTTTTAATATTATTTTCTAAATACTATCCAATAATAAATATTTTTTCATAATATTATCACAAATCAAGAAATAATCAATACTATAATAATTAATATTAATATTTCTCTGCTATTTTATCATAAACTAATAAATAATCAATATTATCAATAAATTATTTGTAATTATTAAATAATTAATAAATAACAATACTAAATGCCAAATAATATTTTGTAGAAATATTACCACAAAATATTTATACACCTTATAAATCTCCAATCAAATAAATTTTCAAATACTTAATTTTCAATCAAACAAATTATTCAATGCAATTCAATATCAATGACTAAAGTAAAAAATAAAGAAGAAAAAAGTACGCAAATGCAAAAAAAAGAAAGAGGAGAAAGAGAGAGAGGGGAAGAGAATAAGAAAGGAAAGAATGGCACTAAAAAAGAAGAGAGACACTAACAAAATTATATTAGTAAATAAGTAAAAGATGTAAAACAAAAAAAGTAAAAAGAATTAAAAAATATGCATAAAATTTTATATAAAAAATTTTAAAAAAATTAAATAAAGTTTTACTTAATTGGTTCAAGTGGCCGACTGAATTAGGTAGTCTACTCACTTGGCCAATTGATATTCATTATTTTTCTTATAATTTTTTACAGTTTTCATATTGTTTTTCTTTGTTTTCCGTTGATAATTCTTTTTCAACTCATATTCAATCAAAAAATAAGTAAACTGTAAAAATAAAAAAATTATACAAATAATTTTAGTCAAAATCTATCAATTCCTTTAGGATTGTAGCGTAGGCTATATACTTTTTGGAAAGTGCACATGTTCCAATGATGGAGCCATAATAATAATGGTTTTCATTGAGACATATTCTTTACAAATTCATCAAAGTTTTGGCGGTCCAGCGGGAGGAAGGTCGAAAGTCGCTGTAATGCCGCGTAAAACTGTCCGTCCTTCAATATGTCCCATAAGGAGCAAATATTCCAAGTGCCACATGAATCGAAAGTGTTATCTAATAATTTCTCTGAAGATAATAGAGTGTGCGTTGAATGCTAATTACTGCTTCTTTTTAAATGGAGTTTTATAAAAAAAAATATTTTATAAAAAAATTACTTTTTACTATTAAAATTACATAAAAGACGTGTACTTTAAAACATAGATATATCAAAAATAATTATAGTAATTAATGATTGTGTGAGAGTATTTTTGTTTTCAACAAACAAATGTCTCTACTTTCGAAGAAAAAGCTACATTTTTTTTACAGTAAAAAATCGCTAATGATATATATTAGAAGTAGTTTTTTTATTTTTATTTTTATTTTTAACAAAAGCTTGGCGTGCCAAACACTGTATTTTCTCAAAATAAGTACTTTTTTTCTTTTAAGAAATAAGCAATTTCAACTCTCAACTAGGGCCAAAAAGAAAACTAAAATAGATCGAGCTATTAAAACTAGGTTAGAGAGAGTTTTAATAATTTGGTAGCTATTATTATTAATGAGTGGTAAAAGTGAAAATTTAAGAATTGTCAATTGTTGCTGAAGATTTAGATTCTATCAATTTCTCTTTGAAATTAACATTATCAATTATGTGAGATTTATCATACAGTGTGAAATTATTCAAGAAAAATTAACTAGTCCAATGAGTCACATATATGTTTTGTATCTTTTTTCCTTTTAATTGACAATATCAAATTTGAAGAGAAAATATTCATCCCCTAAATAAGAGGTTAAAAAAAAAAAAAGTCACATGGGCTGTTCAGCGATGAGTTTTTCTCCCAAAAAGTTAACACAAATAAATATAAAAAGATTGAAAGATTTACACTGCCTCAAATTAAATTGTTCCGAAAAAAATTCTTTTTTTTTTTCCCCCAAAGAAAGGTATTTTATTACAATAAGTACACATAGAACTAAGGAATAGAAGATTAGCAAATACACTAATTAAGTCCTCGCCCTTTACCAGAATTTTTCTCTCTCAAATACTATATTGTTTATATTTCAGATTTAAAGGAATAGACTAAACTTATAAAAGTAATTAATTTAAGTTAATTAAAAAGTGATTTGTAAATACGTCAAATATTTATTTTATTAAAAAATATATTTGACATAATTATAGATTTAATATAATTGATTTGATTTATTTATTTGACTGAATTTTAAAATTCTTCATTTTATTATTCTGTTTGCTTCTCCCACGACTGCTGTGATATCCATAGTTCAAATGTTCATTTTTCGAATAGTTCTAAAAAGAAATGAGTGAAAAAATTAATCATTTTTTAAACTAAAAAGAAAACTATGTGAAAATCCACGAAGGAAGGGGAACGCATTGTTCTTAGCACGGGATTTGGGAATCTGAACAGCTAAGATATTAATTTTAATTTAATTGTTAATTTTTTAAATTAACAATTGAAAGATTATTTTTGTTATATTTTATATTTTTAAAAAATATCAAAATACAAAAATTGAATTTGAACCGATCAAAACTTTTAAATTATTCCTCTGAAGGCAGCTCGGTAGCAAATACTCCAGGGTGAAGGAAGGATGTGTAAAAAATAAAACTGCGTCTAAGAATATCCCTTGCAGTTGCTGAACAAGAACGTTTAAATTTCACATTTTAACACATTTAATCAAATTAAATTAATGAAAATGGAATCCTTTGAAGCACATAAATGAACAAAATTCGATTACTAAATACAACGAAGTAATTTTTATTCATTTAATATTTTCACGAGTGATATTAAGAAAAAATATATCAGTAGCAGAAAATGATCAAAGAAATCCAAAAAACAATGTTTTAGATGGAGCCCCATTGTCCACCCGCACTCCGACCCAGATCCGGCTAGCAACTATACTCTTTTTCTTGGTAAGGATTTGGTTTTAGGGCTTGTGTTGAGCCACAGAATAATAGCATTTTGAGAGCAGATATTTTTCTTTTTAATTTTTTATAAATTTGGAGTAAGAAAGATGTAAAAATCCTTTAGATTTTTGAGAGAAAGTGATACTGGAAGTATGTAAGAATCCTTTTCATTTCTACTCCAAACTGAACTGTTGTTAGAGATGCTAATAAAATCACCTTAAAAATTTTTATAATAATTTATGCTTTTAATTAAGATGAAATGATTCTTAATATATTATTGAAATTTTTATGATCGGAGGGTCAACAAGTTTAATCTTGCGATCTATGACAAATTTTGCGCGTGTAATGTTCAACATATATAGGTATGTTTAGATTCATAATAAAAAATCACGTTTACGTAAAAACAATAATCTATTGTTTTGTGAAAAATGTGATTTTGAAAAGCTATCATCTCTTTACATAGATACTATATCGTTCACAATCTAGCTAGAGAATCATCCAAAAAATGCACAGGATAAAAGGGATCAGAAGCCGGCAAAGATGATTCAATGCTAGGTCTTGAAATTTTAAGCAAAGTTTACCATAATTTTCTCTTCAGATCTTCACATTTATTTTAGCTAGATATTCGTCAAACTCATTGAGAACTATTTTTTTTAAGAGTTTTTATTTTATTTTTTAATTTATTTCTCTTGTAAAAGCCACAAGATAGGTTTAAGGAATAAATTTTAGGAGTGTACAGCGACTCTGAAAGCTTTATGATCGAAATTGGTTTAAAATTGGACTGAGCGCTGGGCTAAATTAAGGCTTGGCCCATATATACTAATAAGTTAATACAAAATTTATTAAAATAAATATTTTAAGTCATTTAAATTTGTTGACATGCTTATTTTAATAAAATTTTGATAACTATTTATGCTTAATTTATTTTTGATACAAAACGTCTATATACTAATTTGGTTTAAATATATATAGTCCTCTTCGACTTAAGAATTTGTACAATACTTTCTCAACTCTAAAATAAAATTTGACAATTGATCCTTTAGATTAACAGATATGTACAATTCGACCCCTTTGATAGCTTATACATCCAAAACCTTGATGAAGTTGGATTGAATATTTGCATTCTTTCACATATATGAACTGATTCAAGTTTGTGGGAAAAATTTGAACAAAGAGGTTTCATTAGGTTTTTTTTTTAACAAATTTACTAACAAAATAATCAAATTAAATTGCACGAATTTATAAACTTATAGAATGAATAGAAAATTTTAAAGTTAACAATATAAATTGCACAAATTTATAAATTAAAGAGAATTATGTGTATTTTACTTTTTTTTTTTTTTTAACCAAACCCATCAAAAGTTTAATCCTTCGTCGTGGTAAACAAGGTCCAAAAGATACATCCAAAAATGCTTAGTAATATACAATGGCCTGAGAGGATAAGAATTGAAGTCACAAATGTCTACGTGGCACTTTGCCAAAACTGCCAAATTGTTTTTTTCTTTTTGCGCTCCATTTTCGATGAAGGCAAACCGAGTTGACTCGACAAGGCCGAGTCTCGCGTCCTCGATCGCTTCCCTGTCGCGATCGCTTTCCGTGTAATGCCCGATACCACATGCAGCGACATCCCTAGCTCGTCTTCTTCTTTCTCCCACCTAAAACCACCGTAGCCTCCGGAGACTATGCACCCATAGCTTGACGAATATCGATTTTCGAAGATTGGATTAAAAATGATGAACCATGAGAGCCTGCCGGATTACGAAGACGCGCAATTGCACGTGCCCCATGACGAAATGGAAACTCTGCTCCTTGATGAGCCATCCAATGGTCAATCCCTCTCCGGCCACCTCCAACCGTCGCACTCCGTCCCCCTATCGGATAATCCACTGAATTTATCCCCTTCGTCGATCACACCTAACCAAAGCCCTAAATCTCCCTTCAATTCTTTCCTTGACCCGCCATCGTATGCTGAAGCAATCTTCACCTCCTTCGATTCGTCTTCGAATGGCCACGAAAATCCAGACCGCTCTTCCAGATCGAACCCCTCTAATTCTGAATATTTGTATATATCGGTCTCGGATCCGCAGAAAGAGCAAGAATGGACAAATTCTCTTGTTCCCGGTGGGAATACTTATTACACGTACCTGATTACGACGAGAACGAATTTGCCTGATTATGGAGGGCCCGGGTCCGAATCCAGCGTCCGCAGGCGGTTCAGGGACGTGGTAACCCTATCGGACCGGTTATCGGAGTCGTACCGGGGGTACTTCATTCCGATACGGCCTGATAAGAACTCAGTGGAGAACCAGGTGATGCAGAAACACGAATTTGTGGAGCAGAGGAGGCTTGCATTGGAGAAGTACCTGCGGAAACTGGCAGCGCACCCGGTGATTAGAACGAGCGAGGAGCTTAGAGTGTTTCTGGAAGTGAAAGGGAAGCTACCATTGGTGAAAAGTACAGATGTGGCGTCGAGGATGCTTGATGGGGCGGTGAAGCTGCCCAGGCAGTTGTTTGGGGGTGAGCCAGTGGGGGCAGTGGATTCGAGTGAAGTGGTGCAGCCTGCTAAGGGTGGGAGGGACTTGTTGAGGATATTTAAGGAGCTGAAGCAGTCAGTTGCCAATGATTGGGGCGGAACGAAGCCGTTGGTCATAGAAGAAGACAAGGAGTTTTTGGAGAGAAAGGAGAAGTTGGCAGAGTTTGAGCAGCAACTGAGCGGTGTTTCTCTACAGGTTTATGATTATATAGTTTTGGTTTATGCTAGTTTGTTGATATGATATAGGTGGTTGAAAAATTCCCCTTGAATCTTACAATCACTAACGGGATTTGTTGAAACGGTTCATTACCATTTATGTTCTGGAGCATGCGTATTAGAACCATTCTTATTTATATATGTTGCCAATCAACCTGCTTGTGGAGCTCAGGATAATTAGTGAACAGTATCCAGTATTTTTCTTCCCAATGCTATGGTTTATTTAATGGCTAATATCTATCGTCCACATCGAATTCAGGCTGAATCTCTTGTTAAGTCACAGCAAGACATGGGTGAAACAATGGGTGAACTAGGATTGGCTTTTGTAAAGCTTGCTAAGTTTGAGACAGAAGAAGCCATATTTGAGACTCAGAGAGTACGAGCAGCTGACATGAGAAATATGGCAACGGCAGCCGTTAAATCAAGCAGATTATACAGAGAACTGAACACACAAACAATAAAACATTTGGTATGACATGTTCTACTCACTTTTGATAGAAAATTTCTGCTTGTATATGGTCAATTAGAGAAACTATCTTATTGATGTATCTGTTAGTCTTCTAATGCATATCTGTACCTGTCAATTGGAAGCAGAAGTCTGCTTTGTTGTTTATGATTAATATTTTGTCTATGTTGCAGGATAAGTTACATGATTACCTCGGAACTATGCTAGCCATTGATAATGCATTTTCCGACCGATCAAATGCTTTACTGACAGTTCAAACACTCTCATCAGAACTAGTTTCTTTAAATTCGCGGATTGAGAAGCTTGAAGTTGCTTCATCCAAAATATTTGGTGGAGATAAGTCTAGGATGCGAAAAGTAGAAGAATTGAAAGAAGCTATTAGAGTCACTGAAAATGCTAAATTATGTGCAGATAGAGAGTATGAGTGTATCAAGGTAGCATCTGGCTTCTTCTTTGACTTTTTTTCCCCCTTTCTCTCTCTATGCATATGTAACTCATCTGTTTTCTTGCAACCTTAAGCTTTTTTTCCCATAAATATAAATATATATCCACATTCAGAAATGACTTTTCTATATGCACCAAGTTTTGAAGATTTTTTTTTCACTTAATTTGCTCCCATGCCTTCTTTTCACGTTTAGTTTATGGAGAAGAAGTGATGATACTGTTGCTCAAATACTGACTTTGATATTTCCTTTGCTTGTAACTTGCCTATAACCCCTATGGAAAATTGACAAAGAGGTGAAATTAAATTATTATGAAAATGATCATATTATCATGTTTTCTCATGATTCTCTTGTTGTCTATTATGCAAGTGTGTGAATAGACCAGTGTCAGCACAGTTATTTGATTTACCTACAAATGTTTTATTAAGGGCTTAATTCTCTTAACATCACAATTGTGGTTCAATTGCAGAGTTGGTAACAGATTTGAACTTGATTTCAAAATCTGTTGTCATTCTGAAGCTCAAATTAATGTAAATTTGGTTTCTTTAAGACCTAAGTTGATTGACCAAATAGGTATATCAGTATATGTGAGGCAGAATCAGATAAAGATATATAGATACTAATTGTGAGATCTGTTTTAAATGTTTGCTTTGTCTAATATAAGTTTGGACCTCAAAATTTAGGAATTTCATTTCATCCAAGAATGAAGCTGTTGCTGAATTATTCCATTGGTCTTAATTTTATTTTTTTAATATTTTACACCAGCTCTTTGGTTATTGTGTATGTTGAAGATAAGGTTGTGCTATTTGCAGAAAACTAGGAATCATGTCTGTGTTACATGCTTAAGGACTTTCAAGTCCAGATGTTATTTATATCGTTTTCCTTGTAAATTAGTTCAAATTTATAGAACCGTCATTGGGAATTTATTATCTGGGAAGATTTTGTCAAAATATCAGGTTTGACTGTGGAATGTTTGCAGAAAAATAATAGGAGCGAGCTAGAAAGAATTGACCAAGAGAGACATAATGACTTCATGAGTATGTTGCGGGGTTTTGTTATCAATCAGGTAAGCCTACGTTTATCTTCATTTTTATATAAGATTTTATATTTGAGAAATTGTAGTTGCATACCATCATTTTCATACCTCCTTGCATATACCCTTTTACTGATTTGTCTATTTTATATAATAAAACTCAGTTTTCTTGCCCAGTTCGTGGGATCCTTTTTTTTTTAAATCTTTTAGTTATTTAGTTAGTTAGTTATTATTATTATTTTTTAATTTCTGAGTACCGCATGCATTGTGCATGAGGTGGGTCCTAGTTATAAAAACAATGAATGACGGAAGTTACTTTTTGTAAGATGCTATTGCATGAGATGAGAAAGGCGTAAAAATGGTGTAAATGTGGTGGTGTGAAAGTAAAGTCAGCTGTTTGTATTTTGCATGGCCATTTGTGGTTCAGAACAGTGACAACTCTACATGCATTTTACTGATTTTATATTTGAGAAATTGTAGTTGCATACCAGCATTTTTCATACTTCCTTGCATATACCCTTCTAATGATTTATTTAATATAAATAAAACTCAGTTTTTTGGCAGACTCACTTTTTTTTATCCTTTTTAGTTTTTCTTTTCTTGTTTCTTAAATTTCTGATCACCCGTGCACGGGATGGGCCCTAGTTATAAAAATTAAAAACAATGAATGATGTAAGTTGCTTTCTCTAAGATACTATTGCATGATATGAGAAAGGTGTAAAAGTGGTGTAAATGTGGTGGTGTGAAGGTTGCGCAGCTGTTTGTATTTCACATGGCGAATTGTGGTTCAGAACAGTGACAACTCTACATGCATTTTGCAGGCGGGTTATGCAGAGAAGATGGCAGCTGTGTGGGAGAAGCTTACAGAAGAAACTTCTTCATATTCAAGAGACATCAGCTAAAATTCGCTTGGCTGTAAAATTTTTGCTTTCGGCTTTTCATGTTACTTTCTAGATTTTTGTTTCATTGGTTGTAAACTGTTGAAGGTTAGAAATACCTCTACAGTACATTCCATAGAAACTTAACTAACCAGAGGTCTCTTTGGCATATAAAGGCTTATCTTTTGTCTTTAACCTTCAATTTCGCCCTGTGATTATTCAAGATTTCCGAATGACCACCCTGGATCTACACCCAATGCAACGCCTTTTCTTCTTAGTTCTTATATTCTGATATCTGGCGGTCGAAATAGTAGTTCAAATATTCGTATCGGCTTATATTCCCCCCTCTCCCCTCTCTCCTTTATTTCCTTTTTTATTTTTGGGAAAGAAAATGTTATGTCTCACCTATTTTCTTCCCCCATTAAACGGAGAAGAGGAGTGTTACTTCTTTCGCAAGTTATGAAATTAAGCCTCAGTTTTAGAATAGAGCAGTATAATTAAAGCAGGCAAAACTAATATAAGAATGAATGAATGCTAGGCTAGTCCTCCTACGTGTAGAAAAAAAGGGTTGAAATTATTGTCCTACTTTGGGGTTAAAGACTGTAGTTGATGACTGGTGGAAGGAATGGCTCCATGATCCCCAGAACTGAGCTACCATGATCCCCAGAACTGAGCTATGTCTCTGGTCTAATCTCTTGTAGCAACTGGAGGACTCGCTGGATATCTGGCCGCGCTGATGGAGAAGGATCAACACAATTCAAAGCGAGCTTCAATGTGTTGAGCAACTCATCCCCAATTGTGGATTTATCTCTCATCAACTCTACGTCGAAAACCTCATTTGTCCGCTCCTCTTTCACAATTGAAGCAGCCCACTGAGGTAAATCCACTCCATTCATTGGCTCAGCAGGTGACTTCCCTGTCAGGAGTTCCAACAAGATAACACCAAGGCTATACACGTCAGTTTTTGTGCTGGCTTTCTTAAGCTTCGAGAGCTCAGGTGCTCTGTACCCTAATGCTCCAGCAGTAGCAATCACGTTCGAACTAGCAGCACTTGTCATTAACCGAGAAAGACCATAATCTGCTATCTTAGCATTGTTTTTTTCGTCAAGCAGGACATTGCAGGATGTGAGGTTCCCATGTATTATGTTCTCGTGGGAATGAAGATACAGCAAGCCACGAGCCATGCCCTGTGCTATTTTTATCCTTGTTGGCCAATCAGTGGCCGTTTCACTTTCAGGCCCACGTGCTGCAGAAAAATGGAAAACACTGAAATTAACACAGTTCCACCATGAATCATACAAATTTTGTAAGATGATAGTATCTGGACTTGCCATGTATGAAAGCAGCTAGACTTCCTTTAGGCATGTAATCGAAAACCAGAAGCTTTTCTCCTTTTGGTCCCAAGTAATAGGCCCTTAGTGCCAAAAGATTTGGGTGGCGAATTTTCCCAAGAACACCAACTTCGGATTCAAATTCTCTCTGACTTTTAGTGATCTTCTCCCTCAATCTCTTTACTGCAACTTGACTTCCATCCTCCAATGTAGCCTTATAGACAGTTCCATAGGTGCTCTTCCCCATTATCTCAGCTGTTGCACACAAGAGATCATCAGCAGTAAAAGCCATTGCCCAATCAAAGAGGACTAGTTTCCCTTCGGCCTTCCCGCCCGCTTCTTCTTCGCCGGCGATAGGAGGAACTCTCTTTTCCGTCCTGGTAGCAGCCGCCCTTCCTGTTGTCCTGCCATTCTTTTCCCTTGGTGCTGCTTTTTTCCTGATAAGGCAGAAGAACAGGATGCAACAGGGTATTACCAAGGCTATGAGGAGAACTCCTGCTGCTATGAGGATTATGTCTTTGGTACTTAGTTTCCGATGATTATGGTGTTTTAATACTTCAGGAGATGGAGCGTGGACTTCTTCAGGTGGGGCTTGCGAAGGACATGGGGTTGAAGGGCTGTACCCACAAAGTTGAATATTTCCCACAAATGAGCTCGAGTTAAATTTTTGATCAAGTAGACTGGGGACAGGACCAGAGAGGTTATTGTAAGAAACATTAAAGAAATTAAGACTACGTAAATTGTCAAAGGAAATTGGGATTTTTCCGCTTAGATTATTTAGCGACAAATCCAGCTGTGTAAGCGTCGAAATGTTTCCAAAACTTGGAGGAATGTGACCTGTAAATTGGTTTCTACTTAAACTTAGAACAGAAAGATCGTGTAATTTCCCTAGAGCTTCAGGGATTTGGTCGTGAAGATGGTTGTTCTCTACACTCAACACAAAGAGTGAGGATAAATCAGAGAGAGCTGCAGGCAAGCTTCCATTCAAGGCATTATTGGAAACATCTAGTGTTTTAAGCCTAGAAAGTCTCCCTATTTCACTTGGTATAGCTCCATTAAACTGGTTATGACCAAGGGAAATCTCTGCGAGTTCACTTAAGCTTCCCAAAGAAGCAGGAATACTTCCAGAGAAGAAGTTGTGATCTAGGATCAAACTTTGAAGGCGAAAGAAGTCATTCTTGAGAGTACCACCCCAAGAGTTTGGAACAGAGCCAGAGAGATTATTGTGTTGGAGAGAAAGGAAGATAAGAGAAGGTGAGCGAGTGAGGCTAGCTGGTAATGAACCCCAGAAAGAATTGAAGCTCAGATCAAGCCAATAAAGCTTAGTAGAATTTGCTAGGCTATCAGGGATTGTCTCTTGGAGTAGATTGTTACTGAGGTCTAAAGACTGAAGCAAAGGGCATGATCCTAATGAAGGAGGGATAGACCCAGTTAGCCTATTGTTGAATAGTTGAACCCCTCTAAGGTTGGGAAGAAGTCCCAATGTTGAAGGGATTGAACCACCAATTTGGTTATCATGAATACTAAGCTTTCGCAGCCCCTGAAGCTGTCCAATTCTCTCTGTGATATGCCCCTTCAATCCCTTCCATGGGAGCTGAATAACAATGACTTGTCCCTGAGCACATTTAATGCCAACCCAACCTCCAGAACAAGCTCCATAGCCACTGTCATTCCAACTTCGTAAGAAGCCTTTGGGATCAACCAGCTCTTGTTTGAATGCTTGAAGTGCCAAGAAGTTGGATTCTGTGACAAGCACTCCATCCCAACGCTCCCCTTCACGCAAAATTGGTTTTGCAAAAATGGGGAGCACAAGAAACCACAAAAAGCATTGGATCCTCGTGCAAAAATGACAAGGGTTGTGTGTTCTAGACCAAAGCTTCCATCTTTCTTTCTTCTTATCCAAAATATGGTGCCACTCTGCTAAACCCCTCATCCCAAGTTGCAAAATCTAATAATCGATGCAGAAGACAGGAAAAAGGAGGGAAAGTGATAAGTAGGTTGGTCTTGTGTGTTGGGTCAATAAGAGTTTGTAATGTAAGAGGAAGGAGCGGGAGGAGAAATTTGTAGTGATGAGGAGTTTGTGAGTTGCACGTGAGGGTGCATAAGTTTGGATGAGTAGGCGCGCGCATTGAGAGCGTGAGAGAGGGAATATTGTATTCGGGAACCCTTGAGAGAAAATGTCAGATGAGAGGTGGTGGGAGGTGGGAGCAATAAGAGGTTCACAGGCTCCTCCTTGCAAACTCTAACGGCTATTATTCGTTATTAATTTAGTTTCATTACTTCAGAGTTAAGAGGGTTCATGGGGTTCGACCATGGGTCTATCATTGCCCGTCCCCAACGGCTATTTCTTTTTCTGTAGGTCCCGCTTCTCAGTTCCAAACATTGCTGAAATGACCAACATGCCACTGCCTTGCCGCCGGCGAAGGGTAAAACACCCCCTAAAAAGAAAGCATGAATTGAAGAACTCAATTGGGAAAATCACAAGTAGTCGCAACTCGTATCATAGAGGTTCTGAAATCTAGAAAGGGTCATCGTCGTCATCATGTTAAAGCTATACTTGGCATTGGTCCACAACACGTTTGCATGGCTATAGAATTTGAGTATTTGACACCACTGACCTCCCCTGACCTCGATTTTTTAGGTATGCATCCAGCTTTTTGGGGTCAGGTGGGGTTCCGACGGAAGTGGATTTTGATTATCTTAACCCGTTTATTAACCAAACGAAAATAGAAAATAAAAAATAAAAAAGTTTGCAATGTTTATTAAATTGTTATTATTGTTATTTAATAATATTTATTTTTTTATTAAGTAAGAATATAAGAATTATTTTTCATTCATTCTATTTATTTTTGTATTTTTATTTTCACACTTAACATTTTATATAAATCCTTAATTTTTGTCCCTTGATTCATCCTTCAGTAGTCTTCGTTGTTAAATGCAGTCATTGTAATTGCGAAGTGATCTATTTGTAACTTTCGGATATTGGTTCATTGCACTGAGACTTGAAATATTATTTAAACTCTCCAAGCGATGCATTATTATCTTACCGTCTTATGACTTGACGATTATGCAACAAGTATTCAACAGTTCAACAACACCTATGAAATCTAATTATATACAAGAAAACTTGATTGATGCCCGCAGCATCGTTGTAGTAAAATTTAAAATATCTGATGGAAAATGTCTAAAGATGTCGACGAAGACTGCCAGTTTACAAACCCTCCTCATTAGACCTTCAAACTTCTCGTTCTGGTCATGTAATTATAACTTCGCATCATAAACTAGTGTTCATGAAAATATCATAGTAAATTAATTAAAAAAAAATGAAGAGTTGTCATGTGGTGAGGTGCATCACGTATGTCAAGAAGAGTGAGCCGCAAAATTCCATTTTGGAGGAGACGACAGAATTGTCAGATGAAGGACTCTGATGACGCATTTGGATTTTGGACCCATGAAGTGAAGGCTTACAAGTTAAGGATGTGCTTCCGAACAAAATTGGATTTGTCATGCAACAATGTAATTAGAGAAGAAGTAAAATCCGGGCACGTGTGTACATATGGGATTTTTTTTTATATATTTTTCTCTTACTGCAATATATAATCAATTTATGATTGTAAAAAATTCAAATTCGTTTATGAACACATTTTCAAGTCAGTCCCAGAAAGACTGAGCTTCATCTTTTTGAACCCATTGACATGAACGAAAAATGTTCTCATTATTGCAACTGCAAATCGCGGCGACATTAATTTTTCTTTTTTTTAAATCGCAGACAACATTTGCTTCTTTCTGAAGAGGGATTGTCTAGCTAAAGTTTGAAAAATCCTAACAGAAAAAATTGTTTCTTCCTTGATAGTGCTGCAATAATTACATAGAGAGGAGCCTTCTCCCACAATAGGATGCTTCAGGATAGGTTTTTTATCACCCATCCGGGACTTTTTTACTTATAACCTTTTTTTTATTTTTTTCTATACCCGAATCTCGCAAGTTTAGAGCAAAAAAGGAATTATACAAAGTAATAAAAGATAACTAAGAAACATATAATATAATCAATAAACAAACAATCAGATGAAGTCATAAAAAAAATTCAAGAGTTATATATATATATATATTACAAGATGGGCTCGGATTGAATAACAGATTAAGACAAGTATGTCATGATTCCGTTAAATATTTGAATTCAGATTTATCCTGAATTTATCTTAATGCTTGCTTAACAATTGATTTATTCAACCAAAACAACTCAAGACAGATGAGATCAGGATGGGATTGGCGAAATTGCCATCCTTACCCCCGTCCCGTCCCGTCTTTAAAACGTGTAAGCTAGCTAGCCCAGGACTTCAATCTAGATTCGCCATTCCCATTTTTTTACCCTTTCTCACAAAAGTCTAAGATAATGGCCCACAATCCCCACTCGCTAACGTAATTTGTGTCAATTGGCTGGCCTACAACCTTGTTAGAAGCCTAGGCACCGTAACTAAATAATTGTATAAGGAATCGTCGATCATGACTTTCCTTCCCCATCTCTAGCTTTTTTACGTTGTGAGTATCAAAATATTCACAACTTGAGCTTACAGAATGCATGGATTTGGTGAATTAGGCAGAGACCAAGGGGGAGCATTTATTTATGAGCATGCAATTAATTGCTTTTGAAAGAGAGAGTAATATGTAGAAGAAAGCATCTGAACCTCCTTACTTGCTTTGTTAGCTGTATGACATGAGTTCTTTCCATCCTCTTTTGATATAATGAAAAGAGTAGGTGTGAATACAGATGCATTGGTTAGTTTTGTCAAGGTATCATTTAAAGTTGGCCATTGTTCACAAGAATCTTGCGTGGTTCGTCTATATCCGATCTTAATATCTTATCCATCTTCTTTTCACTTCTTTGATTGAATGGCTAATTTTTAGGTTATATTATATTCCAAACTCTCAGATGCTTATCCACTCCATATATTCCTTTTTAAATCAGGTCATGGTTTTTCTCAATTAAATTATACATCTCTTTTTTAATTATAAAAATATACACAAACTACTAAAATATAATAAAAATAATATCAATTTCTTTTATTAAGAATATAACTTATTAAATAATGTATTTTTTAATTTTTATTTCAATATTATTTATTTTGCCTTAAAAACTATAAATATAATTTATTTTAAATTTAGAAAATCAATAATTTTTATATTAGACAAATATATATTTAATGCTTGTTATATTATATATGAAATAGATATAAGAATATTTTGATCAAATAAGTGTAGTTGTACCTCATCTTTTATTGCAAGAGAAAGATATAAACTTTTAAAATAAACAGAAATATCATATAATTTAAACATCTTTAAAAGGAGAAGAATGTGATTTATCCTACTTTTTTCTAGTTTAATTAAAAAGTTCCCTTTTTATTCATTATAATTGGATTACTCATCAGAGAAAGAGATCATTTCCATTCTATGAATATCATTAACTCACTCCATCTTGTTGGACAAAATTTTCTAAAACTATGTATCTATTATTTGGTTAAGCACTTTAAAGTATCTAACTATTACTAGCTAGGTATGATCTAATTAATAATTATAAGAGTGAATAATTAGTAAAAAAAAATTATATTTAAATTCTTATTCGAAATATATTACGTTATGAACACACATATAAAGATGTACTATAAATTTACATGTCCGCGTGCGCACGCACATAATGTATATATATATATGTGTGTGTGTGTGTGTGTGTGTGTGTGTGTGTGTGTGTGTGTGTATACGCGCGCGGAGGCTGCACACATTCTCATTACAAACTTTTAAAACAAGGAGCAATGCTTAATGGATTATCTTTCTTATGAAAATTACTACATGGCTGGGATATATTTTGTCTCCCTTCTTATTATGTATTTTCTTCACATGATCAAAATCTATCGAGGATTTATACCTGCCAGAGAATATATACTTCCAGTGTAAATTAATTTCATTTTCTTTTCATTATAATAATTAGGTGGGAATCAAGCAATGGTTTTTTAGAATTCCAGCAGGTGAAGGAATGACAGACACCAGTTATTTTCTTGTAGAAGTATCTTGCTTCTTTCGGGGGCCAATCGTCGTTCTAATCAAATGTTTAACTTTTGACTTTTCTTTCCCCACGAGAATCTCTACTTTGCATCGAGACACTATAATATGTAAAGCCCAACTTAATTGATTGCCCATATTAGAGAAAGTGAGGGGGAAAAATCCAACTTTGGTTGCTTCATGGCTTATTGCAGCTTTCCTGATGTCTTTCGCTGGATTCAAAACCTTCCACCAATCTCAGAATGGAGAACAGACTCCATGTCCATCTCCATATGTTCTTCAGCCAAATCATCCCAGCCATCTCTTAATCTCACCATATCCAAAAATCCCCAATCCCCAAAATTCTGTTTCGCCAATATTATTGCCGACTATAGTATCCCTATTTCCCTCTGGACTTCAAAACCGTTCAACCCTAGCTCTAAGACCATGAAGCTAACGGACGAAGAGACCATTTCCAATCTCCTTTTTAATTTCATTGAAGACGTCCTTCGTTATGGCTCCAACAAGTACAGCCCGTTTATAAAATTCGTAAAGATTGATTCTATTTCCAAATTTCCAGACATTTTCAATCTCGCATTTCTCACTCTCTTGTTCCTAGTTTGCATATACGAAGCTCCTTCAGATCTTCGTTCTGGGTGTCTTAGTACTGTCAAAAAACACTTGACAAATTGTGAGTCAAGACAAGCTTCGAAGTTGCTGATGAAATTGTTGGGCTCTAACTTGGAAGAACAGTGGATGCGTTCTTTGAACCTTGCAATTACTAATTGGATTGTGGAACTGCAAGCAGCACATCATCCCAGCTCATTGATCAGAACACCATCCCCTCTATTTTCCTATGCTTTTTCGACATTTGGGTTATGGAAACTTCAGTTGTATTGTCCAGTCATAAGCATGGATGTCGAGAATTCAAACAACCATCCAGCTGATGAGAGACTTCAATTCTCTCTCAAATATCACCAACTTGAAGGTGTTCTCCAGTTCAATTACAAATTTATAGTCAAAGAAAAGTGGGTTGAAATCATGGTCAACATTGACAACATAAGGTAATCAATATTATATGCTCCAATCAGGAAAGCTTATACCACAAGGCCAAAGCATGCATCTTATGCAACATTTTCTAAGTCCGTCATTTAGCATGGCAGAGTTAGAATTTTAGGAAGCAAAAAGTTTTCCCTTCTCTTGTTTTGTTTTTGTTTTTGTTTTCTGGGGTTCATGTTACATTTAGGAAAGGACTTACATTTGGCAATTTGGAGGCAATTGACCTCCTTAAAATGTTTTTTTATATATATTATGTGTGTGTATATATATAATATTATTTTTTAAAAATTTTTTTAAATATATCAGCCTAAAATTTTTTATCTATCCCCTTTAATGTTTTAAAATCTTAAACATATATTTTTAAAGACATAGTTGCTTCTTATTATGATCATAAAAATAATTTTTATAAAATGAAAAAAATAAAATAAAATAAATTAAAATTTCTCCTGGAGTTTCTTATTACTATTATTCAAGAATGATTAATAATATATTCTTCACTCTCAAATTCTCACTCTTTCATAAATTTTTTTAAGTATTTTTTTATTATATTCTTTACTTACAATAAAAATATGACTTTATAATGAAATAAAAAATGGCTTTTTTGTAATAATTTGGTTGTTTATATTAAGAAAAAGATCGCAAAAGATTTTATTAAAAAAGAGATATTATAGATGAATTCTATTCCATTAAAAATTAAATATTATTAACCTTATGATAATAATATTGTATCACTTCTACTATATATATATATATATATTTTTATTAAGGTAAATATATTTATTTTAATATTATTATATTTCTTTAAATGTTTTATTATTGTGTCTCTTTGTTTAAATTAATAAACTTTATTATTATATTAATTTTGATAGATATTTATAATTATATTTTTAATAATTATTAGTACTTGAATTAAGTATACATCCCCCCTCCCCTTCCGCCACCCCCCCCCCCCTTCCTCCTCCTCCTCCTCTACAATTTTTCTTTGGCTGCGTCCCTACTTACATTAGTTGATGGGAGAGGCTGCAGCGTTGATCTTCTGTAGATTCTTATGAAGCAAAATTTGAACCAAGTTGGGACTAACTCTTCTCAATACCTTTTTTGTTACATAAAATATTTATGACTTGAAGAGATTTTTCAAGGATCGGATTAGATAAAATTTTTTAGATGTTTGTTATGGAATGTTTTTTTAAGTATTTATTATCAGATTTTTAATGCAAAATATTATATAAAAATTATTTTTTAAAAGATTAATTCAATCATATAACGTTGAATAATATACATACATATATATATATATATATATGCTTGTTATATTTTTATTAAAAGATTAGGTGATAAATTTAAAAATCTTATTTAAATTTTGCTTTTTTTAAAATCACATAAAATGTTTAGACCTAGAAAGAGGGGTAATTAAAAAAAAAGGGAATGGATAAATAAAAGATCAAATTCAAGATATATATATATATATATATATTTTAAGTTGGCTCTAATTTGAAAGACTGATGAGACAAGTGTATTCATAGGAATTTATTTTGGGTCCTTGACAAATTCAAATTATCATCACTTGACGCACTTTGCTGGCAGGTGCGATGTCGTCAAACTGGTGAACGACACCCTGATGAGAGAAAGAGGAGCTGGAGTAGCCGAGAAACATTTTCCTTCAAGAATATCTGTGCAGCTCACACCCACTTTGCAAAACCAGGTGTTAAGCCTATCAGTTGCCAAATCCTCAGAGAACCCACGAAGAGAGGTTGATATAGAGAAGAACATAGAGGCCTCCTTTGAGCCCCCCAATCCTTACTTGGGACTCAAGGTTTCAGCTGGGGAATCCACAACCGTCAGTCTGAAGCCCTGGAAATTCGAGCAATCTGTCGACGGCTACAGTGCAAATTTGAATTGGTTCCTTCACGATAGCATGGATGGCAAGGAAGTCTTCTCCTCCAAGCCTTCCAAGATTGAGTTGATTAACCCTAAGTCATGGTTCAGAGACCGTTACTCTAGTGCCTACCGTCCTTTCACACGGCAAGGAGGGGTTATATTTGCAGGTGATGAGTATGGAGCAAGTGTGTCGTGGAAAGTGGACAAAGGTGCAATGGGGAAAACAATGGAGTGGGAGATAAGGGGTTGGATATGGTTAACCTATTGGCCTAACAAATACAAGACTTTCTACAGCGAAACCAGGAGGCTGGAGTTTCGAGAAATGGTCCATCTCAATGTTGCTTAGCTTTAAAATCTTGTTCCGTTGACTTCTGGTTTGCTTAATTGTATCATACAAATGTATTTTTCTTGATCTTGTATTTGCTAATTATGGAGCTTTATTTATTTGATGTATTGTATTTTTAAGTTAATTTGGATGATTAAATTATATCATTCTTGCTTTCCTGTACACATATCTTTTCTAAGTTTCGCCACAGTTACTGTAGACTATGACTGATAACGTAAAACGATGGGAGAGATAGGGACGGTGAAGAATTCTGGATTCGCATGCAAGAAACACCATATAAATTAATACAACAAACTTAAGAAGATAACAGTTTTTACATTACAATTCCTCTTCATATATTCTTGTTATATGTGTAGAGTAGGCCTTTTTTAAGTCTTATTAACAATACTATATGCTCAATACAAGTTGTATATGGGATATGGGGAGGTAATAAATAGAGATTACAGGTTTGAAATCTAACAATAAAGAAAACTCTTACTGGTGCTGATTAATAATTAAATCTCTGAAATACTTAAAATGTTTGTAAATTTTACTCCGATTTAAATATATATCTTTTCAACCATGGGCGCTATCAAAACCGTTTTAAATCTTTTTATGGAAGGGAAGAAAGCGTTTTAACTTTTGAATCAGAAGACACAAATAAAATTATTATTACTATCACTACTTACAATCCTGGTCTTATTAGGTGTCGATGGACGCAAAACAAGGCGTTTTCAATTTTTATATTTAAATTATATAATTTTTTTTCTTTTACAAAGATATATACAAGTTTTCTTAAAAGTAAAATACCTTTAAAAATATTATTAATTTTTTTATTAAAAATGTAACCTATTAAAAGTATATTTTTAAAAAAATTTATTTTAATGCTATTTTATTTTGAATTGAAAACTATAAATTTAATTTAATGCAAATTTAGACTATTTTTATACTATTTAAATATATATTAAATATTTGTTATGTTATATATGATATATATATATAAGGGTATTTTATGCAAAATAGATATAATTATAACTTTTTTATTACAAAAAGTCAATATAATTCATCTTTTAATTTTATAGAGAGGGAATGAATTTTTTTAAAACAAAAAACGATTTATAATTTAGGTATTTTTAAAAAATAATTTATTCAATATATAAAAATATATGAGATTCGTTCTTTTTTTTTTTTACACATTTTTTGGGTCACTTTTTAACTATATCATATGGAGTCAACAGTAAAAGATTTGACTTCAAAATAAGCTATTTTAGACAACAAAAGCTAGGTTGCTGGGGCATTCAGATTATTCCATATGGCTGTACGCCCTTTAGAAACCCGCCAACATTGGATTTGGATCCTTTATATATATATATATATATATATATATATACATTTAATTTAAATTAAAAAAGAAAAAGAGAAATGAAGAGGTCCAAATCCCAAATGCAAAAGTATCAAATGTAAGGATCCAAATCCTAGAACATCGCGTGGGGAACAAAAACCATGAAGGGAGGTTGAGTAACGGGGTTACAACCCCGGCGCATGTTAGCAAGAACAATCTCCTAAAGAGGGCGGAGAAACTGAAGAGAAAGGCGGACATTTCGAAGAAAAAGCAAAGAATATTAGGAATCCCATTCTTAATCTGCTTTAAAACCAAAGCGTAAGTTGCTCGCCCCATTTCTCTCTTTCACGCACCCCCCCGCCCCCACCAAAAAAAAAAAATCCCAATCTCTACATTTCGATTCCTTATCGCTTCCATGGAGTCCACCGCCGCTATCCGATCCCTTCACTGTATTTCTCTCTCTTTCTCTCTGTGTTTTGCGTATGCATGAATGAGTTAGGCTAAATGCAAGTTCTGCTGTTCGATTTTTCCGCAATTTCTGATAGGATGCTTTGAGCTTGGTGTGTTGCTCTTCTTGTTTGACCTGTGATAAGGAAACTGAAATCGCTTAATGTGAGGATTGATAAAGATGATCGAAAGCTGCATATAGCTTTAAAAAGTTTTGTTGCCATTCTTTAGTTTTAAGACGTGCTGATTTTGTATTTGGAAAGCAGCTTGTTTCTTCGGATTGGATTTATGTCACTATGTGCTATTCAACTAAATGCTCGATCGAGGCAGTTTGATTACCTCACCCTTCTAATTAGCTGTGATTTTCAAGTTTGGAAATTCTATTCTAAGAGAAGCTTGCAGGTTTAGCTCTGTGATCATGTTAGAAACTATTCGTGGCTACCTTTGTGCCCTTCCGCATTAAGTAAAATTTCTTAACCTCGTCAATTGTTGTCACTTTTAACTTGATGTTGAGCATAGGATAAAGATTCTGGTTCTGCTGTTTTCTCCTCCCATGAGTGATATGATCAAGGCATATTAGCCAGAAATATATAAATTTATTGGACAGCTAATATTTGAAAATTTTCATTTCTAAGTACCTATTCTTGCTGTAATATTTGAAATCAGAGCTGAAGAGCACCTCTGAAGAGAGGTGGAAGGTGGATTTTAGTTTTTTTTTTTCTTGTGGGGTGGGGGGGGGGGGGGGGGGTGGGGGAGATAAAGTAAAAAACCATCTACCAGAAACTCAAGCATTGTATTTTTCATAAAGGCAATTCCCTGGACTTCTTGGTGTTTCAAGTAACTGAAGGATGCTCTCAACTCACCTCTGAGGAGTTGATTGACTGACATTCTGGTGGGTCATAAGGCAACAACCAACAAGACTAGAACCCTTGCTTCTATTTTACTCTGGTTGTTCTTAATTGTTGTGTAATATTCTGCACACTATATATTATTTGCTTGGAAAATGTTTGTCAAAAA
This sequence comes from Erythrophleum fordii, assembly GCA_032878935.1. Taxonomy (NCBI): domain Eukaryota; kingdom Viridiplantae; phylum Streptophyta; class Magnoliopsida; order Fabales; family Fabaceae; genus Erythrophleum; species Erythrophleum fordii. The sequence continues at coordinate 2,315,976 of JAVQMF010000058.1, forward strand.
TATCTCAGATTTTCAGGATTTTTTTTCCTCCCTTCTTTTTGTTGCTGCAAACATTCTAAACTTCTTTTTGGTCGACTAAAAGGGGAAATTTTCAGAATATTTTTATGTTTCAATGTTATTCCAAAGTGATATTTGCTACTCATTTTTCCACCATAGCTTGTCGTCTGGCCAGTTGTCTAATCATCTAACAATTGACTAGACTACATAAGATTGTGGTGCCTAGAGTCACCTTTGCAATTTGAAAAATATTGGTGCTTCTTCTACCTCTACATAATAATCTTGTTTATGAGACACTCTAGTTCCTGATATTAATGTGATTACATGACTTTCAGGTTTTTTGGTCGGTATGCTACATTAACAGCACATTAGTGTAGTTTGACTAGTCTCTCCTTCAATGCACACATCTAGGGCTTAAATTACTTCTTGTCTACAGGAAAACTGCAATTTAGATGGAATGTCTAATTTATAGATTTAATCTGAGTTACAGTAGTATCATTTTTAGGTGTTTATCAGTTTACCTGTCTTAAACATTAGACACAAACATGTATGCTCTCATGCATTCATGTTTTGTTTTCAACAAATGTATATGTCAGATGCCTTCTACTTAAAATGTTCATTGTGCAAACCATTGAGATCAGAGTTTATTACTTTGGATTTCAGATCCCATAAACACCATGTTACACATGCGATCCTCACTTGAGAAGCCATGTGTAGGTCCCATGCATAATGCCATATGGAACTCTCAAAATAGACTTTACTTCCAACAGTTGGCAAATGGTGAGAAGCACCTTAGTTCTCAATTCAAGTGGAAGCGAACACCAGTGTCATGTGCAAAAACAGCTGAACCTATCAAAACAACCAAGTCTGGTGGTATTTTATTTTTATTTTGTGAAGAACTGTGTATTTATTTTTTTCTTCCTTGTGGTTGTCGAATGAATGAGGCAAGTCCTATTCTTTGTTCTTATGAAAATTGTTATTTGAGTTTTTACCTTTAACAGTGGAATTTATTCATGAGATTTAGATTTGTTTTAGAAGGTTTGATCAACAAATTTATATTTGTATGTATAGATCCAAATAATATTCCGCCTATACTTTTTACAATTCTTATCAAACTTGAAAATTCAAACTCCTAACACTGGTATGGCCATGTTATAAAGTAAAGAAGTTGACCTATAATGGCTTTGTCAATTTGTGTTGTTTCTTCTCTTATTTTCAAAGACCTGATAATTTCATTATGATGTTACAGCTTCTTTGGGTAGCTCTCCACAAGCCTCATTGGAGAAAAAGCCTTTGCAAACTGCTACTTTTCCTAATGGATTTGAGGTCTATAGCACCTTTTTTTTTTTTCTTTTTTTAACCTGCAACTTCATATTCATTTATGTTAAGTATTGTTGACAAAGGATATAACTTGGTGGATTAACAACACAGTATCCCCATGAATAAAACTAGTGTGTTTGCCATCGAGAAGAAATGAAAACAATGTATTTTTTTTACTTGTGATGGCTAACTTTTTCCAAGACCGTAGAATAGTATTTATTAACAGTCATGTTCCAATGTGAATCTTATGAAATACTAATCTTTGGGACTTCTAAACATGCTTGGTCCATATTGATTCTCCTTCTGTTTTCATCCTCCCATCCAACAAAGTTATATTACCTTGGAATCTCTTTTGAATTTCTTGAAGGTCTTCAGTTTGACAATGATATTATTTGCCATCAATCACCATATTTGATATTTATTTTCCTAACTTGGATTATGTCTGTTTTTCTTATGATCAGGCTTTGGTATTAGAGGTTTGTGATGAGACTGAAATTGCTGAGCTGAAAGTAAAGGTGAGCTTCTATTCTCTTGTTCATTGCTTTTGTAAAAGTTACAGTAGTTCATTGCACTTGAAATATAATCAGAAGGATGGCATCAAACTATAGTGTATGCTTACAAGCATGAGGATGCACAGGCTATAGAGATGGTATATTGTTTTCCTTTTTCTGTACATGTGTGGGTGTCTTTCATTCTTTGCTATTAGAACATTTAGGAGTTTCTATTTAAAATATAGAATTTGATGATTATCTTCTAAAACTAGATAGCTGAACGTCTATAGCCCTCTTATATGTTGCATTTGCATGCATTAAAACTCAAGTCAAAGCAACAAGTGTGGTTTACTCAAAATTCATGGTAGCAACTGATCAATATGAGAATGTTGCTCTTGAGATTCATGTCCTATCTGAATTTGTCATATTTATATAATCTTTCCATTTTGTAACGTGATTGCATGTTGAGCATAAACTAAAGTATTGGATAACGTCTGATGTTACATTACCTGATACCTTTGAACTAACTACACATTTTATTTGTGCCTGGGTCATTAAAAAAAGCATGTGTATTTATAATCTTGTGAATGACCTTATTTTACTACTATTTTGATAGGTTGGAGAGTTTGAAATGAACCTTAAGCGAAACATTGGAGCAACAACAACTTCTATATCAAACATTTCACCAGTTACACCACCACCTATCCCAACTGAACCCATGGTTGAATCAGCACCTGCTTCACCGCCATCCCCACCACCAAAATCATCTTCAGAGAAAACCAGTCCATTTGTAAATGTTTCCCTAGAGAAGTCATCAAAGTTGGCAGCACTGGAGGCTTCTGGCAACAATACTTATGTCCTAGTATCATCTCCTACGGTATGTCACCTATTACTAATAATTATAGTGGGCTCTACTTTCACTAATTTACAATTTCTTTGACTGGGACCATGTATAGTTTTCAAAATTTTTTTGTACCCCCTTCCACTCCCCTTCTCTTAGGTTGGCTCATTCCGAAGAGGTAGAACAGTGAAAGGGAAGAAGCAAGCTCCTATCTGTAAACAGGTACATGTGACTTGCTTGTCTTTTTGCATCCTCCACCATTGTGTTTCTATTTTCTAAGTCATCAGTTTGTTATGAGCGCAGAAATGATTGTCAATTTCTTCAGCTGTTGCATATCATTTTTCAGTTTTCTGCTTTATTTATCCATCTATTTTGTGGATTTAGTTCTGTTATTGAAGCTAATAGTTCTAAGCTTATATAATAAATATCAGTAAATTTTAGTATTTTACGAATAGGCTCTTTTCTTTTATTTTCTTTAGCAAACTTATCTGTGATCCGTGACAGAGATAAACTGAATACTTCATCTTTGGTAATGTTGACCTATATATTTTTTACTGTCATAATCGTTCTATTTGACGCATGCTGTGTCAAGTTGTCTGAGGATCTCCCTTTGATTGAACTTTCTGCACATTATTCTCAACACATTCACTTCCTAAGTTGGTTCTTGAATTTCAGCATAAACTCAAATGTCTATGTTCGATTTTCAAATCTACAGGGTGATGTAATCAAAGAAGGACAAGTCATAGGGTATTTGGATCAATTTGGCACTGAACTTCCTGTCAAGGTGATCTGTCTCACTTGTTGATTGTGTATCCTTTGAAATGTCTACTTCCCCTGGCTGATTTTATTTTTGAATTTTTGCAGTCTGATGTGGCTGGAGAAGTTTTAAAGCTACTCTTTGAGGATGGAGGTATAACTTCTATGACCATCCATTATTTAAATGTCTTCATTTGTTTGATACGGGCTCAAGTAATTTGAAGCTTCTCAGTGCTATTCAATCGTATTTGAAATAGAGAATGCAGTAGCGTACCTTATAATAAAATTATTGCAAAAACGATATAAAAACTTACAAGAATTCTTATAGTTTCTTAATTTAGTAACACTGTAACAGTAATTCTTGCCATCTTAGGGACATGGGTAATCTGCCATTATCCATTGGTATGCAAGATATTACATTGTCTCAGATGTTTGGCATGATGAAATCATATTAAAACATGAAATGATAGGATATGTGGGAATCGTAGATTCACTTTATTGAATATTCCGTTCTTGTTTGAAAGTTTTTAAATATTCATGCCAAATTTGGGCAAACTTGAATTTCCCTACAGGGAAGATACTAGGGTACCTTGCATACCAGTGTGAAAATGCCGACTTACCAAATGCCTAAACTCTTTCCACTGGCTGTGTGCATCCTTGATTTTCTAAACTTGAGATGATGAAAAGTCACAGGATATTCATGAAGACTGGTGTGATTCTTTGTAATTCACGATATATGGTCACTGGCTCAGCGGTTATCTAAGTTTTCATGAGCTATCTAATCACTACTAAATAAATAGAAACGTAATTTTAAACCCTCGAAGATCTTGTTGGATTTCTGTCACTCTGTCTATGTAGCAAGGCTCTTGATATATATATATATATATATATATATATTTTCCTTTTTCCTATTCTGTCAAGTTGCAATATTTATTGCTTATTGTTCTACTACTACAATTTGATGAATGAGTTTGGAGCATACATACGTGATATATTGCTTATTGTTTTTGGCTGTTTATAATTTACAGAGGCAGTTGGTTATGGAGACCCTCTTATTGCTGTCTTGCCAGCATTCCATGATATCAAGTGAGCTAGCCTTTGCCTATTGATGATGATGAATCTTGCGGCTTTTTATAGATGCATAGCTTTGAGCTATGGAATCCAAGTTCTCCATTTATTTTTTAATGCTGCGCCGAACAGCCTGGGTATATGAGCTTGTTGGGGAAGGATTTTAGCAATAGATTTAGAAATAATTGTCTATGTCTGCATATTCGGGAAGGGGTCCTTTGACAATGGTAATACATTGTATACTGGTTACATAAATGTTATTAGAAATACTATTCAAAAGCTACATTGTTAAGCATCTTATTAAAGGGCCTAAGGCAACTTCAAAATTAGATTTTCTGGTGGTAGCTGATAAAAGGATGGCGGCACTGAAAATCATCCTGACTTCATTTTGTAATATTAATTATTATTTTTCTCACTGTTTAAAATTATGTCTGTGCGACGCACGGGTTTAGTACTAATTTGATGCATATTACAATTTTTTAATTTAATTTCTATAAAAAAATTTAATTTTGTGTAACATATAAAATTATAATTTTATTTTTAATACCAAAATAAAAATAAATTAATTAATGTTGAGTTTTAACGAGACTTTAATTATATTTTTAATACAAAATAAAGTGAACTAAATAATTTTATTATTATAATATAGGTATTATATAAAAAAAATTAATACTATTAACCGAAATTGTATTAAAATATCTATCAAATATGATGTTAGACGATATTTTTAATACAAAGGAGTATCATAAGTAATTTATTTCATTGAGCTATGAAATTATTCTTATTTTTCTCAGAAATGTAAGTATGGAGTTTGTACGGGGTAGTCGGGGGAGCGCACGGAGGACGAGACCGAAGTGAGGATGATGTATAACCTTGTCAGCACGGATGAGGATCAAGATCAATAATTTCAAACAAAGCACGTGGCACACTAATTAAGCCAATGCTAGAGGATTACACAAAGGAGATGGAAAATGAGGAAAAATTACAATTTTACCTGTGACACAGACTCGTTTGGTATCCGTGGAAGAGAGGTGAGAAAAGGAAAAGAAAAAAGAAAGTTAAGAAAAATTATATTTTTTATTTTTATAATTATTATTTTTTAATAATAATTAATTTAATTATTAAAAATAAGAATATTATGAATATTTTTTATTTATAATATCACTTTTTTATTTTTTATTTTTATTTACATCTTAACTTTTGATGTATAAAACAAGTCCTAATTCATATAAAAAAAAGATAATAACTCAAATGTATTTTTAAATTGAGAGGAGATAAGAATAAAATATTAATTATAGTAATAATTTGAATTTGAATTTCAACTTTCGTATGACAGTATTATATAAAAAAAGATAAATATTATAAATTTTACTTTACTAGTGAATTTATAAAATTTTTTATCACTTATTTGATATAATTTATGAAAAAGAATTATTTTAATTGTATAATGTGTATTATGTTATTATAATTATTATTTAATAATATTTATTATATGTATATATATAAGAGTCATTCTTAATTTTTAAAATTATATATTTTTACTTTTATTCTAATAATTTTACCTATTAAACAGCACAGGAAAAGTGAATAGAATTCAACTCAACCTAAAGATTAGAACTGAGTCTACGCCCACTGGCTAAACCTAAAACCAAATACAGTGGGCTTCCAGACCAAGTGTGGCTCTCGCCCTGACGGTGTCGTTTGCGTAATAACACACAGTTCTGTGTCCCTTTCGTTGCCGCCGTCCGTTATATAAACTACCGCTTTCCTCTCCGGATAAGCATTCATCTCCTCTTCCCAAAACCCAAGCACCCATGGAAGTCATATCTTCACCTCCCACGAGATCATCCTCCACTCTCAATCCGAACGCTCCCTTGTTCGTGCCAAGGTCGTTTCGTACCGTCGAGGATTTCTCCGATCAATGGTGGCACCTCGTCCATTCTTCCCCTTTGTTCCGTGACTACTGGCTACGCGAGCGCTTTCAAGATCCCCAAACCTTTGACGATCCTGACCAAGATGCATTCTTTCAACTACACCCACGTTAGTTCTCCTCCACGTTATACTTAACTTCTAACTCTTTTTTCATTCATTTTTTCTTTTAAAAAAAATTCGCTGCAGAAAACGTGGAAGAAGGAAAAGGAGCAAAGTATCAGAGGGAATTGGTGACAATAGGAGCGTTGAAATGGCGAAGAGGTTCAGGTTGGGCAGAACTACCAAGGTATGCGCAGAAGGCTCCGAAGACTGTGAAGGCGACGGTAAGTCCGAGGACGATTCAGCAGCCGAGGTAGACTCTTCTGTCTCGGATCGCTTTGTTCTCAATCTCATCTGTACAGAGACACTCTTCTTTTGACCTCTGTTTCACGCTCTTGTCGCTTCTTTTTTTTTTCCCCCACTTGTTGTATTTACTGAATTTAGCATTAAATAAAATGGGAAGCTTGATCCTGCCCATCAGATCTATCACTCTAAATCTGTGATGTCATCTAATGACCCCCAATCCTCGTCTTGAATTTTAGGGCAAAAGGTTCCTTTTTTGTTTGTCAAAACTGAAAATTATCATAAATGATACTCTGCTGAAGAAGGTGAAGGTTACAAAACTTGGTCCATATAGATCTTTCCAAAAAAGACTAGTGCCCACTACATAATTTTTCACTGCATGTATTATTTATTTTGCCTTAAAAAAAAAACTGTATTAATCCAGTCACTTGTAATAGAACCGATAGTTCAGGAATCAATTTGAGTTTGGTCCCAGGCGGTTGCGTTCTTTCCAATCTTTTGAAGAACTTCAATGACTTGTTCCGTTGTGACGTTTCCTGTAACAATGACCTTGTTCAGCTGCGTATCCACGTTATAGGTCTCAATATCTGCCCAAACCAGGAATTTAGAATTGTGTGAACAAAATGGGCCTGAAGCAATTTCAGATTCTGGGGAACTAGGATAGATTAGTAGTACCTTCGATCTTCTTGACGGCTTTGAGGATCTTCTTAATACACTCGGCACAGTGCAAACCAACTTTCACTTCCACCACCTTGTGACACAAGAAGAAGCTTTCAATTCCATCACTGCTCCCAAAAGAAAAAAAGAAGAAGAAAAAATAGCAAAAGGGTTGTAATAAGCACTTACGTTTGTCATCGTGAAAGATGATACACGAGGGGAAAGCAGAAGAGCAGCAATATCTGAGGGAAATCGGTGCTAAATTTAACGGCTGATTTAAGCCGTAAGAAGAGTAAGTAGTAAGCGAATGAAGAGGACGGTTTTAATGTTTTGGGGTAACGTGAAATACAACAATATATAGGGGGAGGCAAGGAATAGGATTCTTGAGGGAATTAAGGGTGCTTTTTCAGTGTATACTTTCCGTGAATTGGTTGTTATTGACTTTGAAGGGAGTGGTCTCCACTCAGTGGAAAAGGGTTGGCAAGCACGATGGCAGTACTGGGTTTTGGCTCAACAGTTGAAAAAAGATGGAAGATGAATGAATGAACGGTGACAAATCATATCAATTATTTATTTCAAACATCAAATCACAAAAATAAAATAATATAGGTAAGTAAGTCAAGTGCATGATTGTTACGCTCTCCAATACTTCACTTTCTATGATTACGGGGAATGCTTTCCATGAATTATTACAATGAGTGGTGCAGATTCCAAGGGCTGAAAACTTGCGCATGTATCAAAGTAAAAGCATATGCTCCCAATGAAGAAAGTGACCACAAATGCGAAAGGAATTTGTTTTTTTTTTTTGGGTTAAAGTGAAAAGACGCTGATATGTAGTGCCACAGTAAACACCGTCGAAGGCTTGAAGCTTCTGTGTAACACTAGCACCTTTTTTCTTCGAAGCTGCTTTTCCTGTTGGCACATTTTCATCCTCAAACGCAATAAAAAAATTGCATCAACAAAAATTGAAAATTGGTTACAAAAATAAACTGTATCTAGAGCACAAAGATCCAAGTTGTTCAAGAGTTGCAAATAATGCTCGAAGCATTCTTGTATAGGCGTACACATTTTATTTTCTTTCTTGATGTGTCTAGTGGCTTACTTACTGAACTTAGTAGAAGTGACTGTATGTTTACAAAAAAATTTATCGTAATCCTCTTTTTCCAATAAAAATACAAGATTGAAATGACTCAACATTTGTTAGGTGGTTCTGTGATTTTGGAAGTTTCAATGACACATTTATTTGCAGCTCAGACCAGAATTGTGCATCCCGGAGCAGAGTACGAAATTCTCGTAACCAAACTACCAAACTCGCAAAAAGACATTTTAAGTTTTCACTACCCCCACGCTCTGAGAAGGGAGCGTGGGCTCCCTTGTTCCACACAACGTACGTTAAATAGTTGACGTAGAAATTTCACCTTTCGATAGATCAATCTTTAACGCAGAAATCACCACAGTAAATCCGGCTGCGACAAATCAAAATGCAACACCTGTCGTTCTGTTTTTCTATTGGCGAGTCCAAAAGCAAAGGTGGTAGAGTATGACAAGTTGTCTTGTCCTCCTGCTTAATTCGTGGGTTTGCTTTTTGTTGAAATCGAAATAGTGCCATGGGAAACGCTCTGAGATTCCTGTACAGCCATTGCTGCAAGCCCACCGTAGCTGGTGACTCCGATTCACTTGGTCCTCACGGTGTTTCATCGGCCACCGTAGGTGTATCCGCACTTGCCCAAGATCTCTTCCACTTTGAGATCACCTCCCAGGTATCTTACTTAATTACCTCTTTCTCTATTTCACCATATTAACTGTGTTTTCCAGATATTTAGGGCACATCCATGGGCGTTCTTGATTTATCTTTCAAGTCTAGTCTACCATTGCTGCAGCTTCCTTGCCCCCCCAAAATTTTAAAGATCTTAAATCTAGTTCTCAAAAAAAGAAAAAGGAAGTTGTAAAATGCCGAAAAGTAATTAGGGAAAGTTTGGCAAAGCCAAAATTGTTCGTGTCCAAATTAATTTCGTAAAATTATAAGACTATACTTGGTTCATGAACTAGTATAGTTTTTTTTAAAGTATTAATTTTTAGAGTAAATTATATATACTTCTTTTTAAGTTTGCTAAAATTACATATTCTCTTTTTTATTTTTAAAATATATACAAATTTTTTCTTGAACAAAAAATTACCCTGATTTCTATGTACAATAATTTGTCTATAATCCTATGATACACCGAATTCGTTATTTAAATCTCCATTTTGATAAACTTGGAAGAATGAGCTATTAGGAGGCTAAGAAAAGAGTATAAATTGTGACAATGTTGCTTATAACGTAGCTACTTCAGTGGGCATCCAAGTGAGATGGTAAGGAAGATGTTTTTGTTCTTTACCTACTTCTCAATGTTCTGTCTATAGAGGACGTTATATTTTCTTTGATGTGGTTTATAGTGATAAATCCAAAATTTAATTATAATTGGTGAATTCCATTAACTCCGGTATAATGTCAACCTTTAATTTTGATATAGTTTTGATTTTTGCATAGAAGTTAGAAAGTTTCACGTTTTGAGGTTACATAAAACGTTCAGCGAGCCCTTCAAAAATTTTACATCAACCCTCACAACTGGTTATTTTTCCTTTGACGTGTTAAGGTCCCCGAAGGACTAAGCAAGCATGTTGTATCATCCAAGAAGGCTCAGGCTAACTGGTAATGAACACATCCTCTGTTTCAATTCTAAAGAAAGAACTTCATGCCCTCGCTGATTTCTAGAATGTTTTCAACAAAATGTGCAGGTATAGAAAACTAGTAGATGCATGGAAAGAATCAAAACCCCCTCCCAAAACCCCTGAAGAAGCAGCTAGGCTTGTCATTCAGACCCTGAAAAGACATCAAAAGGCCGACGTTGAGGTACAGAAATTTCTTCAAACTTTTGCATCATAATCCAGGAACAGATACTAAAATTCTTGCTTAATTCTATAGGGATTGTTGGCTTTCTATGATCTTCCTCAACCACACACCCTTGTTGAAGCAACTGTTAAACCCCCTACATCCTTGCCTGAAGGAGTAAAGTTTGAACTGCACACCTTGCCGGTAGGAACAACATTTCTGTTTAAATCCATAGAATCATATGTAAGATAATGTTAAAGAGCGGGTAGGTGAATACTTGAATTAGTTGCTTATGTCAATGCGATTAGGTTGATCCAAAAGCAGTGGCAGATGGTGATACTGTAACAGTTTATGTCAGCACATCAGACCCCAGAGAGTCATCTTTTGTCCCTGGCCATGTCCATGCAGCAGCTGTTCAAAGATCAGAAGCTCGCGCTAGGAGGAACTATGCGGAGGCTGATGCTCTTCACCAGGAGATTATCGACTCGGGATATCGGTTGGTGATGTAGTTTGTTAATGCTAATTGTCAGAGTTTAACGCCAGAAATGAGCTTTGAAAAAGTTTTCTTGTTCAGGGTGATCCATCTTCAGAACCAGGAAGTCCTTGCGCGGAAGTATAGAATTCGGCTAAGGTAACTCTCGAATATAAATTTATTAGAAGACTCAAAGTTGTTGTGGCAGCCATTAATGTATATTCCAAGAAAAAACAGGGGAATAGATGCGCCAGAGAGTGAAATGCCATATGGGAAAGAAGCTAAAAATGAACTGACCGAGATTGTTCAAGGTAAGTCTTTGAGGATCCTCGTCTATGAAGAAGATCGTTACGGACGGACCGTGGGTGATATTTATTGCAATGGCCTATTTGTACAGGTATTAGTTTGCTCGCAATTTAAGCTTGCTTGAGCTCTGTCGAACTTAACTTTATCTAAGTTTTCTTGTTCTTTTTGGTTGGTTGATTAGGAATTGATGCTAAAGAAGGGACTTGCATGGCATTACGCAGCCTATGACAAGAGAGTGGAATTGGAAACAGTAAGTAAAATTTGTGGTTTATGTGCTCCTTCATTGTCAATTTCTTGAATCTTCTCTGGGAGTTGTACCGCGTTTCCTCTTAATAGATGTTGTGTGTTATTACAGTGGGAAAAAGAAGCTAGAGCAAAGCGAGTTGGACTATGGGCTGCACCAAACCCTGAGGAGCCATGGGAATGGAGAAAGGACCAACGAGAAGGTAGATAACATGGTCCCGCATCATAGTAAGAAGGAATCCCCATACAAAATAGCACCCCAAAAATTGTGGCAGACAAGCTGAGATTATCAGCAAATTTCTATATAACCAAAAGGGAAAAGGGTTCTTTCTAGATTTAAAGATTTATGTAAAGCTAACTTGAAAAACTACGTGTTTAGAGCAATTTCAACTGAATCATTTTATCTTTTATCGACTACTGAAGTCATGAACTCATTGTGATGTTCATCGTAAGGAGATGAATATATAAATAATAGGTGATTAGTTACAATACAATATATATAAACTGATCATCCTGCAAAATAATAGGTGATTAGTTACAATACAACGTAAACTACGACGCCTGGATTATTAAAAAAAAAAAATTGTTTATACATGTTGCCGATCTTTCAATGAAGATTGAAGTGCAATATAGACAACAAGGGAATTCTTGGAACATACGAAAAGGAAAACGAGCTAAGCTTGCTATGATTACAACTACGGAAGACATTACCGATGAAACTCACAAGGAGGAAAACATTAACAAACCAATCTCATCAATACACAGAAAGATAATACTAGTGCTTTGTTTACTTTCATTTTCCCATATGTCTAATTGATTACAAATCCAATTATCCAAATCCATTCTTCTAATAGAGTTATGTTACTAATGACAAAATGTTAGGTAAAAAAATGAAAATAAAAAATTGAATGAAATTAATAAAAATAATTGTTATATTCCTATTTTAAAAAATAATAAAAAGATATAAATATTATTAAATAATTATAACAATAATATAATAAATACTATACCAAATTTTTTTCATTTAAATACCGAACAAGGCGTAAGATCAAAAAGCTGACAGCATCCAAGTAAGTTATTAAATAAATGTCTTGTCATGTGAATAACTATTCCTAGTTCGATCATTGTAAGATAGAACTGAAGAATCTCTAGGTATCAATTTATTTTCTTTAGAAATCTACTTAATTTATCTTTCTATTATTCTGTTCAGTTGCCATCCTTGACAAAGCTAAATGTTTGTTAATATTTTGTTTTATCTTACAGACAATTGAAAGTATTTTTTTCATTTCCATTGTAGTGTTTATGTCTCTCATTGAGATTAATCGGGATACTCTGAAATTCATCTTTTTACAAATTTTTTTATTAATTTAGAAAGAGAAATAGAAAAAGAAAGAGAGCCAGATGATATAAAGCTTACTTACAAGGTTTCGCCTATTCTCTCTGTTCTTCTCGCTATTTCTCTTAAAATTGGTGAGAAATTAATAGAAGAATAAATTAAGAAGATCTAATTTTTATTGAAATAAGATTTTTTTAAATATTCTCTTAATAATAAAATTCCTAACACAATTTTGAAATATGTGAACAAAACAAATGTAGTAGCGTTATTACAGCATCAAGAATGATGACGTGTATTGATCTCAAATAATGGATACTTGTAGCAACTTTTTCAACAAACTTATAGATGTTTTCTTCTTATTATTAGACCTGATATTTTTATAATTTTTATAAATGCCGTTGAGCTTTCTTTCAAAGAGTAAAAATTTATATGCAATATTTTATTATTAACTTTTTAATAAAATATAATAAACATATAGTTCTTTAATAATATCATGACAAATATATAATTTCTCAATTAAAAAATATATTTGTTATAATATTATTAAAGAATTATATACTTATTATATTTTAATTAAAAGACTTAATAATAAATATATACAAAATTACACTTAAGTCTAATCTAAAAACTTATATCATATATCTTTATTATCAGATTTTTAAATTAAAATATAATAAATGTATCGTTTTTACAACCAATTATATAGTTCTTTAATTAGACTATATACTTATTATAGTATTATTAGAGAATTATATATTTAATATATAAATAATTAAAAATTTTGATAATAAAGATATAAGATCTATTTAAGTCTAATACTTCTTTTAATAGATTATTTGCGGAGGTTTAGAGTCTAACAAAAAGAAATCCAAAAATAAAGTCAGACTAATATCACTTATGGTCCTTACGGATACAATTAAATTTATTGGGCTCATCTGTCGTAATTTAGAACCCATTTTGGAAAACAGTATGTGACCAAAAATAATCCAAGTAACCTTAATGGTGTTTTAATGGCGTACAATCCAAATCCAAGCCCGCTTTAATGCTGTCAGCTGCTACTTCCCCAGGTGTCTTCGTGTAGTGTTGATTGTTATATTGAACCCCAACTGAGTCACAATCCGAGACTAAGTACCTAATTAAGAACCAAAATAATGTTAATTCTAATGGGTAATTAAGCATTGTAAAAATTAAGATTACATTGGGCTGACCCATTGAGTCGCCATTGCCCACGGATGGTGTTGTGGAGGAGGTCAGGATCGACCCCAATCCGCTTCCCTTTCACTTGATCGTAGGAGGACATCACCCTCGCTTCTCCTCCATCTACGACACATTCTTTAAACGGCACGTCGTATGTGTCTGCCAAGTCCTGCTTGCTCACCTGCATCCATCCCATGCATTACCAAAATTTTCACTGGGACCATAATTCAACATCCCTTTCCCCCCTCTGACGGCAACTTGTCCAAAATAAAATTACAAATTTTATGAATAGTTTCAAATAATCGCCATCCCTACTCTTCTCTATAATTTTAGTTATTTTTTTTCAGAACATGAGATTTTAATTTTATTTTTAATATGATAATAAATGTAACTAAATTTATGTCATATATGTATATATATAAAATGTTGAGGAAATCTGATGATATTCATAAGAAGAAAAATGCAAAAAGACCTTTTAAAATTTAAATTATTTATAAATAACTCTTTAAACTTTTAAAATTAAAAAGTAAGCTTCCAAACTTTCACAATCTTGGAAATAAATCACTTTCTATAATTTTCTTTTGACAATATTAGTTTCTTTGTCACTTCATATTTCCCATATGCCAACGTGTGCTTCTCTTTTCTAGAAGTATTTGCATCATCTAGATTTAATTTGGTCGGTATAAATCTTATTATTTTTATTTAATTTTTTGAATTTTAAAGGAAACACGATATATAATAAAAACAATCTTCTAAATTGTGAACTTAAAAAAATAATGTTTGATATTTTAAAAATAATAATAATAATAAGATCCAAACCATTCAAATTGATGCTCAAAGACACTTCGACATGCCTATCGAGAGATTACTCCATTAAAAAGTATTGGTTAGTGATACTTAAACTTTTAAAACTAAAACGTTGGCTCTAGAAATAAGTCATTTTGTCTCTTGATCATATTAATTTATTTGTCACTTTAGATTCTTCATATACCATCTGAGAGATTACTTCATTAAAAAGTACAATTTATAGATACTCATTTTGAAGAATTTGAAGTGACAAATGAGCCAACTCCAATATAAAGAAATTAGAGAGAAAAACTTATTTTTTGAAATATAAAACTTTAAGAACTTAATATTCAATTTTTAAAGTTTAGGAGTTATTTATAAATGACTTAAAATTTTAAAAAATTATTACATATGTTTTTAAAAATAAAAAATATAAGTGTAATTTAATTGAACCTATATATAGAAGTTAGGGTTTAGGATAATTTATCTTTTAAAAAAATCGCATGCTACTATGGGAAAGATCTTAATCAAAATTATGTACACCAAGTCAACACCGGACATTTCGGTCACTTCAGGACGTTGTCTTATTAAATTTTCTTGGCAAACAAACCCTACCACAATTATTTACAACCACTGCGCATAGAAAGCCTAGGAGGATGGAGAGAACTTGTCTTTTTCTTGATTCTTGAATGGCTTCTCAATGTAAATTATATTAATTAATGAAATGTACAGAAAGAGGGTGTATTAGATTCCCATAAGAAACCAACGCACTCTAAATTCGATGTTACAAAATGCGTAAGAATTAAGAAACTACAAGTTGTAAATATAAGGACGCAAATTTAACAATTTCTTTAGAATTAGCGCTATATTTGAACGGACTAATTCTCATGGTCTATAGGCTCCAGCAAATAAGTTGCCACAATACCACGACAAATCACCAGGGTATCTACACCAAATATACACGTTTTATATTCTTCTTATTTTCACATGCACACCAACTCAACGATTGCTTTTTTGACCTGGTTATTGGTCTTATCCGATGTTATATATAATTAATACAGTGAATTGCGTATTAATCTTATCTAATTTATTGTCCTAAAAGACGTAACAAATATTAAAACTCTGAGTATAGATGACAAAAAGACAGACAGAGGCTTAACAACTCTCTCTCTCTCTCTCTCACACACACACACACACACACACACACACACACACATATGTATATAAGTCATTTGAAGACAACTTGTAAATTGACTAGGCTCTATATCCTCATAAACTGGCGCAAGCTAAGGTGATAGAGAAAAAGGAAAAGGGATGGAACAACACATATAGAAAAGGACGTAAGGGATCAATTAAGATAGGAAACAACAAATTTACCATATACATGATATTTTTGCGTCCCTTGGAAACGTTTAATATCAATCAGCTTTGTCTTGAAGACTATTATAGTTATGATTCATTTCAACTTTCGGGAGCAAGGATAAGTTGGTGGAACCCAACAAGAAGTGACCGCGCACTGGTTCTGCTGCTTTGAAAGTAACCCGCAAATTAAATATAAGAGCATTATTTACCAACTATTTGTGCCACTAATATATTCGATTCAACTCAGATATAGAAACATGCTATATCTTAGCCTCCTTATCGTAATACAGTGAAGTGAAATGAATAAGAAAAGAAAAATGTGAAATGGGGAAATGCAGATATTTGCGATAAGGTCACTAACTAATGATTGTGACATATGCGATCTTGATAAGAGTTTAGGTATATATCTAAGGAAATCCCGGGAATGAACTATTCTTCCTTGTTCTTGGATAGTAACATGGCAAGACTGGGTAAGCAAATCACATCACTGTGGTGTTATCAGTAACATCTATTTTGTACGTAGAATAGGAAATAAAATAAAATAAAAAATAATTTTTAATTTTTAATTTTTATTAAAAATAATAACAAATAAAAATTATTGAATAATAATTGCAAAAATATTATAAATATTATAAAAAATATTTTTTTTATTTTTAATCATGCCAATCTGAGCCTAACTCCAATGAGTAAGTCATAATGTTGAAAATAACAAGAGAGCCAATCAAAGAAGAAAAAAGAAGTTTCAAAAACAACAGTGGAAGATTCTGAAAAAGAAGATTACCGACCTGTTTAATATTGTCTTACGATCTGAGTATCATCTCCTTCGCTTCTGGTAAGTCTTAACTATAGTTTAGCTTAGTATAATGATGAGCTTATTTACGGAAGATTCAAGGAGTGAAGTAATGATTTGCATCGATCTGCGTTAATATTTGATGCAATTAATAATTTAAAGCAGTGGGTGCATGTGCAAAAATGACGATAATGGAGTGGGCCATCCTGCCCTGGATGCAATGTTTGTTGTACACGCGTAAGATGCAGCAGCTGTACCTTCTGCCACACCCTCCGGCCTACTCTATCATCTAGAAATAAAAATTAAAAAAATAATTTTAAAAATAAAAAAATAATTTTAATACTCTAATTTTTAATAATTAAATAATAAAAATTATAAAAATTAAATATATATTATACATAATTATTTTTTCTCCTAATTTCTTTCATGAAAACTCTTGTCAAGATTCTAATCAACTTAAATAATAATAATAATTAATAAGAGTTTAAAAAAATTTAATGTTAAAAATAAATATATTAAATGATAATTATATAAATAAATTGAATTTTAGATAATATGCCAAGTTTTATGTATATTTATTTGCTAAAACCTAATAATAATAATAATAATAATAATTCTATCTGATGTTTCGGGTTCTATGAGCCCTATCAATCCTGGGGTCAGTTTGTTCCTGCTTCACTCATCCAAATTTCTTTCTCATAATATGTTGGCCACGCTTATAATTACGTAAAATTCTTAAATATGATTATTGCATTATATATTCAATTAGTACATCGAACAAATACAACTTGTTGGTACCATTCATTATAATATAATTAATGAGAAGTTAAGAAAACCTTTACAAAGTGTCTGTTACATAATTAAAACATGTTATTTAATATATACTTTATCGATAGAGAAAATCAAGCATAGTTCACATCAAAATTATCGTTCCGTAATAGCAACACTCACTGTTACATGCCAGTGAGTCAAGTAAATTATTAAAAATTGTCACCACCACTGTCTCTTTTCTCGCTAGCAACCGCCATAGGAAGGTGAAAATTAATACAGATCATGTCAAGAACCAAAGGATGCTGCATAACAAAGAGAACAAGGTCACAGAACGCGTAAAACGAACACACATAGATATTGTTATTGGTTCATTAAAACACCAGAATACAGCATCGTATAAAGGATACCCGTGCGACCACCGGGATATACCAATCATGCTTCCAAACATATCTCAATCACACAGACAACACGAGATAAAACTATAACCAAACACACACTATATGTAACAAGGGGAATCAGAATCCCATTTTCCTTTCCCTGTAGTTGAACCCAGCAAGTCACGGCCTTTTATGTATAAGTGGTGGTAATGGGCGCACGTGATTATAGAGTTATAGGGCCAGGACGAGTCCCGGCACTGATTTGCCGACCAGGTTGGAGACCGTGCTCTCCCAGACGGAGTCGTCGGAGGGGTTGGACTGGCCGAAACGGGTGACGGTGAGGGAAGTGTTGAAGTACTCCCTGACTTGGGTAATTATCCCATCCGTGACGGTCCAGGCGTGGACCCAGGAGATGGAGCGGGAATTGTCGCAGCCCTCCACGAGGACGGTGGGCCCAAAGGAGGTGATTGACTGAGGAACGAACAGAAAGGTGTGGTCGGAGGAGGGTTCACCGGTGAGCATGCGCATCAAAAACTGATCGGAAGGGGGACCGTGGAACCACCATTCGAGATCGGGGGCCACAATCCTGACCACCGTGTGGGAATCGCCTGAGTTTAAGGCCTCATATAGAGTCAGAACCAGCCTCTTACTGCTGGAATCACCCTCTTCCTTGCTTCCCTGAGAGTTAGCCAGTTCTTGCGAGGATGTTTTCAGAGCAAATAGGGTTATGGACCTTGGAGACGGGTACAATAGAACTGAACCAGTTTTTGAGAACACGAGGTGATGATGGGCGGTATTAATAGGAAAATGGTAGTGTGGGGTTTTGATATCCTACTTCTTGTACTACATTACGTCTTTTGTGGTCACCATTCATACCGAAGAAAGTCTCATGTTACGTCTGTGACATTGAGAAGCTGCTACGGTGAAATCTGAGCCTAAAATATGAGACGGGAATGTTCTTAATTAATTTGATTTACTTTTTCAATTTCTAATTTTATTTTTTTAATTTAAATAAATTGCATCTTATAAATCGGTAATTCTTTTATTTTATGAACATAAAGATAATTCAAATAAAAACTTAAAAACTTAAAGTGAAAAGTGCAAAGTTCATCTATATACATGTACATTTATTTCCTCTTCAACCATATAAAGAGCAAAATACGGTAATTTTCTTTCGCAGGATCGAGTTTCTTCCTTCCCCTTCATCGTACAATTGCATCGCAGCACGTAGGATTTATCAGTTGCGTAATTGATGCGTTGCAGCATTGGTGTTTTAAGAAAACAAAACAGGAGATTAAGATTTTATATTAGGCTATCGGAGAAACCAAAAAGGAAAATATTGATAACATATGAAAAATTGAAATTTTCATTTTTATGATAAGAGATAACATAATATTTTAACTATTATCAAATATTATTCTTTTTGCATAAACCTTTTCTATTGTAATGTAATAACAAGATATTATCTAATATGTCCTTGTCTCCAAAATTAATAAATAGGCATGAGATGAGAGAAGAGACAAGAATGAGTTTTAAGTTGGTCTGAATTATCATGTTGTGCAGTCCTTGAGCTATTAAAATTAAATTTGAATGATTTAAATTTTAGTTCATTTTTAATTTCAATTATTTTTTAATTCATAACTTTAAAAAATATTTTTAGCCTTTAATACTCAGAAATATGAAAAACCAAAAAAAAAAATTCGACCATTCAATTTTAATCTAATATGCTTAGAAGCAATGTACATGCTGTGCCCCAATGTCTGATTGGACAAGCGGAGCGAGGTAGTAGGAAGAAGAACGTCAAGCCAACTTTAGTTGACCCAAAAAGTACAGGAGGGTCAGGGTGTGACCGTGACGTTACGTTTTTGTGTCTGCGCTATCTTACGCTAACACGTTAATTGATTGAGGCTTAACTTTCTTGGCTTAGTACAGTTACGAACAAAGCCCCCATATTACTTCATTTGACCTAACGTAATAAATTTTTTTATTCGGTAACGTAATATATTAAATTTTATTAAAAATTTTTCATTGCGGGACATTATTTCACATAAATAGTAAGGTGGAACGCGGATTTTTTCAAGTACAATAAAAAGAATAGACTTATTTATATGTCAATTAAAATTAATTTTTTTAGGCGAATTTACTTAAGAACTTATCTACTACATTAACATACAAATTTTAGTTTTGCAATAAGCAGCTTGGTCTTCAAATTAAGCCACATCATGATCGCAGATAAAGAAGTTAACTTTGTTATTTAAAAATGCATATAACTAATTATATATATATATATATATATAAAGAGAGAGAGAGAGAGAGAAGAGGAAGTGGGTAATGGGATGACGTAGCAGTTGATAATTATAGAAACGAGTGACATGCTTTTGTATCAAAGGGCGACGACAAATATAACAAAAAATTAAGAAAAGGCCAACTAAAGACAAGGTTATTGCCAATGAGAAAGAGGGAAAAATAGAAACGGTGGGAGAAGTAGAATGCTTTGGCAGTTTTGGGGTATCCCATTGCTAAATGAATTTTATGTAATGAAAATTACTAGTATATCCCCATTTTGTATGGAGCTTACATTTCTAATCTTTAAATTTAATTTTTCAATTAAATAGATAATAAAATACATTTTAAATAAAAATATGACACAAAAAGCAATTATATATATAATATTTACTTTTTAATAATATATATAATATTTACTTCTTCTTTTTTTATTTATTCTCTTCATTTTTTTTTATCTTTCACTCGTTTGAGAGGTAGTTAACTATTTATTTACCTAAAAAGATTTAAATATTTATTTTTCGGATACAAATTTTCTCTTTTTTTGGAGGGGGGGAAGGAAACATGATGTTCATATTTATCATATTTAAACGCCATTCTGTACTGTTAAAGCAATCCAACTATTCTTGTACTGCCATGTTGCTGTGCATTTTGATCTTTCTTTTTATCATATTTAAACGCTATTATAAGCTTTGTTGATGAGTAAAAATTTTAATCATGGGAATAAAATTTTAAATTTAAAAAAATTACATTTAAAAAACATTAATTATAAAAATAAAAATTTTAACTGTAAAAAAAATTTAAAAAAAAAATTCGTTTCCTATGTTTCTCTTCTCATCTGCGCGCGCATGACATTGGAGCAACCAAACGGAAACAAGATTAGGGAATAGGTATGACAGCTGGGGAGCATACATAGCAGTGGATTTCTACTGTACACCGTCTCTGCGTTTTCCAGAGGCAGAAAGAAAAATCTACTCTGATAACGACTATCACTATCTGTGCAATATATATGTAAATATTATAAAAGATAGTGGATTAGACACTAACTTTTATCGGTTTTCTATTAAATAAGTAAATCTGGGGACGACTTAGTTAAGAGTGGTTTATTCATATATGAATCACTACATTATTTAGAAGGTTTAAAGCCCACTGAAAGTTTTTGTAGTATGGCGGCTTACAAACTGATAAATCAGTACCCATTTGATAGGTTTCTCCGATGTTAGGGGGTGCTCTTAGTTTTCTGAAGAACAATTAAGTATATAAATTAGGTAGGGAATCAGATAGAATTCATAAAAGTTAAATGTGAATCGAGGGACCTAGTTGCCCGTCGTGAAAGATGAACATTAATTGGAGGGTTTGGTTATCCGTTTGGTGGTTTTCGCCATGTCATTCTACTTTTTCTAATTGAGTGATCACCCTATGTCTCTCCCGTCACCGAATTGATCGGTAGATCATCCTAGTTGGCTGGTTGATTAAACTCTCTTGTCTTTTTTAATTTCGGGCAAAAATAAATCCGAAGCTGTGAGTTTGTAATAGAACTATAAAAAGGAGACATGCATATCAACAGATATAGTTTAAATTTTTAAGATCTAGTTTTAGTATGACACAGACGTATCAGGATTCAAATTATTGTGCTATTTAAGTGTGCAAGAACAATCATGTTTTTTTATACACTTTGTATGGTATATATTCAGTCTAGAACGTACTATTTTCCTTTTCTAAGAGATTTGATGGTATAAATGTTGACAGCATGATTCAAACAATATTTATTGATTAAAATAAAATAAGAGAAATTGCATACTTGATGAGAAATTTATATATGTGCTTTTAGTTTAATAAGAAAGAGAGGTATATCATACAATTTACTTTACTTTTAAGGTTTTAGAATAAAAAAAAAAAAGAGAGCGATATCAGTTTCTAATATGATATTTATATTTATAATTAATTGCTTCTTTTATCTTCTTCGTATAGGCCAAATTTGTAATAGGAAACGACTGGTTATTAAAGGGCTGTAGGTTGGGGTCTTTACCTAATAGACTTATGTGTAATCCAACTTATTATGAATTACACACTTTTAAACAAAACCCAATTTGTTTAGGACCTCATATCTAAAACAAAACTAATTGCTTAAAATATAATATATAATTATCTTATAATTAATTAATGGCTATCCATATTTAAATATTAATTTATAAAATTAATTTAACAATCTTCCACTTAGGATAATATTAATTAATTATGTGTAACCCAAATTACAATAAGTAATTAGTATATATTAAGTTATAAATAAATCTAAAAGAAATAACTCAAAATCATTAAATTCGATAAGGAATCAAGTGATTTATGACACATTAACACTAAAACATTAAATCCGATAGAGAAACAAATGATATTAAATGCATTGATAATATCTCAATATCCAATTGAGCAAAAATGGAAATTGCATAAGTGGTCTTAAATCAAAATAAATAAGATAATTATATCGTAGTCTCCCACTGAGCTAAGGCTACATGAAAGATTTAATAAGACCCAATGAGTTACATAATTTTAAAATACTCCTTTGGGTAAGCCTTTAATCAATGGATCCACGAGCATATCTTCACTCAGGATGTGTATAATACGATTCTATAATTCAACAACCTTTTCTTTAACAAATGAGAGCTTAATATCAAAATGTTTAGTACAACAAGAATTATTAAAACTTGTATTGATTGCATTAAAGGAAAACTTTCTGCTTGAGCTATAAACAAAGGGGTAAATAGGTCTGAAAATATTTTGAACCTAATTCATACTAATATATGTAGGTCTATTACACTTACGGCTATAGGCGGATTCAAATACTACATTACTTTCATAGATGATCATTCTAAGCGAGGTTGGATTGATCTTTTACGTGAGAAATCAAGATCACTAGATGCCTTTAAAAATTTTAAGGCAGTAGTTGAGTTGAAAACTGGTAGGGTCATAAAAAATGTGTCAGATTAAATAGGGGAGGAGAGTATTACGGGAGGTATACTAAGGTTGATAGAAATTCAAATCCATTTGCTTTATTCTTACAGAAACACAATATTAAAGCCCAATATACAATGCCTAGAACGCTACAACAAAATGGGATTGCAGAGAGACATAATTATACTCTAATGGATATGGTTAGAAGTATGATTAACTATTCCTCCTTGCCAAAGTTTTTGTGGGATAACGCTTTGAAAACTTTAGCCTATATTTTAAATCAAGTATCAAGTAAAACAATATCAAAAACTCCATATGAACTTTTACGAGAAAGAAGCCAAGCTTAAAATATTTTTTAGTATGAGGTTGTAGGGCAGAAGTGAAACTATATAATTCTCAATTGAAGAAATTAGATTCGAGATTAGTTAGTGGATTCTTTATTAGCTATTGTGTAGGTTTAAAGGGATGTAAGTTTTATTGTCCTACTTATATTACCAAAGTCATTAAGTCTGATCGAGTATTTTATTTTGAGGATGACTTAAATAGTGAGAGCTCCATATTTAGGGCTATCAATTTGCGTGATGATAGCACCGTTCTGCCTATGCCTATTATGACACCATCTGTGTCTAATAGAGATAAGGTTGTGGAAAATCCAATTAGGGTAGATGTATAACTCCCCATGAAAAAAACAAGTGAGCCAGTCATTGAATTGAGGTGTTCTAAAAAAGCCTGAAGGCTGCAATATCAAATGATTACATAGTTTATTCGTAGGAATTCAAATATGATACTATTGATGGTACAGATCCTGAATCCTTTCAACAAGCGATATCTAGTTCTAATTCTTCTAAATGGATAGAGGTTATGAGTGATAAGATTACCTTAATGCATTAAAATTATGTGTGGGAGCTTACGGAATTACTAGATAAGTGCAAAACTAATTGGTTTCAAATAGATTTATAAAACTAAACGAGGTAGTTCTAGTGAAATTGAAAGATATAAAGCCAGACTTGTAACTAAAGGCTACAATCAAAAAGAAGGCATCGACTATACAAAAACCTTCTCTCCAATATTTTCAAAAGATGCTTTCAGGGTGGTCATAGCTCTTATTGCATAGTTTAATCTTGAGTTTCACCAGATGGATATCAAAACTACTTTTCTTAATAGAGGCTTATACGTGTACATGACTCAACCAAATGGTTTTGTTGAACTTGAAATGTAACACTTAGTATGCAGACTATAATGATCCATTTATGAGTTGAAACAAACCTTTAGGCAATAATATTTAAAGTTTGACAAGGTTATTATCTCTCTTGGGTTTATGGAGAATGATTTAGATCAATGTATTTATCAAAAATTTGATAGGAACAATTTTGTCATCTTAGTACTCTATGTTGATGATATTTTACTAGCCAGTAATTTTATGAGTTTTCTAAATGAGACAAAACATATATTATCATGCCATTTTGATATAAAAAGATCTTGGTGAGTATTTTTTATCCTAAAGATCCAGATCCATCGTGATAGATCTCGTGGCATTTTGAGTTTGTCTCAAGAAACTTATATTGAACGTGTGCTTAAGAAGTTTAAAATTTTTTTTAAAAAAAGTGTGCATCTAATCCAGCACCTATTCAAAAAAGGTGAATCAATATTTCAATTACAATGCCCTAAAATTAATATTGAGAGGACTGAAAGGGATATGACTCTTTATGTTTCTGCTGTGGGTAGTCTTATGCATGTATAAATATGCACTCGTCTAGATATAGCTTTTGTTATTAGTGTGCTGGGTAAATACTTTAGTAGTCCTAAAATGATTCAATGAAAGGCTACTAAGAAGGTCATGAGGTATTTGTAAGGTACCAAAAACTATATGTTAACTTACAGAAAATTTGATACACTTGAAATTGTTGGCTATTCAGATTCAGATTTTGCCTCTTGATCGCAAGCCAACTTCTGGATATATCTTTATGATGTCTAGAGGAGATGTTTCATGAAAAAGTGTTAAATAGACACTTACAACCATCTCTATTATGGAAGCAGAATATATCACATGTTATGAGACCGTCTATCAAGCAATATGGTTAAGGAAGTTGATTTCTGGCATGCGTTTGGTTTATTTTATATCACGACCCTTAATTATTTTCTGTGATAATTCATCTGCTGTATATTTCTCTTAGTATCACAAAATTTGAAAAAAAAATCCAAATCTTGCAACACATATTATTTGACTAACCTCTCAAATCTATCTTTAGAGATGTGGCCCAAATGCCGATACCACAAAGTCGAAGAGTTTTTAATTAATTCTTAGGCATTTATGTCTAATTACAGTATTAATAAGAGCATTAGAAGATTCAGTAGGACAATATTTTAAATTCAAATAATATAAGTCAATGAGCTTCATGATGTATCCTCTGACCTTAAACACTCCATCATAATAGATGTTATCAAGTAACGAGAGATAATAAACCTTTTGAGTTTTGTCAAGTCTCATAAATTTATCTATAACTGCATTCATGTACTCTAATGCAGTGTCTTTGTTTGGAATGCTCTCTCTAATTCCCTTCTCAATGGTGTATTTAATCATTACTAGACAAATCTGATTTGACTCATACCATTGCTTATAATAGGCTTTATCAATAGAACTAGATTCAAGTGTGAGATTTCCAAGCTTAAGTTCTCTGAATGCCAAATCTTTTTTCGAAATTGTCAAGTATATGTTCAAGGACTCTTTCCACTCATCATTATTTATTCCATCAAGAGTTTTTTACCATAGATAGTTGCTAGAAAGCAAGAACTAAACTGACCATAAATTGAGAAATAATTAATTATGTGTGCACAACATAATTATAATACAAGACTCCCAATTGAAATTCAGTTAGGCAACTATATAACAAAGTGGTGTTAAGTAGAATTCATATATACTATGAAGATTTGGTCTTTGCAAAGAGTCTATATAAGATGCGTTCAGTATATCTATATCGAGAAAGTATAAAAAATATTAAAAACATTAAAAAAAGTTATTTCCCTATCTAAAAGAATCAAATCTAAAAAATTACATGAATAATGTCACACTGATAGGGTGCATCCATCATCAATGTAATGCATACACAATTTTTTACTAATAAGAACATTTCGATGGTAATAGGTGGTGCAACCATCAAGTGAAAAAAAAAAAGATCTATTATATTCTAAAATATCTACATTTAAAGTTCAAGAATTTATCTAACATGACTACAATTATAATTGGAGAGAATGGGCCATCACAAAAATGTAAAATATTACAAAGTATATTCATAAATTTTCTCAAGCCAAAATTCAATAAATAAAGTATATTTATTTATTGTATAATTTTTCTAAAATTTAAAATAAATGTTTTTAGGCTCAATAAAATTACAAAAAAATATTTAAATATATTTTAAAAATTAATGAGCCTAAGTCTAACACTAGCTCGAAAGGCCCAGTGTGTGCTTATGGAGCGCGAGTGGGTGTGCGTAGTTGGAGCTTGTCATCTTCTTTCAAACTCCAGTCGCGCAATAATAGTGGTTTTATTGCCATTGTTGAGTTCTTCATCTCTTAAATGACCCTTTTTTGCAAATGCAACCAAGATGTAGCAAACAATGGGAAAAAATAAATATCAAAATCCTTTAAACAAAGAACTCAAAATTTTCAAACAAAGCCCTTTTCAATCTATATCTTTATGAGCTCTATTCTTCCAATTAAATTATGCTTCTAGTTCGTATGAGTGTATGGAAGGTTTATATAACATTTAATTTGATTTTCATGGGAAGGAAAAATAGATTCGAAAATATAAGCACTAAGCACAAACTTGAATGCTTAATATGAAATTATTGATGAGGAAATTCGAATTAAATGAAATTCAACATGTCAATCACATTATTAAACTCATACAATACAGATTTTGTTCAATTTCATGAAATTAGTCTGTAATTAAAAATTCCCAATTGTTAGAGTTCTTAGGTTTGAGAAATTGGGATTATGGAATTATTGATAAAGAAGTTCTAATTAAGTAAAATTAAACATGCCAATTACATCATTAAACTCATATACAATACAGATTTCATTCAATTTCATTAAATTAGTCCGCAATTGAAAAATCCAAATCTTAGGTTTCTTAGATTCGAAAAATTAGGATTTTTTTTTTGTATAATGCAATTAGATGGTTGATCATCTTGATGAGATAAAAAGAAATTGCATGTGTTGATAGCATGAATTAAACAAGATTTATTGATTAAAACAAAATAAGAGAAATTGTATACTTGATGAAGAATTCATAGATGTACTTTTAGTTTGATAAGGAAGAGGAGTAGATCACACAACCTACTTTGCCTCTTAAAATTTTAGAATAAAAAAAAAAGATAGAGCGATAACAGTTTCTAATATGATATTTGTATTTATAATTAATTACCTTCTTTATCTTCTCCATATGGGCCAAATTTGTGATAGGAAATTATTGACTACTAAATGACTGTAATTTATGATCTTTACCCAATAAATTTATGTGTAATTCAACCTATCATGAATTACACATTTTTAAAGAAAACTCAATTCGTTTAGGACCTCATATCCAAAACAAGACTGATTATTTAAAATATAATATATAATTATCTTATAATTAATTAATGCCTATCCATATTTAAATATTAATTTATAAAATTAATCTCACAATAAAAGCATACCAAAATTAGATGCATCCATAAGCATTGCCAATATTGAGTAAAATACCTTGGGTTTAAAATAATATGCTATCTTATTTGAGGGTAGCTAAGTCTACACAAGACATTCAATCCAGCATTTTTGAGATACCCAATCAAAGGCATAGGCTAAATAAATAAGTTTGAAATAAGATGGCTCTAACGCGAGGGT
This sequence comes from Erythrophleum fordii, assembly GCA_032878935.1. Classification (NCBI taxonomy): domain Eukaryota; kingdom Viridiplantae; phylum Streptophyta; class Magnoliopsida; order Fabales; family Fabaceae; genus Erythrophleum; species Erythrophleum fordii. Next base: position 2,344,005 of record JAVQMF010000058.1, read on the forward strand.
GTGTCAATACAAATAACCTTGTCTTGTATGTGATATTACCATATCTCACCAGTACCATGCCTTCACCTTTTGCATATACAAAATATCAAGGTAATCTTTCAGACTTCATCATCATCAAGAATAATATGCCATTTTATCTGGATATGTGTGTTTGTCATGTTGTGGGTTGGGATGGATGTGTATGTAACCAAATAAGCACTACTGGGGTAGCAACTATCTATGTAATATCCACTATTCGATGCGTCCCACACTCTTTTCCCTTTCATTACCCTGACTCTCTGTTAATATCATCATCTGATGTCTTACGTCTCACTTTACAACTAGGATCAAGTTCGGGATAAATATCTCAATTGCTGACCAAGCGAAACTTGGTCATAGGTCCTCAGGGGTAGTCGTCAAGGCTGAGCTGGAGTTCAGTTGTCCGATGGCTTTTCTGACATAATTTTGAGAGACTAAGACCTCTAGAATTACTCAAAGTTAAGTCAGTAAAAATTTTAAACAATGGAAGAAATTTAGAGATTATATAAGTGATCTCTAACGGGTACTGTGATAATTTTCAGAGGTCGAATAATGACAAATAATAAAACACGTGAAGACTCCTAATTCGGTTCGAACGATATAGTATTGAAGTTGTTAGGGGGAGATGCAACGCGAACATACTATTCATATATGCTCCCTTAGGGCAAGTGATGTTTCAATGGGAGTGAACAATTTGTAAACAGTAAATGGTAAGTAACCAAGGAAAGGTATTCCAAATTGATACTCATCAATTCCATTTATCCATATTAAAATTTCACAATTTATATAATATTTCACTTGAAGTTTTAGGATAGTAGGTGGGTTATATTGCTAGCTGAATCAAGAACCAGATGCTATATACGCGAGTCGCGGGATTAGATCCAAGAGTTTCCTGTAGTGTTCATGAAATTTGTTAGTGTAAATGAGACAAGAAAACTAACTTAAATTTAGCGAGTTCCTATGAATAAGATTTGGAAGTTTTCTTTACAATCGACCAAAATGTAAAAACAGATCACATAAGAATTAAAAAAATATTAAGTGATTGCAACTTAATTTCAAACTTGTAACAACTTAATTTCCTTAGCCGGTTTGTCAACATATCAAATTAGTTCTTTAAACTTATACTGAATGCAAAAACGGTAACTAAAAATTTTTTTTCTCGTTACATCACAAACAAAGCAAAGAATAATTGAGCTGTTCAAGTTATTGGATGGGTCAAAAATTGCCACGTCATAGCCTGCACAAGCAGTTGTGTTTCGTGGCTTATAGTTGTGACACTACCATCAAGGCTAAGAACATGGTTAGATTCAGAAAAATGAAGAAAGCAGAAGGGCTGATCTGCATATGAGCAGAAACTGTTTTTTATATCCTGAATTCCTTCACTAAATTATGGTGATAGCCTTACTGGATCGTTATACCATTTGCTGATATTGATCGTATCTCAGTAAAGCAACATACAGATACAATTGGTGCACTGTGTGTCTTGGATTGAACAAAAAGAAAGGCCGTAAAAGTTATGACCATTTATCAAGGCCTCTGCCAATATCCCTCAGATCAGCATGGAAACTTCACACTTATTAAGTCGTTCCTTCAAGCCGAGTTGGAAATCAAAATTTGGTTGTAAATTTGGAGTCATAACATTCTAGATTCACACAACAAGGAGCACAACTCAAGCACGCAAATGCTTTCTGCAATCATTTCATATCTGTTATTTTGCTTTACATATGCTATATAATACAATAAACATGAAAAAGGTAAGCAACGAAGATATCAAAAATGCTTATAAGAGAGACAGACACAAGCATGACCTATTAAGCACTCGGTGTACGAAAAAATTCAATGGATCATTCCATGAAATTAATGTCACATTTACATTCCAAGAGGAAAAAAAATCTCAATCCCTTTTATTTGGAGGCTAAAGGGCTTCTCTGTGCATAAAAGGTGGAGCTGGTGGGCTCATTTCTCCATCTTGACCTCTTTCAAAAGACTCTTCCCTTACAGTACATAATGGCTTATCTGGACTATGATATTCCTTTAAGTGATTACTCGGAGCAAGAGGTCTAGATGTTACGATCTTGGAAGGAGAAGAGTTGGTTCTCACAGGAGACCCTGTGGCATCTTCACGAGGCAAAGGAGAAATTAGTGGTTGGACACTAATATCATCTCGTTTCCTGTAGAATTTATCTTCTACAATATCATAGGAGTTCCCAGTACGTGCTTCTTGAGCAAGAGAGCACCAGCAGCAGCACAGCCAAAGTGTGCAATCAGAAACTGAGGGTTTACCGAAACAGAAGTTATAAGCAGGCAAGTTGAACCTCTTTCTCATTTGGATCCTCCAAAATCCACCGTACAGTAAACCAAAAACACACAGAACAATTCCAATACCTACCATAGCCTGCCTAACACTGTCATCATTGATATTAACAGCAGCCAAGGTAAAAATCCAGAAGGGGGCCATGCAGAACAGAACAAAAGTGGCAATATGAACATACATGTTTCCAAAGCCAAGTCTCTCCATATTCCACCCAAACACACAAAAAGTACAGAAAAGGGAGAGATATGCTAGAGAAATATCATCCCAAATGTCAAGTATTCCTCCACTCCATTGTGGTCTATTCTCAATGACCATTTGTTCACCTCTTGAAGCAAATGAAAATTTTTTTGTAAATGATTTCACTCTCGACTGCTCTGGCTTAACCTGTGCTTCTTCATCTATCTCCGAATCATAGTCCTTACCAAGAGGGCTAAGAATGGTATACATGCCAGCAATTGCAGGGGCACCAATTGCAAAAGATATGCATATTCCAACTCCTACAGCCGGTCGCTCGGATCTTTTATACCCCAAGTTTAGACCACAAAGTGCATATTGAGCAAAACAGTTCACATGAAGGAGAATGACCACTACCATCATGTGTGCCCACTCATGGGGCTTATATGTCCCATTCTTGCAGTAAACCTTTCTAAGTCTGGAGATATCATTTGGTCTCCATCTGCACAGAAGTACAAGGTGATGAAACCTTTTGGGATGCTGATACAAACACATGAGCGTAAACAGTGCATTGAGTATTTGGTTGTTTACTTCAAACCAAGCGTTCCTCTCAGACTTCTTTGGCAGCACGCCATTCAACATTCCAGTCATGACTAGGAAGAGAATGGCCCCTGAAACAGCAACACAAATGATCCACACAAAAAGGGCAATGTTCATTGGATCTCTGATCCACTCTTGGCACTTCCTTTTGAGCGAATACCAATCAAGTTTTTGAGCAAAAATGCCACTAAATCGTTCTCTAAAGCCATGTGAACCAGAAGAAGGCACGGACTGGGAAATCTGGTCTCTGGCAGAAGCAAGTCGCTTGAATTTGGCAGAGGCTGAACCAAATTTAAGGAACCTTATCCTATTAAGCAGAGCACTTGAGGTGTCCTGAAATTTTCTTGGAGGATTTTCACTGCTTATAAGCGTCCTCCGAGATGTTGAGATTTCAATTGAAGTTAAATCCTTCAGTTTACTTTCATTAGATTCCTCGATCTCATCTTTCGGGTTCCCATTATCAACTGAAGCCATTCTGATGTGAAGTTCGAGCTTTATCAATCAGAACCCAAAACTATCTCATCAAGGATTCGGGTTTGGCACTGATCCTGAAAGGGTGAAGAGAACAGTCTCTACTTAATTTTCTAATTCATAACAAAGTTCCAAAGAATCTATCATAATGATGATAGGAAGGACTTTGATCGCAGTAATCGAAACAACAAGGAAGGTACCCAAGCAAATTAAAAACTCATAAACAGAGACTTCATATATAGCAAACATATAACAAAATAATTGATCAAAATTCATAGTTTACAGGTTAGAGATTGGAAGGTACCTCAAATCCCAGAATCTCATCCTAATATTACCAATAGCCTTATCTCACAGATTAGTTGCAAGAAATGAAGAAGAAGAAGAAGAAGAAGAAGAAAGGAAAAACACCCACAATTTTCATGATAGACATCATATCAATAGTCAAGTAACTAAAATCAGACTATACCCATCAAAAAGAAAACCCAGAACCATAATTGAAAATTTTGACGGGATAAGCTAATAAAAAACAATCAAACGGATCGATGACGGTGCAGAAGTTCATATAAAGGAAAAGAGCCTAGACATACATATAAACCGACTCAATAATCAGCATACGGAGGAAGGCGCTGAATCCAAATGGTTCTATTTGATTAAAGTTTGGAATCTGAACTTCTTCCAATAAGCGTAAGATTAAAAAAATACTTGAATAAACAGAAGGAAGGAAAAAAAAGAAAGAGAAAATTTATATTTAAAAATTATTTTAAAAAATTAAAAATCAAAAAATTTAAATTACCCAAAAAAATGTCATTAGAAACTTTAAAACTTTTAATCAATAAATTTTTTTAAAATAACTTTAAAATTTAAAATCTTTTAATGTAAATATCTTTAAATTTAAAAACTTTAATTATAATTTTTTTCAATATAAAATGGACACAATTTCTGCAAAATTTTGTAAAAGTATTTGGATTGTTTAGATTTTAAATTTTATTATTTTTTAAATTTATTTTTAATATTAAATATTATTTTTTAAAAAATTTATTATTATAAGACTATATTTATTTTATGTACTGTTTTATTTAAAATTAAAAAAATATAAAATTTTAAAAAAAACTATGAACCATTCAAATTAAATCTTGATGGTTTAGATGTTGCGGTGCTCCGCAGAGAAACCGCGTGCAAATAAAATTCCTCTTGGCAAGTAGTAATAGTGAGTCAAACCGGACAGGTCGGTTGCTGTCCAAACGACGAAGGATGACAATTGGCTGCCACTTGCCAAAAGATTACAAGAGAAAGGATTAGAGCATAGAATCTCTTTCTAGGTGGGGCAAAGCAAAGTATAAAAATAATGTTATAGTAATTATTCATTGCCTAAGACCCTGAGTAACATTTTTTATTTAATTAGATAACACCTAAGTAATTCGTTAAAACCAATTGAATTTACAAGAATTTATTTAACTGTCAACCTGCTTTAAAAGTGTTCTTTATGATTTTAACGTACAGTAATACGCAATACTTGTTGTAGATAAAGGGCCGAAAAAAAGGGAAAAAAAAAGTGAAGTCCAAAAGTAAACCTGAGTAACAAGATTTTTCTAAACAGTACAACTATTTCATCAAAATCTATGAACCATCAATCATCAGAATTTCTGACTTTCAAGGCTCTAGAGTATTGGGACATTTTTAAAACTCACAGACGACAAACGTAATACAATTCAACTCATCAAACATGAAAGAGATCGCAAAATAAAAGGGATTACAATCTCTAACTCTCAAGAAACACTTCTTATTAAACTAGAGGACACGTAAGCAATTCGGTAAAACGAACTGAGTTAACAATAATTAATCTCATTAACTCACTTGAACATTTACTCCTGTTTTGAATATGTTGAGTTTAGGATCCATACACTTCAGTTTAGTGGGCTAACTACTGAACTCATCAATACTAAGGAATAAACAGTAGAACACATCTTCATACCTCTATCTTTGATCTATTTAATTTTTTTAAAATAAAAACTATGCTTTATCATAAATTAATTTTAACATACATTAATAAGTAATAATTGTCGTAGATAATTAGTTGAAAAAGAAAACGAAGTCAGCAGTTAAATTGTGACAGTAGTGATGGAGAAAATGATACATAATAATAGATAATGCCATCCCGAAAGAAACTTCCTTTGGAATCTTTCGTTTGCAAAAAGAAGTCGAAAACCCGGGATGCCATGTGGGGAATATAAAAAGTGATAGGGAAAAAGCAATGTAACAAGTTGATAGAGAATTTGAACTCAATTTGGCCGCGTGGGATACCACTATAGTTATTGGAAAACTCACAAGTTGATGAATTGAGGTTCAAATCGAAGGCCGAAGAAAGAATTGTGTCACATCCGTAATCAGAACTCTCCGTTTGGTGTGTTTTTTCCGATTTCTCTCCCCATTCAAACATAGAACTGGATTTGATTCAACCCCTCACCTCTCTTGAGAAGATAACCAAAATAAAGAAATGGATAACGTCCTTTCTTGAGGGTCTGTGATTGGCAAGAGTGATTCGGTTTGTTGTGTGTGCAAGGCTGTCAAATCATTTTCATCAATCACCAAGGAACAAAGGAAAATGAAAGAACAATATTATAACCTCTTTTTCAAAATAGTTAACGAAAGAGAGCAAAAGAAACCAGCATGATCAGCATCCCATTGAAATACACCAAAAGTAATAAATACAAAGGAAATTGCTTCATATAGCTTCAAGACAACCGGTACCCTTACTGATCTCTCTCAAACTGTGTTAATAGAAGAATTTAAGAAACATGCACTTTGCCAACTTGCAGCCTCTCGATTTCTACTTTCTAGAAAAGCCATAATTTATGACGCAAGAGTCCCAAGGGAGTTATTACTTCTACCATTCCCCCTCGTAAGCTGAAAATTTCCCTTCTCTTTGACTCTTCCCAATCTATTAAGTACATACATATGCCGTACTCCTCTAGTATTTAGAAGGTCAGTACAACTTGAATACAAATTTTGCCACATAAGAACCATATTCAGTTGAGTTAAGTGCTCTAGAGGTATGTCATCTGTCCAAATAACTACTAAAATACATCCCTTTATATTAGCAACATGTAGTCGCAGGGACAACTCGCGTAAAATCTGATAAATTTGGATAAAAGCAGACTCGCTCTTGCTCAAGAACAGCTCATTTCTTGAATTCAAGCAGACCACATCCATCGAAACTCAAATCGAGTACACTTCTTTAAGTAAATATGAAAGATGACCAACTGGACAGACAAGCATAATACAATTCAAATCATCAAACATGAATTTAAACCAACATAATAGTAAGGTGTAAATCAGGTAAGATCATCCTCCTCAAGTTCTTTGGCTTTTAGTTTTTCCTTCACTCTCAAAAGAAGTGTTGTCCTCCAAGAATCCTGCACACCATTTATGCAAACAGGTAATCAATGAGGTGCGATACTAGAGCAATTATAAAATACAAATGAAATGACCAGAACAAACAGGGACATATGTTTGCGTCAATAACAAGTTAACAAATCATCCAGATCGGTAAAGTATAACTTGAGTACAAAGAGAAGCATTATATCCAGTAGCAATAACCAATCAGTAAGTTAAAAATTCAATACGTCGTCGAACAGACTTCTTGTTATCAGTTTTCATTGTAAGAGAATTAGTTAATCAACTTAAACTTCCAGTAGAAATCTCTCACTAACCACGTCATAAGCGGTAGAACTAGATGAAATGTAGTGTTAAATCTTGCAGAACTGCAGAAGCACTCTCTAGCAAACTCATTTGACTTCTAAAAGATTACCTATCTGTTTTAGCAGTTAAATTGAGCTGTCATTCTTTCTTTCTGGCTTCGAGTTAAGATAGTTAAATCCGGTAGTTCAATATCAATCGAAAAATAACTGCTTCCCGGCAGAAGTTTTAGAGGACTTTTCAACTGAATTCCTCATTCAAGGAAATTGCAAATTAGTGTAAGGTAATGAAAACATCTCCATTTCATTCTTTGAAGTGGTTAGTGTTATAAAACGTGCCAATTCAGCTTTGATAAATTGTGCCATTTCTGTTATAATTTATATAATGTTCCATTTTCCAAATTTTGGAGCTTACCAGAGGGGTCATGCTATCAAATTCCTTGACAACGTCAGTGAACTTTCCAACATCTTCTTCATCAATTGCAGCAGCAATATCCTGCCCAAAGAAAGACTCAGATGTCAGAATGGCATCCAACAATTATGCAAGTAATCAGTCAATAGTAAAATACTAAACATTTATAAGAATATTATAATAGAGGCATTGAAAAGTTGCCATATTTTAATCCAATTTACTTTATCAACAAAATTTGATAATAAAGATGCAAAAAACTAGACTTACTGCCAAAAGTCTATATTCACGTGTTCCTGTAAATGTCGGATCCAATTCCTGCAAAAACAAACACATATCCAAATAATTGAGCAACCAATGAGGTGTCCAGTTTCAAGAATTGAAGTTGAAATGTCTTATACTTGATATCGCTCTAATGCATTGGTAATAGCAACAACTTCCCCTTTACAAAGTTGACAGATTCCAGCATTAAGAAGATGTCCTTTAACTCCATACTTCAGCAAATTGTTGTTGAGAGAGTGGCAGGCTATTTCTTCATAAATCTCAATTGCTTTCTGGTATCTGGAGATTTATCATATAATAGAAACAGTAAATATTTAATTTCAAATAAAAAAGGGTAGGGTATAGTTATTTCCAGCTTAAAAATAAAGTCTGCCCATCTTTACTTTATTCTAGCAGTTCCTGCTCTAATTAGAGCACGTCATCCTTTCTATGCAGGAAAGCCTATGCATGAGCATGTACAAAACATTATCTACAAAACAAAATCTTCTTCCATAGAATTTTGTTCAGAATTCTAGAAACTTGTCATTATAAAAGCACTGATACAATTTTTACCATAACTTGATCATACTCAACACTCTAACAGTATATTACTGACACCAGATGAAGAAATGGAATTTTTTCCCCTTTCTTTTTGCAATGAAAAGTTTTTAGGACAAATGAAACAACCTGAAACCTACAAAAAGTAAAATCCTTAAAAGGTACTTGAAAATAGCATGCATCCCCATAGAATCTTCAATGTGTAGCAAGCAAGTCTTAACCCAAGATTCTGGGAGTAAAATTGCTGGAGTTCTGTTGGGATTACACTTCAAACTAATAAATCCCCAAAATCAAACAACCTACAGTCTTTTGATTGGAAATTAATCGTAGGAGGGGAAAGGTACACAAGAAAAAGAGATGATACAAAGCAAGGCCAAAAAGAAAATTTTTAGATTATAGTGCTAAACAAGTAAACATAGGAGGCAAGAAACATTAACCATGAAAGAAGAAAACCAGGTTGAAGCATTTTAACTGGGGCATTCATGGTACGAAAGAATAAATGAAAGTACAAGATCTTACTGTTCTAGCTGAGCAGCATATTGAGCAACTTTTTGCTTGCACTGGTTTGCAGAGGTTGTCACTTCCTCATTTTGGAAAAAGTCAGCTGCTTTTTCATAGTATACAATAGCCTGCTCAATATTCTGTTCTGACTCATACAATTCAGCAATTTCCTGTGTGTGAAAATTAGCAAACCCAGTTATGATGTGTTCATGGTGATTCCAGTAACCTCATCAGATATAACAAGTTATGAATGCTAAGAAATTAAATTGAAAATCATACTGAAACAAGAATCTAAAATCTGACATAGCAGTGATTTATACCTTAAAATACCTAGCAGCCATATTGAGTCTTCCAATTTCACAGAATAGATTTACTGCTTGGTCTAAACACAACACGGCTTCTGCATTATTTTGGGAAAAGAAAAGAAGCTCAGCATTAAAATGGTATCCTTTTTTAAAAAAAAAAAGGCTAGTGACGACATGTCATCACTTGCTTCCCCATGCTATATAATTCATTCAAGCAAACACGTTATTATAGATACCAAAGTACTTTAGGTGTTTCCTATCAAGCTATTCAATTTGAAAATATAACGTGGACATATTTTACAACTCAGTAATATACTATTGATTCTATAAACATGCCATGCTTCTGTTGAAAAACTTAATACCAAACACCTAAGAACTGCACCATAGTTTTTTTCCAGCAAAATATAACATATAGACAACCATAAAAGAAAAACATGCAGATGGAGTTCAACTGTAAGCATATGCACAGAAATTAATTTCATTATCTCTTTAAAACAACTCTAAATCAAAGTATGAACCCATACATAGAGCTCAGTCCAATGTATGTGTGAAGCCAAAAAAGAAATTTGATTTTAACATTTGGAAAGCCGGACGAACAAGGTAACAGGAAGTTTGCAAACACTATTTGATCATGCATAAAGGCAGCAATTGTTTTATATAATTTGCATTTAAGTTCATACAGAGACTCAGAGGGATACTGAGCTAAAAGGAAATGGCCTTGCTGCATGGATGTGGAGCAACATTTCAGGCAGAAATCATAAATATGTAAATTACTACGGTCGACATAAAAGCCTTAAAGCCCAAAAGATTATGAAGTCACAGCATTTACGTACATACCATTTACATTAGTCTTTTTATAGCAATGTGCAGCATCAACATAAGCTTGGGCAGCTTCATGCTTACTTTCCAACTACAAGTAAGAAACAACGTTGCTGTTAAAGGTTTAAGAGAGAAATAACGTGTGCAACAGAAGTACGGCTGGATAGGCCATCTTTCAAAAATTTAACTTAATTACCTTCAAATGACAACTTGCCAACTTGAGGTATGTCGATCCTCCTTTATCCCCTGAAGACGATACCAATACAATCAAAACAACATACAGGAATATTCCTTGACTTGATTCGTCACATGAACAAAATAAATAAAGCAATCATCAAAGCGAAGGTGATATTTAGCAAGCCACTATTAATAGAATATGTCATGTACAGTAATAAGTCAGCAGCCACAATAAACAGCAGGACTGATCAGTAGCCATATAGTCTCAACTGTTAGTACTGATAATTATATGAAATAAGGAAAAACTTATTACGAAGCGACAACCGCTTCTATCATTGGATAATCTCCCCAAAACCTACAACTTAAATAAATTCCACGTATATCACATAGAGGCCAACGTTTTGCAACAACCTATGATTTTATCAAATTAACTAATCAATGTTTAAAAACTTCCAGGAAAATCAGTTTAAAAATTTATACTTTAATTGATATATATATCCGAGGTTGTCCTTGGAAATCGACATCGGGTCCTAGATTTTGGTCCAAACGGATTTAATCCAAATAAAAAATCGGCCATCTAATAGCAGCAAGAGAAAAACAAGCGAAGGTGCTCCTGATCACCGATAACAACCAAAAAGAGAAAAAAAAAATGGAAAATACGAAATAAAAAATAAAATCCATGTATTTAGTTAACATTTTGCCAGGGAAGAAACAGAGAAGGTGGGGACAGTATGAAATAAGAATAGTGGAAGCAAAAATGACATGATTTAGCAAGCTTGTAGGAATTGGCGGCTTTATCAAAGAGATCGGCAGCATCCTCGAATTTGGAGCCGAACAATCCCCAGCCGCTAAGCTTCTTTTCTGCTTTGTTCTCGAATTCCTCGGCCCTTGCTAATTGATCCGCCATATCTCTTTTTTCTCAAAAAGTGATCAATTCAACGTATTTTTCAGTTGCTGGCATGGGGAGCTTTCACGAGGGGTATACCATTCAACAAAGCAAGGGACTCTCACAGAGCATCAAAATTTGCTGTATCTTCCGCCAAAAACAAAAAAGCAAAATGCTTTCTTGGGCCAAGTCACGTATGGTTGGCCTTCTTGGGCTACATTGGCCCGCCCAATGTGGGAGTGGATGCTTTGAGAAAAATCTAGTCCAAGAAATATATTAGCTAAGTTATTATAATTATATTATCAAAATACAAAATTTAACATTTTGATAATTGAGGTGCTAATTTTATTTTATTTTACTTTTTTATTTTTAATGGAACATTCCGCATTCCGCAAAACGTCTTTCAATGTAAAATTGCAATTCTAGTTCTAGCAACCCAAAAAAAAAAGGAAAATTTGTAATTCAACGAGCTAGTCACAACTCTGACATTTGTACCTAAATAATAAAAAAAAAACTTCAGTTTTTACTTGTGTAATTTTATAAATATTTTTTTATTTTCTAAAAATTTGTTTTTTAATATTAGATATAAATTTTATATTCTTAATTTATTGACTCGTCGCTGAAATCATACATTAAAAGGATTAAAATTTAAATTTCAAAACGTAATTTAATAGTAATTTATTTCTTTAAAATAATTCTTCACAAATTTAACTGTAGATTTTTTAAAATAAAAATTAAATTGCAATTCTTGGTTTACTTTTGATATATATGGCCGACCAGACAATAATACTTTCCTGATACATTTGTTATAAATACTTAAAATGGTTAATTTAAGAATTGAACTTATATATAATTTTTTATATTTTTATTATCAATTTTTTTAATTTAAATATGACAACTATATATTTATCCAATAATAATATAACAAGTATATGCTTTAATTGAAAACCATCTCATTATTTGTAAAAATTATATACTTGTTATGTTATTATTGGAGAATTATATATTTGTCATATTTTGATTGAAAAATTTGACAATAAGTATGTAAAAAATTGTATATAATTTTTTTTATTTAATTGATAAAAAATGACATTTTTTTAATCATTATAGCTTCAATTTTTTGAAAGAATACATATTAATAAAATCTGAAATTTATCAAAATAACTAGTTAGAAACCTTATGCATCGTGCAGGGTATTTAAATTTTATATCATAGGAGATGTAAATGAAATTATATATGTGCAAAAAAAAAATTGTATGTAAATAAGTTTATGAAGTATTTAGAGGAAAACAATAAGTTTGGTGATAAACATTTATATATCTAGCATTTAAAATGATATTTATTGAAGGATAATTTTTAATAAATTATTTCCATCCAGATTATATAACGTTCCAGATTCCCAATGAAAATGAAAACAATAAAAATTCCCTATTTCTAAATAAGGCATTTCTCCTAAAACCATTCAAAGAATGTGAACATTGATTCATCGGCAATCATTTATAAAAAGTTGATACAAGATTTGGAATGTTACCCCTTACTCATCATGTACTACCAATGCACTTCTAATAATATTTTTTTACTTTGAAACCAAGACTAAAGCAATTTTTTTTATGACCCTATTTGGTTGAATGATATAAAACAAAATAAATATAAAAAAAATAAATAAATAAGATAAAAAATAATTTTTATATCTTTACTTTTTTAAAAAAATAAAAAAAAAATATAGTACTATTGAGTGATATCCATAAAAATATAATAAATATTATACACAATTTGAAAATGAATTTTTTTCCCCTTACAACTAACCAAATGAGGCCTTAGGATTGACCATTGCCCCTTTTTTTAAACTGCTTTTCTTCCTCTTCCTTTTCCAAGTCAACCCTTCTAGTTGCCACAACATTGACATTGTGTGCCACAAACCTCTCTCTCTGAAATGTTTTGCCAAAACTTAACAGTACTAGTTACCCCATGGAATGCTTGATAGAGATGCACATTCTATACATTTCAAAAAAATGGGACACAATGATTCAGTTATAAGATGGCTATCTCACCATCGCATTTAATAAGCCTAAAAGGAAAAATTCTACTTAAAATCAGTTTCCAAAACAGCAAATGGTGAAACAAAATTTTAGGTTGGAAAAAATTAATAATAAAAAATGTCATAGAAGTAAGTATTCAAAATATCTGAAACCATACCCAAGGGATGCATTCGAATGGATAAACAGTCCCAACCATAAAACACCACTAAGGTTTTGAGAAATTACAAAATATATCTATATATAGATAATAATAAAATAAATTAAACAAAAGTTAATATATATATATATATATCAAAGATGTTGGTAAGGCATTAGATTACATAAAGAGTAAATTACATGCGAGACCCCTAAGGTTTTGGAAAATTACAAATATCTCCCTTAAATCTCTATTTTAACCTTTCATATAACAAATCAACCCTTATGCCATTGAAATACTAGAAAGAAAGGATAAAATCATCATTTGATACCTAAATTATCATTCTAAATAAGCCCTTGATGTAATAATAATAATAATAATAATAATAATAATAATAATAATAATAATAATAATAATGACATTATCTGCCATTTGCTGCAGTCAACTATAATCTTTTTGGTATAAAAAAATATTCAACATATTTTAAATTTCCTATTGTTTTGACTGCCACTGGAGTTTTGTTCACGTGATATTACTTTGCAATGAGCTATTCATGCTGTAGGATTTGTCCTGGACTTCTATGGAGTCAAATTCATTTCGGCACATGAATGTATATATAGGGAGAGAAAGACAGAAAACAAACCTATAGCATATGCGTTCTGTACAATTTTAAAACCCATATGTAGAAGCTAAATATTTATATCATTGTATGTAGTGCAATGCATTTAGTAGCAAGCAATATGGCAAGAAAAAAATATGTAATGCATCATACTTAGTTACATACCTTAAGAATCGGCACCCAAATATTGACAGCAAAATTTCATGATAAAGCCACAGAGAGAACAACTTGATGTGACTTACCTACTGACAAGAAGTGAAACCAAGATGCGGCTATTTTCTCAATTGTATATCCTAATTTGCAGCAGCATAAAATACTACTTATAATTAGCATTTATCTTCACACTCAAAATTATAAAGCTTCTAATTATAGCTTGTCATTGCAGATGTGGTAGTATTGCGCTGTCCAAATGAATTATTAACTTCATAAGTTAGTGCTTCATAATTTACTACCGCATAAAGCATCCACACATTAAGACAAATAAAGGGTCAATGAGGCTAAGTATTGATTTGACACAATAAATAGCTATAAAGATAAAATTTCAAAGACAAATAATCAATGGCAAAGTAGTGTAAGAGCATAAAAAGCAAAATCCAATCCACATAATGTTTAAAAAAGTAGTCAACATAGCAACATAAGAAGTTCTTATTGCTCTGGCTTGTTGGAATTGTAAAAAAATAGTCAACATAGAAAGCAGAAAAAAAAAATTATATAAAATAATAACCCTACAAAATCAAATATAACAACCCTAAAATTTGCAAGTTCTAACTGTCAATAGTATAGCCCAAAATTGGAAACTTGAAACCAACTACTGGTTGTGAGATTTGGCTGCAAATCAAGCAAAGATTTTGTACATTGCTCAAGCTACTTACATGTTGATCCCATAGTTGACTGATCTAAACTTAAATCTTCTTGATGCTTAGCTATACCAATAACTTGTCACTCAGCAAGCAACTCATTAGATAATTGGAGTTATATGCACCATCCGGTTTTCGTTGCTTGCTGATTAATCTTTATTATTATACAAAATCTCACACAATAATAATTTATAAAAGAAAAGAAGATATGATGTCAAAGAACACTTTATATATATAGACTTGGAAATGAATTCATCAATGTCTTGTTTGGTCAAACCGTCAAGGTAGTTTATTAATTAATGAAGATATAATGAATATCTTAGTTGTGGTGGCCAACCAATAACATCACAAAATAAAACACCGTCTCGGTAGTTTATATATATGTACATGTCCGCTCTCAAAGTTTTCTTGTGTTTGGGAAAAAACAAGTAAGAGTACTTAGGCCATGGATAACGCTCTTGTTTCAGAAGCCAACAGCCTGGGCATGCGCTCCCTGCAGCCACCTTCCAAGCATCCCATGGATTTGGAGGCTTTCGACCTCGATGAGGCACTCGCGAGAGAATCATGCCGCCGATTCGAGGAGTTGAAGTGCTTCGTGTCAAACTCGCCGACGGCTCAAGACATGGAGAGATTATCTAATTTTTATAACTTAATAATAGTTTTATCTGTAAGTGATTATCTAATTTGTATTTATTTTTTGGACAAATTAAATTTGCAGTTTTTTATTCAAACTCTCATCTTAGGATACTCCAATTTTTGTGACTCTGCTGTACCAGCAATGTGGGTATATGAATTTTATAGAAACAGAATGAATGTTCGGATGAAATAACGATGGATTTGGGTTCCAGGGATTGTTATCACAAAACGGAGCCTCTTCTACCCCAATGAGAGACGAGAGGTTGTTTGGGTTCTATCAGCTAAAAAACATAGCCACGTGTGTAGCTCTAGTCGCATCTCAAATTACAAATTATAATCTCAAATTTATGATATTTCAATGAAATCCCAAGAGCAGGTTAATATCAATTTTAGAGCTCCACGCATGAAACAGGGGGCTCAAGAAACGAGCACTGATTTTCCATTCAAACAAACAAGGTTCTACAAGCGAGTGACATAAAAGTTAGCAGGAAAACAAGAAAGCACCAGTGGAGGAGCCTTTGATTTTGATTTGTTGTTTGGTTTTTATGAGGAAAAAAGGAAGTGGGTTGGTTTGAGATGCTTGTGCAGAGGGAACAAAGCAATGGAAGAATGCTCCCCGTGTTTTATGGTACAATCTTTTTTTTTTTTTTTTTCCCAAACGAATGATTTGGGTGGCATTTCATCGTTTAAAATGGAGAAAACTATATACATGACTTTTATGTCAGAAAAAAAAACACTAATAAATGAGTTAACGGATTTTGTTTAAAAAGATTTTTTTTATCAAATTAAAATTAAAAGTTAAAAATTATTTTAAAAATTTTAATTTTAAGGAATTATATTAAAATACTAAATAAAATTAAAGAAGCAATTCACTAAAATAAAATTTAATATTATTATAATGTTTTTATAAATTTGTTATACGTAACTATATATCATAGATACGGGACCATTATTGAACATCGCAGAAACTAGAGCCCGTGATGTTCCAATCCACTCAGTTGAAAATGACATAACCCATATCCATGATGAGGCCAATGGCACTCTATTTGTTCTCTTTTCATACAATGATCTCACGGTGGGGTCCAATACAATTTGTTTTTACTCAAAGCCCATTTATGTGGAAGTGAAGGATTCCCTTTGAAATGAACAATTCAATACAAAGAAAATCAAATAAATTTTGATATGATAAAACAACATTAAAAATGTCAATAATGTATATATTATCAAATATTACACTATCAAGAATAGTTTAACAGGTTGTCTATTCATAGTTTATATAATGAAAGTATTATTTTTAGTTTAAAAATACCTTAACATATTAAAAAAACTACAAAAATACAACTTTTATTTATATTACCATAAATAAATTATTACATTATTCTCTATCATTCGTCGAACTTCCGTAATTTTTTTTTATCATATTCATTACTATTTAGTATTCACTACTCTTACTTGGGGATTTGGCTTCTGCTTCCGAATAAATCAATTTCCTTTTTATGTATATAATTTAAACTTTAAAGAAGTTACATAATACAGATAACGTCCATGTTTAATATTAAACATATCTTGAAAATCTGACCATAAGATCATCGCGCAGGCACGCATAATATAAATACAAAATACAAATTACCATGAAAGATCCTACTTGTAGAGAACAGAAGACCTTCGCTGCGTCTCCATTAATACGAAAATGAAGCTTGACTCCGACATCACCGGAGATATTGTCCCTCTCCTTGCAGATATAGAAGAGTCACCGGAAGATCCAAATTCACAAGATGGTTCAATACCGGGAGCGGTGTTCAACATCTCAACCACCATGATTGGTGCCGGAATCATGTCCATTCCGGCGACGATGAAGGTACTGGGCATAGTTCCGGGGTTCATACTGATCGTCTTCGTCGCATTCATGACAGACATCACGGTGGAGTTTATGTTAAGGTACACCAGCTCCGGCGAATCAATCACCTACGCCGGCATGGTGGGCGAGTCCTTCGGCGCACTTGGATCCCTCGCCGTCAAAATATGCGTCATCATCACCAATCTTGGAGTCCTGATCATCTATTTTATTATACTGGGTGAGTTCACCTTCATTAGAATTTTCCAGAAAGTATATCGAGAACTGTCTTGTTCAAATCTGTTTCGATTTTCATGTAATTGTAAATAAATTGTATCCTAATTTTTGCTCGGAAATGATTTGGAGCACTTCAATTTAAGCTAATTTGGGGTTAATTTACATTTATATTCTTTGTTAGTTTTGATATCAGAGAGTAGAGAAAATTGAAAAAGAAAAACATCCGGTGAAGAAAGAAAAACCAGAGATGTGGATGAGGATTATTTTGTTTCAAAAAGGAGAGGGTCGGTGGGGTGGGGACAGTGGAAGGCGTGGCATATAGATTTGATCACGGGTTGAGAAATCTGTCCGGCCTGATAAGTGTCTGACCCAAAAAAATATAAATATGAGTCTTAAAAAAAATTAAAAAAAAAGAATCTGTTTTTAAAAAATTTAAATATAAAAAGGATATGATTTGAATTTTTTTTTAAAGTCCAGTTTAAATTCGAACTCGCTTGTATTATAATTATTTTTTATATATTATTAATAAATAATATTATTAAAATATTTATTTATAACGATAAATATAAATAAAAAAATTATATAACATATATGATTATTATTATTTTTATTTTTACTTATTGTATAATATATTATTAAAAATAAATTATAATTCAAATAAAATAAATTATTAATAATAATGTTATTAGAAAAATTATTATTTTGAGAGGTTCACTATCTTATAGAGATATAAATATATATATATATAAGTTATTTAAATTTTTTGTAATATTTTAATAAGTTATTTAAAATTTAAATAAGAATAAAAGTATGCCTAATAAGTAATGAATTAAACGGGTCAGTCCGAGCATGACTCGATACTTTTCAAATAGTGCCGGGTTGGGCCCAAGCTTGAACTTAAAAAAATTTATAAATTTTTTTATGAACTCAACCCATTTTTGAACGATCCCGACCCATAATCAAGCCTAATGGCATCCACTTGTCTCTTGGGCCATTTATGTGCGTTGATAAATAGATAAATATTGAAATGAAGAACATTGTAAAATGGTATTTGGTAGGAGACGTGCTATGTGGAAATGCGTCAAAAGGAGAAATGCACTTGGGTGTTCTGCAACAATGGTTGGGCATCCACTGGTGGACCTCACGCGCTTTTGCCCTTCTCTTGCTTGCTTTCTTCATCATGCTTCCTCTTCTTTTGTTGCGCCGTGTTGGTCAGTACCCCCTCTTTCCCTTTTTCATTTTTTACAAAATCCCCCATTGACATTTTTTGAAAACTACTCTTTTATCCATATATTCTCACTCAATTTTTAATTTAATTCTTATTATTTAAAATTTTTTAATTTGAAAGTTAACATTAAACTTTTTTAATATTTTATTAAAATTTGTTCACATAATTAATCATGTGTTATTCTGATACTTTAATTATATATTATTTAATCTAATTCATCTAGTTAACTTAATTAATATATGTGTTGTATCATATTATATATATATAGGAATTAATCTTGTTTTATTATCTATTTTTATTTTTATTTTTTGTGTAACTTATGTGTATTTAAAGTATTAAAATAATATATAAGGGGTATGTCTTTAAAATATTATCAAAAGTTTAATAGTAGGAATTAAATTAAAATTTTTTTAGGTTATAATGATTAAATTATAAATCTTTAAACTTTAAAAATCAAGTTAAAAGGTAAATGAAACTGTAGAGATGGAAAGAATAGTTTAACCTACTTTTTTTTAAAAACGCTTTGCAGATTCCCTAAGGTACAGTTCTGCAATATCAATTCTACTAGCACTTGTGTTCGTTGCAATAAGCTCATCCATGGCCTTATACGCATTGTGGTCTGGCAAAACTCAAACCCTAAGAATTTTCCCTGATTTCTCTCAAGTCTCCCTCTTTGATCTATTCACCACTGTTCCTGTGTTCGTTACGGGTTTTGGATTCCATGTGAACGGTAACTTCTAAGATTCATATAGACCCACTAATTTGTGGCAGATTGATGGAAGACGTTTGAATATATATATTAATAAGGAGTATTGTTTGTTATAGTTCATCCAATAAGAGCAGAACTTGGGAAACCTGGAGATATGAGCGTAGCAGTGCGGATATCATTGATAATCTGCGTGGCCATTTACTTTGCAATTGGGTTCTTCGGGTATTTATTGTTTGGAGACTCCATAATGGCGGATATGCTGGTAAACTTCGACCAAAATTCCCATACCACTGCAGGAAGATTGCTCAACGACGTAGTGCGGTTGAGTTATGCACTCCATCTTGCTCTGGTGTTCCCCATTATGAATTATTCCTTGAGGGTTAACATAGATGAGCTAATCTTCTCAAACAAAAACAAAGCTGATCTCGCTTGCGACACCCCGCGATTTGTGTGTCTCACAGTGGGTCTGCTGGCCTTCACGTACGTGGTGGCCGTAGCAATTCCAAACATATGGTATTTCTTTCAGTTCTTGGGCTCCACTACCATCGTTTGCCTCTCTTTCATATTCCCTTCTGCTATGATTTTAAGGTACTAATTTTAATTTCAAATATCAAACACAAAGACGGCTTTTCTTTTTTTTTTTTAATTTTCGTGCTTTATTGATAACATAAAGTTAACAGTAATTCATTTCACTTCGTGTGTTATGAATGATTCGTTTATATTTGTTATGTTCTGAGGGCAGGGATATGCATGGTATAGCAACGACAAAAGATCGAATCATGGCAACAGCGGTGACTGTTTTGGCTGTGGTGACAAGCGGAGTTGCTATTTGGACCAACCTGTACGGTTGAACTGCAGACAAATCATATAATTCCACTCTTTCATTTATTTTTCATTTATACTTTTAATACTCGTTACATTTAAATTTTAAATGAAGTATTTAGTTTGGTAAGGAAAAACATCTATGTCCCAGAAAAGTCAACAAAACAATATTTAGAAAAAATCATTCACATCGCGTCCTCTTGAAGGAAAGAGAACATTATCTAGGGCTACGTACTATTGTTCAAGTAGGTTGGGATTATTTAATTTATACCAAGAAAAGATTGCAAAATTCAGAAGTAGGCCGAGGGAGTTCTGGTTGAAACCAAATTTAAATATACCCTTTTAACGGCGCGTATTCAGGAATCTATGAATTGATTAATGGCCAAATTAAAATGATGTTTGTGCATGATCCCCTGTTACAACAAATTGGTCAAAATATCAAAAAGGAAAAATATGAAGAATAATTAAAGGTCATCAACGTTAAATGGAGCTTGAAAACGTGAGATGATAAAGGACAAGGATGGGTACTTCCTAAGATAACACGACTATATAATTAAAATACCAATAATTCAATACAAGCTTACTCTAGATCAAAGCTAAATATCCCCACTGGGACTTGTTTAGCATAATATAGGCATCACCATTGTTGCGAAGCAAATGTATATGTCGTCTTCATTATTTTAATAAAGCATAAGCAAGTGTTTGTTTCTCCAAGTTGACGGATGCGATGACTTTTAATGGTTTTGGCGTGAGTGGACGAAATTCCGAAAGCCCATGGTGCACGACATGGCATGAATGCAATATTTATTAGGTGGTGTTGATAAATGAGTTTCGTTTTAGACTAAAATTAAACCAAATCAAAATTTTCAGTTTTAACTTCTAATAAGTTTAGTTTAATTTTTGCTTATTTTGATTTGATTTGATTTGATTTAATTTTTTTTTGTTTAAAAGTGATTTTATTTTTTTAAAAAAATTTTATAATATGTAGAATTTGATTTCTAATATCATATATCTTTTAATATTATAATCAGTAATAATGTTAAAATAATTTATTTATAATTATATTAAATTATTTTATCATTATAAATAAATTTTATACATAAAGATAAAATAAATAATAATATTTTAAAGATAATTTATTTAATAAATTCATCTAAATATAAGTAAAGAAAAAAATATTATTCATCTTTTTATTAATAAAAGGTTGATGTATAATTTTTTTTTGGGTGATAAAAGGCTGTTACATATGTTAGGCTTAGTTGATAGAAAAAAAAAAACAAATATATTATTGGTTTGATTAATAAAACTAAGAATTGAACCAATTAAATCAGTCCTATAATGTTCAAACCTATTTTAACCTTTTTTTTAATAGATGTAATTTGATTTTTATCTATTTGAGTTGATTTGATTTATTTCAATCAATTTAGATTGATTTTGAAAACTGTTAATATTTATAACATGTGAAAAGAAAATTAAATTTTATTATAGAAAGTTCAACTTTTATTTTACATCATTTCAAGATTTATATATATAATAATAATTTATAAATAAAAACCTTTGACTTCTCCTTTGTTATCGTATTACACTTTTGTTCAAACACTCCCACTATCTTTGAGCAATTATTTTATGAAGTTACTTTGCACAGATCATATTTTTAAGTTTCAAAGAGATACAATTTTAATTTTGTTAATTTATAAAATAATTTAATTTTCCCATCGTCTATGAAAACAAAAAATTGTAAGTTCATTGTACTTAAATAAAATTCTTATTGATCTTTTATCCAGGTATTGAGCCCGGGGAAAACTTAGAAGGTTACAAATAATGAACGTGTGAGGCAGCCGCCCAGTCGGAGTCAACAACTAACAACACCTCACACAATTTTTTAGTCTTTAAATTCCTTTTATATATATATATATATATATATATATATATATATATATATATATATTAGACTTTAAATTCCGATCTTATCCATACCAGGTTGCCTTGCGTGTAAACAATATAAAAATGCATTTTTCTTTTTCAGTATTTTCAATAATGGTAAATTCCCAATCTTGCCTATAAATAAAAGCTTCATGTAAACATATGGAACACGAGAACAATTCCAGCACCATTTTTCTTTCCCCTGACCCCTCAAATTCACTTTTGGGCAAAAGAAAAAAACAAAGGCCCACAAGTTCGCCGCCGACATGTCGCCGGCGGCCGGGGTAGAAGTCCCCCTTTTGCCGGAAGGTAAAGGAGCTGCCAAACCAGCATCGGTCACCGGCGCTGTGTTCAATGTCGCTACCACCATAGTCGGAGCCGGAATCATGTCGATTCCAGCGACTGTAATGGTTGTGGGTGTGATTCCTGCTTTCGTGATGATTTTGATCATTGCTATGCTGGCCGAAGTATCTGTGGATTTTCTTCTGAGGTTCACGCATTCCGGCGAGACGACGACATACTCCGGCGTGATGAGAGAGGCATTCGGGCCGGCTGGAGCAGTAGCCACACAAGTTCTTGTCATAATTACTAATTATGGGTGCTTAATTATGTACTTGATTATTATCGGTAAGAATACATTTACCTAATTTGAGACGCTGCGAATTGGAAGCTGTTGACTTTGGCATTTTTAGCTACACCCGGTTTTAGTGGTGTATTTTTTTGCAATTCAGCTAGATATCAAAGCAAGGAGTTTTAAAAAGAGTTATTTGGAGCTCCCTTCACTCCAATACCAAAAAGGATTAAGATAACCCCATCTCCCAGTTCATGCAGACCCTTGAACTTCACATGCTTCCATCTCAAACGTGCTGCGAAGCCAAAGGTGTCCATGAACTAGAAGCTAAGGTCTACCATCAACTCCTTTCAGACTTGGTGTGCAGGGACCCCTAGTTCAATCCCATTACTTTGAAGTCTGAACTAAAACAAAAGCATAGAAAAGTTTGTGAGATCTGAAGGTATTTAGCATAGGTACTTCTAACTTGAGATTATATAGGCCAACATATGGGTTCTATAGATGTAATACGGACCATTGAATTTGATAATAGCAGATCTCAAAATAGGATCTTGATGCCTAAGAATTGGGGAAAGCATTGTATTAATTTAAAGTCTAACATTATTGCTGATTGTGAATCTTTTCCTTGCTATTTTGTGATCAAGAATTGATCTAATAAATGTTTAAATGAAGGTCCCTGATAGTGTTTGATAATGTGGGTACTTGCGTGGCCATGACAGTTTGATTGGCTGATCTTCTGATTGAAGATTGATTAAGTCTATATCTTTTAATTTCCTGCTTACAAGTGGATTTAGTTAAATCCAATTAAGGTAAATTGCCATCCATTAGGAATTTGTTTGCTTAGCATGACTTAAAGAGAATATCCTTTTGTCACTGTATAAAAAATACGTACTGAATATATCCCATTCTTTTTTTTCTTCTGTCATGTATTATATATATATATATATATATATATATATTTATTGCTTGATGCATGTTACCGAGTGTCGGGGGCAATATTGTTATCGGAATGCTATACGTAGTTTGAGTCATAGTTAATTTTGAAATGTTAATTTTATCTTTTTCAACCAAACCCAGTTTAAATCGTGAATATTTGCATCATAAAGTTTTTAAGTTTCTTTTTATAAAGAAACAAAAGCTTGCTGAATTAGTTGAATGATTTTTAGGCAGTGATTGGATGATATCTTTGTCCAAAAGCTAAATACAAATTCATCTTGATGTTTAATTATTATTTGATGTACTGAACAGGGGATGTGCTCTCTGGAAAAGGTGTAGTGCACTTAGGCATTTTGCAACAGTGGTTTGGAATTCACTGGTGGAACTCCCGGGAATTTGCTCTGCTCGTCACTGTAGTCTGTGTTATGCTTCCATTGGTCTTGTACCGACGAGTAGGTCAGTACACTAAATAATCACCCTTGGCTTAAAAATCATGGTCTGAGATGAGATTTGAGAGCATCACTTGCTCTCTTGTATTCCAAATTGAAGAGACTCTATGGCATAACCCTTACAGCATTCTGCTTTTTGTGTCATATTGGTTGGTGTTTGCTAGAGTCTTTAAAATTCAGTTCTGCAATATCTACTCTTCTGGCGGTGGCATTCGTTGGCATATGTTCTGGGATGGCAATTGCTGCTCTCTTTGCAGGCAAAACATATACACCGAGATTGATTCCACATTTAGACCAGCAGACCTCTTTCTTTGATCTGTTCACTGCTGTTCCAGTTATAGTCACAGCCTTCACATTTCATTTTAATGGTACTTGGCTTGCATTAGTGAATTTGCCCTCTTCTTCACAACATGCTAGAAATTTTCTGTGCTTACATTTGGTCGTTTTTGCAGTACATCCAATTGGTTTTGAGCTTGCAAAGCCATCTGACATGATGACAGCAGTTCGAATAGCAATAGTGCTCTGTGCAGCCATCTACTTCGCAATAGGCCTATTTGGGTACCTCTTATTTGGAGATTCAATCAAGTCAGACATTCTTGTCAATTTTGATCAGAATGCCGAGTCTGCAGTTGGTTCGGTGCTCAATAGTTTAGTCCGGTTAAGCTATGCATTTCACATTATGCTGGTGTTCCCTCTCCTGAACTTCTCTTTGAGAACCAACATAGATGAACTCCTCTTCCCCAAGAAGTCCCTGCTAGCCACAGACAACAAGAGATTTATGGTCATCACCTTGGGGCTGCTAGTCTCCAGCTATCTTGCTGCTATAGCAGTCCCAGATATTTGGTACTTCTTTCAGTTTTTGGGATCAACTTCTGCTTTGTGCCTGGCCTTCATCTTCCCTGGTGCTATTGCCCTAAGGTATTCTATCTCTCATCATCTAAGTCCATTCCCATTTGTCTGGGGTTCTGCGAAGCTTTGTCTAAATTTCTTTGTTTTCAATGGTAGGGATGCTCAAGGTATATCAACAAGAGGGGACAAAATTATCGCACTGATAATGATTATCCTGGCTGTATTGACAAGTGTGATTGCCATTTCAACCAACATATACAATTTCTTTCACTAGCAAGTGATAAGTCGTATTTCCTATGTCTCTTCGTTTTCCTGTTTAGTGAAGTTCTATTCAGCAAAATGAAGAAAAAAAAAAAATAACACGTATAAGTTTTGATTAGGCGAAGAGTAAGAGAAGAAGCGAAGAGAGAGGAGGGGGGGGGGGGGGGGAGCGTGTTTGGTAGTTGGCGTGGTTGTTTATGGGTTGTTGATGAATTGTTTGTATGTTTATGTAAATTAATTTTCCTACTTATGTCATTATAGCTCTTAGGTTGATCTTTACGAATAAAAGGCCTATAAATGGAATTTATGTACTGAGCAATTTGCAACCTAAGTGAATGAGAAATACTTCCACATTTCTACTTTCTATTTCTCCTCTTAATTTTCTCTTGCTCTACTTTTTATATTTTTATTAATTTTGCAACAAGTTATCCGCACGATTCTGCTCAAAATCAAGTTGTTATTTTCTTACTTGATCCAAGGTAGTCCTTTCTTTAGATCACTATCTTATCAAATTGTTATATTTTATTGTTAAAATAATCTTATCATGATTGATTTCATTTGAGTATATTTAATTTTAGAAATATTATGGATTATGTGTGTATTTTGGCAAAGGATTGGTCTACAATTTTGTAAATATATAGTCATGCATCCATTTGATAGTATTCATCCATACGCTATCACTATCACTAGTTTTCTTTAAAGATAACTAATCTTTAGTTTGTAGAAATTATTTTGATGTTTTGGATTAATACTATTAAATTATAAACAAATCATAAAAAGTTAATTTTACATTATTTTGTATATTTTTTTTTATTAAAATTTTATTCAATATCCAAAATGATCGAGAATTGATTCTAATTACTATTATTTTATATTAGCTTGAATAATATCAAATTTTACCAAGCTTGAGTTTGTAGCATGATATAATGGGTAAGGAGTATTTATCCTAGGTGCTAAATGCTGAAATTCACCTATATGATAAGGTTCAAATAAATGCAATTTTATTAGAAAATGAAGCATTTAATCAAGACAAGACAAAAGCAATAATTTTCTTACTTCATCTTCTACATGAAGGGTTAAAAATAAAATACCTAACAATAAAAGATCTATCTCAATTCTGTAACAATTTGAAAGAACTATATAACGATCAGGAAACAATAATATTACCTAAAGCTTGTTATATGATTGGATGCATATAGGATTACAAGATTTTAAAATCGTAAGCAAGTATGATTCAACAATTTTTAAAATTAGTTTTCAATTAAAATTACATGAAGAAAAAATAACTAATGAGGACTTGTTCAGAAAATCTTTTTTAACTTTTCATGTTTCCAATGTGCTCCACAATATTGTGAAAAAGGCTTTAAAAAATACTCTTAATTTATCTCATGTCTTTTTGTGACCGAGCAAAATAATAATTTATTAATGAAAATTCATGAAATTCATTCCACTGCATTTGTTCCATACCTCAAAGTAAATGCAACAATATATAATAATTACCATAGTCATGATTGTGACTAAGGTCGTGGATGTAATAAGAAATGCAACAATTGACATTATTAGAGTGGTAATAATAATAATCCCAATTACTAAAAGAAGAATAATAATAAAGGTCAGAAAAAAGACAATGGTGGTCATAATAATCTTTTTAAAAGTACAAAAAAAAAATCTTTGTTATTGATGTGGTATGAAAGGACATAGTTATGTATTTGTAATATGTTTGAGCATATTGTGAAATTTTATCAAGCCTCTATCAAAAGAATGAAAATAATGTGAAAACAAATTTGATGTATCAAAATGATGACTTTGAGTCAAACTTTGCTTATAAGGATACTGACTTTAATGGTTTTGATGATACAACACATTTGGATGTAGCAAACGTTTCTGAGAATCATAATTAAAGGATTGAGGATGGAAATGAAAAAAAATATTTGAAGTTATATTTTTATATTTATTTTTTGGGTTTTAAGTATGTTTTTCTTAGATATAATTTTTGTATATTTTATGTATAAGCATAACATCTCTTATAATATATTTTATTTCTTTGAATGAAAAATATGGATATTCCCCATATTTTTATTAGACATAAAATCTTTAATAAAGATATATGTCTCGTAAATAGTGTTATAACACATACAATACTAAAAGATTAAAAATATTTTTCTCATCTATTAATAAATGATGCAAACATTAATATTATATCAAGTAATACAAAACTAATTAAAAACTCTAAAAAAGTTATTATATTATTATCTAGAAATATGAAGTTTATTATTAATAACATATTTTTTTTATTAAGTCTTAAAAAAATTTATAAAGTTTCAAAGATATACGTCGCAATAAATATTTAATTGAAATTATAAATGAGAAAAATATTATATATCTACATATTACAACTATTGTATCAAAAAAAAAAAAACACATTTTGAAAAAATTACATACCATGTCTTTTGACTTATACTATATAAATATTAATACAATTGAAATATATATTACAGTAAACCACATGTTTACTTGTCCAAATACATTTATTACTTGGAGTCACTAGTTAGACTATCCTAGATCAATTATGATACAAAAAATAATTGAAAATTTACGTAGATATCCATTAAAGGACTAAAAGATTCTCTAATTCAAAATTTTTTTGTATTGTTTATTCTCTAAGTAAAGTAATTACTAGACCATTGTTAGCTAAAGTTAGACTTGAATCCCCCATATTTTTTGAATATTTCTAGGTGATATATGTGAGCCCATCCATCCACCATATGGATCATTTAAACATTATATAATTTTGATAGATGCAGTTATAAGATAATTACATATGTGTTTATTATTAACTATAACTTAGCATTTACGAAATTGCTTGCTTAGATAATTTAATTAAAAGTACAATTTTTAAATTATGCAATCCAAACAATTCGTCTTTATAATACTAGTGAGTTTACATCTTAAAATTTTAATTATTATATGTCAACTGAAATAACAGTGGAAAAGCTTATTGCTCATGTTTACATATAAAATGGTTTAATATAATCATTTATTAATGCCTCTAGTTAATAGCTAGACCAAAACTTATAAGAACTAAACTTCTCATTTTAAGACGAGGACATATAATTTTATATACAACAACACTTATACCCATTTAGCTAATAAACTATCACAAATTTTTTCTATTATAATTGGCTATTAGTCAAGTGTCAAATATTTATTATATTAGAATTTTTAGATGTACAGTATATGTCTAAATTATTTTACCATAATGTATATAGATGGATCCTTGAAAAAGGTTAGAAATATATGTTTATTATGAGTTTCCTTTTATAATTAAATATCTTGAACCATTAATTGAAAATTTATTCATGGCACAATTTGCCAATTGTCATTTTGGAGAAATAGTTTTCCCAACATTAAAGGAAAATAATTAGCAGTTGGGAAAAGAAATTACATAGAATATATTATCATTATCTCATCCAAATCCTTGTACAAAGCAATGTGAGTTAGAAGTTCAAAAAATAATTTATTTACAAAATATTGCAAATACTATATGCATTTACTTACCAAAAGAAAGTTATCAAATCTCATATGCCAGCTCAAAATGCTTCAATCTAAATTGAAGTCCTAGTAGGACAATTGATTAGTATAAATGAAATTAAGCCACACTTGAAGTGTGGTAAACCAATTAGTTACAAGGATAAAAGTCTTAAAAAAATATAAAAAGAAAGGAGCAAATAACTAAAGTAGTCATGTTGAGAAGGCAAGTACTCAATAAAAGACCCAAGACTTGACTAATTATAAAACTTTAGAAAAGGTTGAGATACTTGAAAATAATTAAGAGATATTTTTAATTTATGTCACTATGGGAAAAAGATAGAGCTGAAAAGGTATAATTGTTGACAATTTTTTGTTGGGTACAATGTTACTGTTGACATAATAAAACAAATGAAGATCTTAATTTTAAATTTGTCAAGGAGGATAGACATAGAGATGATTGGTTAAAACAAAAAAAATAAAATTCAAATGGAATTAAATTCATTTTTAAAATGTGAGATTTTTGGACCATTAGAACAATGTTAATAAATACCAATTAAAAGCTTTGACTGTTTCATTTTTCATTTTTTAAAATTCTTAACTTAGTTTCTAACTAAAAATCATAAAAGTTATAATTGATTGCAAAAAGCTACATGTGACAATAATTTTTAAGTTGCCCAATTGGAGATTTCAATCTACCGATTGAACCAAACTTGTTGACTTGTAGTCAGCAAAATTAGTTGATATGAAAATTTTTCAACATGCGGCTTAATTTAAAAATTTTCAAACTTCAATCTTGTGTTCACACACAATTTGAAATCCACCAAATTTTCATTTCCTTTTATAAGTACATAACTTTTTTTTCCCAACACTTGAACTTCTCTTTTTATTTTTGTTCTTTGATTTCTCTTATCTTATTTGAAGATGTTTTTCCATCTCAAATTCTTCATCCGAAACTGCTTCTCTTCCTTCAAGATTTATTCTTCTTTTCTTCTCTCTCTCTCTCTCTCTCTCTCTCTCTCTCTCTCTCTCTCTCTCTCTCTCTCTCTCTTTCCTTTTTAAATATGTTTATCAAACTTTTATGATTTAAAGTTTCTTATCTGAAGCTTCTTCATTTTCTTTCTTTGAGCATTTCTTTCATGTGAATCTATTTGAGTTTTTTATTTGTAATATTTGTTGCAAATTTTTTTATACACTAATATATTTTTAATGTATATTGAAAATTTAGAAAATTTATACAAAAAGACAAAAGAAAAAAAAAGGTGAAGATGAAGATTCAAAAGAAAGACAATGACAAAAATGTTAACAAAGAAAATAAAATAACATAAATAAATGTAAAAGAAAATATTATTAATGATAAAACAATATAAAAGAAATGAAAAGAAAACTATTTTCTCCTAGAAGTTAGTAGGAAATAGTTTATATATCTGTCCAAAAGTCAATAGAAAAATATTTTTTACAAATTGTTTATTTTTATTTGTTTTATAATTCCCTTCAATGCAATTGGAGAAAAAAAAAAAGAATAGAAAAAGCTACAAAGAATCAGATGCCACTATTTATCATTGTTTTACAACTTTAATGCAGTCAGTTGCCATTTACAAATTAGCAAAAATCTAATTGATGTGAGGAGTGAATTTTTAGTAAAAAATAATATATCTCTGACTAAATTTACAATTTGTTTTATTGACACTTCAATTGTTATTTTGCCATTTTGTTGTAATGGATTTGTAGTTCAAACGCCTAAAGGTGTAAAACTAATAGAGTATAAATGGGTATTTTGCGAAAATGAATTGAGAATGAAATCATTAGATATAAAGCACGACTTATAGCAAAAATATTTTTTTTTTTACAAATATTTGGTATTGATTATGAAAAGACATATTTTTTTTATGGTAGATACAATTACCTTTAGATATCTTATTAATATAGCAATACATAAAAAGTTTGATATATGTCTAATGGATATTATTACAATGTATTTATATTGCTCATTGGATAATAAAATTTTTATAAAGACCCCTTAAGGATATTAAAATACTAAAAGTACGCAGAGGTTCTTGAAAAAATTGCTCAATATGTTTATATTCAGCAAATATTTGTTAAATAAAAGGTTATAAAAATCATCTAATTTGCTTATGTGTTTTTATAAAAAGAATATAGATCAAAGTTTTTCATAATTGCTGTATATGTTAATAATTTAAATATTATTAAAACTCTTAAAGAACTTAAAAATATAGTTGATTGTTTAAATAAAGAATTTGAAATGAAAGATCTTAGAAAAAACAAAATTTTATCTTGGCTTGTAGATTGAACATTTAATAAATGAAATTCTTTTTTTTTAATCAACTTATATCAAAAAATTTTTAAAACAGTTCTATGTGGATAAAATGTATCCATTAAGTACCACAATAGTTGTATGATTATTAATGTGAATAAAAGCTCTTTTCATCCTTGAAGGAATAATAAAAAACTTCTAAGTCCTAATATACTATATCTTAGTGCTATAAAAACATTAATTTACCTTGCCAACACAACTTAATATTGCATTTGCTATAAGTTTAGTAACAAGATTTAGTTTTTCTCTAATAAGAAGATATTGGAATGAAGTTAAGTATCTATTGCAATATTTCTAAGGGACTATTGATATAAGTTTATTATATTCAACTAATTTTAATCATAATTAATTAGTTATTTTAATCATAAAACTCGATCTCAAACTAATCATTTATTTATATGTAGAGGTGTAACTATATCATGATACTCTAGAAAACAAATTTTAGTTGCTATCTTATCAAATCATGTGAAGATAATCGTGGTGCATGAAGCAAGTCAAGAATATATTTGTCTAAGATTAATAACCTAACATATCTAAAAGATGTGTAATTTGCTTTTAGGAAAAAAGATTATAATAATATTATATGAAGATAATACAGTATGCATAACTTAGTTAAAAGGATAATATATCATTTCACCAAAATTCTTTTTTATTTATAATCTTTAAGAAAACAGTGATATTGATGTTCAATAATTTTTTTCATATAATAATCTAGTAGATTTGCTCATTAAGGCATTACTAATTACTACATTTGAAAAGTTAGTGTATGATATTGGGATGTAATGATTCAAAGATATAAAGTGATGTTATTAGAAAAAATTAAGAACATGCTGTACTTTTTTCTCCTCTCCCATTGGATTTTCCTGATAAGGTTTTTAATGAGAAAACTTATAATTGATATATAAATATTGTATATTCTTTTTTTGTCATTAAATTTTTATCCCACTAAGTTTTTTCTCATAAAGTTTTAATGAGGACATTATTTTGTTGATGGATAAGGAGTGCTGTAAATATTATAGCTAGTAATAACTCTCAAATAAGTGACTTTTTAGGATCCTTTTTTATTTAATGGCATATTTCTTATAACCACCAAGAGATTTATATTATATAATTACATAAATTAATTTTTCTATTTATGTCTTTTTAACTCTTAAGTTGATTTTTATAAATAAAATGCCTATAAATAAATGTTACGTAGTAAGCAATTTGCAATCTAAGTAAATGAGAAATATTCTCACATTTATACTCTTTGTTTCTCCTCTCAATTTTCTCTTTTTTTTTTTCTTTTTATATGTTTATTAGTTTTGCAACAATTTCTTCCATTTTTTGTTATTTTTTGGGGACATCTGATCTCAAATGAGGGCTCATGAAATAGGCTTGACATGCCCAGCCATGGAAGGTTGACTAATATCTAATGGCTTTGCTCCTTAGTGTGGGATGGACATTTTAACCATTCAATATGGCTAATTAACGTTGGATCCAAGAATGAAGTCGGATTCAGACAAACCCATATTTTTATAATATAATAATCAGGCCAAAAACGTATCACTGCACTCCAGAATTTTTCATAGATCTAAAGATGCAGCTCTCCTTCTAGTCATTCCAATTCCAAGACTGAGGGCTATGCCTTTAAAATTCTGTGTATCCAAAAACGAACATACGCAAACAGTTGAAAAACCTCGAGAAATATCTATCTCAGAAAAGACTTAATAAGCAGAAATGTAATTGGTTACTAGGGTGGATTTTGGTGAGTTCCTCTACATGTAAAGGAAAAAGGGACAAGCAACACCTCATGATCCTTTAATGTGTGCCCTACATATCTCTATGCATATAGTCTTATAGTTTTTCTTCAATTTGTTCATGTTCAATATATGTAGCTATGTTGGGATCTTTTTTTTTTTTTTTTTTCCATCATCAACGTCGACCTAATTCTCCAAAGTCTTCAAGTTTTTGGTACCCTCTTCGCCCATAAACTTCTTATGCTGTCGCTGTTCCAATGAAGGACTCATTTGTCTTTTTGCCTCAATTAATATACTGCCATAAATGTGGGTTTCATCGCATTTACTCGAACTGCACTACACGCGCGCGCGCGCGAAAACTAGCATCCTAGATCAAAGGAAGGTGACGGGTGATGAATCTGATGATATATGGAGCCATTTGAACCTATATTTCTTTGGTCTGTAAAGTTGAAGCCAAGCGTGTTTAATTTCATCTATAAATTCAATTTTGCGATTTATTACTTCCGATCTCATATATAAAAAACAAATAATTAATTTATGAGAATTAAAAAAATTAGTTAAAAGTAATTAATTTTTTTAATTTTATTCAAAATAAAAATTATTTTTTAAAAATATTCTTATCTAATATATGTACTTTCTTTTTAAAATTAATGATAATTATTTCTCATAATTTAAAAATTCATTTAATAAAGACACAATCAAAATATTATAATTAATATATCAGATATTAATAATTTATTTTTTATATTGTAGACTAAATCAAACTCTAAAAAAGCCTCTTAAATATGAGGCTGGAGGTAATAATTTATTACATCGATATGCCCACTGGGTATCTCTTTCCAAGGTTACTGGACAACCAACTAATTTTTAATATATAGAAATTGAATTTTTCTTTTCCCAACACATACATATTATAGGCAGTGACTTGGAACATAAAATATGTTTTTAAAAAGTAGGAAGAAATGTTTGGATGGGAGAGGAGAAAAGTGTAGGGAGAAAAAAGTGGGGAGAAATGTGAAAGAAGAAAAAATTTAAAAAAATATTTTTTTTTACCATACATTTGGATAGAGGAAGAAAACATGTAAAAGAAAGAAAAATGTGTTAATTTAATATAATAATAATGTTATTATTATTTTAACTTTTTGCATATATATATATATATATAAGAATAATAAAAGAAATAAAAACTAATTTAAGAAAATGTTTAAATAATAAGAAAAAATTATTTTTGAATAAGATAAGAAAATTTTCTCATTAAAAAACACACATTTAAAATGAAAAAAATATTTTAAAAAACATATTCTTTAAATTAATTAAATTTTATTTTTTAAAAAATTATTTATAAATTATTTTTTAGTATCATAAATATTAATATTTATTTTAAAATTTTATAAACATTATTTTATTATATATTAATTAATTTAAATATACTAAATATTTTTTAATGTTATTTAAATATTATATGTAATATGTTATTATAATATTATATATACAAATATATAAATATTATATATTTAAAAATATAATATAATATATATATATATATATACACACATATATACAATCCATTGGCAATGCATTGTATATAGGGTTGGACATGTGTTTTTTTTTATATAAGTAATTTTTTAAAAATTATATATAATCTATTGATTTTAATATTAAAAATATATATTATTTTTTTGTAAAATATATTAATTAATTTTATAATAAAATTAATTATAAATTAATTTTTTAATTAATTAATTAAAATGTTAAAAAATTTTGTTATATATACATATTTTATTATTTTTATATATTTCAACTAAATGGTAGTCGGATATATATATCCAACTGCCAGCAGTTGGACTTTTTTTTTTTTAATTTATATGTAACACTTTTTTTTAATTATATATATATATATATATATAATTTTTTGGTTTTAATATTAAAAATTATTATTTTGAAAATATATTTATTATTAATTAATTTTATAATAAAATTAATAATTATAATATTAATTAATTAATTAAAATATTAAAAAATTTTGTTATATATACATATTTTATTATTTTTATATATTTCGACTAAATGGTAGTCGGATATATATATCCAACTGCCAGCAGTTGGACTTTTTTTTTTTGTTTAATTTATATGTAACACTTTTTTTTAATTATATATATATATATATATATATATAATTTTTTGGTTTTAATATTAAAATTTATTATTTTGAAAAATATATTTATTATTAATTAATTTTATAATAAAATTAATAATTATAATATTAATTAATTAATTAAAATATTAAAAAATTTTGTTAAATATATATACTTTTTATTCATTTATGCAAATGCGCATGTATTTTTTTTCTAAATCTTTTCATATTCAGGGAAAAAAAAATTTGACGAGACTCACTATACTTTTTTTTATTTTTTTTATTTTTCCTAATTTTTTCTCTAAGTCAAGGAAGAGAAAATTTCATTTTTCTCTCCCTTTGTTCTCCTCTCTTTGCTTTTCTCTCCGTCTAAACGCACTGTTAGAGCATGAACTAATTAAAAATTACTTTCGTAGGTTCATATATACCCATTAGTAATTGTACGTATACCCGAATAGTAATATGTTGATTTAATTTAGTTAATCTTAAAGTTTATTGGCAACCGAATTATATGTTAGACAAAGGACAAACTAGTACAGCCGTCCATCGTGCAAAGATTTATTTATTTGCAGGACTTGCTCACTTCTAAATGGAACACCCTAATGACAGCAGAGCGCTTTGTAGGGATATTAGCTCTCTAACCCTCTCTCTCTCTCTCTCTCTCTCTATATATATATATATATATATAGTTGTTCTTACTGATAAAGAAATTCTCTTGGTTTGTTTCAACAATAACGAATTGAATTAAAAGAGAAAAAAAAAAGAAAACAATTGGATTTGAATTACACAAATAATTGTACGTATAATTCGAATATGCTACATATATCATTTTGCTTCATTTAGACCTATGAATATTGCCCTAGCAAACAGTCATGACCATATGTTAACTTGTACATATACACCAACCTAACTTGGCTTTGTTACGTTGTTTATATTATCTTTTGCAGATTCTTGCATTGCCGCCATGCAGCAACATGTCTCACTCCCTACTTGTCCACGAACAACACAAGCCCTTATCACTCCACTTTATACTTTTATTAAACTTTGTTTCCATTGTCCCTTGGCATGTGAATGTACTTTTCCAAAGCGCAACTCACGTGAGTTCTGCTAGCTAGCTAGCAACGCACTGCAGGAATCCTAGAATACTATGCTATACAAACCCAAAAATAGCAGTAATTAATTAGCCCACCAGAAACAAACTAAATAGCTAACAGAAGAAAAAAAATCAAAATTGAAGAAAAAAGGGGAAAGAGGGAAAAAAATTATACAATATTTAATTAGTAGAAAGATAATACTCTTCTTCACTTGATGTACGTCTCCCAACAATTTCCAGAGTTTATGGGCTAGTGTCAAATCCGCACTACGCCTTGCCACTCCATCAGCTTAGACCACTAGTGTTAGGGAGCTTGAGAAATCTGCAACATTAGAGAGATCTCTTCATTGGATTTTGAAGCCAATTATACAAGTTGATTTAATACTATATCTTAATTTAAAATTTTAAAGTATTAAATTTATAGGGCAATTCACTTATATATAGCCTTTATATAGTTTATTTCCTTCCAAGGTAGGGCTTGTTACTTCCAATCACATTTAAACCCAATGAAACTTGCAATCTGTTTTTATTTTTATATTCAAAAGACAAGCATTTCAGATACATATTTTTCAAAATTATTTGAGATGTCACGAGCAACTTTTGTGAGATTTATCTGCACGATTGAACTCCTAAAAAATTTGTGTTTTTGGTTTTACTTGTACCCATTTGGTCACATGATAATATTATACAAACGGACACCAAAACGAGTATAGATGTCAGAATATATATTTGCATTATATCATGTAATTACTTAGCATTTATGTTAGAGTAATTAATTGGAATATTATAATTCCAATCATATTCAATGCATTCTCCTATAAACATATCATGCTCATCATATATGGAACACGTGGGAAAGAAGGATCAAAATCCAAAACAGAATCTTCTTAGTCTCCAAGTTTTTCGCTACTAATATATCCTAAAGAAGGACATTGCTCATTCTCCAGATAAAAGGGCTTAGGATGATCCTTTTGTTCGGGGTTAATTAGGAGAATTAGCAAAATAATTAGTAGACCTAGGGTAATTGTCAGAACATAAATATAGCACAAGAGAGAAGGCCTGCTTAATTTCATTTTCATTTATTCTTACAAAGCATGCATGCAGTTTCTCTTTTATTTTTTTGATATAGAGTTCATCATCTTCATATGAATCTAACCTATTCAGACTCAGGTATTCCCGAAGACCAACTCATGGGATTAGTTTCTCTTTAATTTATTGTTCAAGTATAAAAGAAATTAAAACTCAATTATTGATTTCTGAAGCAAAAAAGCCAATTGATAATGAATATGATTTTGATTGAAATGAAACCAACATGAATACAGTGCTCAAGTTTGCTGGAATAAACTTAGAAGAGGCTCCTGACGTGTCAAGACAAACTGCTTACCTGTATAAATTTGTATTTTTGTCACATTTTCACAATACTATCAAATGCATGGATAACCACTACTGGGTCACGTTCATTCAACAAATTGTTGTTAAGCTCGATGTTGTCAATTTTTTCAATGATGTGCCATTCACATTCAGTACATTTTCGGATGGTTTACATATAGGTATTTGCTAGACATAAAACAAAAAAGCCTCAACTTGTCTCTGTAATTTCATTTTCATATGCTTCTCACCTTCTCCTCAGGACCTTGCATTACTTACTAAGTTATATCAGAAGAATATTGTGATTGTGTCCTTTAATATTAGATGATGATTCAGAAATATTATATTAATTATAAAGAAAAAGAAATAGGGTTCCAGTTGGATAGATCAATTATGAAGCTTGCTAGAAGGAGTATACATATGATCCATATATAAGTGTCCAAGAAAGCATAGTGGTGGAGAGTGAGGAGGGAAAATTAATTGGAAGGTCACAGGGAAAACTTACAGTTGATCATTAATGGTATCTAAAAGAGTGTAGGGAGAGTTCACAGAGAAATGGAAGGGGCAAGAGACAAGGAAGGAGCAGGGTATGTGTGTGGAGCATATTGTTTTGTTGTGATGATTATTGAGCACACATGTGAATGGAGGTGGGTACGTTATATATTTGTCCTTGTGGAATGCAGACAATACTGGAAGCAACAAGAAGCAACAGAGACGAATATCATATGATCCCTCTCATCATTATACGTATATTATACAAGTGTATATATCTGTACGTGTATATATATACACAATTGTATATATTCATACCTAACGCATCTTATCTCTGAGTCATACAAGCATCCATGTTGATGTGCAGAAGAATCATTGGATTTATAAAGATTCGAAGTTGTTTGGTAAGGAAGTTCTTGTAATGATTAAAAATAAAATAACGAGAGGGAAAATAAGTAAAAATAAAATAAGGATTTTTCATGGAAAAAAGTCACCTATTCTACAATGTTTCTGCAGATAATATAAGATATATTGAGCTAGCCAATAATAACAGGAAGCTAGAAGGAAGTGGGTGCAGTCATTTCAGTATCAGTGAATTTGAATACTACATATACCTGCTCATCCAAAACTTCATGTGAAAATCCTATTATTATTATAAACTATCTGCATGAAAGTTTAATTCCCAAGCATGAGATAAATTGGGAAAATAACGTAAGATAAAGATTGATGAGGATTAAAGTGGGTTCCTAATGGGATGATGTGTTATTCCTAATTACTAGAACCTGGTATATATGTAGCCAGCTAGATCTTATGTAATCATTCCATAAAATTTCGCTGTCAAGAGGGAAAGCAGAAAGAAAATGAGTTAGAGTGTCTCATAGGAATAGGATGAGAATGATAGAATGGCACGTGTGGAGAGAGAGAGGGAGAAAGAGGACAAAAGAGAGAAGTGAGAGGAGAGCTGAAAAAATCCCCCCGTGAGGAGTGTTTGGAGGCATTCCAAATTCACAACTAAACATCCTTTTGTTGCTTCTTCTCCACTTCTTTCGATGCCTAGTTTTCACTATCACGAGCTCATGATTCTCCTTCTCTAAAGACATGCCAATCCCCTTCTATTTTCCCCCAATTTATCCATTTTTTAACGATAAAATAAAAAATATATAAATTATATATAAATCCCACTAAACATATATATTCCTTTGGTTATAGATATATATTATAAACATCAGAGCTTTTGAATTGAAGCAACATGGATGAATTAATTCAGCAAAGAGAAAGAGAAAATTGTTGGAAAATGGGAACATATTTTAAAAAAGAAAGGGGTATTTTAGTAAGTTCAGGAATAATGTATATAGTATTATTAGTATATCCACGTGAAGGAACTGAGAGAGAGGCATGTGGGGAGAAGAAATTAAACAGGAGATCGCATAGAATTGAGAGCTTATCCCCTCTCTTTTAAAGGATCACAGAACAGTGCAGAGTTCATAGCAAAAGAAAGGTCTGAGATCAGATAAAAAGATCAAAGCCGGAAAGATCACTAAAAGCAGAGAGAGAGAATTAGAGAAGCCAATATGGTTTCTAGAGAGCATAGCCACAAAAGAGCGGTGCTGCATGAGAAGCTTCAACTCCTTCGTTCTATTACTAACTCTCATGCTGTAATTCCCCTGCATTACCTACCCATCTCTTCTCTTCCTTTCGTTTCATTCCATTATTATTTCTTCTATATTCTCAAACAACTCAGATAATTCCCCAAAAAACTGTTCAGTTAGACAATATTATTGTTCTAGCTAGCCTTCCTCTGTTCTCTCTCTTTCTAATTCGAATCCATTTTTATTAATGAAATCATAAGTTCTTCTCTACTATAGAGCCACCACCGCTTTTAGTTAAACTATACCTTTTTGACCAATTTCTTGTTCATATATGCTTTCTGCACATTTGAATTTTTTTTTTGGGTTCTTAATTCTCTTTCTTTATCTGAATAGAAAACATGACAACGCAAAAGAACACCTTGATTTATGATGAATTAAATTTATTGTTGAAATTTAATATTGCATGATTGATATATCATTTATTTATCATATAGCTGGTATCCTAATCCTATTTGTTTATCTATC
Source organism: Erythrophleum fordii (assembly GCA_032878935.1). Taxonomy (NCBI): domain Eukaryota; kingdom Viridiplantae; phylum Streptophyta; class Magnoliopsida; order Fabales; family Fabaceae; genus Erythrophleum; species Erythrophleum fordii. Next base: position 2,384,102 of record JAVQMF010000058.1, read on the forward strand.
TATACATACATACATATATATATATGATGCTCTTATATTTGGATGGAGTAAAAATAATTGTATTATTTTATTTTATTTTATTTGGGTGGGTAGCAGCTAAACCAAACCTCGATCATAAAGGATGCGTCGAAGTATATCGCAGAGCTAAAGCAAAAAGTAGAGAGACTAAATCAAGACATAGCCACTGCACAAACTTCAAGCGACCAAAATCCGTTGCCAATGGTATTTTTCCAACTAAGGAGCTAATATAATTAACAGCATCTAGTAATTTGGTCAAGTTACTAGGAGGACATATTAAAATCCAAAATTTGTGAAGTATTGCGTTTTTCGAATGGTCTCATATGCAGGTGACAGTAGAAACCCTAGAAAAGGGATTTCTTATAAATGTTTTTGCAGCAAAGAGTTGCCCGGGTCTGCTTGTATCCATATTGGAGGCCTTTGAAGGGATGGGTCTCAATGTGCTGGAAGCTAGGGTTTCTTGTACAGACACTTTTCGATTTCAAGCAGTTGGAGGAGAAGTAAGATACATACTAGACTTAACCCTAACATCAAGCCTTTTTCCTCTATATATGTATATTTATACAGAAGAATGAATGCAAATTAATGTTGTGAATTTTGTAGAGTGACGAAGGTGTGCATATGGATGCACAAGCAGTGAAACAAGCAGTGGGACAAGCAATAAAGAAATGGAGAGAATGTACTACTGATGAACAGTAATAAAATTATTCCTGCTATAATATATGCTTCATATGAATATCTTCTATCTTCCGGTACTCGTTCCCATCCCCCTTGATGTAGCCTATCTATACAGCTGGCAATTTTGTTGATCAAGAAATCAAGGCTTCGTGCAGCAATGCTTATATATATATATATATATATATATATATATATATATATATATATATATATATATATATATATAGACACACACACATCTTTGAGTAAATTAAACTAAGTAATCTCCCTTGAAATTTAGTTATATTACACTTGATGTTTCTATTATTTCAAAAATGTTACTTTATTTTCTTATAACATTTGATTCAAATTATAAAAATATCTATTACTATTTGCTTTCTAATAATAAAATTATCTCTTTTACATAATATGAAATTATAATTTTATTAATAGCATAACAATAAAAGTAATTAAATAATTTTATCTGTGAAAGAAACATATATTGTGTAAAATGTAATTTCACAAGAACAGTTAAGTGATATTTTTTATTTGTAATACATATCAAATGGTCAAGGGAGAGAGTGATATATTTTACTCTATATGTCAATATAGGATTATGGTTGACTCAAATTATACTTACAAACGCACACATGTACACATATTTATTACCAGCAGTATGGACAAATATGTGAGCATGATATTATGATGATAATCATAACAGTTTTTTCTTAATTATTTTTTTACTCCAATTAATAATTAATGCGCATGCCAGGAATATGATTGAATAAGGCTTGGCGATACATTGAAACCTTGTAATTGAGGGAAAGGATGTTCCCAGTTTTGATGGATAGAATGAAGTATTGTACAACATAGTTATATACCAAAGATGTGGGCTGGTAAAAGTGGCACTCAGCCAAATAGAATGGCTTCTAACGAGGAAGTTTTAGGCATAAGTAATATTAAAAGTGGAAAATATTTTAGTTTTATGATTTTATATATATATATATATATATATATTTTAAGGGGCCGGATGCACTGACACGAATGATGGGAAGTTAGTGTTGGCTAGCTAGCTGTATTCAAATGTGGACGTCTATGTATGATCCACATGTTTTTCCATTTGTAGCTTTTGGTCCTGCAAAGTATAACCTCAGATTCTGGTGACAAACCATCGTTATTCCATACCGTATTTAAATGTCTTTATTCTCTGGAAAAGATCTTGCTTGTAATCTTTCGTATATATACATAGCTCAGGTCGATCTGCTTAAGTTTTTTTTTTTTTTTAGCGTTATATTAATTAGGTGGAGCTTTATCGTATTTGTTCGAGCCCAGCATGTTATTAAAAATTCTATCCCCCTTCCCTATAAGTACACAAACTTAATCAATACAGTGAGATTAAATTATATATGGCCATAAGTAAGTAAATGCAACCAAACATATGGTTTATTTTATAAGAAAACTTAGCTATCCACGTAATAAATTTTGAGAGTTGAAGTACTATCTACATTGACAATTGCAGCTATTAATTAGAAGGCTTAAAATCAACCCTACAAAACAAAAATTAAAGATTTGACTAAAGTTATTATTATTATTTTCAAATCCCAATTAATCAAATTGAACCCTTTAAGTAATGCAAGAACTATTTTCCACAAGAAGGTAAAAAAGGGGGGGCGGGGGGGAGGAGGGGATGTCATAATATTATGATTCACAAAAGAGGCCTTATAGTTTTTTTGCGGAACACATATTTGGAAACACCATGTTTTGTTTGGGTCACTTCTGCCCTTTCGTTTACTGTCCCCTAATATTAAGAGATAATCAAATCATTTTAGACAAAATACGTGTTCTTATCTTTACTTGTTTCTTATACAAAAACATTAAAAAATTGTATTTTCAATCTCTTTGTGTAAGAAACAAGTAAGGAGGGGTAACTGTGAACATCGTATTTTGTCCGGATATATCTCAAAATAATATGAAAATCAAACTAATAAAAATATTAAGAAAAAATAAAGAAGAGGAAAATTCAAAGTTACCTTTTCCTAAAAAACAAACAAACAAACAAAAATCATCAAAGGAAAAAGAACCCAAAATAAATAAAAAAACTAAAAAAAAAAGCTAAAACATCATCAAAGGAAAAGAACCCCAAAATAAACTATAAATAATAAAATAAATAAAATAAAATAAGGTAAAGGCCCATTAATCCCAAAATTGGAACAAAAAGAAAATCAGAGAGAGAATAATAGAAATAAAAAGGAAGCTAGGAAAAGAAAAGGAAAATGAAAAAAAAGAGTAAAAAAAAAACAAAAATACAAAAAAAGGGGGGCCAAGAAAAGGAAAAGAATTGGGCCTGAAATAATCAAACAAAAAAAAAAGCCCCAAAGAATGGGAGCCCATTTTGAAAAGAATGGAAGCCCATTTTCGTTCAGCCCACGAATTCCGGATTCCCCCCTCCCCGCTTCGCTAACCCGATTGAAAACCCGAAAAGAAAACAAAACATTTCGGACGAAAGGAAACCCTAGACGACTACTGGTCCCCCCCTCTGCTCTAGCGCTCTCCCGCGAGCGTGTTTGAAGGCAAAGGAATGAAAGGGTACGGGAGGAGTGTTGGTACTGCAAGTGGGTGGAGCAGAGAAGCACGATGAACCTGTACAAGGAGCAGAAGGGGACCACAGGAAGGACGCCTATAAAGGTCGTGAGAACGAGAGGGAGAAGGGAGCTTTTTCAGGGGATTTCTCTTCGAGGGAGGAGAAGACGAAGAGTGGAGAGAAGATTTTTCTGGGGAAGAAAACGGAAAGTCAAGGGAGACTGAGGGAGAAAAGATTCGGGGTAGGAGAGAGGCCGAGTGAGTGCAGCGGCGATTCTTAAGTTTTTTTTCTTTTTGGTGGCTGATGAGGAGTCTGAGAACCAGAGGGAGGAAGGAGAGCTTCTGGGGTTTTTTGGAGGAGTAATTTCAGGTCAGAGAGGAGGCGAAGAAATCGGGGAAGAAAGGATTCTTTTGGGGAAATCAATTTCGAGTGGGAGAGAGACCGAGAAACTCATCGAAGGATTAAAAAGATAAAAAGAGATTCTCCCGGGAGGGTGCTGAGAAATTTTCGGGTTGGAAGATTCTCTGAGCAATATTCTGGAGGGGACTTATTTGGATATCTGGTGCTGTCCTGAACGAGGTTCATCGATTGTTGACTTCTGAGAGAAGAAGAGCAATCCCTAGCAGCGCAGAATTAGCTGACAGTGGCTGTGATCAATCTGAAGGAGGAAATTTAGAAGGGTATGGTTCTTTTCTCTCCTATTCCTTATTAAGGTTGAAATTATGAATCCGTTTCAGTAGCTTAATATTGGGGATTGGAATTGCTGTTTCAATTGATTCAAGGTTGTTCTTGAGATGCATAGTCTGATTACTGGTTTTACCCTGGTGGGATCTTGCAAATAATGTTATGTTTGTTCTGCTTTGGTTGAGATTGGAGTGAAATTTGGTTTTCTGTATGCTCCTGAAAATTCCTATTATATGATCGATATAATGTCTGAATGAAGTCCAGTGGAATGGCTTAAGTTCTTGATCATAAAATTTCGATATAGAATGTAGAGATTACTCCGATTTTGTAGTATGTACGATTAAAGACTATTTTGTTAATGTTCAGGGGCTTAGAATCTTACGATGCATAAACTCGAATTACAATCCTATATCATCTTGATTGTTTGTGTACCAGGGATTCTAATGTTTTAGTTTAAATTCGAATTATTGATGTGATGAAACTCTACAAGTTTTCTGTTTTTGCGAATGTTTTCTGTCCCTTTGGTTGTCATTGTGTTCCTGTGGAGTATGCTGCTCATTTTGGGTGATGCGAGCGGGTTGATGGAGCAAATATTAGAGCCTGGGTCTGCAATGCATAGAGATAGCTCTTCTGATCCATTTGGAAGCATGGAAAGATCTTGTAATGTAATCAACATCTGTATTTGTTTTGTGATCTTATAAATATGCCTGAAAATGATGTAATAAATCTTGGTTGAACACTTAGCACATACTTGCAAGTTAATACTTTATTTTCCTTATTTTATTTTGTTAATTTTCGTGTTAGATTAGCCGTGTGGGATTTTATATCCTCTCAGGCACATAGGAACGGATCGAAGGGCCATGTGAGGCAATATAGCCTCCTTGGCGCTTCTAGGTTTTGAATTGCGATTTAAGATTTTGGGCTTCAATAGTCTCGTTCAAAATGATCCTTTAAGAATTTTTTTTTTTTTAAAAAAGGGGAGAGATCAAAAATAGAGAAATCATTTTGAGTCTTAAATATTTATCTTTTTTAAAGGAAAAAAGGGGGGTTCTTTTGCGAAAATTGAAAAAATATTTTTCCAAAATCTTTTAGAGTTGGTTCCTAAAAAAAAAAAAAGAAAGAAAGAGGGAAAGGGTCAAAATAATAATAAATAAATCGAAAGAAAAGGAATTAATTAAGAAAAATCACAAAACAACCAAGAAGTAGTAAAAAATAACAAAAATAAATAATAAATAATGCAATACCAAAACGAAAAGACAAACAAAAGTAAAAAAAAAAGTCTAAAGTTTGTTTCTTTTTCTAAGCAAAAGCTCAATACCGAAAAAATAAGATTTGATCCCAACCCAAAAAGAAAAAAAAACAAATAAATAAATAAATAAAACCAAACCAAAAAAATAAATAATAAATTAAGCAAAAACCAAAAAAAGAAGACAAAAAATGAGAAACAAAAAATGGATAAGAAAAAGGAGGATAAAAGATAAAAAGAAAAAGAAAAAAGGATGTGACACAATAAAAATAGAACCAAAAAAAGATAAAAACAAATAAAACAAAGATAAATAGAAAAAAAAACAGAAAGAAAAAAAAAAAGAGAAAAAACAACAAAGACAACAAAAATGAAACAAAAAGAGAAAAACAAAGAAAAACAAACAAACAAATAAAAAAAAGCACAAAAAATAATTTAAAGGAGAAAAACAAAACAAAGAAAAAGCACAAAAACAAATAGAAGGATAAAAACAAAAAGAACCAAACCAAACAAAACAACATAATAAAAAAATAAAAAAATATATGCCTAAAAAATACAACAACAAAAAAAAGAAAAAAGAAAAAACGAAATACAAATAGAACTAAAAATAGAAAGAAAAAGGAAAAAAAACAACAAAATAAAAATTAGCCAAAAAAGAAGAAGAAACAAATAAAAACAAACAAACAAACAAGAGAAATAAAGATAGAAAACAAAAGATAATAACAAAAACAAAAAAGAAGAAAAAAAAAACAAGAATAAAACAATGTCAAGGAATTAAAACAAAAACAAAAACAAAAACAAAAAAATAAAAAACAAAAAATGAGCAAAAAATAAAAATAAAAAATGATAAGGAAAGAAAGAAAAAACTAAAGAATGCAAGAAAAGTAAAATTAGATTTTCCTTTAATAAATTAAAACACATCAACTAATTTCAAAACTCGTTTTATTTGTTAAAGGAAAAATAATTTATTTTCTTCATCTTTTGCAAAAAAAAAAAAACAACTACCAAACAAGGAAAAAGGTAAAAAATAAAGGACATACCAAAAAAAAAGAGAAAAAAAGAGAAAAGATAAAAACAAAGTATAAGACAAAAAAAAAAAAAAACTAAAACCAAAACAAAACATCAACTTTAACACAATTTTCAACCAAATTACATAGACTTTGATCCATTTTAGAGGGTACGTAAGCTCTAGGCTCTTATCCTAGGTTAAGTTCACCCTTGTAAATAAATACTTTCCTTTAATTTGGTTTCTTTAATTTATGTTAATTCTTTTAATCTTATTTTACAAATAATTTTATTTCTTTTTCCTTATCTTACTCTTCGAATTTTTTTTTGTTTTGCTTTTAATTTTCTTTCTTCTTTTTTATGTTTAATTTTATTTCTTTTTTTGCATGTGATTGGTTAGGGAGAATTGAAATAGAATAGAGGCCATGATAATTTTGCACAACTAACTTAGGGTAACCGTTCTCAAGAACAGGTGTAGTGGGGTGTCTAACACCTTTCCCACTCACAATCGACTCCCGAATTCGAATCTGGTTTGCAGACTATTTTTCAAATTAAAAAGACTTTTTCAAAATTTTACCTTTTCAAAAATAAAATTTTGGTGGTGACTCCTGAACCTCATTTATTTTTATCATTTTTAACTTTTAATTTTGATTTCTTTTTAAAGGCGCCACACGGTCGTATTTTCGGGTGTGACAATACTATATGTGAAAGATTCATGGGTGTTTATGTTGGCTTAAGGTAGACTAGGTTTAAAATTTTGACGACAACATAACCCAAATGTTATTGATGTAAAAGCTCATTTATATTTGTTGGTCTATATATGTTCTCTATTATTAACTGAAAAAAAAAAATTCTTAATATATAAACAACAAAAGAGAATAGCTTTTGTGCAGAAAAAATACAAACTAAGTTTGAAATAGTAATTTTTTTAGTCTTTTTCTATTGCAACTGTCTATGTTACTTATAAAGATGATATTTTTACTCTAACCTATATATTAAACCTCAAATAGCATTTATGATGATAAGACCAATTGATTATATGGGAAGAATTACTTGAGTTGCAAAGATAAAAGATTATGAATATTAAAAATACACTGTACTTGCTCTAGCCAAAAAAATGCTACACAATCAAGATTATTTTTAATAGATAGGACCTGCTAAAAGCCTACATACACGTGAGAGATCAAAGAGCAAAGGAAGGAAAAATGTGAAAGAATTTTGAATCATTGTAATTATTATATTGCCTAATTTCTAATTAATTAGCTTATTAAAGGTGATCTTTGAGTTTATCAAGAATTTCATAAAAGAGAGAAAATCCATTGCTATTATAAATTTTATAAGTGAGTTAGTCGAGAGTGAGCTGTATAAAACCCTATAGTTTAATATGAACTTGAAAGACCCGTGTCGGTGGTGAGCACATAAAAACCATCATTATTGTAAGATTGTTTTGAAAGTTGAAGAAAAGTCCCTTAAAAGTTTAAAGGGACTGAATATGGGCTTGAGGGACTGAATCAGGATAAATCTCTATATGTTTCTCTTGCTCTTAATCTTTTTTACTTTCTGAATCAAGATCCTTCACTCTTATATATAGTTAAATTCACATTGCACTTGCTTGCTCCACTTGCTTCACATTATCCTACTGCTTCATTAAACTATTTGCTTCCTCCATTTATAGCATAACACGTCTTAATTTTGTTTTTTTATATATATCTGCTTGCTTCCTCCAGTTAATCTTCATATATCACATTGAGATTATATAATTCTTTTAGTTATTGTTTGCTCATTCCAGTATACATTTGCTCGCTCTACTTGTGCATCTTCCATTTTCTTTTAGTAAACTTTTAAATAGTGAAAATTTCTATATATCATGCTTATTCACTCCTTCTAAATGTGTTTGTCAATTGATATTAGAGTAAGTCTTACTTGTTTTTGTGCTTAACATTCAAGAGAAAAGGTCTTTTCTTTTTGTTATAGAAAATGAATACCAACAATTTAGAAGAGTCTACTTTCAGGAAAGATTTTCAACTATCAAGCCACCCTACTTCATAGGAAAACATATGCTTGTATATAAATAAGAACTCTTCCATATGAAGGAGGAAGAAGATATCAAAGAAATTTATGATAAATTTGTTAAATTAATCGGAGACCTAAAAGCTCTCAATATAAAATATGTTGATCTTAAGCTTAATCTCAAGATTTTCAAAAGTCTTTCACAAAAGTGACAATCCAAAGTAGATTCCATTAAAAATAGAAATCTTCATGCATTTTTGTATGACAAACTCCAAGGTATACTCATTGCCTATGAAAAGAATTATCTAAAAAGGCACAAGTTAGAGTAGAAGAGAAAGTCAGTAGCTTTAACAGCTACTATGATTGAAAAAGCTTTTGTAGAAAAAGATGGAAGAGAATTAGATGCATAAGATATAACTTTTTTTCCTAAAAAGACTAGATAAATATGTCAAAAGGAAAAAGGAACTCTTAAAAAAAAGAAAAACATGTTGAAAGGTAACAATAAAAAGGATGAGTCAAGGAAGGCTATTATTATGTGTCACGAGTGTAAAAAAAAATAGACACATTAAATCAAAATGTCTTTATGTGAAGAAGAAACTTGTTAAATCCTATGAGAAGAAGAAGGCTATGATAGCATAGAGCGATGATAATGAAGATGGAAAAGAAATTGAATAAGAGATAGATAACATGTGCTTTATGGCTCTTGAAAATAGTGAGGTTTGCTTAAAATGAAGGATATGGTTTCTAGATAGTGACTATTTTAGGCACATGACTAGAACCCATCTTAGTTTCTATCTTTCACAAGAGAGGGATGGATGATCTATCATATTCGGTGATGGAAGAAAGAGTAAAATCATTGGTGTAGGTAAGATGGAATTAATTGAGAATTGTTACTTAGATAATATTTACTTTATTGTTGGTTTGAAATATAATTTACTTAACATCAATCAACTGTGCAACAAAAGATATAAGGTAATATTTGATTCCATGCATTGCACTATCTACAATTATGACAAGACCTTGTTTGCTAGTTAAAGATTTGAAAATATTTACTTTCTTAGCTTAAACAATCTATTCCAATATTGTAACATGTATTTCCTCTATATGTAATGACTTTTGGTTGTAACATTGAAAACTTGGTCATGTCAGTATACATATTATATCTAAACTGTCTAAGCTTGATCTTGTAAAAAGACTTCCAAAGCTGTACTTTGAAAAAGATCACATATGTGATGCATACCAATTGGGAAACAACGACGATCTTCCTTTAAATTAAAGAAATTTGTCTCCTCCACCAGACCACTTTAATTATTACCTATGGATCTCTTTAGTCTAATGCAAAGTCGAAGCTTTGGAAGAAAAAGCTATACATTTGTAATCATTAATGACTTTCTTAGTTTACTTGGGTTCTATTTTTTTCACACAAGGATGAAGTGTCTAAAAATTTTGTAGTCTTTTGTAAAAAAGTTCAAAGAGAATAAAGGTATTTAATCTTTAGTATTCGAAGTAATCATGATAAGGAATTCATAAGAAAATTGTTTGAAAATTTTTGTAATGAATAAGGTTTTATTTATAACTTTTCCATACTAAGAACTCCACAACAAAATGAAGTTACTGAAAGAAAAAATCAGACTCTCTAAGATATGACTAAAACTATACTTATTAAAAATGATATTCTCAAATATTTTTGGGTAGAAGGTGTAAATATGGCTTGTTATATCTTGAATTGCTGCCTTATTAGATCGATTTTTAAAAAAACTCCATATGAATTATGAAAAAGTAGAAAATTTAATGTCAGTTATTTTCATCGATTTGGCTATAAGTGCTTCATTCATAATAATGGAAAGAGCTACTTAGGAAAATTTGATACTAGAAGTGATGAAAGAATATTCTTAAAATATTTAATATCTATTAAACCATACAAAGTATATAACAAAAGAATTATGGTGGTAGAAAAGTCTATGCATGTAGTATTTAATGAAGCTAATCCTACTTTGAGAAAAATAATCTATATAGATGAGGATGAGCACATTTCAAAAAGAAATAATCCATATCAGTTGATAAATCAAATCTTGACAGATAAAATAAAAGAAGATAAAAAGGAAAGTTACTCAAATCCATTCAAAATTACTAATAAAAGTTAGAGCAATCTCCATTCTCCAATCGATGAAGATGTCCAGAACTAAAGTGAAAGGCAAAATTTTGAAAAAGTCTTTTACCAACACCATGAGGAAATCAATAGAAATGGTAAAGATTAACAAACTAATGATGCTAAAGCATCAACAAGCAAACAAAGACCCCACATATAGGAAACTGCACCAAAAGGCATCAGGTTGCCCAAAGTGTGTAGATATTCCTCCACTTATCCATCTCAATACATCATCGAAGATCCTAATAAGGGGAATGTGTACCAAACTCTCTTTCAGATCTAAGAGAAATAATTTTGCACTTCTATCACAAATTAAGCCTAAGACAGTTGAAGAAGCATTGGAAGATGAAAATGGATAATTGTGATGTAAAAGGAATTATATTAGTCTGAAAAAAAATAAAGTATGGAATCTAGTGGAGCATCCTGAAGGTGCTTCCATCATTGGAACTAAATGGGTATTTTTAAACAAACTAGATGAAAGAAGTAATGTCATCAGAAATAAAGCAAAGTTAGTAATCCAAGGTTATACACAAAAAGAAAGTATTAACTTTGATGAAATTTATACACCTATAGCTAAATATAATGTTGCTTACTTATGCATCTTATATGAACTTTAAATTATATCAAATAAATATAAAAAATACTTTTTTAAAATGGGTATATAAATAAAGATGTGTATTTCAAGTAACCCCCTCGTTTTGGAGATAGAAAATTACCTAACCATATTTTTAAACTCTCAAAAGATTTTCATATATTGAAGCAAGCTCTCAGAACTTGGTATAAGAGGTTGAATACTTTTCTCCTAAAAAATGGATTTTCAAGAGACAAACTTCATACTACCTTTTACATCAAGAAAAATAAAAATAAGTCATTACTTGTACAAATTTATATAGATAACATTATTTTTAACAGCATTAACGAATTTTTATGTAAAGTATTTGCTGAATTAATGAAAAAAATTTGAGATAAGTTTGATGAGGGTAATGAATTTTTTTTCTTGGACTACAAATAAAGCAAATGAAGGAAGTAAATTTCATTAGCTAAACCATATATACTAAAGAGCTTATAAGTAAGTATGGCTTCCAAAATTCATAACCAATGAGAATTCCAATATGTCCACCTTCCACTTTGGACAAGGACGAGAATGGTAAGGATTTTAAGTACAAAAAGTATAAAGTTATGATCAATTCATTATTATATTTAACTACAAGTAAGTCAGATATAATGTTTAGTGTATGTAAGCATGTAAGATGTTATGCAAATAAAAAAGAATCACATTATATTGTTGTTAAAATGATTTTTAGATATCTAATATGAACATAAAACTATGAATTGTGGTATCTTATAACTAATTTTTTCAATCTAATTGTATATGCAAATACTGATTTTATAGGGTATAAATTAGATAGAAAAAGCACCAGTGAATGATATATAGTGTTTTCTGTGAAGTTTTTAAGGTGAAGCGACTTACCTCCTCCACTTTAAGTTGTGCCCCCGCTAACTTATCTTGATAGTCTTTTTTTTTTTTTTAATGTCACGTACTGATATTACTTCACTATATATCTATACTTATTCGCTCATTCTGTCATTTATTCATTTTTCTTTTCATTTATTTATTGCTCCATTATAATGTCAACATGTGTATGATGTTTAGCCTATAGGAAAATAAATTCATTTGGATTTATTGCCACATAAATTAAAGTGTTTATCAAAGTCTTAATTAGTCCTCAAATAGTGTGTTTTAAGGATTAACTTTTTTTTTGCTGGCTGATTAATGATGACTGTCATTAATAGCGGTTAATCCATTAATGAATAAATGACCTTTTTTTTTCTCAAATAAATCACTTAGAAGCAAGAAACGAAGCATCACTTCCAATAACCTTATCTTTCTCTCTAGAACAAGTTATTGACAAAAACATAAATTATTTCTGATTTTACCTCAATAGTAAGATAAATTTATTCCTATCAAAAGCATAATAAACATAAAAGAAGTGTATGAGAAGTGAGAGCAAGCACTTGAGAAACTTTAATTAAAGAAATTAGAACACTGAAAGAAGCAAGAACTAAAGAAAGTTTCAACCCCAAACCAACAATCAAAAAGAAAAAGGGTCATAGATGAAAATTTAGATTGAGAAGAAATAAAAGCTATCGAGAAACAACCTAGATGATTTAAAAGGATTTCTATTTAAGAAACCCACTTAAGAAAACCCCGAAAACAGAGGGAAAAAGGAAAAATAAGGTCGGGGAAGAGGAACGCAGTAGCGAAACATTTGCACATTTGGCACCAAAATTTTGCTCACATGAACATCTAAATAGATATCTTGCAAATTTCTAACACTAACCCAGTACAGCAAGTATATATGTTGATTTTTCCAAATTAACCCATCTAAACTACCTTATCAAATTAAATTTTAAAGTTATGAAGTGGATTCCTTTGATAACAATAGATTAAAATTTAAAGCTATGAGTGGACTCCTTTGGTAACGGTAGATGAACTAGTGTATAATGATTTAGTTCAAGAATTTTATACTAATCTACACAATGTCAAAGAAGATGAGGCCTTAAGTTCAATGGTCAATGAAAAAATTATAAATGTTGAGGTACACACTTTGAAGAATATTTTTAGAATTTCTTTATAGGAGATTTGGAGTATTACTTCATTGGATACTCTTGGCCCATTCAGATGAAGGCTAAATACATTGATACCTTTGAAGTTATAGTTAAAAGAAAAGATTTAATCATTAGAAGAAAGATAAATGTCTAGGCACTAGCATTTTCTTATCATATAGTAACACACATTAGTGGAATAATAATGTTTACTGGAATTCAAACATTAGATGTGCTGTCTCATAGAGATTTGTTCTTGGTATATAATTTAATGGCTCAGTGAAACATCAACGTCTTTTATTGGATATTAAAGTATATGGAAGAAGCAGCTAAAGGATCTTCACAAGTGATGAGCCTTCCTTATGGGATGCTTCTCACTTAGATTTTCAAATAGCATGGAGTTAGTTTTGAAGGTTACTAGCCTTGAGTGGTTTTAGTGTTTTATGATGCAGTAATTCTTTGATACATGAAGTACACACTTATTGGAACTGAGTGGATTCAAAATTATGATGTAAAAGAATTCAAGGTAGACCTTGAAGCGTTTCAAATTAAGTATAACAGGCTTCTAAACTGCTAACAAGCTCCTTTACCTTCAACCTTAGAGCCAAAGAAAAAAGCAACAAAAGCTTTCTTCTTCAAGAAAAAGAATAAAGTTGCAGTGCCTATAGTGGAAGAGCCATTTGAAAGAAGTGTTGTAGCAAAGTTGCTGCCTGTTTAGCTAACGAAGAACATGTTTAGGTGAATCAACACCTCCCATTTACTCCCCCAAATGCTAAGGTGAAGTTCCTTTAATTCCAATGCCCCTTCCACCATGCTCATCTATTACTCTTGTAACTCTTCCAACTCTTATAATGCCTCATTTATCCCATTTTGTCTCTTTGAAGAAATGAAAGAAAATTGTCTCTAACACATCCTATCCATCCAAAGAAGACATACCTCTGCCATCTTTTTTTTATTTCTCTTTTCTTAAATTAGAAATTCTTAATTTTCTCCCTCCATCTTTCTCACTTTCATCACCTCCTTCTTCGCCTACAATCTTAACTATACCTGACTTTCTATTCTCTCCTCCAACTCCCACTAACACACTTCCTTTCACGCTTCCACCACCTCCTCCTTCTATTCCTCCATTTGTACCTGCACCTAAACTCTCACTCTCTCCACTAACTCTAACCGATCCTCCTCTACTTATACCACCTTTAGCTCTAGACTCTCTTCTAGTTATCCCTCATCCTCCTCCTCATTCTGCTTCTCCATCTCCTATAGATTATCAACAAACTCTACCTCATTCACCCTTACCTCTTCTACCTCTTCCAATAATAGTTCATCCATCAAACGATGAAATTCTATAGCTTTTTCGAAACCTAAATGACAACATGCAAGTCCTATATAATGACATTATTTGTATGGTCATAAATGTTGGGACTATTTGAAATATAGTGAGCAATCAAGATGTGATTTAACAATAACTTGACTTTGTCATTGTCGAGTTACATGATACTAAACATGCATTCCAAGTTGATAGACAATAGTTCTTACAATGTCTTTAGGACATTGACTCTACTCTTCTTCATCTCATAGATTTGATAAGCCATACCTTTCGACTTAGCAACTTAGTGATGCACTATAATTTGAGAAATATTTTAATACTTTGGCATATGCTAGTGATGATCTTTTTTTCTTTTAAGAAAAAAAATCATATATTTTGCAAGAATGATTCATTTATGCCTCTCTGATTTTCTCTAGTGCTTTATTACTCTAATTTTCTGTGTTACCTTTATTACTCTGATTATTTGTTATCCTCCCTTTTGCTGTTGACAAAAAAAGGAGAATTATATGCAAAATGTGTTGAATTCTTGATTGCTTTATATGGTTATCCTGTATCTCCATTGAGTTTCCTTTATGTCTGTGTGCAATGATTTAGGAGGAGCACATAATAGTCTTTTACAGAAATTCTTGATTCTTTTTGCATAATGGTTTTGTTATCATCAAAAAGAGAATGTGGTTGGCCTAAGGTTGATTGGGTCCATAGCTTTGATGATAACAAAACCTAATAATTATTTATGTAAAAAGCCCATTTATATTTACTGGCCCATATATATACTTTATTATTAACTAAAAGAAAAAAATTCTTAAATGATAAAAGAGAACAACTTTTGTGCCAAAAAAAAAAAATACAAACTGACTTTGAAATATTAATTATTTTTTGTCTTTCTCTACTGCAAATGTCTCTGTTATTTATAAAGATGACATTTTACTCTAACTCATGTATTGACCTTCGAATAGCATTTATGACTATAAGACCAATTAAGTTGCATGGGAATAATTACTTGAAGCTACCAATAGCTGCAAATATAAAAGATTATAAATGTTAGAGACACATCGTGTCTACTTTAGCCAAAAAGACGTTGCATGATTAAGATTATTTCTAATGGCTAAGAGCTTCTGAAAGCCTACATGTACGAGAGATCAAAGAACAAAGGAAGAAAAAATATAAAAGTATTTTGAATCATTGTAATTATTGTATCTAGTTTCTAGTTTATCAACTTATTTGAAACAATCTTTGAGCTTATCAAGAATCTCATAAAAGAGAAAAAATTCATTCTTGTTGTAAATTTTTTAAGTGAATTAATTGAGAGTGAGTTGGTCAAAATCCTGTAGAAAGTTTAAGATGAGCTTGAAAAACTTACATTGGTAGTAAGCATGCAAAAATAATCATTGCAATAATATTATTTTGAGAGTTGAAGAAAAATCACTTAGAAATTTAAGGAGATTGAATGTAAGCCTAAGAGGTTGAACTAGGATAAATTTATGTGTATTTCTCTTACTCTTAATCTCTTTTACTTTCTGCACAAACTATTAGAGGATCTTTCATTCTCATATATAGTTAACTTCATGCTGCACTTGCTCGCTGCTTCACATTATCCTACTGTATCATTAAACTATTTGCTTCCTCCACTTATAGTATAGCATGTCTCAATTTTGTTATTTTATAGCATAGCACGTCTTAATTTTGTTAATTTCTTATAGTATAACACGTCTTAATTATGTTATTTTATATAAATCCTATTTGCTTCCTCCACTTAATCTTCACATATCACATTGAGGTATATAATTCTTTTAGGGTGTGTTTGGTTGAAAGGTTTTGGAGGGGAGGGGAGGGGGAATAAGATGTTTGGTTGAATAAAATGAGAGAGAAGGGGAGGGGGCCAAATTTGCCTCCCCTCTAAATTGGAGGGTTTTGGAGGGGAGGGGAGGGGAGGGAGAATAAGATGTTTGGTTGAATAAAATGAGAGGGAAGGGGAGGGGAGGGGGCCAAATTTGCCTCCCCTCCAAAGGAGGGGAGGGAAGGATATTTTTTAAGTTTTAATTTACCTTTTTGTCTTTTTTAATTTTTTAATATTTTAATATATTTAATATTTAATAAAAATTAAAATGATTTTTTTATCAGAAATTAAAAATTAAAAAAAAGATTAGAATTTATAATTTTTTTAAAAAATTATTGATATAAATAAATTTTTTTATAAAAAATAAAATTAAAATAATATAAAAGGTAAATTTGTCGAAATATAATTACCTCCCCTTCCCTCCAACCAAACAAAACTCATTAAACTCCCTCCCCTCTCCTCCCCTCTCCTCCATTGAACCAAACGGAGCCTTAGTCACTATTTACTCGTTCTGCCTGTGTATTTTTTACTTTTTTTTTGTAAATTTTTAAATAGTAAATTTTATTGCATATCACAACTATTCACCAATTCTAAAAGCATTTTATCACTTTGATCATTATTATTACTTTTCCAATCAAAGTTACTATTAATTAATAAAGGATAATAAGATGCTTTGCGGCAATGATAGGGCCTCTAAGCCCCAATCTTATCTACCAAACTCCTTTGGTCTTCCCTTAACCTAATCTATAAGATATAATTCTGACCTAAAGGGATTAAAATCTCGTTACTTTATTTAATTTGATTTTTTATAAAATTATCTTTTTAAATTGATCCATCATAGATAAAATATTTATTGTCAATTTAATATTAAAGGAATTCATTAATATAATGACATGTAATATATTTGTTTGATAAATTACCATTTAGTCACTATCATATAACATATAAATTTACCATTAATTTGCCAATAATAGATTAACAGAAAGACTAATCTTAAAAGTATTTGAACTTTTTTTTTTAATTTGACTAAAGAAACCTTTTTCTTTTTTATACGGTAAAAAGAAAATTGTCAGGAATCGTATTGGGGTAATGGCAATGGGCTTAGTATCAGTTAAATTGGACTTCACCAACTCCGAAGAGTCGATCCTGCGACGCAAACTACTGGCCAATGTGATCACTGACCGCGGTTTTGATTAGTTTTTTTTTGGGACAAGGTATTATTGATTTTTTATTTGCTTCGTTTGTTGGGGTTCATAAATTCCAGTTCTAAGTTTGTGTAATTAAATACAATGCATGTGTTAAATTTTTTTGTAAACTCAAAATATTGATGCCCTTTGTGAAACAATTTAGTTTCCTCTATAAATAGATGAGCCTTCTGCATGTGCCAATATAATTACTTTACTTTTACCAATATTACACAAATCCTGATTAGGGGGACAATTTATCTCAGATTTTTAGGCTTTGCATTTATATATATATAGGATTATGCCGTCGAAGCAGGAACCTTTTTCAAAGTTCCAAGGAGATCAACAATCACTAGAGGGATAATTTTATCCACAATAATATTAGAAAGTCCCGTCACACAAGAGAGGCAGAAAAGAAACAGAGCAACCAGGATTGAAATAGGCCACTGGGTGGAGTGAGTCTAAATTCTGTGTTTCTCATGTGAGGAAAAAAAAAAGACAATGAGTAAACTCTCGTCGAGTCTTATATCATTCTTTCTCCCACGTTAATAACTTCAGATTAGGAGAGAATTTCCTCACACAATAATTAGAAAGGACTGAGGAGCTCCCATTCAACCATGTGGGGAACGTTAGAAGCATCACTCTCCGCCTGTGGCTTTGGCGTACGATTCTCGTAGTAGTGATAAGCTGCAGCACTAGACAGCACTGCCAGTGTTAACGCTTGGGCAT
Source organism: Erythrophleum fordii (assembly GCA_032878935.1). Taxonomy (NCBI): domain Eukaryota; kingdom Viridiplantae; phylum Streptophyta; class Magnoliopsida; order Fabales; family Fabaceae; genus Erythrophleum; species Erythrophleum fordii. The sequence continues at coordinate 2,402,133 of JAVQMF010000058.1, forward strand.
GCATCCTTCAAAATCAAATCAAACCCAGTATTACAATTAACACTCGTTGTTAGTAATAGGGGTCGTGCAATTTGTGAGAGATGGATATGTATGTACCTGGCATGGATCAGCCTTAGACTTGGTTTCATTGGAGACTTTGTGCGTGAATAAGCGACAAGGGATGCCCCAATTCCAGAGGCCCATAGTGCCCCTGTAATCCACATCCCCATTCCATCAATACTTGATTTTTTTTTTTGAGAAAGAAACAAGGGATATATAGTTTGATCAGATTACAACATACCAATGCTGGCGAGCTTGTGCTCTGCAACCCAGGTCTGAATTGCCTCCATGTTGCTTCTTTTTCTTGAATGGAAGGTGAAGGAGGGAGAGGGTGGGTATTTATACAGGAGTGGGTGGGTTTGCGGATGAGCGGCTTTTTAAGTTTTCGTGTGGCCCATGGGTTTAATGGGGGATTGTCTCTGTTTTTGTTTGGGAACACTGAAACCATGAAACTGGAGGCTCTCTCTGCTTTTGTCAAACACTTTTGCTTTACTTTACTGACAAAGAGACGGAGGCAAGCGCTATGAACGGGCCAATGGATTTTTACCTCTGCCACGTGCTTTGCATCTACTTCTCTACTTCCCAATTCATTCCTCTTTTCCAAGAGGGAGAATAAAAAAAAATGGAATTGAATCTGGTCTAAGTTTTTTAAGCGACTGTTATCATGTTTTTTCCAATAACATATGATGCGGGATTTTTCTTTTCAAAGAATAGAGCTTAAGATGGCTAATTTTAAAAAAATATTTAATTATTATACTTTTATTAAAAAATTTATCGAAAATGTTTAAAAATTACATTTGAAATTTATTTTAAAAAATAAATTAAACTCAATATTTAAGTTTTTATTATTAAAAATCTTCAATAAAAAATAAATCGGTAAATATTTTATAAAATATTTGTTTAAAAATTTGATAACAAAAAAAAAATATATATATATATATATATATACATGCAACAAATTAACATATGAATAAGAAAATAATATAAAAAGATAAATTTTAAATGAGCATTTCAAATATAAAATAAGATATATATACATATATAAAATAAACCACATATAAAAATATAAAATAAATTAAAACTAAAGTTTTAAATTCAAATTAAATTTCAATCTCATCTCTATTCACATTACTGATATTCTTTATAAACTCTTAAATAATTTTGAAATATGTTTTCAAATGTTTCAATCCGCATCAAAAAAAAAAAAAAGTGTCAAATATTAATGTTAAAATACAATACACATGTCAGTGCGAATATGGGTAAGTGTCCTTTTTGTTGTATTAGTGCTTTCCGGAGTATACCCAAGTTTGGTTAAAAGGATTCCAAATTATATCGTCTCTGGCACGTAACATGAATAAAGTTAAGGATAAGAATTATATTTTGATAAATGAAAAATTGAAGGCAGTTATGGAAGCTGCAACATTGCAGGTGCATCGTGATGGTGTGAAGCAATAGATGCCGTTGGATTTGTTCGATTAAAACAAAGTTGGAACACTGTTGTCTCACCGACTTCCCAGAACAAGTTTTCTTTGTTTAATTTTGCTTTTTGGGGATCACCCCAAAGGTGGTCTCCCCTTTTCAAGGTGGAAACAAGCTGCGTGCAAGCAATATAATTAGAGTACTATGTTGGGATACAATTAATTCGTAATCAGCAATTTCATAATTCAAAGCTAAAGGCAGCATGGGATCACATTAAATTCATCTCATTGGCATTTTTTAGAATATATTTGATGCACGGATCACCTTTTCCAGAATAGCTTTCAGATACAACGAATGAAGACCACAATGACTTAGCTCTCTAACTAATTTACTCATCTTCAAATCCATGACTCCTGTTTATATACAGGTGTTCATAGCCTAATAGCATGTGTATGGGATGCAAACTACGATTTACAAAGAGCAAATCACAGAAGCAAAAAATTGATGCTTCTATCCCAAATGTAATTTCACACAGCATATCCAAACATATACTAAGCATTAGATGGCTGTAAATATCTAGACAGACGAGCAACAACTTTTTCTTTTTTGTCATACAAAAATTGTTGTGGGCTAGGTTTTTCTAAATATGAGGGTCCATCTGTTCGTATGGGACCAAGCTCAGAACCCAATGTATGAGGGATTTGGGTCCAGAAACTCCTGCTCTGCTGCTAGTTAAGCTGCAAGAACGATCCAGATCCATTGTCCATATCGTCTTCTCTCTCTCCCTCTCTCCCTAATTTTGTTTGGTTTGAGGAGTTTAGGGGGAAGGGAAGGGAGGTCCTCCCTTTGTTTGGTATAGAAAAGTTGCAAGGGAAGGGAGACAAAATATCCCCTTCCCTCGCCTCTCCTTCCCTCCAAAAGTAGAGATTTTTGGAAGAAAAAAAAAATATTTTGCTTCATTTAATAAAATTACCTCTACTTTTATTTTTATTTAAAATATAATATAAATCTTATTTTTTTAATAAGACTTAAAATAATTTTTTATAAAAATAAAAAATATTTTTAAATAAAAATAAAAAAATTATTTTTAATAATAAAAAACAAAAAAAATCTTTTTTTATAAAAATAAAAAAAAATAAAAATTATAATATCATAAAAATATAATTATTCATTTAATTTTATCTCTCCTCCCTTCCCTCCTAAATTAACCAAACATAATATCCTTAAAACTCCCTCCCTCCCTTCCCTTCAACCAAACACTAACAATATCTCCCTTTCTCAACGGGAAATTCCCGCCATTCACAGGAAGATTCTACCACACGCTCGTTGCCTATATACGCGAGTTCTCCGACGACACAGTTGAACTGGAGATGGCAACGGAGAATTAACAATGGAAGCTGAGAGAAGATTGCTCAGACGCAGAAAGCCTCTCTACGATCTTACCAACACCAACTCTCACACTCGTCCTTCTTCCCATTCGTCTTCATCCACCGCGTCTGTGGTCAAGCCCCCCAAACCCTACCCATCTTCTCCCTTCAATAATCCTGCTGTTAGCAGTTGCAAGTCCGGTGCCCGTACTCTTTCCTCCAATATTTCCACCAATTACCGTGATGCTTCAAACCCTAGCCCTCTTCCGCCTGCTGTTTCTACACCTTCTCGGCCGCTGAATTCTTCCTCTCTTCCCGGTATTGGAACTATTCTACCTTTCTCTTGTTAATTTCCGCGTTCGACATGTCTTTAAGCGTTTTTTGAGTAAAAATGGTTTCACATTTGTTTTCAAATTTTGGGGTCCGAATTTTCTCCCTCTTTCGGTTAAATTTTCACGAGAATAATTTTGTGCGTATTATTCGTTGGTTGAATTTTATTGTTCTCCGAGTTGTTTCCAATACTGGATTGATTTGCCTTCTGCTTTTATATTAGAGACAAATCTTAGTTTGATTTGAGTTACATTAACTTGTTGCACCATCCCAAAGTATTTCCTAGTTTCCAACTTATCTTAAGGGGCCTTTTTCAATGCTTTGGCTTCTGGCACTATTGATCGTGATGATTCCCACCCTATACGTCAGATAAAAGGAATTCTAATGATTCTTCTAAACCCGGCTTTCTTCCACCATCAATTGTTTCTACGCCCTCTCAGCCACGGAAGACTTCCTCTGTTTCTGTTGCTGGTACTTGAACTATTCTTAGTTTTCATTATATAATGTGGAGTTGGTTTGTCTCTAGATTTGTTTCTGGAGAAACGTTTCTCAATTTGATTATATCTGGTGAATTTTCACGGAAATAATTTTTGTGTATTAGATCTGTTGGATGAGTTATCATGTACTGGATGTTGTTTCAACCATTGCATTGATTTGCCTCCTGCTTCCGCATATAATATGCTTAATGTAGAATAATTTTGAGTAACAACAATGTGACTGTATAATTTGAGTAATAATGATCCGACAGTTAACATTTAAAATATATTTTCTTTCATATTCTGGCACCGTCTTGTTGCTGAATCAAGTTTGGATCTCTATTTGCTGTCTGAAATCCTATTGGGCTTACCTTTACTGTCTTCACTTGTGTTAGAATTCTTCACAAGTAAAGCCTAATTTGAGCTAAATAATGCTGCAACTATAATTTTTAGTAACGCTTTCATATTCCAAACATATTTATTCATTGGGCTTCTTACATGCTTTGACTAAAGGTAGCCGCGATCATGATGTTTTTGAGCCTATCCCAATAGTCTACAGTCGAAGACATACGTCAGATAAAAGGAAGGGCAAAGAGAAGGCAGTAGCCATTCCGTTCAGTAGCACACCCATGCTGAAGATCTCTAGCAATAGGTTAGCATCCCTTCTGTAGTGTTGCTCTGGCAGTCATATGAGATGACAGCTTAATTTAACAACAGTAAAGACTAAAGAGAAATTAGGATAACGGTTGTTTGAAATTCAGGGAATTATGGAAATGAAAAAGACATGGTAATTATATGACGGATGGGATATTAAGATATTTCCAAATCATGCAATTACTTCTCTAAAACATTCTGACAAACATTGATTTGATTGGCTGTATTAGACGTGTGGATATTGGTTGAACACTTGAAATGCCCTTCTGTGTCTTTTATGTAGAATATATGAAGCTTTGAAGAAGAGATTTCTAATCCACAATTAGTCACTTTTTGTCTCACCTCTTTCATTCCTGAATAATAGAATGTGTCAGTTTCATATCATTGAAATTCCTGTTTCCTTCATTTATTTCTATTGTGATATCTATATTGTTGTTGGATAGACACCAGAATATCTCTGGTTTCAGTTGAGGGAATTAAGTTCATTGTCATTGTCTCCTTCCTACAAAGTCTACAATATAATTACCTCTCATGTGTTTTCCCTGACATGCATAACAGGGAGAAAAATGATGAGGTTGAAGGTGTGAATCTGCCTAAGGCCAAGGCATTAACAGCTCCTTGTAGAAAGGTAATTAAATGGACTTTGTATTACTGTGCTTTTGTGGTTCTATGCAGGACTTCCAACTCTCCTGAATCTGCAAATGTTAATTTGGTTATTCAGCAAGTGCTTGATCATTTCTGAAATTTTCCATGTTGAAATTATTGCATTAAGAATTTTCGTAGATTGTATGTTTATTTAGATGGCTATCTCTGTAATCTTCCATGCTCATATTCATTCACTCATACCATAGATTATGCATGGTTCACATTTCTTAATGTCGAGTCAAATCATATCTGAATTGGTATTTCACTAGAGACTCTAATGTATAATTTGAGTTTTCAGAAGCGGTGCACTATGGCTTCTAAAGAAGATGTGTTCCAGCATGCCTTGCCACAAGATTTTATCAAAAAACAGCAAGCTTACTTTAAAGAGATTGATAATTTTGAACTGGCAGTGGAGGAGGTCGAATCTGTTGATGAGCTTGATTAAGTGGAAGAGGCGTAATATAAACGTAGCCAGCTTGAATGTTTAGGTTGGTTGTACAGTTCTGGTATTATAGTTTTCAGTGATGTGACTGCCACCTCTCTAACCAAATATAACATTAGAATTGTAGGTTCTTCATGATCTTTGTAATAGTCTACTTTGTAAAATCAAAGTTGAAAATTTGAACGCACACACTTGCTTCAATTAGCTTTTGAAAGTCTGTCATGTTTCACTTTTGATAAATTCTACTTGTAGGGTGTTAGTATTCTTACATTCGATGAATTTGTAGTTGTGAATGCTTTTTCTTCTTTTACACTTATAATTCCTCCGAAACTTTAATTTCCTGATGCAAAGAAATTTAGATTTTGTGGACGCATAGCTCAATAACAAATTATGAAATCTCATCTGGCTGGATATTTCTATTTCTTTAAACACTTAATTTAAGGTCAAATTTTCATATTGAGATTCTGCAAATGACATAAAAGCATATATTATTCCATCCCGTGTTGCTTTGTGTAGCGATAAGCACATAGCTTGCTGGTTCTGCTAATCACATCTAAACAGGGATGATTAGCAGCATAACAGAGTATGAGCATATACATATAAAAGCAGCTAGTTTATTGACAAACCAGATCACTTGACAGCGGGAGGGAGGATCAAATTACTGGACATAACTGGGGATAGAAAGATGGCTAATTGAATAAATATGCATACACAATAGTCTGGGTAGTGTTTAATTGACTTTTCTGCAATTGATTCTGATCTGCCCCTTGGTTCCTGTGAGAGGTTTGATTTGGCTCATTCTTATCATGCCCTTTGCAAAGTCTTTAAAGAATGCGTCAGTGTCGGTAGCGTATTTCTTCACCAATTTGTCTGTAGAAGTACTGCCATTGAACAGCTCCTGGTCGGAATGGAGAAGAGCCTTCTTAATGAGCAAATGCTTGAAATATAGGTTGTCGAAATGGGTGGGAGTTTGGAAGTCAAGGGGTGCGAGTATATTATCATTCCCAGTTATGGGGCACTTGCTCTGCAGGGACTTGGCGAAGGAGGCATCAATGTTGGAGTCATTGTAGATGTGTGCTCGGAACGATGTGCATCTAGCCAGCCCAATAGTATGTGCACCTGTCACCACGCATGCTAGTTAAAAAGAGTGACCATAACCTCATATTCTTAGAAAGTGAAGAAAGTTATAGTACCTGAAAGAGCAACCAAGTCCTCCACAGAGAGTCCGTGGTTTGCGAAATTGGATTTAAGAGCGGTTAGATTGAAAGTGGGTGCGGGAATGGAGTTATTGGCATCACTTCTGCTTGCTGTGATTGAATCTCTTCTTCCCAAGTCCACTTCCCAGAAGGGCCCCCCTAACTGCAAGTAACAACCAATACATTGAAGCCTTGTAATTAGTTGAGGAGCCATAAATAACAATAGGGGATCTCACCTGAACGACAGAGTCTCGAGCAGCCAGAGTAAGAATATCAGCACATGACACCACTCCAGGACATGCTTTCTCCACCTCGGCTTTAATGTCATCAATCACGTTGAATCCTCTTGCTGAATTATTGTTTGCTACTGCCGTTTTCTCTCCTATGAAGTTGCTAGTATCATCCAATAGTATTGATGCATCGCACCCCTGTTCATTCATTATTAAGCTAATAAGAAGGCTAAGCATGCTATTAAAGTGAAGCCACATACATATATACACACTCACGTTCACAAAGCAGTCATGGAAATGCAATCGAAGCAAGGAAGCTCCAATGCGTGTTTCATTCTGAATGGCTTTTGCGACGCCTTTCTTCACTATGGGGAGCAATTTGGGGCAGCTGCAGGAGTAGAAATCTGGAGTTAGCTTCTCTTTGGCATCTGCTTCGGAAACTACAGTTGAAGCAACTATAACAAGCAACAGGAACAAGTAGTAGGAACAAGCCATCGAACTTGCTTCATTCCACACATAACCAATCTCAGCCTCTTCTTTATAATCACACCGTTGGACCCAATTTTTTAAATTTAATTTCCCAACCCCATTGCATTTACTTAAAATGGAAAATATGTTTGTCTTTTCATGATAAAGCAATAACGCTCGGTTGAATTTTCTGCACGTCCTCATTTTTACTTTTATTCTTTCGTGGCCATAATTATCCTAAAATATTAAGATATGGTTCCTCTCATCTTTCCTTGGTACGTGTATGTATTAAAATATACATTTTTTTTTTTTTGAAAAAAAAAGGCCGGATACAATTCTTGAGAGCAACGGTAATTAAATGTACTGACAATGACATTTTTATCAGTTTCGTTCCTCTCTGTTCTATAATTGGGGCGCTTTTACCGTGCATGGGTTATGTGTCCCTGGGATGAAAGGGACCTTTGAAACTTGTTTTGGATTACAGGTCATTTTGTAAGAAATAAACCGGAATACGCCACTGCCAAATTGGAGTCTTCCTAAATAGCCGAATCTTCTCGCTATTGGGTCATTATAGCGAGCTCCTCTCGATTTTAATTTTTTTTTAATTATAAGAGAGAGAGTAAGGACAACTTATTAACTGAATTCTGTACTTTTTTTTCTTATTCTCTCTTTTTTTTTTGTTAATTGACAAAAAGTTAATGACGTCTTTAGTTAAATAATATAACAAAATATAAAAAGTGAATAAATAATTAAATAAAAAATAATTTTTGTACTCTTATTTTAAAAAAATAATTTAATAATTAAAATAATAATTTAATAAATAAAATAATAATTTACAGAAATATAATAACAATTATACAAATCATGTTAAAAACAATATGTTTCTAAACGAAACATCACAATGTCAAAATTAAAAAACTTTCCCTCTTTAGAGCATAATTGTACCCGCATATATTTCCCGGAATGCAGCCGGTGGGCGGGTCCCTTAAGCGTTAATGCAAAAACTGTTAAAAGGGATTTTGACATTTTTCTTAGATTTGTTTATTTAATTATAAATTAAGCTAAGATTTGCTTCAACGGTATTTTCGGTGCTCAATGATTGTCTTATGGGTCCGACGTAGAGGATAAAGGTTATATAATTTTTTAGTACTGAAGATGCGTATTTTTAGGAGTATATTTTGATAAAAGGATATGTTGATGTTAACTCATCAAAATTATGAAGTTTAAGTGTTTTCTTAAAAAAAAAAAAAGGTGTTAAGTCATTTGCAGACTTAAAATTAAAATTAACTTATATAGACTTATGATTAATTTATGTGAAATTATACTAAATTTGATATGAGTTAGATAAGTTTGAAGTTATTCATTTTAATTCAAACATTGTGTCAATTTAATTTAAGATAAAATTCAAAAGACTCACGCAAAAAGTATAGCTTAGAATAAGTCTTTTAAAGTTTTAATACCAAAAAGAAAGTGTTAAACAGTATATTTATGTATATATTTTATTAGAATTTCTGTGTTGATGAGTACTATGAAATATAGATAAATTTTTTAAAATTAATATAATTTAAATTTCATTTGAATACATTTTTTATTTTATTTTATTTTTTAATTATTTTATATAATATAATTATATATTTTAATAATTATTTATTAATAGAAGTAAACCCTTACAAGTTTATATTATAAATTTATCTCTTTTTTATAAGTTTGATAACTTAGGTATGATTATCAAAATATGAAAATACAAGAAAAGAAATGAAAACGTGTTAAATATATTAAAATTTTAAGTATTTAAAAGCACATTAGTTTTTCATGGGACCCACTTGACATATTAACATGTAAACATAATTTTACTTTAAAAAAATATCTCGAATATTATTCATGTCGTTTTCTTTCTTTCATTTACAATGGTTCTCAAACAATAGGAAGTTTTCTTCTTCTTCTTTTTGGGTCGAAAGGCCGCTCATAGTAGTTAGAAAAACACAATAATATCACTGTGATATATACTCATCCACTCTTCTTCTTCCTCTTCTTCTTTTTTCTCCCCATATTTCTTTTATTCTCATCTTAACAAAATTCCCAAAATGTAAATAAAATGTGTTCCAAAAACAGTGGCAATGTTATCAAACTCATGCCAGCTGCTGCATATATTGGTTGTCGGTCACATATATCCACTCATATAAAAGCAGTGCGACTTTACTGCATGCATGTCTAGGGTCGACCATAACGTCGCATCATGTCTGGGGGTTGAGGTGTCGATTTTTAAATCTTCACCTTCCTTTTCATTGACTATCCATACCTAATGCACCTGCCACTTTATTTCAATTTTCTATATGAAGAACGCAAAGTTTATATGTTCTAATTTTGCCAGAAAAATCATTGGCAAATCTATTAAATTTTCCAGTTCTAATCATTCCTCTCACAATCATCTCTCGATAACTTCTATTATCCCTCAGATTGCTTGTGATGTGATGATCCCCATTAATTTGTAGGATCGTTGGCCTTTCATCATTCAGAAATGAAGTTTAGGTACCTTAGTGTTCTCCATGATTCGTGATGATGTAAAGTGACTACTTCTCTTGCGTGTTCGAAGAATTACACGCATCGAAGTAAATTATTGATCTAAATATACCTTATTTGCTTCAATAATATGTCACTTAAAATTTCTGCGCAAAATCCACGAAATAGAGTTGCAATATCAATATCTTGGCACGCAGAAGGTGCCTTTCATTTCTCTTTTTGTCTTACTTTCCTTTTTGAGGAGAAAAAAAAAAAAAAAGCTTCACAGATAATTTTGTCGGATGCAGATAATTGTCTGAATAAGTATAGCTAGGTAGCTTGGGTTTTCAAGACCTATATTTTATTTTGGTGTTCATTGCATAATTATTAATTTGGTTATAAAAATAGAGGAAAAATTAGAATTATCCTCCTTAAGTTATGCCCTTAATTATAATTTTTTTCTTAATTTGTCAAAAATTGTAATTGACAATAAATTTGTTAGTATTTAAATTAAATATATATTAAATTTAACTTTAACTTTAATTATGCAACATTATTAAAATATAATTCCCATTCATTGTTTAGTAATCTATTTTGTCATTATCTTCATCTTCTCCACCAGATCTCTCTCACTATGTTCTCTGATTCAAATGCTTCTCACTCCTCTAAACAAACAAACAAACCTCCAAAGAAAAATACGCTCTTCTCCAAGACTAAGGGCTCCGAAGGAACCATCCAAAATGGTGATTGCATGTCCATAATCAAAGGCTACTGCACTAAACTTCATCTTTGATTCCAAATATGTCTTTCACTTTGGATGGAGCGCCTGAAGGACAAGGCTTCATGTTCATGGCCTCCTTCATATGGATGAGTAGCTTGTCACCACCATCTGGCTGTAAAACTTTGAATATGATTTGAACTTTGAAGCTCTGTCTAATAACAAAATTTGAAGTTTATATCCGTACACAATATTATAAAATGGTTTACTTTTCTTTTAAAAAATTATGTTTTTCAAGGAACAAAAGGAATCTAACCTGAAATTCTAGTCCCGTGGGAGAAAGTAGTAGTAAGGAAGAGAGATGCTGTGGCAAGGTGAAAAAATGGCAAAATGGGTATTTAACAAATGGGAAAATTTGTTCATTTGATCTTTATATTTTTACTTAGTTTTTATTTGATTTTTATTATTTAAAATTTTATAATTTAAAATTTTTGTGATTTAGTTCATATAACCAAACGCCCATGAATACTCTAATAAATTTTGTCCACATATTCAATAATGTATTACATCTTAGTACAGTGAATATATATAATTTAAATAATTTATCCAAATAATTTAATATGTATTATATCATGTTATATGTGTCAATTATTTTATTATCTATTTTTACTCTTCTTTTTTAATTTAGATCTTAGAGTACTAAAATATACATAAGTACTTTACGAAAATTTAATAGAACATTATCAAAAGTTTAACAATATGAGCTAAATAAAAAGTTTTTAAAATTAAACCAAATTATAAAATTTTAAATTATAAGGAATAAACTATAAAAATGAAGTAAAATTACATATACAAGAGAATAATTTAACCTAACAAATGAGAATAATATATTAGTAATATCATATAATTAAAATTAGAGTTACTGTTTAATTTAGACAATAAGAGAATTATTAGGATGAAACTAATAAATTAAGAGGTAAACTGTAACTTTATGCAAATTATGGAGATATTTCTATTGGGGTCATAAATCAAGATGAGTGGTTATAATTTTACTAGAAATATAACTATTAACTTATAAAATTTAGAATTAATGCTTTGTGATTAGCTGGGGAATCAAAAATGAAGGAAATAATAATAATTATTAGAAAGAGTGGTGTCACGCCCCCAAAAAAGGGAGGGAGTAACTGGCGCGGGGAAACCACATTAGATCTCCTACCCACAAGTCTGATCTACACTAACCTACCAATTCAATGGTAATTTCTAGTCCATTAGACATTTAAATTGATATTTTTGGCTTTTTATAGAAATTTCAACAAAGTATCCCCTGAAAATAGGACATCCCAAATTTCTACAAACAATCGAAACTAACAAATACATCAAGGGAGAGCTCCGTTCTCCATAGCCAGTCATTAAGGTTTGGAAGAATTAAAAAAAAACATAAGGGAGAGGTACATAGCCTATCTCAAAAAGGGCCAAGTCTAAGTACAGTACAATATCAACTCAAAAGTCTTTTCTATAACACAAAAACACCCTTGTAGTTCAAAACAGGGTTCACCACCACAACGCCTCGGAGCCTAAGAAGAGGGAAGCGGATCAGATCCAATTGCACTTTCTGAAAAAAAAATTTAAGTTAAAGAATGAGTTAACAACTCAATGAGTAAATAATAGATTACCCATAATGAAAAACAATAGGATTAAAACATAAACAGGAGCTAGGGAATGCAAGAATCAATTAATAAGATCCAACTACCAATTTACTCAATGAGATTGTCCTGAGGGGCTAAATCCTTAACTGAAAGCTACAAGGGAAGGAAGACTAGATTCTCATTATGATGGTGGCGGCTACACCTCGTTGGCAGCTCCTTACTCTCCTAAGGTGGTTACACCTAACGAGCAGCTCCTTTTTCACCTATTTCTATATATCATGATTCATGTAAATTTTTTAGGGCGGCTACACCTCATTGGTAGCTCATTATCTTTTTCAAAGGCGGTTACATCTAACAGGTAGCTCCTTTTTTCCCATCCAAGTTTCCTTCTCTCTTATACTCAAAACGTTTAACGCTACACCCATCTATGAATTCCTGTCAAACACTTTCTCTTTTTTCTTTTTCTTTTTTTTTCTCTAACAAGTCTAAACAGCTCACATCTAAATTGAGTTATATGTCGAAGGCCAAGTTCTTAGGCTTTGATTAGTTAACAACTTGATTCGACTAAGAAAAATAAAATACTACTCTAGTTGATAACAAAACGATAACTAATGAATTTAAATGCTCTAATAACTAATCCAAGATATTAGAGTATATATAAAATAGGTTAATAGGTATCACCTAGACTTATATGTCTATTTATATATATATATATACACACACACAATTATTATTATTTGTATTTATTTGTTTATTTCTCTCTAATATATTTATCTATAAATATATGAATATATGACTATATCTATCCCCGCGCGCGCACATATATATATATATATATATATATGTACTATATTGTTCCTAACCATATTCTAAAAGTTATGTTACAATAATAATAAAATTAAGTTTAAAATTTTTTAAATGAAACTTTATTACTACAACCATAGGTTTCCAAGAGGTGCAGCGTGTAATCTATTATCTACTCATCAAAGGTGCTATTGTGACGTTCGTTCCTCTTCCTTGAGACTAACGCCCTTCGCGATTACTATCAGCAGAGCTCCTCAAAGGATTAAGAATCGAAGATTGGCACACTGGTAACCCAATCGGGAACTTCCTTCCAAAAACCCCAAATTTTCCTTGAGCTGCGATCTGCCTACACCATAGGAGAAAAAGAAACAGCCCCTTCAAGCTTCATTAGAGATGGAATGAACCGAAATTAGGAAGAAGAAACAAAAGCCCAGAAATTATCCAACAAATGATGAAGAACAGTGGAGGTAAAACGACGGGAAGATTACTGCGACAAACGGCGCGATGCAGCCTCCTCCACGACCTTCACATGATGGCTTAGGTAACAGGGAGGCCTGGACTTCTCACGCGTCGCCGGCGATAATCGTAGAACAAAACACAACATTAACAATGACCGGAATGATGCGCACACTGAATAAAAGGAAATGGTTCTGTCATAGCATTTGGCACAGCAACGCAAGGAGAGAGAAGATGAAATCAGCTGGAAGGAGGAAACACTAAAGAAAGAATAAATAAAATTAAAAAAAAACCCTTTTTTTTATTACAAGTGGAGAAAAAGGAAAGGGAGTATTGGAAAGTTAATTGCCACCGTTAAGAAGCTAGTGGACAATTGACAAGTGGATAAAAGACAAGGATGACAAAATAAGCGTATTTTTTGGCTATAATTGAGAAAAATTAAGATGAGGAATAGAATATAATTGCAAAAGAAATTATGCTGCACTTAAAATTTAATAGAAAAATGTAGAGAAATTATTGTTAATGACAAACTATGTTTTTTAAATATCTTTAACTCTGTAATATCAATTACTTCTTTTTATTAACTTTATATTAATTATTAGCAGCTTTTACTTCACCATATTTAGTGAAAAGTAAAATGAAATAAATTTAAATATAACATCAAACAATAAAAAATAACTTTTGACTTAAAAAATAAATAAAAAATTGTTTAACTTTTCGTTAAATTTTTTTATAAATGATTTATTTAAAATTAATATAAAAAGAAATTTAAAAATACACTCTAATTATTAATCACCGGTACTTCTCCAATATTACAATAATGGTTGAAGGCACTTTTAATTAGTAAATAAATAGTGAATGTGAAAAGTTTATGGAATGATGTCCTCAATAGTGATCTTGGTTTCTTGAGGTTACTTTCTGAGACAACGAAAATGGAAACACACAAGACAAAGAAATTGTAAGAAGACATTCAAAAAGTATTAGAAAAAAAAATCGCACCGAGACATTAACACTCTGTTTGGATGGGGGAGGAGAAAAGTAAAAAGGAGAGAAAAGTGGAGAGAAAACAGGGGAGGTGAAAAGTGGGGAGAAAAGTGTTTCTTCCTTCGTTTTTGGATGTGGCAAGAAAGAATATGGAAGGACAGAGAGTGTTTAATTTTCTTTGGACAATTTTGCCCTTCCTACAATGCGCCAGCGATCCATGTTACATTATACCCAAAAAATAATTACTTTAACTTAATATAGGATATATATATATATATATATATATATATATATATAATACATTTTATACATATTTATTAGTTTAAAAGCAATTAACTTATAGGTACAATTTATATGAATTTAAATTATCACAAAAATCTATTTTTGAGTAATTAAATATATATATTTGTTAATTTCAGATCAATTAACTTGAATAATTAATTTTATATTAATTTAAATAATTTTATATTGATATCCAATGTAAAATAAATTAGTGCATATCACTAATTATTATAATTAAGATTCTTTAAAATTATACAGGATTATATTTTTGTCATTTTTAATTAATTTAGTAAATTAACGTTGATTTCAGGTGATGATTTATTTCTTATATGAAGACAATATACATATGTACGTGACATGCCAACATAAGGACGAACAAAATCCCTTCACGTGAAGCTTCAATGCATGCAAGATAAGGACGAAAAAAGCCCCTTCATGTAAAGCTTCAATTCATGCCAAGAAAAGGACGAAAAGGTTGGATGGACGAGGGACAAGGCAAGAGGAAAAGATAGGCAAAAGAAAAGCATGTGAAGGGATTGGAAATACTTCGTTCTTATCTAAGTGACTTAGCATGCAATGTATAAGATGCTTTAATATGTGTCTTACAAGATATATAGCGATGCAGAAGAGGGGAGTACCTAGGCATGCAATAGTTGCAGTGAAGGGATCGTGCAGTGAAGGGATTGTGAAGAGATTGAAGTCTGACAAGTCACGTGAAGTTCAAGACAACATTATATAATGCATTCTATATTCAGATAATGCATTCTGTATGAGTGCGAGTTTTTTGGTGAGGCACGCTGTTATTATCACAAAGATAGGAGGTAATATATTTGTATAAGCGTTAAACATGAAGAATGTATGTTGGCATGATTTTTTTTATATTCATCCATTATTATTTATCGTGTAGATGGATAGAAGGACCTATGGAGATATTTTGTATTCCCAAATTCAAGCAGGAGTTAATATGGGAAAAGAACTTATTTTTCCAATTGGTGAAACAGGGTATGAAATTTTTTCTTTTCATTTAATTAATTTTTTTAACCAAAATTTTGGTATATGCATTTGTCAGATTTGGCCCCAATGGAAATGATACCGTTGAGTATATAGTATCTGTAATGAAACATAATTATTTAGAAGCTTATAACTCATGGAAAGAAGTTCCTAAATTAGTTCGTCAATTATGGTTTGCAGAATTTCAGGTAAATTTGAATTGCGATGCCAATGTCAGATTTATTATATCCACCATCTTAAAATACATGGACTTATTGATATTTTTGGTCATAATTGATAAAAACATTATGTATGGACACAGGAGGATTATTTTCAAATTTATAAAAACTTTAAAGATCAAGCAAGAAACTGCTTAAAAGATTTGATTTGTTATGTCCGAGATAAAGAAAAACGTCCTAACTAGATTAATAAAGACATCTGGAATAATTTATGTGCCAGTTGAAACAAAGTAGATTTTAAAGAGAGAAGTGAACGTGCGAAGAATAATAGAACTTCAAACTCTGTCTACAAGCCATCTCTCTATATTAGTGGAAATATTCCATTCATAGATCACATTGCAACTTTAGCTAAGGAATTAGGTAGGCTTGTAACTCCGGTAGAGCTTCACGTTCGGACTCATCAAAAATCATTATCTAGTGAATGGGTTGATAAAAATCTGAAAATACTTTTGTATGTATCCTCTTTTTTTTAACTTCTTTTAATGTTCTTACATAAAAAGCACAACTATGTAACATCCTCCATTATTTGTTTTGTCTCAGGATGAATACACCAGACTTAAAACTAGTATATCAAGAGTCAATGGTAATAGATTAGGATGAAGCAGAATAATTACAGGTTATATGATAGATTAGGATACAAAAAGTAGCATGGCTCTTTGGCAAGTCATCAACTACAAAAGGAATGTCCCAAATTCCAGATGATTAATCATTAACAATTTATTCACTCAAATTAGTGTTCTTTCTTATTTCTGACAAATTTCTAAACATATTTTGTAGGAGGCCTAAGAATATTGTTACCTCTGGCTGCAACTTGCCTTACTTTACTAGACATTTTACTTGTCTCAACGATGCAATTATATATATATCACATAAAATTTACTTTTTCCTTGGACTTGTTGGCACAATTGTGAAAAGCAAAACTCAAAATTAATAAATTTATCCTTTAAATCTTATATTAAAAATTGAACCACCTTTGTCTAAAGGTCTAATTTATACTGTAACAAAAGTTTATCATGAAAAAGAATTTCAAATTATTACCTACAGAATATAAAAACCATAACAATAAGGATAATAAAATTTGTTTTAATGATTATAGGTATTAGTGAAATATAAACTGAAAGGATGAAAATACCGACAACGATGTTGCAAAGCTTGGAAGAGGAAACCAAGGGATCGAGCAACAATGTGAAATTTTTTGGAAAATATGGAATGAAAAGGATGGAAATACCCGATATCGCTGCGAATTTAGGAAGAAACGAAGAGGTCGAGCTTATGTGAAGTTCGGGGCAAGAAAAAATTAGGATTGTCTAACCCGTTTATCGAAAAGAAAGTCACAAAAAAAAATTACATTTAGAGGCAATTTAGAAAATGAAAAGGACATGTTACGTTAATGCTCGTTTTTTTTTTAAATCTTTCCACATTCAGAGAGAAAAAAATCATACAAGACTCACACTTGTTTTCTTTTCAGTTTTCCTCTCCCTCCCTCATTTTCTCTCCATCCAAATGGGGAAAAACACCACTCCTCCCCTTAATTTTCGCTCTCTCCTCATTTTGTCCTTATCCAAACATAATGTAAGTTATCGATTCATTGTTTTAAATATATATATATATATATTTGACACTGCGTTATTATTATTACTAGCTGTACGTTGTCCCATCACAGAAACTGAGGCTTTCTAAAGTAGAAGATTATGATTTAAGAAGATCAATAACCTTAAAAGAATCCATCTAATTAACAGGGGAACATTTTAGAGTTAAGGATACATTTTCTTTTCTGTAACTCAAAATATGAATGAGATCAAACGGTTGAACTCCAAAATATTATAATATTGTTATTTTTTTAATTGGTAGAAATCATATTGTACAGCTATCACAACCTTTTCCTTTTTCCTTTTCTTTTTGGCGATAGAAAAAAATTTTGGGCCCAATTTATGTCATAGAAGTATATACATTTTTGGGGACTGGATTTATTGTATAAAAGCAGAACGAATGGCAGAAACCCTTTGGATAAAGTTGGGTTTGTTTGATTAGTAAAATGTTAGATATGTTAAAAAAAAATGTAAAATGTAGATAAGTAATATGAGAGATGACTTATTATTTTTACAAAACTAAATATTATTGAATAGTAATTAAAAATATAATTAATATTATAAAAAATTATATCACAGATTATATTACAATTCGCCAACTAAAAGGGCCGTTACAGAAAAGAATTGAATCCTGATGTAGTGGGTAGGACAAGGGAAGAGGTTAGTCCAACTTCTTTGCAGGTCTTGTGCCTTTCTTGTTGTGAATTCAGTAGATGTGAATGTCCAAATTAAGATAAAAATGTATAACTAGAAAATGACCAAAAGGAATTAAAAAACAAAAGTACTTTCAATCAGTCAGGAGGTAAATTATTTTTTTACCAAGAAAAAAATTGTGAAATTAATCAAATAACAGAATAAATTATATTGATATCTTAAAAATATTTCTGTAAACCATATTAACATTTCCTTTTATTTCAAAAATTATATTTGATGTTCATATAAATTTTTATAAGGTAAATATTCAATATATTATTTTATTCTTTCTAAACTCGGATTCCTCTTAATATTAATTAATTTTCGTATAGGTTAGTGTTATTTATAAGACAAGAAAGAGGAGAACACAATTTATCTACTTTCTTAGTCTATATTTGATAGAAAGTTCTAGAAGGAAGAAAACAGAATTGAACCAGTGAACTTAAACTAGCCCAAGTTCTTTTTTTTTTTTTAAGAAAAAAACCTGGCCCATACCATCCTGAGACACAAAAAAAAAACACACACACACTCTTCTGTGTCGTACGTATCATAAATCTAGTTTCAGTTTTAGTCTTCTTGAATATAGTCGCAAGCAGCCCAGTTAGATTTACAGCTTACTTTGTAACAAGTAATAAATTACTACAAACACTGTTACATCACAATCACAATAAGTTGGTTTAGTAGCAAGAGCGAGCTTAGGTTTGGATTTTATTTTATTTTATTTTTTCTTTTCGTAGAATAGGTTTGGATTTTAGAAACTGCAAGAATTGTATAAATTTTCCTTTGAAAAAGAAAAGGATTGTGTAAATTTTATGAATTTATTTCTTATATTGTCATAAATTTATATTTACACTAGTGTGCAACTACCAAAGTTGCCCCATCTAAATTAAGTAATCTCATTCAAAGTCGATCTTTTATATGACTCCAATTTAATTAGTCATGCACATAATTTATATATTGTATCATGGACACGGTTTAGCTCAAGAAAAACAAAAACGCATATAAATAAACTTTACCAATTCTTTATCAACAACTAAAAGGACGGTCGAAATCATTAATTAACAATAAAGGGAAAAAAAGGGAGAATTATGCGTGACCTCATAAACTATAGCTTAATTATAACTATGATATTTACATTTTAAAATATAACGTTTTATTTTTTAAACGATCAGAAAAAAAATTACATATTAGTTAAAATTAACATATAAAAACTAGATAATTTGTTATGTAATACCTTATATTTTTCAATTGTTCTCTTTGCACCTTCTTGCTTTACATTTCATGAAAAATCACATAATATGAAACATTTTTCACTTTTTATAATATTTTAGAATAGTAAAGCATTAAGTTGTAATAATTTTATAAAAATAAAGTGTTATGTTTTAAAACTTTAGTATTAAAATTATAATTAAGTTATGATTTAAAAGATTTTATATATGTACCTTCTCACAAAAAAAAAAAAAAAGAAGTCAGCTCCTTTAGGCCTTGTTTGGTTCAAGGGAGGGGAGGAGAGGGGAGGGATTTTAATGGAGGGGAAAGATTTTAATGGAGGGGAGGGAAGATATATTGTTTGATTCAGGAGAGGAGGGGAGGGGAGGGGAGGGGAGGGAAAATAATAATATGTAAACCATTTTACCCTTATATATTTTAAAAATAATGATAATACTGCTAATTATTTTTTATTTTTAAAAATTTAATATTGTCACCGTCAAATTAAATAAATGTCAGAAATTATCTATAATTATAATTATTTTAAAAATTTTGTAAACAAATAAAATTAACTAAATAATTATTTCAATAAATGTATAATTTAACATGTTTTATTTTATAAAATTAAAATGCATTTGAGTTGAAAACATTGGCATATTTACTTTTTTCTCAATATGGCAATGTACTCGTGTTAATTAGTACATTAAAATTTCTCCTCAACCATGCCTATAAAAATTTTATGAAATATGGAATTCATAATTAAGATAGGTGACATTTTAGCCTTTTTTTCAACTTTCCCTCTCAATCCCTCCAAATTGGAGGGATAAGAGAGAGGAAAAAGGAAGGAAAAATTTCATTAAATTTTTTCTTCCCTACCTTCCAAAGTTACAAACCAAACAAGGGGAGGCTCCTCCCCTCAAACCAAACAAGGGGTTAGCCTTGGGTACATTTATGGTATAAAACGTAGTAACCTTCTCATTAAAAAAATGACTGAATATCGTTGGTGCTAATTTCCTTTTTCACGAAAGGTTCTCTAAATTTATGACTACTCTTATTATGATCTTCAGTTTATATAAATTCATAATAATTAATGTGAAAAGATAGTCGGCATTGAATCTCTTCCATTATTTTACAAGGGAATCAAAATATTGGTGATACTGCAGCCAATGTCTCTATTTTGTAGTAAGTTTAGTAATAGTATAGTTGACCACATAACTTTAGCGCTTAAACTATTGTTTATTATGCTCTTCTCTGGTGACACTTAGAATTGGATACGATTGCGAAAGTCACTTTAAATCTACCATGTGAACCAGTTAGAATACAGGGATGTATTTGGGTGGAGCTAGCTAGGTATGTGATAATGTGTAGGATTGGGTAGCTATGACTGAGCCTGGGACATGATCATAAAATGTTGGGTGGTGTTCCTCTTTTCCTATGACACACTAGGCTGAGGTTGGGTTGACCATCTGCCATTCCATGGTGTCTGTCTAGTCTTTTATGGGCCACGTGTCTTGGAAAGGCTGGGCCAAGTGATTCACATATGTAAAAGGTAACGACTAGCGAATAGATATTCGTAGACAAAAACGAAAGGATGCTGTCAACTTCGCCACAGTTATCTTGAATTTTGTCACCATCCTTGCAAGTTGCATACATATGCCGCCCCATTTGATGTCTCAATCTCAATGTATCGACAACCACCCCATTATTGGTCGATAGCTAGCTGTCAGAATCTAACACTCTGTCTCTATTCCACCTTATTTCTTATAGATAATGATTGGCTTACCATATATATGGGATAAAACAGATTAAGCACACGCATCTATAACTATTGGCACCAAGAGAAAGAAGGGGGGAATCTAAATATTTATTTTGTGATTAATTTCACCTGCTTATAACTTTTTTATAATCAAATCTACCTCATTATATTAAAGAGAAGAGAGAGAGAAAAAACCTATGTGGAATGGATTGCCTCTTTGACAGTATAGCAAATAGAGCTATAACAACGGTGTGAATAGTACATTGTAATCAGATTTCAAAACTGGGATTATTACATGCAACCAATAATAGAGGCATATCTAGCTTAGCTACTTTAATTTACTACTAGAGATTTGGGATGTCTTTGTGGAGCCGTGCAACTGTGAAAGAGATTAGTGCCCATAGTCACACCTCAAATGAAATTTCGACGTCAATATATAGTACAAGTGACAGGATGTGCTTCTCTCCGGCCCATAGGGATGGGAATTAGTGGCCTTTGAGGCAATGTGAGAGGTGGGGCTTAAAAGCTGTGTATGTCGTACTCTAATGTGAGGCACACAAGTAATTGCTTTCAGTCTCTTTCTGTGTGTTCCACTCCCAAGAGGGCACATGACATAGGTTTAGGACCATGGAGCTTGGGACCTGGGAAAGGTTTATGTCTCTGAGTTATTTGCCTTCACTCCAATGCAACATCTTATTGTAGTAGGTTTATCGGGATCTTTTGCCTCTTTAATACATCATCTATTCAATTCTGCTCTCAGATGTTTCTCCTCCATAAGAAGAGTCAAAAATCGGTGATGTCCAACTTTTAATGAGAAATATCATTAGGAGGACACAGATTTGATATTTTTCGTTGCAGTGTTGGTTTCTGCTGAAAACCACACGTATAGTAATTGGATTCATAGGCTTTAATAATTGATCAAAGGACATATTGTTGACTTTGGACTGAACTTCGTCTAATGGCATGATGGCAATGCAAATATAGTGGGTAGCCTCATTAAATGTCTTGTGTGTGAACTGATGAGAACCATGCTAGTCCCAGTACTCTCTGCGTCTCAGTGCTTTCAAGATAGTTATCAACTTTTATGTTAGAATGAATTATCTGGAACAGGTTGCAACTGCATAACTTCATATCTCACAGCTTGAAGAAAAGAAGCAGAAGAAAGCATTAATATTGTATTGACTTGAAAGATATTCTTTGTTTGGTAATGAATATACGAGAAAATATTAGGTTACCCCCATTAAAGCTCTGATCACCTTCAAACCCTTAATCTTTGTACAGACAATGTGGTCCACTACCTTTGAATCGCACATGTAACAACTATACACGTCGTTGTGATTTCTGAGTTGGAATGATGGGAAAGCTCAATGCTAGGGGAGGAACAGGGAAATATGATAAACATAGGTCAGAAGTAGATCGTTCCTGTTTGGAATTATTATAAAGCAACTATGTTTGGAAACAGGATCTCCTTATTCATAAAACAGGGATCTATTGCTCTATAGATTCTTCCCGATTCCCTTATAAACAAATATTAATTTGAATTTAATGAGAATTTTCCTAAGATATTTCTTTGGATGTTTTCTGAAACGCACGTGTGTGATTTTGAAAATTATAGAATATATAGTTTTAGTCGAAAGTGCAGAAATCAGCATGCTCATATTTTGTTGGAATGAATTCAACAAAAAGCACATAAAAAATTCGAAGAGCTGTGCTTAAATTGCCTTGTTTCATTTACAAATTTATAGTCAAAAGTTTTATAATTTAGTTAAGCAACATTAAATGTTTAATCACTCTTTTAAATATTAGAAATCATGATCTTAAAGTAAAAAATAATGAACTAACATTTTTTAAAAATAGATGCTATTAATGTTTAGCCTTTTGTCAAACTAATATATCGACCCTGTTACAAAAAGTGAAAATAGATAAATAAAAAAGCTTGCACTTTAACTTGTAAAAAAATTACACTCAACTTTACTCAAAACACTCAATTCAACTTTGGGCACTCAACTCAACTTAGTGTGAGGTCCTTAACTTTGATCTCATTTTAGATCCTCAACTTCACTTGCACTCTACTTAAATATTCATAGTATGCTTAACTTTCTTTAACTTAACAATAATCCATTCAACTTTGGTTACACTCAACTGTGACTTAAACTAATTTTTAGAGTTAAATTCACATAAATATTCCTCATTCCTTAACTCAAATATTCTCTTCCTTAACTTCAAAATTAGTTTAAATAAAACAAAGAAAATTAAAATTAAAATTCCTCCTTGATGCAAGTGTTAGATTTGAATCCAAGCCTTTCTCTCAAAGTTTTAAATTTATTTTTTTGTAAGCCTTTGGTGAAGATGTTTACCACTTAATCTTTTATATTACAATGGAAAAACTAAACTTTATTTTCTTTTATTGTTTCTCTGATTGCGTGATATTTGATCTTGATATGTTTAATCCTTCCATTGAATATAGGATTCTTAGTCACTACTATAGCTAACTTGCTGTCACATAACATCTTTGTAGCACTACTTTAAGGCATCCTCAATTCATTTAGCATCTTTCTTAATCAAAGTGCTTGGTTTATAACAACTAAAGCTTCAATGTGTCATGCTTTAGTGGTTAATTGGGTGACAATTCCTTAGGACTTTAGCATACACTTTTTGATTTAGGAATGAAGTAGTATCTTGAAGTGCTCTTCATGTTATCAAAGGAACTAGTTTAGTCACTATCTGTAAATCCCATCAATTTGACACCAGTAGAACTTTTGCAAAATATCACAATTCAAATATCCTTAAATATATTTTACTACTTGTTTGGCAGTTGAGAGATAATTTTTAGTTAGAGCACTCATAAATCTTGCAAGAACACTTGTGGCATATATTATATCAAACTCAGTAATAGAAAGGTAGAAGAGTGATCTAATTATGCTTTAATACATTGACGCATCTATTGAACCTGACCCATTATCTTTGCTTAACTTATTTTCCTAAATTGCTATTGTGCTCAGGGTCTTAACTTTACCTAGGTCAAATCTTCTCAAAACCTTCGTGACATATGTCTTCTAAGAAATAAAAATATCTTTGAAAGATTATTTTACTTCAATTTCCAAAAAATAGAGCATACTTCCCAAGTCATTCATTTCAAAAATTTCCTTCATTTATCTTTTAAATAAGTTGAGTGACTTAATATTACTTCAAATCACCAACAATTCATCAACATAAATGGAAACAATAAATATTTCATCCTCTTGCTGTTAGGTACACAAATAGCTTCATTACAGATCCTTTTGAATCCCAAATTAATTATAAAATTATCAATTTTGATATACTAAACTCTTGGAACTTGCTTAAGGTCATAGAGAACTTTCTTCAACTATTACACCTTGTTGTTTTCTTGTGTAAAACCTTTTGGCTATTTAACATTAATTTCCTCCTCTAAAACTTCATTCAAAAAGGCTTATATGACATTAAGTTGGATTACTTTTCAACTATGCTGGGCTACAATTAAGAGGAGTAGTATAATAGTATCAAACCTTGTAACTATGGTAAGAGTTTTAATGAAATCTATACCTTACATCTATGTGTAACCTTTTATGACTAATCTTGCTTTGTGTTTGTTTATGGTTCCATCAAAATTTAGCTTGAGTTTGAAAACCCATTTTGTGCCAATTACATACTTGTTGCTTGGTCTTAGCACTAATACCCACATATGGTTTTTTTCAATTATCCTTAACTCCTTCACTTCCTCCTCAATCATCCTTGTTAAACTCTTTCATTTTTAGTAGTTCAAATTTTCTTTTCAGGTTGTAAATCTACGTCTATTAAGTCTTATCATTTCCTTGAAACTCCACATTTAATTAGCTTCTCCCAAGCTTCATTAGCAATTTCGCAGGCCATTATGTTGGTGAAAATAACTTTATTGACAACTAAATAAATGATGGAGAGTGTTCTATACTTCTTAGCTATCTCTTTCGAGTGATGTTTGATTTAGTCCACTATTGGATTAATTGGTAAGAGGAAGACAACTTTATCAACTTTAACGTACTTTTAAAGATCAAATAATTTAAGGTAAGTTTTCATTTTAATAACCTATACTTAGTAATTTTATCTATTAAAAATGGGTGGAGAAACTCCAAAAAAGGTTAAAGAGATTATAGTAGAACATGAAAAAAAAATGGCTCAAAAGTAAGTTTTAATAAGTTTT
Organism: Erythrophleum fordii; assembly: GCA_032878935.1. Taxonomy (NCBI): domain Eukaryota; kingdom Viridiplantae; phylum Streptophyta; class Magnoliopsida; order Fabales; family Fabaceae; genus Erythrophleum; species Erythrophleum fordii. The sequence continues at coordinate 2,427,462 of JAVQMF010000058.1, forward strand.
TTTAGTAGTTTTTTCACTTGCAATTCCTCTCTAATACTAGATGTTGGAATTATAAATTATGAAATTAAACAAGAGGCAAAGGAAGAATTCGAAGAGTAGAACTTAAGTTGCTCTGTTTCATTCACAAATTTATAATAAAAAATTTTACAACTTGGTTAAGTAATATTAAATATTTAACTATTTCTTTAAATACCAAGAATCATGATTTTAAAGTAAAAAAAGAATTGATATTTCCTAAAATTAAATATCCTTAATGTTCAACTTTTCACTAGCTAATGTATTAGGATTTGTTACAAAAAACAGAAATGAACAAACCAAAAAAGTTTGCACTTTAATTTATTAAAAAGGTGCACTCAACTTCATTTAAAAAGTTCAATTTAACTTTAGATATTTAACTCAACTCAACTCAACATAAACTTTGATTTTGTTCGAACTTCTAAACTTTACTTATAATTCGTTCAACTCTCCCAGTACACTTAACTCTCATTTAACTTAATTTGAGTGCATTTAATTTCAACTACATTCAATTTTGACTTAAATTGATTTTCAAAGTTAAATTCACACAAATACTATTCATTCATTAACTCTGATATATTTTTATTGCTGTAATTATAATTACTGTTATGAAAACAAATGGTCTTGTTTAAAAGAGAGTTTGCTGATTCCCTAGATTCCATGACGAAAGATATGTAGCTAAGAAAAACGGGGTGAAGTGTTAATTGCAGGGCACTAATCATGATATAAGTGGAAGCAGGAGGCGTGTCGGTGATATAATATTATCATGTTATGATAAGGCAGTGAGAGTGAAGTGATAATAGGGTAGGTAAAAATTGGTCTCCTTGCGACCTTATAAGGTGATGTGGCCACAAAGCTTTTTTGTTTCATGATATTATTATAATTCGTGGAGGGAACATCAAGGTTCTAAACTTGTGGTTACAGACTTTTTCATCCTTAATTAGTCAATGATTCATTATCATTTTTTCCACGTCAAACTTTAGGCTCTACCTATTCTTTTTTATGCAGCCAAGAATCATAGGAGGGCTAAAAGGCATTCAACAATTCACTCATACATGTATAGCTTTTCAATTATATTATAGAAATCGAATACGACATATTAATGTCTCATGGTATATTGCTGATTCAAATTCTCAGATGCTTCATTTTCATCATTCCTAGACCTAATTTGTCAATAACTCTACAGAAACATAATACAACATTAATTGCCTATCATCACCTTCCTCTCGTGGTTCAATTCTTTCATTGATGTCAATTGATCCACACACACATATATACTGATAAAATCTTTGAACAATCCAATGTCAACCTACCCACAACGTACATAATATCTTGGAAGCAAACCTTCTTTTTGTGGGACGAAAGAGTTAGATAAACTTTTGTTCCCTCAATTAAGTATAGAACGATAAGCACTTGATTTATAAATACTTACTTTTAGTAATAACAAGGGTTAAAGGAAGATGAGTAAATTTTTAAATTAAAAATTATACAGGAAAAATATTTCTGGATTAGCTCGCATATTAATTGAGACTAAGTTACTCTCTAAAGAATCGTGAAAAAGTACATCTTACATTGATATGATATATTTAGATGGTAAGTTATCACAAAATTTCAACTCAAAGTAAGAAGCACACCGTCTTAGCTGCCAAATGAATTCTTTAAAATTATTTAAAAGGTATATTTATACTCACGCATTCCCTCATTGTCACTTTTACTAAGCGAGTCCTTATCATTAAAGTATCCATTTACTAGGACGAGTAAATAAGTAGTTCTATTAAAGGAGAAAATTCTATAAAGATATAGTAATGAAATTGTTCAATTTAAAAAAAAAATTCCACCCATAAAAAATGTATTTTTGATATACTTCATCTTATGTGTACAAAACCTTAAAAAAAAAATTAATTATAGCCATGCCAATAAATGGTGGCATCCAGTAATAACACCCAAGGATAGGTTTGATTTTGACTCTTCCAGCGAGTAAATAACATAACAATTTCATTTGTCTTTTCCACGTAAGCAAAGCACAGAGAGAGCTTTTACCCTATATATATGCCTACCACCACCGCATTCCTCAGCAAGTGCTTTCTCTCTCGTAGTTGCTTTCTTCTTTAATCAATTTTTTAAAAAAAATACTAGAAGAACTGTAATGGAAGCCAAAACAGATTATACCCAAGATGGTACTGTTGACTTCCGTGGCAGGCCTGCACTTCCATCTAAAACTGGAAAATGGAAGGCTTGCGCTTTCCTTGTTGGTGAGCATATATATTACTCTTTTCTAGCAAATATAGTCCCTGTTTAAATTTTTCTCAGTATCTGCTTCACCAGCTAAAGCTTCACTATTGAATCTGGAAAAGTTTTAAAATTTAGAAGTAAAATTTTCATTACTTGGGCTTTGACTGAGATGGGTAAGCAAGAAGCATGTGTTTTGTTCATCTACATGCCTGTTTAATTCAATTTCCTTTTATTTTATCCTGAAGTCCGAATGCATGAGAACTTGTTATATATGAAGGAAAACAATCCATTTTGAAGCCTCCATACAGCTCATGAAAATGTGTTAATGGTGATATCTATGGAATTAAGCATGGTTAATTAACATGAACTAGTGTTTGGTTTGTACTTTGCTTATGGCATAATGTTACTGCAGGCTACGAAGCATTTGAAAGGATGGCCTTCTATGGAGTTGCTTCCAACTTGGTGAATTTCCTTACTATCCAACTTCATGAAGACATTATTTCATCAGTCAGGAACGTGAATAACTGGTCAGGATCTGTGTGGATAACACCAATTCTTGGTGCTTACATAGCTGATTCTTACTTGGGTCGCTTTTGGACTTTCACTGTATCATCTCTTATTTATGTCTTGGTAAGCTAGCGAATGCCTAAATTCTAGACACTGATATAAAAAAACGAAAAAATCTAATCTAGAAGCCAAATAACTCCTCTTCTTGGCCATGAGTGCGTCCACATTTATCATCTTTATCTTCCAAACGGGGGTTACCATCAGTTTGGACTACATTTTACGTTACCTAATCCCAGCCAAAGGCCCAAACAGTTTCACTATTTTTGTAATCGTGAAACACTACACTGCTATATAAATATATGATTTGTCAGCTGTCATAGTCCAAGACAATTACTTATGATTCATATAGGCCCACCATGAAGTTATTGCCTAACATCAACTTTGAATTGATGGAAAGGAATTTATATTATCAAGAATTGGGTGTCAGTTCGCCAAAATCGGTAAGAAAATGTGGAAAAGGTTTAATTATTTACCATTTCATTGATAGTAACACATTGACTCTTCATGCCATTACCTATCAAATAATTTGAAAAAGGTCATCTTATTTGACCTTGGTCTTGTGGGTTCAAATTTGAGCGAGACAAGATGTCCCTTTTACCATCTTATTTGTTTTTCCTTTTATAATTCTATAATGTATATCTGTTCAATTAGGAAAGCATGCACCTCATGCACTAGTGCCTCTACGCAGGGGATGGTTCTTCTCACTATAGCTGTATCGCTCAAGAGCTTAAGGCCAACGTGCAGCAATGGTACCTGCAACAAGGCTTCAGCCTCACAAATTGCATTCTTTTACTCAGCTCTGTACACTATAGCAATTGGCGCAGGTGGAACAAAGCCCAACATTTCAACCTTTGGTGCTGACCAGTTTGATGATTTCAATCCCAATGAGAAAGAGATCAAGGCCTCCTTCTTCAACTGGTGGATGTTTACCTCATTCTTGGGTGCTTTAATAGCCACTTTAGGCCTGGTCTACATTCAAGAGAACCTGGGATGGGGACTAGGCTATGCTATCCCAACCGTTGGTCTCCTCTTGTCCCTTGTTATTTTCTATGTAGGGACCCCCCTATATCGCCACAAAGTCAGGACCACTAAAAGCCCTGCCAGGGACTTCTTTCGTGTCCCTATTGCAGCCTTCAGGAACAGAAAACTTCAGCTTCCCAGTAACCCATCTGAGCTTCATGAACATGAGCTCCAACATTACATTACTAGTGGAAAACGGCAAATCTATCACACTCCTGTTTTGAGGTGAGTACAATCATTATTTTCAATTTTTTTGGAGCTTAATCTGTTTGCACTATGCATTCTAGAGAAGCAGGCAAGGTATATCATGATGTAAGTGGTAGGGAACTGGTTTAGGACCTTTAGGTGATTCATATTATTTCAGCTGACCTACTCATGCTATTAGTGGGGGCATAATGGGGCTAGAAATAATAATAATAATAATAATAATAATAATGAAGTTTAGTCCATTGTGTAAAGATTCCAAGCTCCCCCCTCAAGATGGAACTCAAAGGGCATTTTCTCCTTCATTATATATCTAATACATCAACATGTTATATGAAATCTAGAAAATGGTCCACTTTATAAAAGATTCCAGACTCCACCCTCAATCGCTTCGCCCTCATGAGGTACGTCTCTAAGGGAGTTATTTGCTACGGTGCCGTCACAATGTGCATAATTGGGACCCACTATTTGAAGCAAAGGGTGGGGCTAGCTGCTTTTGACGTCTGGTGGTATCATTCATGTCGATAAATTCCTTCTTGTGCACAGTTCACGAGGACTACTTTCACAGTCTTCCAGCCAAGTTGGCTCTCGCACAGGAAATGTCAAAATGGTGTCCTCCACCCTCCCACCTCTTTTTCAAATATGTGAAACGCCAAAAGCTATCACAAATCTAAGATATTGCAAGTGATCAAACACACTGCTCTCCATTAGTATTCTTGGAGACAGATACATTACACTACATACCATATAACTCCTAAGAATTTCTCACTGGAAACAAAGACAAATTTTTTGGCATCAATTTGTAAGATATATAGATGATTGAAAGAAATAATGGGCTAAGTGAATGCAACTTGTGCTCCCAGGTTCTTGGACAAGGCTGCAATAAAGGAAAACAACACAGGTTCCTCTACAACGCCAATGACGGTAACCCAAGTGGAGGGAGCCAAGCTTGTATTAGGCATGCTCCTCGTATGGCTGGTAACACTGATTCCTAGCACCATTTGGGCACAGATTAACACTCTATTTGTGAAACAAGGCACCACCTTGGACCGAAATCTTGGTCCTCACTTTCGGATTCCAGCAGCCTCTCTCGGAAGCTTCGTGACCCTCTCCATGCTTCTCTCTGTGCCAATGTATGACCGTTTCTTCGTGCCATTCATGCGCCAGAAAACCGGCAACCCCAGAGGAATCACTCTGCTTCAGAGGCTTGGAATTGGATTCTCAATCCAAATCGTGGCCATTGCAATTGCTTATGCAGTTGAAGTTAAAAGAATACGTGTGATAAGAGCACATCACGTAGTAGGTCCTAAAGAAATAGTCCCTATGAGCATCTTTTGGCTATTGCCTCAGTACGTTCTGATTGGGATAGCAGATGTGTTCAATGCCATTGGATTGCTAGAGTTCTTCTATGATCAATCCCCGGAAGACATGCGGAGTCTGGGGACAACATTCTTCACAAGTGGGATTGGTATGGGGAACTTCTTGAACAGCTTATTGGTAACAATGGTTGATAAGATCACAGGAAGGGGTGAGAGACAGAGCTGGATAGGTGATAATTTAAATGATTGTCACTTGGATTACTATTATGGGTTTTTGTTGGTGACATCGAGTGTGAACTTAGGGGCATTTCTTTGGGCATCAAATAGATACATTTACAAGAGGGAGACTGCAAGGGTGAAAGACAGCCTGTGTCTTCAAATGGAGGGCAACCCAACCTTGGACGCATCTCTAGGGTTACAAGTATAGAAAGGCGGGCAGGCCAAGTTAAAGCACCACATGTGATATTTTTGTAAAATATGTGTGCAACTTTAGTTTTTCTTTTTAATTATTGTTTTCTTTGTTTTGCTAATTAATTGTCATGTGCGAATGTTATATTGTAATCTTTTCTTTGAGTCTAGCAAGTATGTATTATCACCAGCTAGTTAGGATAACCATATAAAAATATTGGCTTTACTTTTTTCCTAAAACTTTGGGTTTGGCAGATATATAATAAGATTGTGTCCCTTATGAAAAAGAAAAAGATTCGCATTTACTATATATGGAATAAGATTTATTGCCATTATCAATCTTATATATATATATATATATTCTTAATTTATTTATAAACTATATTACACAAGAAATTATTATAAATAGAAGTATGAGGTTTGATGAAAGTAGAATTTGGAATTGGAAAAAAATAACTGTTACTCCCTCTAGTCAAACTTCAAATATTGAAGATGTTGCTAAAGAATTTGTTGGCATTTTTTAAGAAGATGATTCTGATAGAGATAATGCAGTCAAAAGGACAAGATTCCTTGAAAATATTTATGCCAAATGCAATGTTGCCTCTATCGAACCTACAAGCACAAAAGATGGTTTAATGTTAATAGAATGGAAAAATGTTATAAAAGAGAAGTTGAGGATGATTGAAAAAAATATATATATGTGAGCCTAGTGCCAAGGCCAAGTAAAAAGCATGTGATTGACACAAAATAGGCATTTTAACTCAAGTTGAATCCTAATAAGACTATAAATAAGTATAAAGTAAAATTGGTTGTAAAGGGTTATGTGATGTAGACTTTACTAAAACCTTTGCTCCAATTATAAAATTTGATATCATCAAATTGTTCCTTTCAATCGCAACCCAACAAGATTGTAAAGTAATATAATTTAATGTTAAGTCAACCTTTTTAAATGGAATTCTAAAGGAGAAAATTTATGTTGAATAGCCAAAAGTTTTTTTAATAAGAAAGCAATAAGGCATATCAGTTGAAGAAAGCTCTCTACGGCCTAAAGTAGGCTCTGAATTATGCCAAAATTGATAACTTTTTAATCAATTTGGGATTCAAAAGGAGCTATAATGAAGCTATCTTATATAATGAACAGTAGAAGGATAAAATCTTTATAGTTTCTATTTATGTTGATGATTTGTTAGTGATTGGAAGTGATTTTAAATCATTTAACTTATTTAAAAGACAAATAAAGAAAGCCTTTGAAATGAATGACCTAGAAAGTATATTCTATTTTTTTGGAATTGAAGTAAAGTAAACTTCCCAAGGTATTTTTATTTCTCAAAAGAAATATGCCATAGAAGTTTTAAGAAGATTTAGCCTTGGTAAGGTTAAGACTGTAAGCACATTAGTAGTTTAGAGAAACAAGTTGAGCAAAGATAATGAGTCAAGTTTAGTAGATACTTCAGTGTATTGAAGTATGATTGGGTCACTTTTCTACTTTTTTTATCATCAAGCATAATATAATGTATGCTGCAAGTATTTTGGTAAGATTTATAAATGCTCTAACTGAAAGCTATCTCTTAGCTATCAAGGGAATGTTGAGATAAGTTTAAAGATCCTTAAATTTTAGGATATTTTATAAAATATCTATTAGTGTTAACTTGATATAATTCATGGACAGTGACTAGGTTGACTCTCTTGATGACATGACAAGCACTTTAGGATGTTGCTTCACTCTTAGATCCAAAAGCATGTGCTAGAGGTCTGAAAAACAAAGAACTGTCACCTAATCAATAGATGAAATAGAGTATATTGTAGTTTCAACTGTTGTAAATCAAGAACTATAGGTTGAGGAATATGCTAAATGACTTGATAATACTTCAAAGTAATGCCACAAAGATATTATGTGATAGCAAGTCAACTGTAGCAATGATTAAAAATTCTATATTCCATAGAAGAATCAAATACATTAAGATCAAATATCACGTGATTGAAAAAGTGGTAAAAGAAAATGAAATTCAGTTCTTCTATTGCAATACAAAAGATCAAGTGATAGACATTTTTACTAAAAGCTTGCAAAAAAACAAGTCCAAAACTCTAAAAGAAAAATTTGATGTCAAATCCAACACTTGCATCAAGGAAGAGTTTTAATTTTCTTTGTTTTCTTTTAAGAAAGTTTAAAGTTAAGGAGAAAATATCAGAGTCAAGGAAGAATATTTATGTGAATTTAATTCCAAAAATTAGCTTGAGTTTAAGTTGAGTGCAACTAAATTTGAACGCTCTCAAGTTAAGTAAAAAAGAGTTGAGCACACTCGGAAGAATTGAGCAAACTACAAGTAAAGTGAAGACCTCAAGCAAGACTAAAGTTGAGGACCTTATATTGAGCTAAGTTAAACACCTAAAGTTGAGTTGAGATATCTGAGCGAAGTTGAATACACCTTTTTGGCAGGTTAAAGTGCAGACAGTTTATTTTGCTTATTTTTGCTTTTTGCAAAAGAACTTAATACATTAGCCAGTGAAAAGCTAAATGTTAATAGTATTTGTTTTTAAGAAATGTTAGTTTTTTATTCTTTTTACTTTAGAATCATGATTTCTAATATTTAAAGTAATGGCTAAACATTTAACGTTACTTATTCAAGTTGTAAAACTTTCGGTTATAAATTAGTGAATGAAACAGAGTAAACAAAAGTCTATTCTTCGAATTCTTCCTTTGCCTTTCATTTAGTTCCATAGCTTATGATTCCAACAAGAGTAAGTTACGGTCCTCTCCAAGCTTCATTTGTGCTTTTTTTTTTTAAGTAATTGATCAACATACTAAAATTTGTGACATTATTCTCTCATAAAATCACTAGAGCTTGATCGTACTCATATTACTCCTTGATAAACTTTGATGATTATATAGGCAATATGTATCTTTAGGTTTCTAGATAAAGCTCCAATAAAAGAAGGCAAAAGAGATGTTTCACATCCCTTATGCATAGTGACTCAAGTAGAAGGAACCAAACTTATTCTAGAGATGTTTTAGATATATGGTTACTTATGCTAATTCCTATCAATTTATGGGCCATAGAAGTCACCATTTTTGTCAAGCAAGGCAATACTTTGGAGAGGAGCTTAGATCCAAAATTCCACATTCCTGCAGCCTCACTTTGGAGCTTTGTAGTACTCACGATACTCAGCTCATTACCCTTTTATGACCATTTCTTCATACCATAAATGCGTAAAAGAATTGGTAGCCATAGGGGAATCACATTGCTTCAGAGATTAGGCATACGAATTGCTACCCAACTCATAGTTATAGCAGTTGCTTGTGCTGCAGAAGTTCAAAGAATGCATGTTATTGGGAAGCAACACATAGTGGGGCCTAAAGAGATAGTTCCTGTGAGTATATTCTGGCTATTGCCTCAACATATTATGCTTGGAATTGCAAATATGTTCCTTATCACTGGATTGTTGGAATTCTTTTATGATCAATCCCCAGAACAAATGCGAGGACTTGGGACCCAAAAGAAATGCAAGGACTAGGGAAGACCTTTTTCACAGGCATTATGGCTGCTGGCAGCTTCTTCAGCAGCTTTCCAGTGACAATGGTGGATAAAGTTATAGGAAAGGTGTGGAGGAATAGCTGGATAGGCAACAACTTGAATGACTGTCGCTTGGATTTTACTACTATGGCTTCCTTTGAGCGATAGCTGCTCTTAATTTGGTTGGCTTTTTGTGGGCATCAAGTAGATACATTTACAAGAAAGAGAATTTGGAGGTGAATGTGATACAATATCAATAGGCATGTCTATTGGAGCACTACAAGTTCGAAAAGTCCTCATCTATCAAGAATCCCAAATCGTTCAAAAGAGCATAATTCAAGTCCAAATAGCTTATGAAGAGATGGCCCATACTCAAGAGGCCCAAATTGTGCTAATATATGTCCAAAAACTTCAAAGAGTTCAAAATAATTTCTATGTTGGACGTCGACCCAAGTTTATAGCCCAAGATCCATATTTGATCAAGATCTCTTTAAAGATGCAAAAGTAGAAGTCCAAGCGGAAGCCCAATGTCTTAAGAAGATCCATGGAGCAACTAAATTCAATATCCAACATGTTGAAGGCCTAATGTAGTTACATTCTACAAGAGGAGTGCCAAAGCCCAATTGGAGTCCAATTGCAAGAGATTAAAAATCATGTGACAACCATGTGATTTTTAATGAAGCATGAGCATCCCATATGACAACTTAAGAAGTTGATTAGTTTTGACTAGGATTCCTTTTGAAATTTCGTTTTTTTATTATTTTATTATTTTTTTGAACTTGGTCAAAGAGTTTATCTTGGAGATCAAGTTAAGATTAGTATCCTAATCTAATTAGGATATATATTAGGTATTATTTAAAATATTTTTAATCAGATTTTAGAGTTTTACTTTAATTAGAACTCTAGAAATTTTGCCTATAAAAGGTTTCCTATAGTACTCTATTTTGGACAGGAATGAAATTGAGTATTATTCAATTATTTGTGAGGCTTTTGCTTCTTTGTGTTCTCTGAGAGTTCACGTGACTTATCAAAGGATTGGTCTTTCTTTGTGGCGTCTTAAGGCTAGGGTTCTAAGAGACAAGTTCTCTTAGGGTCTTTCCTTTGACCAACATTCTTGTTTTCTAGCCGGTCTCGGGCAAAGTGTCATCTTGTTGAAGGTTCCTAGGACAAGGTTCCTAGAGGGTCTCTCATCATTTGGTATCAGAGCACAGTAATCTCAAATGCAAATCTGAACTACAGGTTGGACGAGCTTAATTAATTTGTTTGTACTTGAGCATACTAGGTCCAAGCAAGCATGCATGACGATAAATCATGTTTCCACTTTCCATAACTAATCTCCTTCAAGCATCCTAAATTATTGTAAAAAGAATGCATCTGATAAACTTGATGTTGCATATAATAATGAAATTAACGTGTCATAAGCTAATGGTTTACCCGCCATTTGAGATGTTGCAGTGTTGAAGATGGTTCAATATTTTCTTATGTATATCCTCAATCTAGTGAAACTCTTAGAGAGGGTCATATATATAGCAAGCCTTCTTTGCTTTTTGATTGGCTACTTTTGATTTTTGCTGTTGCAATTGGGAAGCTGTGTTGAGTGCTAGCTATCACCAGGAAGGTTAGGAAATTCTGGAGATTTTGAGCTGGTGCTATCGTGTTAGTGTTTTTTGGCTAATGAGCCCCAACGAATGACTAATTAATACGATGCCGTTTGCCAAGAAAGCAACGAAAGTAAAAACTATAATTTTGTTTAATGTTGTGAGTTGTGAGTAATAAGAAAGTGGAAATTAAAGGGCACCACATGTGCATATTTGTAACTATTAACAGCATTGTAGAAAAGTGGAAAAACTAGTGAGGTCATTTTCGTTAAACATCGATCGTACATAAACTGCTTGAGTCAATGACATTATCCTAATTCCTACGAGAGTTGGGGGAGCAAAGCCCCTGCTGAATACTTATTAATTTAATTTGTTGAAAGTTGAAAAGTACCTAACAATATCAATTGCAATCTCCAACCTCTAACGCTTCTGTTAACTCACGCCTCATGACTAATAATTTTAGTTGAAAAAATGTTTTGTAATGAACCGATGCAATACTATTCATTCACAACATTATAAATTAAGCTGGGATGCATATGGCCATATAAAATTTAGTGGATAGATATTACCAAATTTATTAATATTCAGCCATCAAGTAATAGTTACAATTTAAATATTAGTGGGGGGCCTCCACTAAAATATGGTGGATCCTGCTATTAAAAAGAATTATCGTATTAATTATAGTTTAAAAATAATATTAAAAAATCTTATATATATATATATATTGATTAGCAATATATATGAGAAGTCCATAATTTTTACCATCTCTTCACTTACTTTAATAAAATATAACATCCATTAACTCAATTCTTTTTATCTGTTTTCCTTTGATTTTATTCCATTAATTAATGAATAGACTTGATTATAAGTCAAACTTATTAAAAAATAAGCCAAACACACTTTAAAAAATTACAGTGAAAATAGGCTTAGGTCTGTTTTTTCTTTTATTTTTCAGTTGAGGCCAGACTTGGCAATTGGCAATTGGCAAATCATCAAGCATTGTTACAAGAAAGAAACTGCCATTGCTGAAATATATATTAGAGAAATGTTTGAGTATCAATTCTCACCCACACCTTTTTTTTATCTTAACCCACTAACCCCACATTTCTTCTCACTATCCCTCTCTTTTTTCTCTCATACTTTCTCTGCAACTTCAGGCCATTTTCGCAGTTGAAAAGCTGAATCGGTGAGGAATACAAGACTAAAGAGGAAGAAAAGTTGAGTAAAAAGATAACCCACTAGGTTTGAAAAGAGGAGGCCTTTATCGATTATTATCATAGTTTATTTTGGTTTTATTCTGGTGGCGGGTGTATTTGCTAGGCATAGAGAGAAACCAAATTGGCTGAAATAGCATTGGAGGATTGGTTGGTACATGTATAATAAATCGATTAAATTTGGAATTTAGTTCAACTCAGATAGGGTTTTAAAGTCCAGTCCAGAAACGGGGCCTTACAGTCTTCATACCACAATTGGGTCTATTACAACACTTGATTAAAACGGGTCAGCTTTTGAAAAAATTTGAGTTTGATTTGTCTTATATTTAAAATTTTTTAAAACAGAATTATTTTTTATTGAGCTTTCTTTTAAAAAAAAATTATATCAATTTGTTTAGGTCAAACCTAATGAGTGGAACGAATTTTTTAACTCAATCATATTTAGTTATAAACTATTTTATTCTAATTTTATCGAACTGTGTAACACTGTAACTTAAAAAAAAAAAACAGAAACAAAAAGGGCATGTCCAATCTACAAAAAAAAAAAAAAAAAAAGACGCGTCCAAGATAAGGCGGCAATAATTTGTCGTCAATTCAAAAGGTTGGTGGAGGCTGCGATTGCCAACTGCCAAGCTAATGGATTTGGAAAACAGGAAAACGACACGGCAGTTTGTCGATTAGTGCCTTGCATTTGTTAAAAAAAAAATAAGAAAAAAAAACTTGAGATAATCATTTTGAATATACTTTTATACTATTTAATTATGTCTTTCTGGGACATTTATTTTTTAAAATTTTGAGTATTATTTATAATGTTATATTAAAATAATTATAATTAAAAGCGATTTTTATGTTTTTTAAACATATGTATTTTCTATAAATATAAATTTAATGAAATTTGAAAATATTAAATAATACTCTATGTACTAAAAATTAATTTAAATATGAATGTGACAAGATAATATTTTTAAATGTGATAATTTTAAATTTAAAAATAAAATAAAATGCACGGTGTATAAATATATGGCTAGATTTAAATATGATTTTTTATATTTTTACCATTAAATTTTTTAATAAAATTTTAACATGTATAAGAAAAATAAAAAAACTTTATGTTGAGATGTAAAAATTATATATACTTATTTTAATAAATCATATACTTGTGTTATTATTATTGATAAATTATATATGTATTATGTATTAAATAAAAAGTCTAATAATAAAAATATGAAAAAAAAAATTACATATATATATATATATATTTCATAGATATATTAACTAGTTGCTTCCTGTACCAGTTAAAAAAGTGATTCTCATAGCATCAAGCACCAGCCAAAAAAAAAAGATCTGACAAGTCTTGTATGTAGCTATGTTCATCAAAAAACTTAAATAATTAATCACTTATATAGGACAATATTAATATTTTTCTACGGATATGCCAAATAATTTTTAAAACAATCTTATGACAATATATAGATTGATAAAATAAAAAAGAATAAATCATTTGATTTTCTTTATAGATAATTCATTTGTTTTTTATCAACCATTACTCTAATGCTTTAGCCAATTGTTAATGTGTAAGTTAAATTCAAGATAATTCTTCTTTTATAGAATCCATCCGTCACCAAACAGTAGGCTACTCACACAATCAGTTTTAAAATCAAACTGAATTTGGTGTAATCGTAAATGAATTAATTTTGGCATATTCATAAGTAATAATTTAATCGTAAAAAATTATATACTATATAGTGGTAACTATGTGTGGTATACAATACGTTTTTAACAGGGCAATATGCGCGTCTCTTTTTGACTTTTCATTCCTTTATTAATGAGCAACACATGTTTCAGATTCAGAGTCCAAATTTTCCGCTTAAGAGCGAGATTGTTGTGAACTGTTGACAATTTGATTTGAACAAGGACAATGTATTCAACAAAGAGTATAAATGCTACTTTGTAACACAACAGATAAAAATTAATATTCGTTGAGGTTTTTCTATTTTTGTTATGGGCTAACCTTCATGAAATTAATTAAACGCAGAATCTTTTTCATCCAAAAAAACAAAAAGTTCTGAAACGCAATTATGGAAAACCCTCATTATTCGAGCATTTGATAAGACAAAACTCCATTTTGAAATTTTGAGCAGTCTCATGAAAAAAGAAATCCGCGAAACGCAATTATAGTGGCTTTCCTTTGCCGAGTATTTTAGAAGAGAAAATTTTGCTTTCAAATTTTGAGTAGTCGCTCAAGACGATTTCGTAGGACCACTCTACACCAGTGAAAACAGTAATTGGAAAACCTTAGGCTTTAAGCATCATTTATATCAACTTAAACTCACTTTTACTATTCCTGGTAATCAAAATCAAAACTTAGTACTACTGTTATTTGAAAAAAACAAATACTTCAGAATTAAGTCATTATTATAAATGATATATTCAACAGCAAGAGATTTTGATTTAAAGTCGTATGTATCTGGGAAAGAAAAGAAAGACATCCACTAAAAATTGTACGGGCAACTATGGCTCTAAACAAGGGGACTATGGGAGATTCATTACACACTGCAGTATCAAAATTCAAATATTCCTAAACGAGTTGATTTTGAAGCATGGCTTTCACTTTTCTAGTAAGGCTAAGGCTCAAAAGATAAACAAGCATATCATACTGGCCATCAGTTTCTCTCTACCACACGTCTATGGAAGTCCACTTTATTACTTTCTTCCCTTTAAATGTTTTTTTTTCCTTTTTTAGTTTAAACGCATTATCTCATTGAAATATATAAATAGTCACTCAGTACATATATATCATAATTAAAAAAATCATTTTGTTACAATTAATTAAGTATAATATCCATAAAATTATTTTTTTTTTTATAAAATACAACTTTCATTAAGAAGCATATCAAACAGTAGAAGTTATGCATTTGATAATTCGTAAGTTAAAAATCTTCAGTTTTATCCTCCTTTAAAACGAACCAATGTTTTCAACACATCATATTATCAGACTTCATATTCAATTTCAACAAATCCTACTCTCTTTATGGACTTTATATTTGCTAAGCTGATCATGAGTTGACCTTTTCATAGCAGGCACTCTATATTATTCCCAAAAAAAAAAAAAGCCAATGGCTTTATGTTTAAACAGAGAAATGAGTGGAAGATAAAATGAGGATGTGGCTATTCTTGGACCACTTGTAGGATTGTCCTGGGAAACTGGGAGGCAGAAAGAAAGCAAGAGAAAAGGCGAGATAGTATCAGATTTAGCTACAATTCTTTTCCCTTGCTATCAGGTTGTCTTATTGAAATATATAATTGTGTAAAAAAAAACTATTTTATAAGATCTAATTATATGATGTTGAATATTTAAAAGATATTAATTTATTATATTTTTGTTAAAGAATCAAATACTAAAAACATAAAAGCTACATAATTTTTTTTTGCAAATAATAATATTTGCACATTTAATGCAATTCAACTGCAACAGTTGACGTGATCAGCTCTAAAAAATAAAAATTGTAAGCGCGCGAAGGAAGTGAGATGAAACTTAAATCGTAAAATAATATAAATTTCGTAACGACGACCAACGCTAAGAATGTCTCTGAAGTTTTGTCCCAAAATGGAATACATGATGAAAGTAATTAAGGAAGTTTGATCACTAAACAAAGATTTAATATTCATCATCAAGTGATTTTAAAAAATGACACAAGGATAAACTTAAAAGCTAGGTTTAAGGAAATCAACAATAATGCTTATTGTAATAATGTTGGTTCTTGGCTAAAATTGTCAAACAATAATTCAGGTCACTTATAATTAATTATTAGTCATTTGGGTATTACTCGTGCAGAGCTATAACTGAAGAACTAAAGCAAATAATCTTAATTACTTGAGTTAGACAAACAAAATATTAGAAGTTTCTTACTTGCCTTGAACGCAATTTACATAATTATTACTTGATCCAGGCAACATTTAGCTAGCCAGCAACGGTCCCTATTGGCGTGTCGGAAAATATGGGAAATCTGGATTGAGTACAGTTGTATCGTGGCATTGATACGTCAAAGTAAAAGACGCGTAGCTCAGTTTACCAAACAAGGAGCTACTATTCTGTTTAAAAGTGAAAGTGAATCTCAACCATATGTGACAAATGAGAGAGCTCTTTTCAATTCAGGAATCATTCTATAAAAAGCAGTCAAATTTGCCCTACAGATTTATAAGATGGGGTCACACGAAAAATTAAAAAAAAAAAATCACACATCAAAGCGTTATATATATGGAGCCCTCATTAAAGAGTTCACGTAACAACCAACTTGCATACACATTGACAAATCATGGCAGGCACAGTCCTTTTGGATTGATTCCAAAAAAAAAAAAAAGAGGACGCGGGTTCCCTTTAGTTAGATTAAATCAACGAATACCCAACAAGGACCCCATTTTTCTAATCTGTAATAAATAGGAAGGCGTAGCAATTTTTGAAATGTAGAAACTGGCCATTTTCCCATTCATTGAGGCTATGGTCCCCGTGTTAGGTTACCTGCCGACCCAAAGCACCTTGACATTTGATGGTGAGAAGCGATATCCAACTATATATATCCACTCCCACACCTTAACCACACAATCACACCCGCGTAGACTTGCAATTAGAGGGGTTTGGCAATGGCTTTGTCATCTTGTGGCTTGATAAGTATGGGTGTGAGTCTGCTTGTGCTGCTCCTGTTGGGGAGTTCAAATGCACAACTTTCTTCAAACTTCTACTCCACTTCTTGCCCAAAACTCTTTTCCACTGTTAAGTCCACTGTGCAATCTGCCATTTCAAAGGAAGCCCGCATGGGTGCTTCTCTTCTTCGCTTGTTCTTCCATGATTGCTTTGTCAATGTAATTCCTTCCATTCTTTGTCCTTACACACACACAAGCTTCTCCTCCCATGCATTCACAAAGCCACTACCCACACTCGCATACAATCACTAGTAATATTATTGCAAATTATGTGGAGCTCTTGTATGCGTAATTATACCGTTTTGTGTTTTAATCATAACAAAAATATTTTTTCCAACTCAACTTCCCAGAAATATATTCACCTTATTTCTTTAGTTAAATTACCAAAAAAAAAAGTTAAGTTTGTAGAGGAAAATGACAAAGTTAGCTGAGTTCTCAATATTGCAATTAGTAGCATAATTTTTATAAGTAGACCTTGATGATAATAAAAGACGGGAAGATAACGTATAAACATATTAAAGCACATCGATAGATAATATGTTTATATATTCTCTTTTTTTAATAATTGAGTTGGTTGACCTATATATCATTGCCAAGAATCTCTTTTATATATATATATATATATATATTCCTTGTATCCGAGTTAGGTGTAAGAAGACACTATATGATAATTGTCCTGTACATTTCCACCTCACTTTACTAGGTTTTGACTCTTTATACATAACAATTTGCGCAGGGTGGCACATTGTTTTCTAGTAAAACATAGCTAAATAGTAAGAATTAAGAATACCAACAATATTGCTTGAATTAGAAAAAATGAATTGCAGGGATGTGACGGTTCAATTCTTCTGGATGACACATCAAGCTTCACCGGGGAGAAAAATGCAAACCCCAATAGGAACTCAGTTCGTGGATTCGAAGTTATAGACAACATCAAGTCAGCAGTGGAGCGAGTGTGCCCTGGGGTAGTCTCCTGCGCTGACATCCTCGCCATCGCTGCCAGAGACTCCGTCACCATTGTAATTAACTCCCTTTCTCCATATTCTTATAATTGATAAATATATCAAACAACTGTAACTAATAATTAACTGCTTAATTTTTAGCTTGGAGGCCCCACATGGAATGTAAAACTGGGAAGAAGAGACGCTAAAACGACTAGCCTTTCTGCTGCAAATAATGGCATCCCTCCACCTACTTCTAACCTCAACCAACTCATCTCTAGATTCTCCGCTCTAGGCCTTTCCACCAAAGACTTGGTCGCATTGTCTGGTATGCTATCTATCTTCAACATATCATTAATTAATTTGCATGGGTTTATTTAATAGTTTAATTTGCTTAATCAAACTCAAATTTAATCACTAGGGGCTCACACAATTGGACAAGCAAGGTGCACGAGTTTCAGAGCCCGAATCTATAACGAGACCAACATAGACAGCTCCTTCGCTAGGACGAGGCAATCCAGCTGCCCAAGAGCCTCAGGTTCAGGAGACAACAATCTGGCTCCTCTTGATCTTCAGACTCCCATATCATTCGACAACAACTACTTCAAGAACCTCATTCAGAAGAAGGGCCTCCTCCACTCTGATCAGCAGCTCTTCAATGGTGGATCCACTGACTCCATAGTGCGTGGCTACACGAGCAGCTCTAGCTCTTTTGCTTCTGATTTTGTGAGCGCCATCATCAAGATGGGAGACATCAGTCCCCTTACTGGCTCCAACGGAGAGATCAGGAAGAACTGTAGGAGGGTCAACTAATTAATTATATATACGGTCTTCTGAATAATAGGTTGTTATACAATTTTGTTTTGTTATCTTGGTTTCTCTTTTTGTGTGACTCCTATTTGCCGTGCCTTCAGATGTACAATGGCTGTATTTTTTTTTCTTTTCCTTTTAAGCCTGGTGGAAAAAAGCTGTATGAAGGCTCAGGATTGGAAAATTATATATATAATTAAAAGTAATTTATAGTTATAGTTGAGAATTTTTTTTTTTTTGCCGAAAGAAATACATATAAATAAATTATAAACATGCAAAAAAGATGTCAACTCTCTTGCGTAACACACCTTTTTATTTAAACTAAATTACATTAGTCTTTCATGAAATTAGTTTACATATGATACTTTATAAGATTATTGTTTTTGTCTTCAGTTATCGAGGCTCTAGGATCCCTTTCTTCACAATATATATATATACACACACACATCATGCGATTCATTTGATATTTGAAATATATTATACAAATCTCACTTTTAATTTATTTTATATTAATAAAGTTAAATTTTTATCTAAAATGAGACTGTGATTTTATTTTTAATATTACAATAAAAATAACACCATAAGAAAATAAAAAACTCACAACAATTAGATAACGGGAGTTGACACAATTCTTATTTATGGCGTGTTTGTTTTTGTATTTCGAGAGTTCAAAATCACATTTTTTAAGAAGCAATAATTTATTATTTCTACACACGTACTTAATTAATTGGAGTTATATCAACTAAGTTTAACTATATAAATTCGACATGAAGTGAATAAGAAAAATGAGATTGACTTTTATGAATCATGAATAAATAATTTAAAATAGAAAAAACTACTAATTGTGATATATATATATATATATATATATATATATATATATATATATATGAAATTATAACTACCTTTAAAATCAATTAATCAAGGGTAGTACTTTAAACTACGCTTTAAATTTTAAAGGGAAGAGCAATCCAAAAAGGGGGTGAGGGATTTCGGACAGGAAGAGAGAGTGGTCATGTGGCCTACAAAATTATCGTTATGCCTTTATTCTAACACACACACACACACACGCCTATCCAGTGACACTTTCTTGCTTGGCTTGTAACACCTAGCTCCTAATCAAATTTTAAAGTCATTGTTTGTCAAAAGTCTTTTATTGATCGAATATTTGACGATTTTGTCAGAGTCGGCACAACCAAGGCAACGTGAACGGTAGGATGTTTTATTTTAAAATAAACCACTGTCACCAAAAAGCAAAAGACTTAGAGGACTAGTGATAAATTGAGTTTTGGGCCTAGTCCAATGGTCAATTAGCCTGCTTCAAGCCCAATAAACGTAGGGCTGAATTCATTCATTCCACCATCCGCATATACAAGGCATTGCATTTTCCAAAGCTACGCTCTGGCATGGAACATAACCGTTCATTCCATGCCAGCCAACTACTCAGGTAACTGCCATTCTCATCAATGAATTGGGGGGTCCATCTTCTATTCTAAGTATATTCACTTGAACCCTATTTTTATGCTATCAAATTACTCCTAAAATCTCACTGAAGCCTTGCCGCCTTTTGATGATGTTGTTGTGATTTCGCTTCATGGACCAGTATAGCGATGATAAAATTCCAAGACTGGTTCATCAGTAAGTTTATCAACCAAAAGAAAAATGTTTAAGTCGATTAATCTAAAAGGTTAAATATTAAAAATTCCAAGTTAAAGCCAATGTAGCCCTACCTTTATCGCTTTACGAACTGACATACATTGCAATTTTACGATGTGAACCCAAAATCTAACGACGCAAATAAAGCAAACACTCGTATAATTATAGGGCCTGAAGGCCCGATTTGTTGGACCAAGGTCCTACCCAAACTAAACATATGGACTTATGGCCCGAAGATTTTATGGCTCTAGCCGAACGATCTGATGCATTGAATCCTCCGGCTTTAAATCCTCGAGATCTAGAATCTAATAAAAATCCAAGCCTAATTGTGGCTAAATATTGCCAACTACTAAATCCCCATTAGATTGACGATTTTTATTCAAAAAATAAATTATAAGAATAATTTTTATATATTTGTTATTAAATCTTTCAATAATTGCATAACTACTATATACTTTTTATATGTCAACAATATCTAATTGAATCTTTCAATAAATTTTTTACACTTGTCATATTTTTTATCAAATAACTTGATAATAAAAATATAAAAAATTATATCTAAATCTAAAATAAATCCTCTCTAATAAGGATGGCATAAGATATAGATAGAATACTATAATCTCCATTTTGAAACTCATACTCTAGTGCACAACAAACTTAATCCACATTCATTTTCCTATTGAATTTGTAAGTCTACGAATCCAAACCAATTTATTCAGAGAATTTTGAAAATGAACAATTTTTTTCTCAAGTTAAAACTCATCTACATAAAATTTATTCCTATAAAATAACAATAAAAATCTCATAACTGCTAATATTAGTACCTTTTTTAATTACAGGAATTAATATCATTCAAATTTGCAATGAATAACTTGAAATTGTTTAGTTTTAACTTAGTATTATTCAAGTATGCAATCAATAACTTGAAATTGTTTAGTTTTAACACTCAAGATGGCTATAAGATTGCAATATTTAAGACACGCATCCACCCATAAACAAACCCTCCGAATGTCTAAAATCTATTAAAAAAAATCTCCATACCTAGATCAGACCTTATATCTTTATGTTCAGACTCAAACAAGCAAATCTTATGAGTCTGTATATGCTATGAGTTTTCTATCATTCCTACTTACTAGGCAAAAGTCACAAAAAATAGTTAATAGTAAGACTTTTTCATAATTTATATTTGATCAAATTAAGAAAATAAATTAGTCAAAAATGTGTAAAATGGCTGAGATAATATTCTATTCTACAAATA
Organism: Erythrophleum fordii; assembly: GCA_032878935.1. Taxonomy (NCBI): domain Eukaryota; kingdom Viridiplantae; phylum Streptophyta; class Magnoliopsida; order Fabales; family Fabaceae; genus Erythrophleum; species Erythrophleum fordii. The sequence goes on from JAVQMF010000058.1 coordinate 2,448,917, forward strand.
AATTTAACGGCATTTCATAAATTTAAGAATGGAGCTTGATGGGTTGACCTTTTAAATGCTTATATATCTGTATGTAATGCATTCTGATCCCAGTAATAATGACCAAGCTTAGCCTTCTTCGCCCACCGAAACAAAAATGCTATGTAATTTTATAGGTAAAAGTATAAGAAATTCTTCTCCTTCTCCCGGATAGTTGACGATTTCTTTAATGAACCAGCTCATAAATCTGATTATAACATTCAATTTTATCGGATGTCCCTAAAGGGACGATTATGAAGTTCAATTAGAATCTTACATAAATATGCATTAATGTGATCAGTGAGCCCACACTTGCCAGCTGTTTCTATTTAATTAGTAAATAAATATTGCTAGTAAGAATTGCCGTAATTAACAATGACAAATCGAGCAATTTCATATTCTGATGCCCGACAAAGCTTATTTGTATCTAAATGAGATGGATGTAGTTAGAGAAAAATTTCTTGGAGGTCGTCACGTGGCTATGAATTGTATTTAAATAATTCATTCGAAGCTTCCTCGGTCATCATTTTCCATCCGTGGCTGCTGTATTATATTTTCCCTTTCCTTTTCTTTGCGGTGTAGTCATATTTTTCCTAATCTTATTTATATATAAAAATTAAAAACTGTCTACGTACGTCGTGTCCGCAACTTATATCTATATCTTAATTCAACTAAGATTTGTGGTCTAAACATGATTGAGATTTATTAATGATATTACATCTAGGACGTTGGTTGAGCATGCATTTATGTATGTGTGTGTGTGTGTATATATATAGTATTCATTCTTCATTCATTCTCTTTGACAAAAGCTAGCTTCAATTTGGTTCTGAAAACATTGTTGTTTATTAATTTGTGAAAAACTTTAAAAACCTTTCTTAAATTGGGGAGGTTTGTGGCAAATTGAATAATAATTAAAACAAAAAGGAGTTTGTGTAGTTTTTTAAGAGTTGTGTAGATTATGGTACGTTTCAAGGAATATAATTTTTTAAAAATACAAATATTTATTCAATATACGAATTGGTACTGTCAAAAATTTTAGCTGATTTTTTTTTTTAATACGAATTAATTGTCAATTATTCTGTAGTTTCAAACTTTCAATGTATTATAAAATTTTGTATAAAAAATCTATGAAATCTACAAAATAATTTTATTTTAATGATTAGTTATTTCACAATTAATTAAAAACATTAGTCTTATTTCATTTAAAAATTGGATTGACTTTTTTTTTTTGGCCACAAATAGAAGATTCACTCAAATGACCATAGACAAATTAAATTCATTAATCAGCTTTTCTAATTTCGAAACGGTAAATAATCTCTTTCTCTAGTCTCATCGTTGACAACATATATACATGGACTCTTCCTTCCTTCAAATATGTGATTTGTCTAGTCATTCTTCTCTATATTTGATTTGTCTTCACTTTCATTACCAATGTGTATGTGCATATATCTATCTACACACACACACACACACACACACATATATATATATATAAACACACACATGCCAATAATATATATGAATTCATTTTGATATATCCCCTATAACGAAATATGTTTAGGTTGGAAAGCAAAAGGAAAAAAAAAAAGACTTAATCCTGTAAAATCGTTTTTTAGCATGAGTTTTGACAGATAGTTTAGGTTGTCATAGGATATGCACGACTAAACCTATTCAAGCTTTTCCTTTTCTTTCTCATCTTTTTGTATTTCGATGGAAATAGTCACTGAGAATATATGAAATAATATTAACGTACTACTTATGATATAAGGAATAATATCATCAATTTAAGGCACACCCATGCATATATTCATGCGAACCTTCAATTGTTAAACATCGATTAAACACATGATCTTTTTCTTTGGCCAACAAACGCATGTTTTTATAATTAACTTTTTGTCTGATCTATTAACAATCGAAACAATATACTATTACCCTAGCTTTCATTAATCCAACCTTGCATTAAATTCAGGGGGAAGTTAATCTCATACAGTTAGAGTCGCGTTTGCCTTGCTATTAGGACTTAGCTCAAATGACCACCAATTAAAAAAAATGCATTCAGATAATCCAATGGGTTTACCAAGAAAGAGTTCAATACTAACCCCATATAAAAAGGACTGGAAAATCTAATACACTCGAATCGCGCGCATTGATAAAATCAATATATTAATTTATCATATGCATATATATGGCAATTAGTAGAGTGAGATCCAAGTATCCATATAGCTTCCACTCTAGCGCCCATGCATTGCTAAGATCGAGATCAGAAAAAAATAAAGCGAAAGCAACCTCAACTCATCCTCGTTAAGCTCGGCTTAGAAATATTCATTTTTTAAAAAAAACTAAAGTACTAGGTTAATATATATATATATATATATATGCACACCTCTTAATTAATCATAATATTTGTTAGATTTAAAGTGTGAATGGCAAGTGAAAATAGTTTATAAACTAAATATTTTAGAATTTGGAGTTAAAATATAGTATCAAGTTTATTTATATAAATTCTTCCTTAAAATTTAATAACAAAGTCCAACCATTAAAGATCTTGATAACTCAAGCTCCGCCATACAAGTCCTGTCAATTAACCATGAAAAAAGTTAACAATTCGCTCACATTCAAGGAATGAAGGTTGGGCCGTATATGTCAACGCCAGAAAGATGCCACGACCTTAAGCAATCATGATATGCGACCAATTCATGTCATAGTCATATTTTATACATATGTGGGTAATATATATGTGTCTTGTGCACATTATAAAGAAAAATAACGGTATATTCTGTATAAAAATCTAAAATAAAATAGAAAATGCAAAATTCTTATATATTTTATATTTATTTACTTACTTATACGATTGAGACTTTTATCTTTGTCCCATTACCTCTCCAGAGAAATAATCTGGCTAAAATCATTACGCCAAGGAAACCTACTATTGAAAAAATCGCTGGCAATACAGTATGACCATCCAACAAATAATATGCTACTTCACCCACAAAAATAATGTTTATATTAACTCACTGCTGTGCTCTCATTTAACATCACACAAAGTACCAACCAGGGTATTAATTAATATATAATTAAAATGGATAATAGGAATTACAAAATTAACTATTGTTGTTATATGAAACTTTTTTTTTTTTGGGTTCATATGTTCCCAACTAAGCATGACGTTTAGTCATCATGAGTTCCCCCTACTCATCATATGAATTCTATATATACTCAAATTTCATGGATTTGATTTAGCATGCGGGTATTCTTTGAGAAATATAATTAGTCCCTTTATCATTGCTAAATCAATTAATAAATCATAAGGGAAAATGAACTAGTAATTTCAACATTAAAAAAAAAATTGGTATAAGAAAGAAACTTAACTAACAGATGAAGAATGAGAGAGGCGCATATTAAGTTGATTAATTATGACTTAAGAGTCATCTCATAAATCTCCAAAAGCAGAAAAAGAAAAGGAATTCAGGTACATATAGAGTAACACCTTGTACCCACGAACTAATATTGGTAAAAGTATAAGAATATCAACACTCGTAGCTAGACCCCAATTTACTTCAATGAATAATCAAATACAAAGGATGACAATAGTTTAGTAAATGGCAACTAATTTGAGGTGGAAATATATGTGAAGTTCAGTTGTACATGCTTCCCTTACATAACCAAAATTTCCGAGAATTTCTAATTAAATTGACAAGGTGAAGATCACAAGCATACCTTTTGTCTCCCGTAACTCCAAACAGCAATACGGGATAACATGTTTGAGCATTGATGTCCATAGTGATCTTGAGCTGGCACGTGCAAATTTAATTCCATACCAAACAATACCAGGCGCTACTCCCATCCCACTCCTGCCTTATATGTAGAATTAATATTTCCCAATCCAAATTGCAATAGCATCTCTACAATATTTATTAGCGGAGGTTTTTCTGGTCCTTTGCTTCATAAAATGAACGGGACAATCCTCAGAGACTATAAGTTCGGTAATGTGTCTGCCTAACTGAAATTGGAAAAAGGGAAAGAAAAGAAGCTAATCACATGCATGATGAGGAAGCAATTTCGAGTACTATTTGCTTGTCAGCATGGAAGGAGTATAGAAGAAAATAACAATTAACGAACCATTTTTAGGGAACATTTTGGGCATTAATTGTAGAATATGCGCCAATAACCCAAAAAAAAAAATACATATAGCCCATAACAATATTCAATACTTTTATTCTCCTTTTCCATATTTACTTTATTCCCTCCTTGATGCATATAGAGAGAAATAAACAAAATTATTTAGCCTGCAAATTAAATTGAATTAACCAAAATAGGAAATATTATCACTTGAAATAGCGGCATAATTGGTGGGAGCCCCGTGGAGGGTATACGTGGAAGAAGAGGAAGAAGTGGGAGTAGGTGATGGAGCAGCAATTGAAACAGCCCCGGAGGCAGCTGGGAGAATTGATGCAACATAAGAGGAGGGTAACATATTATTATTAGCCTCTCTAAGTTTGTATTTAAGTATTTCTTCCCTCACTGCGTTAAGTTCAGCTTGTAAAGATTGAACTTGCTGTTGCAAAGAAGAAATCGCACCCATGCATCCATACACTGGGTCTCTTAGCCTCACATTTGCCTCATACACTAGGCTATTCGCTGCATCCGCTCTTTGACTCTGTGGTACCTCCTATGACACACATCACATACAAAAGTTAAATTTTTACATTTTTGTCCATATATATAAAACCTTACTTACAATCTAGGGTTTTATATTTACCATTAGCATCTTGGAGACATTGCTGGCACCAAAGACTTTGTGGACAGAAGCAAACTTCTGGGGCTCGTGAGGAGAAAAATAGGGAGAGAAGGGACATTCTTGGGCACATCTTCGTCTTAATAGCTTACACGCTGCACAGGGGGTAATGGTATTTGGGGTTCCAGGGCGACCCAACATGTGTCTTCTTCTCATTTGAGAAAAACCATCTCCTTCCCTCTTGATCTTCTTGCCTATCTCTTCAAATCTCTCCCTATATATATATAGTAGTATGAAATTTAGCAAATTAATATGAAAGGACAAACATTTGAACTTTGATCACCAAGTTAATCAGTGAAAGGACTTATAAAACTCATGGGATAATTTAATCTCTGTGTGCATGTGCGTGTGTGTGTGTGTGATAGAGCATCAACTGTTGTTTGAAAAATCAGATTCAACATGATGGAATAATTTGCTACGAAGTAGTAGACGAGATATATATAGCCGTATAAACGATAGTTGAGAGAGATGAAAAGGGAGACTTCTGAGACTTACCTTTCTCTGGACATTCAGGCGCATGCTCTCTTGAGTATGAAGTAGGAGCTACTTAGGGAGAGAATCTGAGAGATGAGAGAGAGTCCATGAAAGAGGGAGAAGAAAGGAAATAAGGGTAGAAAATGAGTGTGCTTGAAAGGCAAGGTACACCAAGAAAAGCGGTCCAGCTATATTTTTCAAAGAAATGGACAAAACGAATATTTATATATTAATATTTTTTAATAAAAATATATAAAAAATATAACATGTATAAAAATTCTTTAAAAGACTCAAGAGAAAGAGAGAAATGGGAAAAGAAGTTAATTTTGCTCTTTCTTTTGGTAATGTTAATTTTCTGTTGGACCTCTCCAGTTGGGGATTTCAGGAATTATAGTTAACTGAGGAAAATTGAGCACTTTGAGAAGAAGTCCTTTAGAGGACATTAAAAAAGAAAGAGAGAGTATTTTGAATGTTGAAAGTATAAATGACAGCTGTGACTGCTTACTCACGGGTGTTGTTAAATGTGTTTGACTATCTTAGTAATCAACTTTCTGATTCCATTACCGCCATGCATGTGGTTCTTGCTTCTTTTTGTGGGCTGGTGACCAATTTAATTCGTAGTCCTTTTATACTATATTTTATCAAGAAACTAATTAAGCATTTTCTTGTGTTTGTAAGTTTGTATAATCTTAAACTGATGACTTCATACGTGATAGATATTCAAGTGATTAGAAATTAATTAATCCTAAATTAGATACGTATAATGTTAGTATCTTGTTAAATTCGAAAGAAGCCCCCACTTTGATCGGAAGGCTATATCTGGTGTTAGCATATTTGAAAGTAGAATATATAGTAAAGTAATATTATAGCATCTAGTCACCTTGTAGAAACCGCAAGCTGGCCTCTTAAGATTTAAGACGACCAAATGCAACAGGCAAGATTTGCATATTAAAAAAAAATAGAATACTACTTGTTTTATTAATTATCTTTTATTCCTATTTGTATGTGTTTACTTGCAAAGGTTTAAGCTTCTTCTTTGCTGCTCTTAATTAGTTGGAATAGTATTTGATCATAATACGTGCAGCTCAACATTTTACACGTAGAGAAATTTGAAGGTAAAATCAACAGGAAACGGTAATTATTACATGTATTAGAAAGGAGACTTAAACCGTATATCCGACACTTCTATTGATTCTTGCTGTTGATGATTATGAAATTGCTTCAAAATTCAAACCAAAAAATGATTCCTCCTTAATTTTATCACTGCACATTACCAACATGTAGGTAATGTGATGATCTTTGCGGAAAATGACTCTTGTAGCATTAAGGGTGGGAAAAAGATTGGACACCTTTCAAGATAAGTTGATGATCTTTGCGGAAAATGACTCTTGTTATGTGTGATATGGATAATTGATGGATAGAGATTAAGATAATTTGAGACATCTCCCCCAAGCTTTCACGTTTAGAAATCATTTGACACACAAGAATCTATAGCACTGTTACTATTTGATTTCAACAACCCTGATTTTGCATTTTAGTTCCTGATACTGACCAAGATAGTTAATTGCTTAACTATTTTTATTTCTCCTTCACAATGACACGAGACACTAATGTTTTCCTCATGAAGAGCAACTTAATTAACATAATATGAAGAAACCAAAAGCTCTCGTTTCAATTAAATATTGCTGAAATTTCATATATATATATATAGGGCGCTTTATCACAGAAAAGAACCTACGTAATCCAGAGATTACTAGTACAAATTAAATTACGAAGCAAGATATGACCCTGGCCTAATTAAACATGTGCAAAAGAGGCTCTGAATATATAATCCTCTTTGCTAAGTTATGTTTCTCTTAATCCTTTTGGCGATATATCACGGGTGAGAAGATTGTTCAATCAAAGTGGGTGGTGACAGAGAGGGGATTTGGGGCAGATAAAAAGGGTGTACTTGAAGGGGGTTGTAGTATATATAATAACGTAAGACAGGAATGCTTAGGCTCCAAGGGAGTGACGCCATCCCTTCTTGTTTGACCCGTATTTTGAGGCTTACAAGTCGCCCATTTGTGGATTTGGATCCTCTCCCATGCTCTCTCCCTTGCTCTCTCCAGTGTCAGATCTGGACCGTCCAAATTAATTTGGACGGTCCAGATCTGATTATTTTTTTTTTATATTTTCAAAAAAATAATTATTTTAAAAAGAGTAAAATAAAAAATAAAATTATTTTCTTAACTATAAATTTTTAAAAAAATATTGTTTAAACTTAAAAAATTAAAAAAAAATCTGGACCATTCAGATTAAAATCTGAATGGTCCAGATCTTATGGGAGAGGTAAGGGAGAGAAAGACATCGGAGAGAATCCTTTTCCCCCATTTGTTCTCTCTTCCCAACATAACTTTCCAATACAAAAAAATTAACTCCATTCATTCTGTGTTACTGCATTCTAAACAGTAAATTGTCACATCAAAAAATATGATTGCATGATACTTAAAAAAAAAATTCAAAAGATATTTTCAATCTTTAAAAAAAGCAAAAATTGAAATCAAAATTAAAAATAACAATGAAAGTGAGAGAGTCATCACCAAAATTTTATTTTTTGAAAGGCAAAATTTTAAAAAAATATTTTATAAGAAAAATGACCTACGAATCAAATTTAAATTTAAGAGTCAATTATAAGTAAAAAAGATGTTAGGCACTTCACTACACCTGTTACTAAAAACGACAACTTTAAGTTAGTTGTGTAAAATTAAAATGGCCTTGATTCTATTTTAATTCTCCTAACATGCACACACAAAGATAAAAAGAAAAACAATTTAAGGAAATAAAAGTAAAATAAGAAAAAAAATGAAAAAATGAAATTTTAAAATAGGAAAGAAAGAAATTAAAAAAATATTTATTCAAAAAAATGGACTTAACTTAAAGATAAAAGTCTAAGACTTATATACCTTTCGAGAGGAATCAAAGTACACGTGGTTCGACAAAAATTGTATTTAGTTGGTGTTTCATTTTTTTTATTTTGTTCTTTGTTTGTTTGTTTTTCTTTTCTTTTTTATGTTTAATTTTTTTGTGTTTTTTGTTTTCTTTTCTTTTTTTTGGTGAAAAGATAAAGAAAATAAAAATTATTTTTTCTTTTAACAAATAAAACGAATTTTGAAATTGGTCCATATGTTTTGATTTACTAAAGGTAAATTTTATTTTATTTTTTTTGTATTTTTAGTTTTTTTTTCTTTTTTTTAATTATTGTTGTTTTTCATTTTTGTCCTCTTTCTATATCATTTTGATTTGTTTTGTTTTGTTTTTCTGTTTTTTTTATCATTTTTATTTATTTGGTTGCTTTTTTGTATTACTCTCCACCCTTTTCTTTAGGTTCTGGTATTTGATATTTTTTTTTATTTGTTTTTTTTTCTTTCGGTTTTACCCTTTTTATATTTTTATATATTTTTTCCTTTATATTTCTTCTTTGATTTTGATTGATTTTTTTTCAATTGGCTCTTTTTTTGTTTTTGTTTGTTTGCTTGTTTGTTTGTTTTTCTTTATAGTTTATTATTATCACTTTCTTTTTAAGTTTTGGCAAACTCTTAAAGAAAAAGCTTAATTTTAGATTTTTTTGGAATTTATTTTCATGGAGAAAAGACCACTCTTTCCTTCCCCCCTTTTTTTAAAGTTTAAAACCTAAATCATGAACAGAATAATTTTCTTACACTTTACTCCTAAAAAAGGGATAGATGTTATTATTATTATTTTTTAATCCAACTTTGATTTTTGACAACTTTTCTTATTCTTTTTGTTTTTGACCTTCTCATATTTAAAGCTTAAATCTTGAACCTTGTGAATGTGTATTTTTATTCTAAAATAAATCCACTTGACTTTCTAAAAACCCTTTCTTGTCTTTATTTTTATTTTTGGTCTTTTTTTTCTTTTGATTTTGCCTTTTTGGTTTGTTGTTTTTTTTTTTAGATTTTTTTTCTTTTAGGGGACAAAGTTTATTCAACTTTTCAAATGTTACACGTTTTTAATTAATCTTTAAATTCTTTATTGAAAAGAAATGCACTTTACTTTCTAAAAGCTATTTGTTTTGTTTTGAAACCTTTTTTTCTTGTTTTGAAAATTTTCTCTTTTTCCCATTTTTGAACATACTTCTTTAAAATTAAAATTAATTTGATCTCGGTCCTTGAAACCTAAAATTTATGAAAATGCGATTACAAATATCCAATAAGCATCAAAGAGACTTATTGTCTCACATGGCTCTTTTGATAACTCTACCTGTATGAGGGATAACAAAAAATAAGAATAACTCTTTGGATAACAAAAAATCCCACACGATGATTTTAGAAAGAAAAAATAAATAAATAAATAAATAAAATAAAAGGAAAAATGACCAAATAGCCCTGTATATTTGTGTTTGTGTGTGCTTTGGGTACGTTTCTCTTATTATTCAGGTATATTTCACATCTTACAAATAGATGTAGACTCTTCCTTCCCTTGAAACCTTTGTCTAGAAATTACCAAATACCCTCTCCAATAGTATACACAACATCCGTGGTGAGCAAGAAGGAAACATGACACAGACTTAGCTTCAAACTAAAATGGATCACCTATACAAGGTTAATAGCTAGTCACATCCCTAGAGGTCGCGGAGTTGCTAATGATACCATCATTCCTATCCATTCAAGATACAAATTAAATGACCCTAAGAAATAGAGACATTCATGCGAATGTTAGCTCTGAAACATACGTCCATTCGTCTTGAATCACAGCAGGGGGAAATCCGAATTAATGCACTATGGTTTAACCAGTTCAGCAATGATTATGATAACCAAATACCAAGGCCTAATCCAGATCTCTCTCAAGCATTTCATCGAGCACCTATTGTGCATACCTAAGGACATGTACAGAACATGCCCTTTCAAACTTCATCCATGCCTACTCAGTATGAGAACATTACCCAATCCTCCATTCCCATTTCGCATTAGCAGCAATCACAAGGAATTTCATTAACAGGCAAATAAAGCAAGCAAAATTCGTAGCTTACCTGCAGGAACCACAGTAAAAGAATGGGTGTCTCTGGATTTCTATCTTCCCCCTCAGACGCTCCTCCTCTTACTTCCTTTCTCGGGTGCTGCGTCCTGGTTCCCTTGATTCTCTTCTCCCCTCCAGCTCACTCCCAATCTCTCACTCTCTCTATTTCCCGATCTCAGCTCCCTTTTTTTTTCAATCTCAAACCCCCTCTCATTTTCTCGCTGCCTCCCCCCTCTTTTCAATCTCAAACTATCTTTCTATATATTCCTAAAGGCCTCTCACCTCGAATAGGATCAAGCACGCTCTCCTCCTCGGTCCTCGCTCTCTGAATCTCATTTCCATCTTCGTGATATTGCTCCACTGCCCCTCTGCTGTCTCTTCTTCCTTCATCGATTTGCATCCTTGTCTCCCTCTTCTGTTTTCGTGTTTCTTTCTCTCGGCATGCGATGGTGAAGGGGGGACGAGGAGAGGTCAACTCCTCGAGCCCCTGGCTACGAACTGCTCCATTCAGACCATCTGATACGCTGAACCATTCTTTCCATTTTCGTGCTCTGTTCTCTGCCTCCCTCACGCTTTGCTGAACAGCAGAGACCGAATGAATACGTTAGGTCAAAACGCAAACCTCTGCATTTTGACCTCCTTCAATTTTTCTTGGTGTTGGGTCAACAGATTCATGGGAAGTGGGTTGGGTTGTTTCAATCTATTTTTTTTTATTGTTTGGGCTGAACTATTTTTTTGTTTTGGTTTTTCTATTTTATGATTTTAATGATTTTATTGAGAAAAAAAAACCTTTTTCTTTTTTTTGTTTTCTTTTTTTGTTATTTGATTTTATATTTTTAATTCAATTTTCAATTTTTAGTTTCCTTTTTTTGATTGAATTATTTGAGTTTCAGGAATTTGAGGAAAAAGAAGTCTAATATCTTTTTTTTGTAGCTTTTCTTTATTTTTCATTTTTTCATATTTTTTCTTCTTTTTTATTTTTTCTTCTTTGATTTTGTTATTATCTTTCAACTTTTAGTTTTCTTTTTCTCCTCTTTGATTGAATTATTTGAGCTTCAGGAATTTGAAGGAAAAGAAGTCTAATATTCTTTTCTCCTTCTTTGATTTTGTTATTATCTTTAAAGTTTATCCAGATAAAATGCTGTTCACATAAATAAATTGGCCTATTGAAAAAATATCCAAAAGTGATTATTGAAAATCAACCCTATACTCTTGGATCCAATGCTCATTTCCAATTTTGTATATATCAAACAAACATTGGTTTCAAAGTTTAAATATGTTATAAAGGGTCAAATACAATATTTGGAGGTCTTTAATAAAATATACACAAACCAAAATTTTAAAAAAAGAAGGACAACTTTAGTGAGATGGAAGTCCCCTGCATATATCTTCTATAACAAATTCATATATAAGTGCTGTCCATGAATATTGTGATATAGACATAGGCGACCGGTCTTGCCCTTAGCGTCCCTCTATGAAGCATTTGACTCACCGCTGAGGGTATTTCAGTGCACCTTCTTACCCTGGCTCTCTATCTCACTGGAATGCTTATAATATAACTTTAACAACATCCCTGAGGAGCAAATCGTTGCTCAATTTTTCCTTCCCACTCAAGCTCCTACCCACTATATATGCGTATATGGACTTAACGGGCATGTGCACCTTGTGTTCAAAAATAAGTGTTGTGAATTTTGAAGCGGGCTTGACTGCTGGAGGCTCATGTTGTGTGCAACCTACTGACCATATCTTCGGGCACCCGTAGTCTGTCTTCACGGATATAATTACACGATTTAATATTTCAATCATAGACCCAAAACGATTATAATACCAGAGGGAATGGGAAAAATGAATTGTAATAAGCTTCATACATATACATCATTCACAACCTGTAATGTTTGACATGTCTAAGCCCACAAAACCTACCAAATAACATGGAACATGTAAAAGATATACGAGATGTAAATCATAGAGTACCTTAAACTGCACCATGGCCTAGTCTCCGAAAGGGTAGCAGCCTCTAAATCCTTTTGAACCTTTACGTTTGAAAGGAATGTCAAGTGTTGAAGTGGAAGATCTTGAACGTGAGAAATAGAGGTCTCCTTGATCTTTGTCTCTCATGGAAAACGAGGGCGACGAATATACTAATGACCATGAAGATGAGGAGGAGGAAGACCGAGACGATGATGGTGACACGTAAGCCTTCCTTGAACCCGCAAACCTTGACAGAATGTTTGAAAATATAATGTCTAATTTGGAATTTCTTCGCTTGATATTGGAGTTGGAACTGGAATAATAGGAAGGAGGAGGTGTAAGGGGAGGCAGAGAGGTCTGATTAGACAAGGGGTGCTTGGGAGTGCCTGGTTGTGATTCCCACATAAAAGGAATCCCAACTGATGTTTCTCCATAGTAGAATACCCTTGAAGAACAGTTGGCCATGGAGGCTTCCTTGGCCATTAGCCTACAGAAGAACCTCTCATTCTGCTTCTTTCTGAAGGACTTTTCAGCTGAGACACCATCATTACCATGATCATCACTCAACATTTTCAGACTTAAAAGATTTTGATGTTTCAGATCTGAATGCCTTGAAACTCAAAACGTATATATAATTATAAACCCTGTAATTTTTATTTTTTATTTTTTTAAATATATTGATTTCTTAATGGAATGAAAGAAAGGGGGAGATCGTTCAATTTGATATAGAAATTGTTGAACTCGATGTACCAATTTAAATGTGAGGAAATTGAATGCCAGATATATATATGGCAACCAAACAATTAAATGATGGCGGTGCCCAATTATTTTTAGAAGCATCCAGACCATTGATGAAGAGTCTGACGTAAATTACAGGCACTGGATCGTTTATAAATAAATCTTTGGTCGGCAAGAACAGTTGAAGGGAAAGGGGAGATTAGGTTAGGGGTGAACCCTGTAATAAATGAGAAGGTGTCGTGGTCCATGACTCCATGAATGAAAAGAAGAAAAACTCGTTATAAATATATTGTCAGTGTGGGTCGGGTTGCACCGTGCAGTGAAGGTAGATACATTATACACCCATGGAAGCATTCTGGCCTCAAGCCAAGTTTACCACTTCGTTGGTGTAGTGAAGGAAAAATAGGGGTAGCTTAGCTAGAGATCTTGAATTTGGCTATAACTATATATATGTGTGGTAGTTGAAACTTGAAAGGCCTGTATTTTCTATCATGTCCTCCTCATTGGTGATATAGTGGTAGAGCTTGATGGTAACATTTGAGCCTCATTAAATTGGAGCTCAACAATTATCAGTCTGGATTGACTTATCCGAACTTAATAGATAGAGACATTTCGCCCCACTCGCATCGCAACACAGTATGAAGGGTAGCTTTTTAATTAATGTCATATTTAGATGAAGCTAGATACCTGTTTTTTTTTTTTTTAATGGAGGTTCGCTGCAATTAATGATAATGTTAATATGAAACGTTTTGCACCCCCTAAGTTCCCGAATTTGAACCCCCATGTATGCACCAGCTTGCTTCATATATGTTATCCTATATATATACTTCCTCCAAATGAATCTATCTACGATCATGCTTTAAATTGAGAAAATGCATGCAATAATTCATCTTAAAAACCTGTTCAACTACAGCCACCTTTCTGTTAGATTCTGCGCCATAACAATGGCCCACTGCTATAACAGGATTGGGTATGTGCTGTAATACAGTAATATCTATTATGTCTTTGCAGAGGCGGTAGTCCAAACTGGAACAAGAATTTGATGCACGAACTTCTTCTCTCTGAGTAACTTGCAGTGTAAATTAATACACTTTCAAATATACTAAACGACACGGCATTAATTAGAAGCATTTCGGAAGATGAAGTACTGAAGCATAGAATTCTAATTTTTTTAGAGGTAGAACTGTAGTACCCAAAATTCTATCTAGTTAAGATCTTAAATCTATGATCCATATAACTGACACATTGTTGTTAAAGTGTAATTTTCTTTTTCATAAATAAAATTTTAATTTATAATTATAATTTTTATCTTTATTTTTAAAATTTATAATAAAAAAACTAAGAAAATCATCAACGCAGCAATTATAGAGCATCCGTCCAGCGCGGTCATTGGGCTTTGTGTCCTTTCTTTTGTTCCCCCTTTTTTTTCCTCACTCTTCAGACAATTGGGCTGTGTCCTTCATTTGGTTCCTTTTTCCTTTCCCCCTCACTTTTCGCACAATATTGTTGCTCTCTGTTTTTTGCAACTCATCTTTGTGCGTCTTGCAATCTCTCTCCTTATCTGCAGTCCACCATTTCTTCTTAAATGGGTCCCATTACAGGTGTGACGTTGAAGTTACTCTTTGGTTCCCAAAGTTTCGTTCCCCGATTTGAATTGCGTTTATGTATATCCCTCCCCAGGCCACTTGTATGCTTATCCTTCTTCGCCAAGTTCCCCCCTTGTTGCTCGTGCATCTGTCGATCACAGTGAGCATGAGGATGAAGGGTGAGAATTTTGGTGGGGAGAGAATGACAATGTGAAGAGGTTGTTATATCAACTCATTACCATCTCCATTCAATGATGAGGATGAAACCTTGGCGGACCGCAGGAAGAAGATTTATCGCTAGGGCTTTATCAGTGATTTCTGCTCATTGTAATTAGGGCAATGAATAATAAGTTGAATTGTTAAAAGATGAGGAGGATGAAAAAAAGTGGCTAGGGGGATAGAAAATGAATTTTTATTTTTATTTTAAAGATAATAATAAATAAATAAAATTAAATAATAATTATAAGAATATAATATATATTATAAAAAATTATATTATATGTTACATTATATTTATAGTATGTATTTTGTTTGGTATTCATTAAAAATAATAATATTAAAATTAGGCTAATTTTACTATTATTTTAAATTAATAAAATATTTTAAAAGTATGAAAAAGAGAGTCATTAATTAAATTTAACTAAATAATAATAAAATAAAGATTTTAAGAAAAAAAGAAAAATAAAAAAGTTTAAGAAAAAAGAAAGAAAATAAAATAAAGAAAGGGAAAGTTGTTTTTGCTAAAATAAAAAAGGAAAAAAACAAAAGAAAACAAAAATTAAAAAAGAAAAGAAAAATAAAATGATAAGAAAGAAGATCAGACTGAAAGAAAAAAGAATAAAAAAGAAAAATAAAACTAATAAAAATGAAGAGAGAGAAGAGAAAAAGAAAAGAATCCTAAGCCTTTCTTAGGGCTTGTTCATTAGTGGGATTTGGGATAAGAAAGTAGGAGAGAAATGGAAAAGTGTAGGGAAATTTTAATTCTACCCTTATAATTATTATTTAATCATTATTTAATACTCTCTAATAATAATTATTCAATCATTAAAAGTAAGGATATTATAAATATCTTCTATATACAAAATCACTTTTTTTTTTCTTTTCCTTTCACTTTTCATCCTTAACTTTCTTCCTATCAAACAGGCCATTAGTCAGGGATGGCCTCCCTCATTCACACAAGGACAAACAACAGAGACTATTCAAACAGAGAGGCATGGCAGGCATTCTCTAGGCTAGTGAAAACCATCATCTTTCACATGTGCGCCTGAGAAGCACACACGTGAAAGACAAGGGGCTCTCGACTATATAAAAGAAAAAAAAAAAGTTGAATTGCTCCCATGCGTTCGCAAAGTATTAAGCTCCACCTGAAATACATTGACAAGGGAGATAGCAGAGGCAAACTTTGACGGCGGCAAGGGAGACACTAACAATGACAAGGAAGATGCTATTGATGGCAAGGGAGATGCTAAAAAAGAAAGGAAAAGGGAGGGAAATACAAATCTCATCACCAATTTTGCATGGAGCTCCTTCGACCCTCCAACCCATAGGACAGTGGATCTAGCTCTTCACAATGATTAGAGGCTGAGGAGGAGGTTGTAACAGGACCTGGAGGATGATGTAGATGTATGGTGTGACAGAGGACAAAGAGTAAGAGACACAGTAAGTTACACGCATGATGACCAAGAGATAGATTGCTAAAAGCAAAATGGTCATGGTGATTTTCTTTCCCAAGTTTGATAGCACATTCCATTGATTCATGGAGGGAAAGCTTATTCCAATGTTTAAGGAAAGTTAATTTCAATGGAAAAAGAAACAAAGTTACTAAACATGTGGGATGTAGGATGTCGTACTCCTTTCCTTTCCTTTTCCTTGCATAACCCTCGTGCCAAACATGCCCTAATTGATAAAACAATGTGATTTAAAGTTAGCTATCATTTCCTCGCACTAAAAGTTATATTTGGAGTACAAAATATTAAGTATACAAAATATTAAATATGAAAATAAAAAGAGAAATTAAAAAAAGTAAATGCATTAAATGAAAAAAAAATTGTTTTTTAAGTTTAAAAAATAATAAAAAAGATAAATATTGTTAAGTAATAATAATAAAGATATAATAGATACTACTGAAAAAATATTACCTTCCTATTGACCAACCAAACATAGTCCTACTTTTCATTTTTTTTCTCTCACTATATATATATTCATTTGTTGCATAGAAATAGATTTAAATTATAGCTTCTTGTGTCTAATATGATTGATTAGATTGCCTTAATTAATGTTAAAGAGGTTTTAACAAAAGATAATCTAATCATCTGTGAACATATAGTTACATTTTCTATTGTGCTTTATTATAGCATTCCTTTTGCTCTCTAGACCTCTTCATTCTTCACTTTCATTCCTAGAAAGCTTCATTGAAGTAAAGAAGATAAAGGTCAAGTAGATACTAAAGTTACTCTACACATATGAAAGGTATAAACAAATAACTTTACTTTTATATTTTGGATTCTGATTTTACTTAGTTTTTGTAGTGATAGTGTTTATACACTTTATCTTTTTAGGGATGACTTTCTACAATTATGTTTTCTAAACTTCTAGGAGCTTTTTATTCTTGGTATTTATGGTTTATTTTGCCCTTTGACCCATTATTAACTTCACATTTACTTGTATGTGTGTTGATTTCCAAGTTCCTTTAAGCAGCTTAATATTATATAAAAGCATAAATCATGATTGCCTTGCACCTTTTCCTTTTTCTTAGTCATTTTATTTTGAGTTTTCTTATGTTTCTCTTATTTCTTCCAGCCTTAAATACATCTTTATCCCTTGCTAATGAATTAAAATTTATTGTATCTTAATTTTTGTTTGTTCTATATCATGTGCATTCATTATTTTTATTTGTATTAGTGTTGACCAAATCAATATTATTCTTCTTTTTTTCGTGTTAGATTGAGAGAAAGGTATTGGATCATTCTTTTTATGTTGTATATCCTAGGCATCTACTATTTTTGTTTGTATCCATATTGACTAAATGACTATATTCTTATTTTCTTTGTTTTGGACTGAGGGAAAGGTACTGGATTGAAGGTTAGTGTCAACAAACCAAATGTCTAAGTAAAAAGGTTATAAGGTGATTTCTTATATTTTTTTGTATGCTTTTATAGTTTGGTTAAACTTGGTATATATCGATGCTTTGATACACTTATTCTTTTGATTCATGATTTAAAAGATAGTTGTATATAAAGAAACATCGATGGATTGGGAAAACATAAGTGTAAAAATCTCTTGTGATCAACAAAACATCTATGGTTGTACTTCACTAGGGTCTCTATAATTCGTGTTACTACTTAAGTAGTTGGAAAGGTAATTTAGTATTTGGGATGGTAAATAAATTTGATTTATTACTAGGCTATACAATTACCCTGCAACATGTTTTGTGGCCATGAATTTCAAAAGGTCAATGAGGAGTTCAAGATCCTTGGCCTTTGATCAACCAACTTACAATATACAATTCCAGACCCTTAATCCTTCAACATGTCATCACAATTCATGGACATTGTTAGCCCAAATTGATAGTCTGCCTTCAACTTTTGGTCTATTATCTGTCACAGGAGATTCCATCATTCTGACCTGCAAGTCTCATAAGTGCCCTGATCATGAAGAGGAATCCCATGAGTTTCATGTTGTTTACATGTTGCTAAAGCACTTAACACATGTCAAGTCTTTTGATTCTAATGTAAAAAAAATTGTTTGTTTCAATCTATAAGTCTGTATGTTCCAATAACCACGAAGCTTAATGACTAATATCCTATCATTATCCAGGTCATACAACAATTACCATTAAACTCTTCACCATGTTTTATCACATGGATGTTCTATATATTTAGTCAGTAACTCTATTTCTGACTTTGACATGTTTTCTTTATCCATGTACTTGGTATCATCAATTTTTCTTACTTATTACTCAAACATTGTATTACTATTTTATGATCTTTTATTTTTTTAACAATATGTTCCTTATCTAAACTGCAAATAATAAAAGTATTTTGCTTCCAATCTTTTATCTCATGCAACTACTTAACCTTAAAAAAAAAATATTTTAATATGATTATTATTTTATCATCTTCATTATGAAACGAGGGTACTATACAATTCTATTATATATATATATATATATATATATATATATATATATAACTTCAACACCTACACATTGCATAGGTTACCAACTAATTTATATGTAAGTTGGGTCAACCATATAAATAAATAAACAAATAAGATTTAATTAAGGAAATAAAAAGATTTGATTATAGTGAACTATATGAATGGTCCGTGCATGTTTAGCCTGTGCATGATGCATATACTTTGCAGGTAAAAATGATAATTTTTTTATTTAATAGATAATATTCAAATTAAATTGTGTGATTAATTAATTTTTCTCCATAGTTGAAAGTAAAACATCCATATGAAGATTGAGATTTATAGAAAAACTATTATAACTTTTTTTAAAGAAATTAGTAAAGTTAAATTCTAATACTTTAATGACAATGCCTTTATTATAAGATTTTTTAAGAATCCAATTTGAGTTGTCAAAGAAAGGAGCAAATTTTCTTTATTTCTAAAATATTTCTTTACCCAAAGAAGATAAAGGGTAACAATATTACCTAATACACCTTGAATTTTTACATAGTTCGTGATTAAAATCCAAAAAAATAAGTTAGTCTTGTTCAAACAAAGATCCATAGATTTTTAATAGCAATTGAATTTTCATAAATCAAAACAAGCCAACTTCGTATAAGGAAATTAAAGCAAGAGTTATTCACTCATATAGTCTTAGAAGGAAATTTTTTTAAACAATAGGTAAAATTTTCTTCAAAATATACTTAGAGGTCTTGAATTACTTGACTAATTCAACTCTTGCTTGGAAAACAGTTTTAGATAATTTTTTATGAAAGAAATAAATTGAAACATATGAAACCTATGAACGAATAAATCTTGTTTGCAACAATAAATATTATGTAGGAATTTGTTGAATTTCTTATAAGATGTAAAACTCTTAAGTACAAATGGGTTTACAAAACTAAAAATGACTGAAAGGGTACGATTAAGCGTTTCAAAACTAGATTGGTAGTTAAAATTTTACTCAAAGGGAAGGAAATAATTTCAAATAAACATTTTTCTCATATCATCCTCTTTTGGGGGGGGGGGGGGGAGGATGAACAACTCATTGCATAAATATTCCTCAGCATTCAATCAAAAGATTCAAACAAGAGTTGTGAAGGGTTAATAGCATAATGTATAAAATGTTAAATTTTTAAAATGTTCCTTAAACTTTGAAGAAGTGAATAATCAAGTTACCTTCTAGTGAGAAACAAAAATTTTATAACTTTTAAACCAACAAGGGAAACATATGAAGAAGGTTTATTTAGAAAGCTAAGGATGCGTGTTTAGCTACCAAGAAAATCTAATAATACCAAATATTTAAAAAAACTAAGTATCTAAAATGGTAATACCGAGTGTCATTGATGCTTTAGGATAATATGATTCTTTTAATGTCTTATTTTAGTCCACAGTTGCATCAAATGAATGTTAAGATTTTTAAAAACATGGAAAAGAGTACTTAGTTTGTAGGTTGTGAAAATCTGTTTATAACTTTAAACAAGCTTCTTTTTAGTGATACCTAAACTTTTGATGATGTGTGGTGATTTTTCTAAGTTTTGTAGAAGACAAAGTTGATCAATATATATATATATATATATATATATTAAGAATAGTGGGATTAAGTTTACTTTGTTTTTATACGTTGATGGTATCCTACTTGTTAGGATTGACATTAGATTATGATATAAGACTTAGCAAATGTTGGCTAAAACCTTTGATATAAGTGATTTAAGAGAGACATCATTTGTTTTAGGGATTGAAACTCACAATGATAAATCTCATTGTTTACTAAGCTTCTCTCACAAAGTCTACATTAACTATTTCTTTAAAAGGTTTATAAGCTGGTGATGTCTCTGTCGTAAAGTGTGATAAATTTAGTAAAAATCAATGTTTCAAAAAATGAGTTTGAAGGATTTAAAAGAGAAATATATTTTATGATAATGCAATGGGAGACTTAATATATGCTCAAGTTTGCACTAGACTTTACATTACCTATGTAATATGAATCTTATTTATTTACTAATAATAAAGCTGGTATATTTTTGTTTAATGTAATTAAAATCAGTCTTCTAGATGGTTGAATCTATCTCTAAACCTTGTCACAATTTATTGTGGTAATAAAGCTACAAGATCTTTTTTCTAACATTAATAAAACATTTAATGGATCGAAATATCTAAAGTTAAAGCACTTAACAATTAGAAATTTCATGAAAAATATAGATATATCAATAGAGTAGATTGATGATGAATACATGTTAGCCAACTCATTATCTAGGGAGTTGGGACTTGTATCCTTTAAAGGCCTTATGGAACAATAAGTATATTAAGTTCTTTTGATATACCTGGTTAGTTAGAGTAATATTGTTTTTGTTTTTGTTTGATCATTTTGAACCTTTTTATTATTAATATTTTGGACATATTGTTAAAATTTTGATGTAAGATACTAATGGTTATTCATTATTAATGGCACATATGATTGATTTTGAATCCATGTTTGTTATACATTTAAAGTAAATATATGAATTATCATTTAAGTGCCTAAAATTTGTTTGAAATAAATCTCTTGTGATGTTTAAAAATCGATAGGAGTTTTAGAGATGTTTATGTTGTCTCATACCATGTTCAAAGTATGAAACAATTTAGATTAATTGTTAAATTTAAAGAATTTTTCCTAATCTATTTACTTTAAGGTATGTTTTAAAGGAAAATTTTATGAACTTTGAAATTATATGCCAAGTCTCATAATTTTGAACTGTCTTAAATATAGGAACTATGTTAAATATGAAATACATTAATGAATTTTTCTTAGTTTAAATATGTTGAAAAAAAATCTGTGGACAAACAATGAAGATAGCATATTTGTATATCACATCATAATGCTATACTTCCTATTACACTGCCATATCATGATCCATGTCAATAGTGTTAGCAATATTAGTGATCATAAATAGGTCTTATATCAAAAAAAGAATATAATGATTGCTATAATTTAACATTGTTTGATACTATTACATAGAGTTACTTGATGGTGTCATCTATAGATTATAATTCATTTTAAAAAATCATAGCCACACATTGTTTGTTTGTTTGTTTAGTTTGAGAGTTGTGTTATAACAATTTTTTAAAACTTGAAAACCATAATCAATATTGTTCAAGTGGTAAAATGTAAGAATTTAATGAGCTTTCATTGATTAAATTTTTGTGTTTTAATAAAAATGAACTATTATTTGTATAATCCATACTGGGCAATATAATTGGGCCTAATTATATTTGACTACAGATTACATGAGAGTATTGGGCCTAATTTAATAAAAATGCCGTATGATTGTGCATTTTATTATATGACAAATACATAGAGTAAATGTTGAAAAAGTAATTTACTTTAAAAATTATTGAGAGAATTATATCCCTTTGACTTGTTATCTTTTGGAATTTTTTAATAGATTTCTTGTCAAGAAAATTTAGCAAGAACTAATTTTTTGAATTATTTTTACTATTTTATAAAAGGATTAAACTCAAGCATAGCTTTTTATAGTTTTATTGTGAATTGTTTTAATAGACTAAATTATGTATATTGAGTTGTAAAAATCATTTATCATGTTATTATTAAAAAACTATTTTTTATCATGTTTTAATTAAAAAAGTTAATAAAAAATAAAAAATTATTCTTAGAATAATTTTTTTATATAAAACCCAGAGACAACATCCTATTACATAAGCTTAAATGATTGACCTAACACAAGTAGGTTATTTAAGTTATTAGGGTCTAACTAAACTCCTTTTAACTAAATAGTAATAATAAGAGTAAATTATACATATTTTTTTTTAAATTTTATTAAAATTATATAGATCTCTTTTATATTTTTAAAATATATACTTTAATCTAATTCAAATTTTTTTTACCAAAACATTCCCTGTAAAAAAATATATAAGAGGATATTTGAGTTAAAAAATATGTATTTATATTAATGAAAGGTATTTCAATAAAAAATTTTAAAACTAAACTAAAATATAGTGTAATTTCTTATTTTCGAGAGAAGTTCTATATATATTTTGAAAATAAAAAAATTATGTAATTTTAATAAAACCCAATAAAAGGTTAATATAATTTACTTTGACAATAATACTTGTATTAATGCTAACAATAACAGCTGACAAATTGTATTTTGATTAGTTCGCTGCTTATAAGGGAATTAGCTTAATATAGCAAGTTTGAATTGTGTTCACCTTATGTTTTTGCCAGAATATATGGTTCGAAATTGCAACCAACTTTATGTTATACATGATCTTATAAAATTTTTAACAAAAAAATAAATTACATAGATATTTTTTATATTTTTAAAATATATACTCATTGATTTCTCTTAAAATTAGAGGTTGTATGACACTTTAATATAATTGACTAAAATATCTCTCTTGAATTTATTAAAATTATATGGTTTTATTTTTTTTTATTTTTAAAATATATACATTCCTTCTCTAAAACTAAAAATTATGCTACACTTTAATTTAATTGACTAAAATACATTTCATTAACAAAAATGCATATTTTTTAAAACTAAAATATCCTTCTTTAAATCTAACAACCCAAGAAAGTAGATTTAGTAATAAGAAAATATACTACTTGGAGCCAAAATTAAGCTTACAACTAAATCTAAGGAACTAATTCACTAATAAACCAAATCTGAAAAAAAATATATATATATATATATATATATAAAGTTATGTTAAGTTGAAATTTTTGATTAGTAACAATCAATTATGAGCTAGTCAATTTACAAAACAAAAAAGGAAAAATAAAAACTTTAATTAGTTGATAAATGATAATTAATTTAAGACTTTGTTGAATTTAATGAAATCTCTCTCTCTCTCTCTCTTTTAATTTCTTCATATTTTGATATAATTTCATGAAGAACATAGATGAAAGTGAGAATACTTAGGCTACTAGACAGCATTGCCTCTAATTATTGGAAAAAAATCACCCTCTTTAAGCTAAGGAAGATATTTTAATAAAAAAATTAAAAATTGATTAAAGTATAGCATAATATTTAATTTTACAAGAAGGAAGTGGTTATTTTAAAAATAGAGAAAAGAGTAATGTAATTTCAGCAAATTTAAAGAGAATATTTTAGTTAATGCATTAAAATATAGCATTACTTTTGATTTTAAAAGAAAAGAGTGTATATTTTAAAAAATAAAAAAAATATTTAAATAATTTTATCAAAATTAAAAAAATTATATATATATATATATATATTTCAAAAAAGATCGTTAAAACACTGTAGCAAAGTTACAGTGACTTCAAACTTTCTCAAAAGGCCTACTAAAAAGTAAAAAGCTCAGTGATTCTTTTAACGAGGAGCCTCTTAAGAATCTCATCCTCTAATCACGCATCTTATGTAACCAAGCAACCATCCATGCCCCAAGAAATTGTAATAAAACTAGATTTCAGGAATCAATTGATACATTGACATCTTTATTATTATATTTAAAAATTAAAAAAAATTCTAAATATTATCATAGATCTTATATCATATTGTTTAAGATATTGAAAAATAAAAGATATTTCATATAAGTCTACCAAACAATTCTGGTCACATAAATTTAATATCCCAAAATGTAGTTTTTGAGGGGTTATAATTAATTTTTCATTCATGAAGATCGTCAGGTATAGACACGGTGCTTCGATCGCTTTTTTGCTTTCATTTTCTAATCAAAGATGGATTCATGTGCCACAGCACTTCACTTTATCTAAAGCCTCTTATGTACCTGTCACCAAACTCATGATTAAGATCGCCTATTATTTACCAATAACTTCAAACACATAATTTTATATGCTTCTTTTTAAGATATCCGTATAAGTTTCAAGCTCGAATGATGAAATAGCATTTCTCTCATGTATCCTCTTAAAAAAAAAAAATAGGAAATAGAAATTAATATAATATGTATTTTAAGAACATAAATTAAATCAAACCTAAAATATTTGTTAAAGACTGAATATTATTACCACATCAAAAATATAATTTAAAAGATCCAAATAACAGGGTTAAGTTTCAAAAGATCAAAGAAAAACAAATGTAATCAAATCTTAAAACTATAATGTTATTTTTGTTTAACAACTGAAAAAATTCATTGTTATTAATATTTTGTAGATATGTTAAATAATTGTCATCTATAAAATTGGTGATTGTATACCTGTTTGATTAATAAAAAAATAAAATTAAATAATTAAGGAAAAGGAAAGAAGGAAAAGAATACATGTCTTATCAAAACTACCAAGATTTGATTTCTTGCGGGCTAACCACCACATTACATGCATTTTCCCTTTCTCCTAAGAGAGTTAATCATGATAACTTAAGACACATATTTTGTAATAATATAAACTTTCATTTGGTCCATGAATTTATTTTCTTCGTGAAATTTAATCATTGCCCTTTTAATTAGAATTATAATGATTAATTATTATTCCCATTGGATATAAAAAGAAAGGAAAAATTAAATTTAAGTACCTAAATTTTACAAAATTTTTAATAAAAGATTTTAAATATTTAAATTATTTTTAAGAATCAGAATACTTAAGTTTTGTCATGAGGGGATAATTATTATAAGATTTTAGATTTTTTACTCTTTACTTTCCAACTTTTAATATTAAAATGTTACAACTCAAGTTTTAATAAATTATAAAATATTTTTACTGTTATTATGTTTTAAATATCTTATCACCTCACTTTCTAGTTATTAACATTGCAAAGTTATAATTTAAGCTTTTTTAAGTTATAAAAGATTTTTAGAATTATTATTACTAAATTTTAAATTTCTTATTACCTTACTTTTTATTAAAAAGTCGTAATTCAAAATTTTTTAAATTACAAAAATTCTTTAGAATTATTAATTTTAGAATTAATATTATTATTATTAAGTTATAAATTTATTATCATTGTACTTTTTAACTCTCGAATATTAGAAAGTTATAGTCTAAATTTTTTTAAATTATAAATGACTTTTATAATTATTACTACTAAGTTTTATACTTTTTAACATAAAAATATTTTTGTTCATTTATGGAAAAAATGAATCTTAAAAATAATTTAAATTTTTAAAAACTTTTATTATTAATTTTGTAAAATTTAAATCCTTAAAAATAATTTTTAATCCCATATCGATTTCTCGGGATTCATAAAAGGACCGACAATCTTTCTTTTTTTTTTTTTAATGTTTTTTCCGAAGACTGAACTGATAAGTCTTTCAATATCAAAGGCGTGCAATACGTCGTCGTTATAGTGCATTTTAACTTTCCCCGCCAAAAGGTCAATCATGACCACGACATTTCCAACGCTTTCTCTAACCGCAAATCGCGCTCCAATCAAGGGAGGTCATAGACATGACGAGCTCAGACTTACCTGCACTCTCGCACATGTCATCCTCTCATTGGTTAGTCTTCGTAACTTGCAGTCACTTCCTTTGACTTTCGATTTCATTAACCAACCACATCAAAGCGTGCACTCAAACTCCAATTCGTCAGCTCCACAATATCATCATCGGGTATAGCACCACAAAAGCGCCCTCTGTCTCTTCCCTTTTCTGCTTTCGCCTTTCTCCCCGAGTGGGCTATGGTGTGTGTGGACCCGCTCACCTCACTCGTCACTGAATCGCTTCCTTTTCCGACTGAGTCGTGACTCGCCCCTGAGACAGCATCATCACACCTCCTCGGTATTGCATAAATTCCAGAATGGGTCTGTCTCGGAAGTCCAAGCTTGGTGAGCCTTTAACCACATTTAGCTGTGGATCGTTCTCTCAAATTTGCGCTTCCGTTCGCATTCCTTGCAATGGCCGAAACCCACGAAGGAGCCCCTGAAGGGGTTCCGGGAACGCCTGGAATGAGGGAAGTGAGACCCGAAACAGGGACCCAACCCGGTGAGAACCCGAGTCCGGGGATAAGAATGGTGAATTGTAGAGCTGAAATCGATACGTCGCCGCCGTTCGGGTCGGTTAAGGAGGCTGTCACCCGTTTTGGAGGTAGCGGCCCTTGGTTGCCCCTTTACAAGCTTGGAGAGGCTTTTGTAAGTTTATCGTCCACGTTATTGATTTTTCTTCTTTTTATCTTTAGGTTTGATATTTTTGGGTGCTAGCATTGCCGAACCAATATTTACTTGCTGGTGTTAATTATGCAAAAGTTTACCACTATATACTAAAGGATGAGATCAAATTATGAAATAAACAATGGCTGAGCAATGTTATGACTTATGAAGTTAACTTGAATACGACTGAGTTACATTTTAAAAAATGTAGATAATTTCTGGATCAGTCGATGCATACGAACTGTAAAATAGATAGTAATCTGTTCCGTTTTCTATTTCTTTTATTTCATTCTTTTTTGGATAATTACAGAATGAGTATATGCAATGTTACCCCAATATAAACTTCTTTGTATTAGTACCTATAAATTCTTGTGATTTTAAGCTGTTCATGCTACCCATGCATTATCGATCAGTTCTTGTGCATAGTTCTTCATACGTTCCATGTTAACTCACTTTCTGATGCGGAGGAAGATTGTCATTAGCAGAACCGCATTGAAGATTTTGACATAAAGAAAGTGGAGGAACAAGCAGCGGAGTTGGAGAAGGACTTGATAGTGAAAGAACTTGAAACGCTTGATGTGCTTGAAGAACTGGGAGCTACCAAAAAGATTGTCGAGGATCTAAAGCAGCAGCTACAAAAAGAAGCAATGAAATGCTTTGCACCTCCTGATGTTCATTCTTATGAACAGATTGGAAATCCTATGGTAAAGGAGATGAATAAGGAAAATTGTGGAAATACTATAAATAACCAAGGACAGATATTGCAAAGTTCCAGTCCCTGCCCTTTGTCATCGCCCGATCTGATATTAATGGATATAAAACAAGCTAAAGTGAATCTTGGTAAAACAATAAATGATCTTGGGGTGATACAATCTTCTGTCGAATCCTTGAATAAGAAGATGAAAAAGGAGAAAATTTTTCTTATGAGGACACGTGAAAAGCTAGCATCCAAGTTTGCAGCTGTCTCTGCTCAAGAGAGGGCCCAAGAACAATCAAAATTAAATCCATCAGCAGCTCCTGTTTTCAATAATCCTGTAAATATTACGAGAAGTTTCAATTCTGATGCGGGGCAGCAAAATAGAATGGTTGAAACAAAAAATTCTGATGTTTCGAAGGCCTTCCCTGCAAAAGAAGAGAATGGATTAAGTATCAAGACCGCTGAGATGAGGTGGTTTGCAGCTAAAAAGATGGAAGAAGCCGCAAGGGCAGCAGAAGCCGTTGCCCTTGCCGAAATCAAGGCTCTATCTAGCACTGAGAGGTCATTAGGACTTGCACTGCCAGAACCTCAGAGAGTGACTTTTGATTTAAGGGAGCACTCTCCTTTAAACCCCAAGGCACAAATACCTGAGGAGTCAACCTTGAAAAAGGTAATAGATTCCAAGTTCCGAGTTGATGAAACAAACATTTCTAAACTGACTATTCTTAATTGGTTGGAGGAAGCATCGGCAGAAGTTCTACATAGCAAACAAGTCTTGACAGAAGCTTTAAACAGAGTTGAAACTGCAAACAGCAAGCAACATGCTGCTGAGGAGGCTCTGCGGAGATGGCTTCCTGACGGTGAACAGAAGGGACAAGTAGTGTACAACTCTATCAAGAGCAACAAGTTCAACCAGGGTGGAAATTATCGGCACTCTCCTCTACCACATGTAATTAGGTCAACAACAACGAACAATGATCCAAAGCCTGTTTTAAGGTCAACGGTTTCATTGAGAGATGTTCTAAGCAGAAGGCAAGTTCCTGAAGAGCATGCTACCGGAAAGGAGATGGAAGATCATACTGTAAGACAGAAGGTGGCATTGAGTCAAATGCTCCGGGCATTGAGGGAAGATCTTACCCTTCCTACAGAGGCTGAGAAAGGTCGGAGCAATCAAAAGCAGTTCGTAGCACAGAGGAAGAAGTTTGGATTCATCCAAATATCACTCCCCTTGACAAAGCCAAATAAGAAAAGGGCATGAACTCCAAGCTAAATGCCTTTACATGGATAGATAGCCGCTACTCCTCTATAAATGATGTGTCTGCTTATTGATTCTGTTATTGCGTTTGCTTTCATTTTAGTAGTGTAGAAGTTGAAGGTGATGTTTGATTTTGGAAAGGACTTTGTGCTAGAGTGATTGGCTTAAATTATGGAACTAGCTTTGCCTGTGTTACTAGATTTTATCATTATTGTTGGGTGTATTGGAGTGATGAGTTTTCTTATTTTATTAATTAATTAATTTATAGGATATGATGGTTTCATCATCAGCTTACTTGATGCTTGCAATCGATTAAAGTTACATTGTTCTTTCTGCTTGTCTGTAACATATTGCACCATTATACGTATCCTACGATCATTAATCCCTTGAGCACC
Source organism: Erythrophleum fordii (assembly GCA_032878935.1). Lineage (NCBI taxonomy): Eukaryota > Viridiplantae > Streptophyta > Magnoliopsida > Fabales > Fabaceae > Erythrophleum > Erythrophleum fordii. The sequence continues at coordinate 2,478,098 of JAVQMF010000058.1, forward strand.
AGTACTTGCACCAGGATCTGTGAAATTAGCTTGTTTTGGGCCTTTTGTGGCTCATTGATTTGCCGGAGAAGGATGTGCAGGGGTGTGTAATATACACAAACAATAACTAGGACCAAAAATTACATTGAAAGACCCAACTTTTTTAAAATTTATAATAAAGGACATTAAAAATTGAATTTATTTTCAAGGGTCAAATGATTTGATTTTGAGGTAAAATGAACAAAAATGCCTTTAGTGTATTTCAGATTTGAAGCCTAGGTTAGACTTACTCTTCTTCAATCTTCTCCATGCCTGTAGATGATAGCAAACAATTTGCAATAAAAAATCAATTTCGATTGTGAACAAGGTGATAGAGAAAAAGGAAAGTTGTGTGAATCTTTGAGTGATTGCTGTTGTAAATTCAGTGATGAAGATTAAGAAGATTCTTGAAACTTTCCATAAATCAAGAATTTCTTAAGGAAGGAATGCTGTGTGAGAGAACAGAAGCGAGAGAGGGAGAGAACAATATAGAGAAGTCATAGAAGAGAGAGTAGAATACATAAGAGGTTGTTCATTGAGGTTTTGAGCTTTTGATATATATTATTAATAGATGGCAGGAATATGCTCTTTGGAACACAACTTTTGACATTTTAGATTATTAAAGAATTTGAGGCAGAATAAATGTTGGTATAAACTGTTCACCCAAATGGTCTAAGATGAATCACAAACATATATTATTGTATGATATACTTATGGCAAAAGAAAAAAAAAACCATGAATAAGCAATAATTAGATTAAAATATTGTAATAACTTTCTTAAAACTTAAAATATAAATCACATCCTTAAAACATTGTAATAACTATCATAAAACATACTAATAACTTTCTTAAAATCTTATAGTAACTTTTTTAAAATATAAAAATATAATAATAACATTTCTAAGACATTGTAGTAACTTTTCTAAAACTTAATAAAACTTGATAATAACATTCTTTAAATATTGTAGTAACTTTCTGAAGACATTCTCAAAATATGGTATTAACTTTCTTAAAATATCATAGTAATTTTCTTAAAGTATAGTAGTAACTTTCTTAAAATATGGTAGTAACTATTTTAAAACCTAAAATGTGGCATCATATGCCCAAAACGTGGTAACAAGCAATGAAAGAAACCAATAAACTAAATTTGTATCTTTATTAGATTCTTGAATATTCAAGTACAATTTGTCTCATAAATTTTTGTTACAACAACCTTGACAAAGTATATTGAATGTTACAATATCACTCATACTAAATTCTACAAATAATAGATTCATTTGATAGATATTTTGTGTACATTCTTAGCAACAACATTTAACAACTTTAAAAAATTTAATAGTTGAAGTGGAGAATACAACTTCAAAGTTTGTGTTGGTATATCAGTGATTGAATCTCTAGTATGAATTCCCATCAGATATATTTTAAATCAAAAGCAGCAATTACCTCATCATTATCATAATTTGGGTCTTTCCTCTTTATACGAGATTCAACATTAGCATCAAGTAATATTTTCCAAATGCCCTTGCCATCATCACCATCAACATTCATGGCATATCTATAAGAATTAAAATAATGATAACAATTGTCCATAATGAATGGCACAAGACACTTGAGATCATTAAAAGAATGATAACAAGAGATCTTGAAACAAAAATCATTCCTTCAACATCCATATATTTGCTTTGGGTTGTATATGGGGTATTAACAACTAGACCTAAGGAGTCAAGACGGGTAAAACCAAAATTACAGAAACAATGTAGCTATACTACTACTTAATTCTAAAAACTAGCCAATTGCCCATTAATAGATGAAAAAAAAATTAAATAACAATGAACAACATTAAAATAACCAAATCAAAGAATCTATCAATTTTAGAGTGTGACAGTGTGATGATCAAAGAGTGGTTGTTGAGCATTGTTGAAATCTCAGAATCAGCAAGAGTAGTTAGAAGTTTTGGGGCAACAACAATAGAAAAGAGAAGTGGAAATGGGAGAGATTGAGAGAGGGTTGACCAGTTTTTCTAAAAGAAGAATCCAATGGAGTGAAAAAGAAGAAGAAATGAGGAAGCCATTGATGAAGCTTGATGGTACTAGTATGGGAAGAGACGAGGCAGAGTAGTACATATTCAATTAAAAGGCTTCAAATATAAAATATTAATAAAAGCAATTTTGTCCATTTCATGTCAAAATAAGATTATTTGATTCTTAGAAATAATTTTAAATTTTAAGATCTCTTATTATAAATTTAAAAAAATTTAGGTCATTTAATATAATTTTTCCTAATTAAAATCCTACAAACATCAAGATTTTGGAGAGAGATAGTGAAGAGGATGGCTTATCAATTTCTAATGTAATATTTTTATTCAAATTTCGGTTGTTTCTGAGTATTATTTTTTCTCTTTTTTATTTAAACTGAAGTTCCCTTGGTTGAAATAAGTTCTCAATTATAAGGTAACAACTTATTAAGTTCACAGCCTTTGCTCTTTTTTTTTTTTTTAAAATAAAGGGGCTAAGAAGTTCAGAACCAAAAACAAGAAAAGGAAAAAAAAAATCAGTGACAAGACGGGGTACTGAGATTTCCTTCTAATGATTTGGGCAAGCCGATGGTTTTGTACAAAATAAGTCATGTTTATGGGTGACTTTTGATTTATTTGACTCTCTATTGAATGTCTGATCATTTTAACAAGAAGTCTGCTAATTTTGAACCATCATTTTCTTTCTTAAATTCAATTATTTACAAAATGATTAAAAGGGAAAAGAAACAAATTTTTTGCACATGGACGGATATGAATTTTGAATTTTTGAGAAACACCTTTTATATTATCACGTATTTAGCATGCAAACAGTTTTACTATGGTTTTAAGATGTTTACATTAGAAATTTCCATATTATGAATATATATATATATATATATATATATATATATAATGGCCAAATATGAAAATATATTAATACTAAGAAGTTTAAAATTCTTGTTCTTTGAAATTTGTATATATTAATATTTACCAAATATAAAAATATTGAATATCAAACTATTTGATGGTCCATTATCTTACGTACAAATATAAGAGATTACCAAGCACTCTTCAGATGAGGATGACTATGGATTTGATTTTTCTCAAAAAAGGTAATTTCCTAAGGATTATATTTTAATAAATTTTCTTATGTGCATACTATTAAGTTTTTAATTAAATACAAATATGACATGTAAGTAAAAGCTTTTAAAATACTCAAATTATATATTAAGGTATTGACCCAAGAACTGAATGAAAAAACAAACAACTAACTGGCCAGGTCATAAAAAGAAATCTGATGCCTTTTTTGAGTGTCGAATCATCCGTTTAAGTTTTGAATCTGTATACTTGAGTGAACCAATTATGTTTCAAACTTGTTATATTAAAAAAGTAATAAAAATAACAAAGCAGTTATAATATGAATGACGGCTATCTGATGCTTATATTTGGCTTGCACAATAAATTTTTATTTGAAAGCCATAAATTGTAAATCTAAGCGTTTCTAATAATATAACATATAATATTATATATATATATATATATTAAAAATAATAATCTAATATATATTTTTTATATTTATAATGTCATCGATTCAACCAAAGCCCCTGTAATCAAACAACCTCTCGGATTCAATGATCCGTTTGAAATGTAAAACATTGATGTCTGCCCGTAAAACACGAACTTCTCCATTTCGTTATCAATAGAAGATGCTTGGGATACGTCGCGTGACTGGAGAGTAGCGACCACATGAATCCACATGATTAACCTGCTCTTCCGAGTCTCACGTCAAATTTGGGAAACGAAATGGCCCAGAACTAGAGAAGCACAGCCAACGGCAAAAACAGAATAAAGCAGTAGCTGCTACGAAAACATCTCATTGTCCACCATTTACAGTGTGTTGTGATGGACTCCACCACTTGCGCCAATTTCGGACCATCTTCTCATATAGTCCTTCCCACGCCCTTTTGTCGTCTTTGACCATCTTTTCCTTTCGACCTCAAAGTTTCGCTCTGCAATTTCTTCTCCTTCTCTCTCCATTTTCTTTTCCTGTTCTTCCATTTGCTCTGATTTTAGCTTTGTAAATACTTTTTGCAGAAATTAAGGCCTCTGGGTCTGCTAAAGAATAGTCCTGTCGTCCGTTGTTCTTCTGGGTCCGATGAATTTGACTCTGCTAACGGTTTGCAATTCGCGCCCAATAAGCTTTTCATGCAAGAGGTACAGAGTCTTCTCATTTTCCTATTCTGATGTTCTAGTTCTTGAGCATTTAGCTTTATCTACTTTTTCATTGCTCTGCGTCCAACCAAGTTTGAAGGTTTATCATCTATGGTAACGATACATGGCGAAGGCTTTGAGACTTTTAGAGCCGATGGACCGTTAAAAGTTGGCGTGGTAAGGCAATTTGGTAACGATACATATTTCAGGTCTTCCTTCAAGTTGAGTTAGGTTGCGTCACCGTACTTTCCGAAGCAAGCATACGATAATTATGAATTAATGATGTTAATTCTTATTAAAAACAGGACTATCTGACTGACAAATTGCAAGAAGGTTTTCTCCAGCGGATACGTTATGCTATGAAGCCAGATGAAGCATATGGTCTTATCTTCTCTTGGGACAATGTGGTGGTATGTTTCAAGCTCTTAATAATGTTTTTTAGTGACTTATATCATGCTAGATGGTTGCCTAATCTGTAGTGTAGCAAGCTTTAGAAATGTTGAGTGATGAAAATTGATTTTATGACCTTTGTTGCAATCAAGCATAAGATGTGGATTTCTCCAGCTATCAATTACTTTGGGGCTGATTACTAGGACTAAAAGTCTTGAGATGAGAAGAGCGTAGACACACAATTTCGTCACCACACATTATGACTAATATAGCGGCACATCATGTGTGTCAGGCTGATAGTAAAGCTCTGAGGCGGAAGGCATGGAATCAGCTTGCCTCAGAAGAGGGTATGTTAATTACTTTTATTGCGAAATGATTTTTGACTTACTCACTTGGACTAGAAAGAGTTTTTTTTTTTTTAATTATTATTATACATAGAACCTTACCATTTTAATTTTTTTTTTAAAATTGTTTCCTTTTTTGTTGTTGGTGGATAAACTTGGATGTTCATAAAATTTCATTAAAAGCTTTTCCATTACCTTTGCCTTCCATTCACTTTTGAAGGGGATAATAAGTGAAGGAAAAATGCATTCATATGGAACACCTTGTTCCCTTGGTTTTCTTTATTTTAGAATTAATAATGCCTACAAGAGATTCGGTGGTTCCTCCCATTGTATTCCATTCCATTCTCTTCCATTTATCTAAATGAGAGTGACTTAATGAGAGATACTGCCATTTTTATAAAATGTGAGTTAATGTACTCTATCATACCAGTTCAAGAAACAAACAGAAACCTTGTCCACCTTGTTTGTGAGATTGCTTTTTCATTCATCATACTTACAATTCACATATACACTGGATCAGTGTATCAAATTGAATGAAAAGATCAGAAATAGCTGAGTTTTTAATTTTTTTGATGACTTCTGTGCACCATTCCAGAGCTAAGGATTATCACATTTCTTACATTGATTCTTCTGCAGGAAAGGATATTCCTGACAATAGTGATGTGCAAAGATTAATGCTTTATGCAGGTGCTGACCATGTGTTGCATAAGGTTTGAGAGTTTAAAATGTGGATTTGATTGCTTATGTTAATATGTATGTCTACGAAACATATAATAATGTTTAAATTATTGACCATCGGTCTTTTCTGATAGGTGTAGATGGGACTTTCTATCACCTTGAAATGAAGGAAATAAAAGGAAGAATCTTTTAGTAATGAAAATTATTTCATTTATTTGGACTCCGGGACCAAAAAAGTCACCCCTTTGGGGTATTTTCTTTGTTCTTGAAAAAAAGCTTGAAAAAAATGTGGTGGTGGCAATTGGCGAAGTGTGTGAGAGGGGTATTTTTCGAAATTGGTTGCTTGGCTAATATGGGTCAGTTATCCCAGGGTCTTCCTATTAAGTATTTCATCTGAGATATCTCATTATAAAATTCAACTATGATATTTAATATTTTATTAAATATATCAAGTTAAAAAAAACAAAAGAAAATCTTGTTTCATAAAAGGGGAATAAAGTGATAAAATTAAAAATAGTTGCAGTCAGTTGATTGTATGTGGGCATTGAGTTATGATGTAATACTTTCTGAAAGTTAGTGTCAGCATTACAATTCTTAAACCATGTTCTAAAAGCTGATCTTATTTTCACTGACTAGCCTCTGCAAATTTGCAGCATTTTCTATGGGATAAGGCAGAAAATGAGCTAGGTAGACTGAAGTTGAGGTTTTCTCAGTTATATTAGGATAATCTTCTGAGAATAAGTTGTTGCGTTGTTTTCTTCTGAGGGGTGTCATTTTTGTGCTTCCGATGCAAGAACCTGACTTTCTTGCATTTATCTTTGTCTAGCTTGAAAGACCTGGTTGGAAGCAGTTTATACAGCTTGCATCCCCTGTGCTGTTGTTTCAAGTCTTGATAGAAGAAACATGGTAGAAGCTTTGGAACGAATGGGGCTCAATAAGTATTTCCAGGTTGGTAATATTTTAGAAGAGTTAAAAGTTGAAACTGAAATCAATATTAAAAAAAAGAAAAAATTGCTCTAGAAACAGTGAGTTACGTGGCTTTCACAAACAAGCATTGCATAGTGAACAATTTGGTTCAGATAACAAACTTTAGTTAGTTAATCTTGTATTGCGCTCAAAGACCAGAAAATCTCATTTCTTTTAATGCAATCGGTCCCAGTGACAAATTTGGGGTTTTGCCTTTTTTGTTTTTTCTCCTCTTTGGGGTCAAGAAATTTGAGGTTTTGCTGTGACTTAGTGTATGCATTAGAGAGATTGAAAACACTTTCACCAGATGGCCAAGACATTTTCTGGGGTTAGCCGAACTGATAATTGAGCCATTTTGTGCTATACTCTATATATCAACATGCTCACAAATTTGCTTGTTGCTGATTGCTACATTATTGTTTTATAGGCAATTGTGACTGAAGAAGACGGAATGGACTCAATAGCGCATAGATTTCTTTTGCTGCTGTCAAGGTATATTCAGATGATTTCAGGCTTGAAATTGATATTATTACTAGATTTTTGTGATCATTATTGATATCTTTTTCTTTACTCAATACCATATAATTTAATTCATTTTGGTCAAGTTTCTGACTCTATCAATACTAAATACATTTTTACAAAAGTGAAAGGAGTAGTCTATGATAAAATAACACAGGATTTATAGTGAATGAAATGTTTAGCGGAGCTGGGTTTACGTGTATTTTTAAGTTGAGGCCTTTGAGGGTTATTGAGAGACCATCTTGTTGCTCAATGCAAACTGAGAATAGAACAAATTTTGCTTTTTTTTTTTTTTGTTTTCATAGAAATGAGCTGTTTTGTTGTTTTAGAGGTCAAGATATATTAACTACATCTCCAAATCTTTATATAGATATGGTAACTGGTATCTTCCTTATTTAGATGACAATCATAATAGCATCTTAATCATGGCAAATTAATTTCAAACGTGGCATTGGTATGTTTTGTACAATTAATTTTGATTCCATGATTTTCATTCTGCTAGTCTGTAATGCTTGGGCATGAAACATCTTATTAAAGGAAGTTTATTAAGAATTCTCAATGCCCCAAACAAATTCTGTCATTCTGGTACAATACAATGCTAGCTTTTAACCTGTCTGCCTAAATTCCTCGCAGCTAGATCGGAAACCTTCCAAGTGTGTAGTTTTTGAAGATGATCCTAGAGGAGTCACTGCTGCACACAACTGTACAATGATGGCTATAGCATTAATTGGCACTCATCCTGCGTGAGTAACTTTCAATAATGTATAAGTAGAGCTAGTAAGATGTTCACATGAAATTGAAGTACCATAATCATATCAGGCATGCAAGTATTCTGTTTGGTGCATGCATATGGAAACACTGTTTAGATGGTTAGAATGTGTTCAATTTGGTTTTTCGGGTCATTAACAGGATTACTCATGAACTTTTGATGAAGTTGCTCATGCAACATTCAGAAATTGATTGATGTTGAAAACATGCAGGTATGATCTTGGGCAGGCTGATCTTGCTGTTGCTAGCTTTAGTGAACTTTCTGTTATCAACTTGAGAAGACTATTGCTAATAATGGTTCTGCATTCATGGACCTACAGAAGCAGATCGTGGAGACTGCTCCTCCAAGAAGGAAACTTACAACAGACACCATTTTCTAATATATTTTTCTCCCATTCTTCTCTTTTTCTTTGCTCCCCCAATTTTTTTAACTTGTAATTATGTAGTGACATTCTTTTTTTCATTTAAAATTAGTAATAATTTAATTGCAATCAGCTCGCTCTGATGTAATCCATAATCCTTGTGTTCCATTTTACTGTGCTTCGAATTTTTTAGGATGCTTCGAATTTTTTCTCCTAAATTATGTGATCTGTAGTTGTTCATTTATCTTCATAGCTTACTTATCAGACAAATATTTCATCAAAGCATGATATTCAAACTTTGCCCTGGCTCATGAATGCCGATTTAGCTATTTGGTAATAATCCAAGTTCAAATAGAGCTCCTAGTTTATAGGAAGTTTTTGTATAATTCAGATATTAAACTACTCTACATAAGAAAAAGAGAAAGAGAAATTCATCCATTTTTATTTATTTATTTATTTTTTGAATCTACATTGACAATTTTCCTTACAAAATCAAATTGACAACGTCCTTCACGAAGTCAAATTTACATACTTTTTTGTTTGGCATTTTCGTACCTAGAGGAGAGAACATTCTCTTTTCCTGAGAATCAAATACATCCTCTCCGTGATTGTATATATGGATGCAGATAGAAATGTGCCTCTTGCAATTTGATTACCATTGTATATTAAACAAAATTAATACTATTTACATTATTATTAGTCATAATTGAGCACTAGTACGCACATTCTGATGTGAGTTTAAATTGAAACAAAATCTCTTGAACTCGTGCAGTGTTTTATGGCCCAAAAAAAAAGGGCATGTAAAGTTTTATTTGTCGGGCCAATATAATTAATTAGGTAATAATATAGCTTTATTTAAGTTAGATAAGAAAAAAAAATTGATATTACTTGAACTCATCATGTGCGTTGTATCATATTTTATGAATAGTTGGTATTATTAAGCATTACCTTTTTTTTTTCCTTTGTGATTTTTATTATTTTTGGCATAATTTCTTTTGGCACAAAAAAATTGTAATATAGGCAGGTTAATTCAACAATACCAATTAGGACGTCAATGGTATGTTTAAAATTCAATTTTACAGTTAAGTATAAAGATTAGCATGGAATCAAAATTTATCAAAAAAAAAAAAACATCCATCCAATTAAACATCTGAGAATCTTGGTTCAATACGAATAATATCAACGATTTTATCATTTTTTTTCACCAATTAAGCCAATTTTTATTAACAAGACATTTCACTTTCAAATAATAACCTTTATTACAAATTTTGGTGTAATAAAAACATTTATTTATAATAAAAAATTACAATAATTATAATCATTTTGAGTGAAACTAAAATAAATATACAATATGATCCATAAAAAGATATGTCTCTACACAATTTAATCTGTAAATTTATTTTTCACTATAAATTTCTTACTCAAAGTTTATAACACAGTGCTTATATATATATATATATTGAATTAGTCTATCAAAATACAGTCTGATCCAATTGAAAACTAACTCGAGTTACAAACTTTCGTGGAGATTTCGGGTTATATTTTTAAAATCAAACTGTGTCTTTAGTCTTTACTCTTAAACTATCATGTATTTTATATTTCATGTCGTTGGTGCTATTGCTGACATGGCGATGGCTTCAAGGGTTGGTTGGTGAAAATTTTGTTAATGCACCTAATGTATAGTATATCTAAAAAAATTAATGATTGTGTATAAGTGAGTTCTATACATAAGTGAGATTCAGGTAAAAAATAAATTCTAACCGCTATGTGTATAAATAATACGACATCCCACAGGAATGCAGAAGAATTGCTATTGGTTGGCGATTCACCACAGGCTCCCTGGGCTTTCAAACACCACCCAAAAAAAAAAAAATGCTTTTCCCTTTGAGTAACCTCCCCGCGCTTCGCTACAGGCAAAATTGAAATCACGGAACAATCTGGGGGGAGATGTCATAAGGACTGCGAAAGGAGCTTGAACTTCAAACATGTCTTGCATTAACAGTAGCTTCAGTTCTATTCTACCCTATACCTCTGTTCCTTCGTCTGCGCCCAGAAGATCATGCTTAGCTTTCTCCTCCAAATCGAGGTTCCAAATTTCTTGCTCCCTTGGAGGTAATATTATATCTACGTTATAACCCATTTCGCGAATACAAATGCTTCCCTTGTTGGCCCAATATGTCTCCGAATTTCCCCTCGTTTTGGGGAGGTGGGCGAGTGGGAGATTGTGCTGGGGAAAACTTATACCAAGCTCAACCTTTGGAGATTGCAATTGGGTTTCTTTTTCTTTTCTATGTTTTGGCCTCCCCTGATTTTGATGTCAATTTTTCCCCATTGGATTAGGATTGTGTTTGTCAAATTAAAATGAATTTTCATAAACTGATTGCCAAGACTGAGGTTATGGATTTTTATTATTCACAAGTTGTCTCTCTAATTGCCAAATCTTGGTTTGATATATTCATGTTACATTGCAGGCTTCCATGAGAAAGGATGATTTATGAATTCTCGTGCTGCCAAATAATGTCTTAGAATTATATGGCTTTGAACTGAAGTGGACAATTTTTTATCGCTATAGAAACTGCGTAACATAATACTTCTAACTATTTTAGCATAAACATATTATTGCAGTCCCCCGTGTGTTCTAGGCTGTCATTTTCAGTGCACCGCACGCTGACTCGTATTTGTTTTGTTAAATGAAGTTCATTTCAAACTTCTAATATTTGTTCCCTTCATGAAGGATCCAGGTAATTTATGATATTTGTTTATCTAAATTTTTAAAAATCGCATCCAGGAACAATTGTTGAATCTAAAGCAACAACTTCTGCTGAACCACTTTTGCTTAACGCTGTTCGTGGAATAGATGTTGAAAGACCTCCAGTTTGGCTTATGAGGCAAGCAGGGAGGTACATGAAGGCAGGTTTATGCATCTAACAGTTGTGGTTACTTTAAAATTCTTCGGTATTTGGGAATTCATTCATAGTTAACTTCTTTTGAAGAGTTGAAAAGGATAGTAATTTAATTGTAACTTTAGAACATTTTTTGTGTTTTCAGTTTTCCCACATTCTTTAGAAATCTCTGTTGCAATTTGCATACTCTTTTTACTAAAATGAGAGACTAGATCAGAATAGGCTTTCCTTCACAGGTCTAGGGTGAGTAAGTTGCTTTAAGGAAAACAAACTGCACATGGAATGACACAGACATTTATTGTGTAAGGTGCTCACATTATATTAACAGTCCTGGGTGCTCCTGTGACAGTTTTTCCCTTTCTTTGCTACCAAACATAGCTAAAGGCGTGATAACATCTTCCAAATCAATCTACCTTTTCAGAAAATCGTTTAGCACTTTCCAGATTAAGCGTAGTCTAACTATTTGTTTAAAATTTTCACAACCCTTGTCCGGTTACTTTGGAATTTTGTTTCTGTCACTTAAATTGAAATGCCAATATTGCTGTCCAGAGTAAAATTTGTGCCAAGTTGCCAACAAAGTTAATTTTTATGAATTGCTTGTGATGTGCTACTGTCCCTTTTAGGAAACATTTGTGGTAGGCAATAGCCTGCATTTATGATTTTGTTATGAATATGTTTTCCTAGTGAATTTCCTAATGAAAATAGATCTAATTTTTTAACCTTTATTAACCAGAGTTACCAAACCATTTGTGAGAAATATCCTTCTTTCCGTGAAAGATCTGAAAATGTTGATCTTGTAGTGGAAATTTCATTACAACCATGGAATGTGTTCAAGCCTGATGCGGTAAGAAACCTTTGAAGCTCACATAAATAAATTTATGCTTTCTGGGACACTTTCGTTGCCCTACTTTTTGTGTTACGGTTCTCATTTCACTGTCCTTAAAGTTGCTCTTTGTGACAGGTGATTTTATTCTCAGACATTCTTACCCCACTTTCTGGAATGAATATACCCTTTGATATTGTGAAGGGTAAGGGTCCTGTCATATTTGATCCCATTTTCACAGCTGCCCAGGTTGATCAAGTGAGGGAGTTTGTTCCTGAAGATTCAGTTCCATATGTTGGCGAAGCACTAAAAATTTTGCAGAAAGAGGTCTGACTGGTCTTATGTCATTATAAGTTTCCACCTTAGGAATGTATGCTTTTATTTAACATCCACTCTTATACAACACAAGCCTTTGAGTTTGGTCAAGTACCTATTGACAGGGAGATCTTTATGTTTGCTTGAGTGAAAAGCACTTTATTTCATGGGCCAGTGGCAGTGTGTCATGGCTGCAGGGTTTTATGACAAGTAGAAGGTGATTGAAGGTTTATGTCATGTAGTATCTAGGATAATGCATAATCCTGGCAAAACTATCTATTCTACTGAGCAAGGTTAATCTATATGTCTCAACGTTTCTAAATTGTTACATGCATTATGGTAAATTATATAGCTTTGTGGAGGTTCTAATGTATAACCTCTTAATTTCATATAATTGTTGCTTTATTGTTTTTCTTTTTCCAAATGAATGTGTAACATTTGTACCATATGTCTTATTATCTTATTAAATCTAAAAAGCTTCATTATTGATTGCAGGTAGGTAATAAAGCTGCAGTTCTTGGCTTTGTCGGGGCTCCTTTCACCTTAGCATCATATGTAGTTGAAGGGGGCTCATCAAAACACTTCTCAAAAATAAAGAGATTGGCCTTCTCTGAACCCAAGGTAATCTTCAACCATTTTTCCCTGTTACTCAAGTCCAATAGGGTTTGTCACTGTGGCAAATCAATTCTTACAACTTACAGAACATCATTGGTCTGTGCTAGTTTTACTTAGGATTTAAAAATCTAATAAGGACTGATCAATCCACTCAGTCATCAATCAGGGCTTAAGTTAGTCATTCAATTAAAATTTACAAACTGCTTGGAAAGAAATAAATATGTATACTTTAAGTTAGTCATTCTTATCTTTCTCTCTCCAACATGATTGTCATGTAACTTGAGGGGATTTAAGTCTGTATCTTCCACATTCTAAGGTTCTATTGAATGGCCTTCTACTTAAATTTCCACTTTTCTCTTATATACTGGAAAACATGGCATTCTTGTCGGCCTATGATTACTTTGTTAGGCTGTCAGCAGTTTTTAGATCTCATGGGATGGCTATAGTAATACTCCATCCTAATCAATTATATCTAATGTAGAAAATTAAAAAGATTGGGAGCAATAGAGATTAGAGAAAGAGAGAAAGATCTAGGACAGAGTGAACTTTCTCTCTATCTGATTAAGGCTTCGAAATAGTTAGTTTTGCTTGAAAATGCCATGTCTTTGTGGCCAATCTAGCTGTATTTCCTAAACTCTACATTATTTTATTTTTACCGAAGTGTAATTTGTCCACAGGTCCTCCATTCTTTACTAAAGAAATTCACGACCTCAATGGCAAGATACATTCAATACCAAGCCGACATGGGAGCTCAAGCTGTTCAGATCTTTGACTCATGGGCAACAGAGCTGAGTCCAGCGGATTTTGAAGAATTCAGCTTGCCTTACTTGAAGCTGATTGTAGAAACTGTGAAGAAAACCCACCCACAACTCCCTATAATACTTTATGCAAGTGGAAGCGGAGGCCTGCTTGAGAGACTAGCTTTGAGTGGTGTGGATGTGGTTAGTTTGGATTGGACGGTTGATATGGCTGATGGAAGGAGGCGATTGGGACCAAATATAGCATTGCAGGGTAATGTGGATCCTGGTGTTCTTTTTGGTTCAAAGCAGTTTATCACTGATAGAATATATGATACTGTGAGAAAAGCAGGTAGAGGCAAACATATCTTGAATCTTGGTCATGGCATTGTAGTTGGTACACCTGAGGACAATGTTGCTCATTTCTTTGAGGTTGCCAAAGGAATTAGATATTAGGTGTTGGAATGTGGCTTGATAATGAGATAAATAATTAAACTTTATTTTTATCTTTAATTTAAATAATTGAAGATTATGTTTTTATTATCTTTAAGATAAATTATTGTTTTAATAGGTAGATAAATCTCAACTATACATCTGGTTCTATGATAGACATACCAAATTAAAATATACTTAATTGGTCCTTTCTCTACCCATTAAACGGTTATACATACATGATCGCAAAAAATAGATGATATGTGAAATAACAGTGCAGATTTTTTCCATCAGTAAAGAAAATTGGGTGTATTGATCAAGAAAGGGGAAAGGGAGAGAAACCAATCAAGTAAAGTGATTTTTGATGGCTTCTTCTTCTTCTAAGCCAGGTATGTATCTTGATTTAATTGTGTGATCATGAATATTCAAGATTTAGGATTTAGGATTTTATGCATAATTGAATCTGCGTAATTTTAATTAATTCCAACAATGGATATCAGAGCAAGGTTTCGGATTTCATGATTTTCCATAGATTAAGAATAATTGTTTCTTCATGTTTTGAAAAATTGATGTTTGGGAATGAAATTGATTGCAATTAGGATACTGTGATTTCTCTTCTTTTCTTGTAATTATACTGTATATGATTTAGAGAAGTAATCCCACTAAATAAAGGAATTACGTGATTTCGACATTATCCCACGTTACCTTCATAAATTTTGATGTTGATTCGTATCCTACGGGATTTACGCCAATTTGCCTTTATATAATATAAATATTTGAGTATGAATTGGATATAATCAGCATATTCTGTATGTGATGCATTAATTCCATAAGAGTCAATAAAAGGAAGTAGTGTATATAGTAATAACGTGATGTGAGTCATGAATACAATCAATAATGTTACTTTATATTATTTTGTTGTTTCTTCATTTTAATTTAATATATATATATATATATATATATATTTGTTTGAGAAAATTATTATGTGATTTGAAATTTATTTTTATGATTATTTGTTAGTCACTGAAGTGGCCAAATTTTAAGGACAATAAATTTCAAATAAAGATAATCATAAAGTTTAGAAATAAAAATGCATAATAATTATCTTTTATGCATTATTAAATAAATGTCTATTATTGTAAATTTAAATTTGTTAATTGTCAAACTTTTAAGATTTATCTAAAAGCAAATCAATTGTTTTGCAAATAGTGGACATTAAAATAATAAATTAAATTTCTTTAATTAAATATATATTTGTTTATTTGAAAATGACGTATGTATTTAATTGGGAATCTTAATTTACTAATAAAGATAAATTATGGCATTTAAATTATGATAGTATATTATAGGATTTACCTAAATGAGAGTTATAATATACTTTGATTATATAATTGATTGGTTATCTCAATCTATTTGAACCTTTAAATTTTGAGCAAGTATGTGTTATTTGGTAGTTGTTACTCTTCATTTACAAGTTTCATTGTTGCTATGTTTGGCGGTGTGAACTTTTTTGAATAATACGAATAAGTCAAGTTTAACTTAGGTGTTTTGAATCTTGACTTGACACCTTTAGAAGCTAAACTCGCTGCTATTATTGATTTAAACAGCAAGGAAGAAAGGTCACACCATAAAATATGGGAATGTTGTAACAGATTAAGTCTTATGTTTATACGAATGACTATTGCCAACAACATTAAGATAATTATTCCATAAACAGAAAGTGTGAAGGAATACTTTCAATTTGTGGAAGGACGCTTCTGCATTGCAGACAAGTCACTTGCTGGTTGCTTGATGGAAAAACTCATGATCATGAAATTTGATGGGTCGCAAAGTATGCAAGAGCATATTATTGAGATGACTAACATTGCAGCAAGATTAAGATCCTTAAGGATGTATGTGGATCACTCCTTTACTATGCATTTCATTTTAAACTCACTTCCTCCTAAGTATAAGCCATTTCAAATCAATTATAGCACTAGTAAAGATAAGTGAAATGTTAGTGAATTAGCCAATATGCTTGTTCAAAAGGAAATAAGACTGATGAAATAAGGAAGTTATTCAATTAACCTTATAGGTCAAAGAGCTAGTAAAGGACTTCAGGTGAAAGCCAAACAAGTTTAAAAAAAGAAAAATGCCTGCTAATGCTTCTTAGGTTGAAAAGAAGGAACAAAAGGCAAGCAAATGTCACTTTTGTGGGAAAGTTGGTCACTATTAGAAGGATTGCCATAAATGTAAGGCTTGGTTTAAAAAGAAAGATAAGCCTAGTGCTTTAATATGTTTTGAATTAAACTTAATTGAAATTTCTTATAATACTTGGTGATTTGATTTTGGTGCTACTACTTATGTATATAATACCACAAATCCAAATGAAAGCTTTTTATCTATGGGGAATCGCATGAAAGTTCTAATTGAAGGCATAGGGACTTATCATTTGGTATTAGATACTGGCTATCATTTAAACATTTTAAGGATTCTTTATGTATTTTCAGTTGCTATAAACCTTGTTTCTTTATCTAAGTTAGATGTTTTTGGATTTAATATTAAGTTTGGAGATGGTTGTTTCAATTTATTTAAAAATACTGCTTGTATTGGTTCAGATATTCTTTGTGATGGTTTATATAAATTGAAACTTGATAATTATTTTGTTGGATCTTTATTGATAGTTCATCATAACATCAGAATCAAACGTAACTTGCTAAATGATCATTCTGCTTACTTGTGGCATAAATGTTTGGGACATGTATCAAAGGAACGATTAGAAAGATTAATAAAGAATGAGATTCTTCTTAATTTAGATTTTACTAATCTTGATTTATGTTTGGATTGTATTAAGGGAAAACAAACCAAACATAACAAGAAAGTAGCCATAAAAAGCACTCAACTTCTTGAAATTATACACACTAATATATGTGAACCTTTTGATGCTCCATCCTTTAGTGAAGAAAAATATTTCATTACCTTTATAGATGACTTTTCACGTTATGGGTTTGTTTATTTGCTTAAAGGAAAAATCGCAAGAAAGACAATTAGACAGAAAAGTAAAACTTGGAAGACCTAATATAGGTGGTAAGTACTATAGTAAACATCATGAATTAAGTTAATGTCCAGGTCCATTTGCAAAATTTCTTGAAAGACATGGCATATATGTACAGTATATTATACCAGGCACATCTCAATAGAATGGTATTGCAGAAAAGCATAATTAGACTTTAACGAACATGGTTAAAAGTATGATGTGTAATTCCTCATTACCTAAGTCATTATGGATGTATGCATTGAAAATTGCAATGTATCTGTGTAATAGGATTCTTAGTAAGGTAGTTCTAAAGACTCCTTTTAAGTTAAGGATTGGTAGAAAACCTAGTTTAAGACATTTATATATATAAGGTTGTCCAATAGAAGTAAGAATTTATAATCACATGAAAAAGAAATTAGATTCTCGAATGATTAGCGATTACTTCATTGGTTACCTAAAGAAGTCTAAAAGGTGTATGCTCTATTGTCTAAGTCATAGCTCGAAGATTGTTGAAACTAGAAATGCAAGATTCATGGAAAATGGTGAAGTTATTGGGAGTAATGAATGACAAGATATGATATAAAGGGAATCAAGGTAGATATTCCTCTACCTGAAAGTATTCCTATATCAATGCCTACTCCAAATATCATTCTAGTGGTTGAAAATGACATTGAACAATATTTGGATGATGAAACACTCCATGAAGAAACTAACTCATAAGTGTTTGACCCACCTGAACAACAAGAAATAGATCTCAAAGAGAAAGGAGATTGGCTATTTCAGATGATTGTGTGATTTGTTTACAAGAGTCAGATTTTGATCTTGGAATTAAAAAAGATCTAGTTTTGTTTTCACAAGCCATAGAAAGTGATGAGTTTGAAAAGTGGATTAACGTCATGAAAGAAGAGATGAAGCCTATGGAACAAAACAAAGTTTGGAATCTCATTGAATTACCAAAAAGTTTAAAGCAAGTTAGGTGTAAATGAAATTTTAATACTGAGTGTGACTCAAATGGCAATATTGAACGATATAAGGCTATATTTGTTGCCAAAGACTGCATTCAGAAAGTTGGCATTAATTATACTGAGACTTTTTCACCAATTTTGAAGAAAGATTCTTTAAGAATTATTCCAGCATTAGTGGCTCATTATAATTTAAAGTTACACCAAATAGAAGTGAAAACAACTTTTTTTTTTAAATGGGAATTTTGAGGAGAGAGTTTATATGGACTAACCAGAAGGCTTTCAAGTTAAAAGAAAATATCGAATGGTGTGTAAATTTAAGAAGTCAATATATGTATTTAAACAAGTCTCCAAACAATAGTATATCAACTTCAATGACACCATAACATCTTTTGGATTTGAAAAAAATATGATTGATCGTTGTATATACTAAAAAGTTAGTGGAAGTAAGTTTATCTTTCTAGTTTTATGTGTTAATGATATTTTGCTTGCTACTAATGATTTGGGCTTGTTGCATTAAACAAAAGATTTTCTCTTAAAGAATTTTAAAATGAAAGATATGAGAGAGACATCCTATGTGATTGGAATTGAAATATTTCGTGATAAATCACAAGGATTGTTGGGATTGTCACAAATAGCACGCATTGAAAAAATTCTTGAGAGATTCAATTTGGACAAGTGTTCAGCTGGAATTGTTCCTATACAAAAAGGGATAAATTTAGTTTTAAGTGATGCCCAATAAATGATTTAGAACATAAGCAAATGGAATCAATTCCATATGCTTCTGTTGTAAGTAGTTTAATGTATTTGCAAACTTGCATTAGACTGGATATTA
Organism: Erythrophleum fordii; assembly: GCA_032878935.1. Taxonomy (NCBI): domain Eukaryota; kingdom Viridiplantae; phylum Streptophyta; class Magnoliopsida; order Fabales; family Fabaceae; genus Erythrophleum; species Erythrophleum fordii. Next base: position 2,497,006 of record JAVQMF010000058.1, read on the forward strand.
GTTTCACGGTTGGAAGGTTGGGTAGGTATCAAATTAATCCAGGAATGAATCATTGGAAGGTTGCTAAGAAAGTACTAAGGTACTTACAAGGAACAAAGGGGTACATGCTCATCTATAGAAAATCCAGTCACTTGGAAGTCCTTAGATGCTCATATTTAGATCTTGTTAGATGCCTTGACAACATAAAGTCTATGTTTGGTTATCTATTCCTACTAGCAAAAGGGGCAATTTAATAGAAAAGTGCAAAAGAGTTAATCATTGCTTCATCCATAATAGAAGTAGAGTTTGTGGCTTGTTATGAAGCAACGAATCACGCATTATAGTTGCAAAACTTGACTTAAAGTTGTTGACACTATTACCAAGCCACTAAAAATGTTGTGATAATGATGTAGCTATTTCCTTCTCCAAAAATGACAAATACTCAAATGGAACAAAGCATATTTGGCCTGTTTGGTACGCAGAAAATTAGGGATGGAAATGGAAATGTAAAATAAAAAGGTAATTTTGTAAATAGAAAATACCTATAATGCTTTTACTTTTAATGATTGGATAATGATTGATAGATAGTATTAAATAATGATTAAGTAATAATTATAAGGCTAAAATTATAATTTTACCAAATTTTCACTTTCTTTTTCCCTTTCCCCTACCCAACCAAACAGGTCGATTGAGTTAAAGTTTTTTGTCGTTAAGGAGGAAGTAAAAAAACAGAGGGTGTTTATTAAAAATATCAGAGCTAAAGCAATGATTGCATATTCTTTGACAAAAGGGTTACAACCAAAAGTATTTAAAGAACATGTACATAGAATGAGTCTTGATTATTTTTATGATTGATATTATGTTGACACTTTGTGCTCAATTTTTGTTTCTTACTTAATTATGTGTTTCTTGTTACTAATGGTAGTGTATTCATAATAGTTATTATGATTGACATAATAGGAAAGTCTTTACAAGACATTATAAGAGACCATGATGAAATTATATATATATATATATATATATATATATAATTGATGTTTATGGATTGTAAATGGTAAGTTACAAATGATGTAGTATATGGAAGGAAGTATCTTATAGAAATTATATGCAATTGTCATAACTCACATTTGATGATTTACATATTAAGGTAAGTATGATGATGTTATTGAATGGGATTTATTTTTATGCACGCCTCATGTTTATGCTATTAGGATATAACAATGTCTATTTATCGATCAAGTGGGAGAATGTTAAAATGTGGTCTGATAATGAGATAAATAATTAAACTTTATTTTTATCTTTAATTTAAATAATTGAAGATAATTATGTTTTTATTATCTTTAAGATGAATTATTGTTTTAATAGCCAAATAAGTCCCAGCCATATATCTGGTTATATGATGAACATATCAAATTAAAAGAATTTAAAATATGTTTAATTGGTCCACTCTTTACCCATTAAGTGGTTACACATACATGATTGCAAAAAATAGACAATAGGTAAAACAACAGTGCAGGGTTTTTTATCATTAAAGAAAATTCGATGTACCAATCAAGAAAGAGAAAAAGAAGAGAAACCAATCAAGTAAAGTGATTTCTCATGGTTTCTTCTTTTTCTAAGCCAAGTATGTATCTTAATTGAATTGTGTGATCATGAGTATCCAAGATGTAGGATTTAGGGTTTTATGCCTACTTGAACCAGTATTAATTAATTCTAACACTAGGAACATGTTTCTAATTTGATGGAATTCAATATTCTTATAGGAGGGATTTTTTTAACAATATAATTCTCTAGAAACTACAAGTTCAATTATAAAGAAGAAGAAAAATCGTAAGTAGATTTTTTTTCAAATAAGAAAAAAGGAAAAAAAATCTATTATGATTACAGCTATGTGTTTCTTGGACAATTTTATGATAATAATGGTAGTATTTGTTGTTGTGGAAAAATTTTATCCACTAAATCAATAATTAATAAATAATATAATTTAAAGATAAAAAACTTATTAATCTATTGGATAAAATTTGGCTACATAGATAGTGACACATTATATAAGTGATATCATAGAATCACCCTTCTTTCTTTTACCTATACTGTGGCATACTTATAGAAGTATATTTTTCGATTATGTCACGAATTTCAAATCATAATTTGCATAATAACCATATAAATTCACCTCCAATGATCCAATCATGGGATTTTATATGAAATTATGAGGAGATTTTTCAAGTTACTTTTTGTTCATTAGTGATTGGAAGTTATGAAATTATTATCACCCCACTCCATGTTTATCGCTTTTCTCGGTTTATAAATTATGATAGTAATTGGTATTGGAGGGGAAAAAAATAAATAAGATAAATGTTCTAGTGAGTTACAAATTATACCAAATGACAAAAAAATAATTGAAAAAGATGAAGGAATTTCACAAATTCTAAATTCATCAACAGATAAATTTTAAATATACTAAAATTTAAAAAGATAAGTATAGAATAGGAGTTTGAATATTTTCTAATTCAGTGTAAGTAAAATGTCATCTTGTTGAAGGTAAATAAAGAGAAAAGGTGTGGATGGAAAAAGAAAAAATATGTCCCATATACATTTTTAATCTTTTGTGTCACTCTCTTTATTTTTATCTCTCTAATGACAAAATAAATAGAAAAGAATTTTGATTAATAAAATAGTGAGTAATTCATACAATATCTGTCGTTTTAGTTAGGTTCTATGTGTAATTATTGTAAATTTTGCTTTTGTTTTTGTTTTTCATAGTAAGAGTTGCAAATTTATGTTTAATTAATTTTTTCATAATATTTTAATGCTTTTTTAAAAACGGCAATGAATTCTGATAAGCATTCTAGGCAAAATAAATCTGTTGTGTTTACTGTTTAATTACATAAATTTAGAGAGAGATAGAAAAATGAAAAAAAGAATGAGTGAGAAGAAAGTATATGGGACCCCTCAATAAAATTCATCTACTCTTTCTCTAAATTTTTCTAATGCATTTAGATAGTAAGTATAAAGCAAGTTGCATCCTAAAAATAATTTTAAAAGAGTTATGGTAAAATTATGATTTATTATTATTTTATTTCAACCAAATTTTAAATATATATTTATTGCAAACCTATTGTTATCTTTGTATATATGTTTCTTTAATGTCTTATTAGGTTTTTTTTATTGTTATATTTTTATTTATTTTTCACAAAAACACAAATTGTTCCTATGTTTTCACACACACACATATATAGGATATGCAAATTTCACATATATATTTTAATAAAAATGTTTTTTTAATTCAATTTTTGTTTACAATTCTACTGTTGAACTTGAATCTTTAATTTTCATCTCTATATTATTCATTTTAATTAAGTTTTTAATTAGTATATATTATTTTAATAATTCAATATAAAATTCTTTAAAATTTTATTATCAAAATAAAATTCTAACATATATTCTTTATCACCATTTTATACAATCACAATAATTTTTAATACAATACTATAAATATTCTATTAATCAAATTTATTTTTAAAAGCTACAAATAAAAATTTTATCAAACATTATTTTTACCTCTTCTTATAATAACTACATAGATCTAAACTTTTTTAAGTAAATAAATAGTAAAATGTATTTTAAATAAAAAAATTTTATGTATATTTTTATTTTTTTTATTACTTTAAAACTTTTTTGATTTTGAAAAGTCACATGATTCTCTCACATATATATATATATATATATATATATATATATATATATATATATATATATATATATATATATATATATATATATATATATCTGATTAGATTGATTGAAAAATATAAAAATATAAAAATATAAAAAATAAATAAATAGAGACATGTGAGATAAAAATAATTTTTTTATTTTTATTTGATTTAATACTTAAAATGATTATTTAATAGATAAAATAATAATTATAAAATCATAATAAATATTTTTTAAATTATTTAAAAAAAATACATTTGTGCTGTGGCAAACCAAACAAGGAGACAGATGTCACCAGTCACCGGCCTCATAAATCGAAAACGCGGGCTAATGTTAATATCTGAGGGCTTTATAGTCAAAATCGTAGTTTCATCAATAACAGTGCATATAATCTGACATCCACTCTCAGTAGCAGACAGACAAGGGAAGAAGCAGAGATGAGCACTGTTCCTAATATTGGCTTCCCTTCATTATTCAGAACATCTCTCGACATTGATGCGCTTTCAAAGCAGAGGAAGAAGAAATCGGCACGCGGTTCTATGGTTCAGAATAACCCAGCTAGGTTGAATCATCAAATCTTTTGCAAACTACCAGACAGTGGGATTGAGGACAACCCCACAAGCAGGAGGGTCTCTAATTCCAGGAACAGGATGGAGGAGTACAATATAGCTATGAAGAGGATGATGAGGAACCCTTATGAGTATCACCACAACCTGGGTCAGTTTCGTCTCTATTCTATTTGTTTCCCAAAATTTATGTTTAGCATTCCATTCCAAGTCTCGGTTCGTATAAATTTTTCTGTGTAATGTTACCTCGGCTAAGATATGTTTCGGAGAAATGTGAGGGTCTGTGGTATGATTGGTTGTGGCTGGCCTCGCTGATGGGTTTCTTTCTGTCAATTACTGTTCCATTACTATTCGGACGGTGTAAGAGGAATTACTATGAAATATTTCCTTCGTTGTGTTGGATTTTGCTTCGTACCTTCAGTTATTATTGGATAAGGATCTACTATGCTTTTAGTTAAACCAATATGACTGTGCTTTAATAACCTAATTACTTGTACCTTTATGGAGGGGTCCCAATCAGATACTTCTCCATGTCCCTCTCTGTAAAATGCAGAGACTATGCCCGAGGAATACCCCGTAAAGTTTAATTTAACTTGTGCACACAACGTTTTCTATTTGATATAAATGGCCCTGAAAGGAAAAAAAGAAATCCAACTCTGGTTAATTTCTCCATAGAAGTAAGAGCTGCTACTTCGTTTAGCTGATGCAATCAGTGACTCCTGATTTCAGGTATGAATTACACACTTATAACTGATAGTTTGATTGTGGGCTCCCAGCCACAGAAACCTGACGATATAAATCACCTCAAAAAGGAAGAGGATGTAGCATACATTCTAAACTTGCAACAGGATAAGGATGTGGAGTATTGGGGAGTAGACTTACGGTCTATAATAAGAAGATGCAGTGAACTCGGTATTCGTCACATGAGGAGGCCTGTAAGCAAGCCCCTTTTCGGTAAATTTATTGAGATAAGTGCCCTGCATTTTTGTGAAAATCGGGACAAGATTTCAAGTTGCTTTGTATGATGTTGTTAGGAAATAATGATTTTAATTTCCATGGCTAGTTTACCCTGTCCATGTCTAGGAATGATAATCTAATGAAAATGGCAATATACTTTGTCAGAAAAATTTTCGTCACCCTGAAGGTGTTCAAATTCATCCACTGCTTTATTGACTGACTTGTTTCTAAATTGTCATTCACATGTTAAAAATTTCTTTGCCATTGGATCTACATCGTAGGCAATAGACTTTGATCCAAACTCCTTGAGAAGTGAACTACCAAAAGCAGTTTCATCACTGGAATGGGCTATTTCCGAGGGAAAAGGAAGAGTGTATGTGCATTGCACGGCTGGACTTGGAAGAGCTCCGGGAGCGGCAATTGCTTATTTGTTCTGGTTCTGTGACATGAATGTGAGTCCTAAACCTCACATTGTCTTTAAATCCACACAAAATTTCCTAACCACATGTCGAAGCATTTTACCATTGTTATAGTAAGGTTTAGCTCAAGATTAAATTACTTTCGAGTTTGGAGGAAGAAGTATTTAATGGACGTACATCTCATAGGAAGCTCGTGAATTGAACTTTATGTGGCTTTTTCGTTTTTGGACAGCTAAATGCAGCATATGATATGCTAACTGCAAAGAGACCTTGTGGACCCAATAAAAGAGCAATACGTGGAGCTACTTATGATTTGGCTAAGAATGATCCATGGAAAGAGCCATTTGAGAGTCTTCCAGAATATGCATTTGAGGATGTGGCTGATTGGGAGAGGAACTTGATTCAAAATCGTGTCCGTTCTCTTCGTGGAACTTGATCACCTTGGCAAGTGTTCCTGTTTTAAGAACAGTCATGCTGTACTGTAGAGATGGTATATTGGTTCTCTCTCTGTGCATAAGCTGCCTTAGCTTAGTGAAATATCCTGACAGCAAGGGAAGACATTTGAAACAGATATACTTTCCCAGGCATGAGGTAGACTTACTTTTCACACCCTCATGCCCCTTTCATGCAACACCATAGCTGAGATGCGATGTTTTATTTGAGATAGCAGTCATACTTTTCAGTATCTTTCTTGGGACTCTTCTGACTTGGGAATTTCTTCCTTTCTATTTGATAATAATGTTGGAAGATTGAGGGGTCACATGCATGGAAAGCTGAACTTTTTAGTTTACTAACGTTATGAACCTTACATATGCATGACTTGCGCAAATCCGAATGTTCTTTTTTCTTCGCCATTACCTACTACCTAGACGACTTTCATACTTTCCAAAAGGTGGAGAATTAAATAGAAATTCATTAGAACGGGTTTATTGGTGGACTTCGCTATTTGATACATCATTTTGATGATATTTTTTTATATTTTGTTGACCACAGTATGCAAAAATTTTACCACAGTCTACATCTGTAACCCGTTAAGTCCAAAGGTGCATTAAAAAAATTAGGATAAAATATTTTTTCTTTTATTTAAAAAACTATATTTTCATTTTTGAAAATAAAAAGATGTGTTACATTCATCATTCCTATAATAAAAAATAAATTATAATTATATATATTTTGAATAAAATATTATTTATTTATTGATATAATATAAACAAGTATCAAAGATATATTTGATCGGTTTAATAAAAGAAATTAATATCATATTTCAATATATTTTTATAATCTTTCTTGTCCGTTTATATTTTTTGTCACAAATTAATTAATTTAAAAATTAAGTAAAGCATTTAATATTTTTTTGAAATAAAAAAAGGATTTAATGTTAAAATCTAGGAAATTGAAAATTTTCTATTTTCTTAAATTTTTTTTCTGAGCTCTAAAACATATATAATAGTCTTGCCTCAACATATCTATAATAGAATTAGAACTGATTTTAAAATATTATATTTAAAGAACATTTATTTCTTTTAACCTTATAAGAAAATCAATATTAATACATATTATTCGAATTTTGTTGTTTTCAGTATCTTTTCAATATTTTTCCATCTTCTCATTGTTCATATAAAAAAAAAATAATGTAATTATGCAGAAATTTTAGATGAGTCTATTTAAATATATTTTATTAAACATCTATTATAATATTGTTTTATGAATTATACTTAATCAGATGATTTTCCTCACCAATTGGTTTTACTTATTCATTTATTATTGGTTTAATAGAAAATTACAAGAAGTAGGTCATTTATCTGAATAAAATATTACACTTGGAAAGTAATATAAGTTAGTAACCAACTGAACTATGCGCGCAAGACGAAGTTTAAAATTGTCCGTGAGACCCACGTATAATTTTGTGGGTCCCACAGAAAGTTATAAAAACAAAATAAAACAAAATAAGAATACTAGAAGAAAGGTTATTTTTTTCACCTATTATATAGTAGGAGGGCCCCTGACCCTCTGCCCAAAGGGCATTGCCACTGTAGCCAGGCCACTGGCAAAAGCAAGTCTTTCAATTTAATATATGTAACATATAAGAACGCAACAAAATTTTTTATAAATAAAATTAGTCATTATGCACTTTCAAATAAATAAGAATTTGATAAAATTACCAAAAAAAAAAGTCACATGAGGCTAACTTAAATAATTAAAAGGATATAACAAGGTAAATGATTGTAAATTAGATTCTATCTTGTAAAAGAAAGTTTAATTATTATTTTAATTTGTTAACTTATTTAGTTATTTATTTTAATTTGATTTCTTAAATTTCTTGTGCCTCAATTTCATTTCTTAACTTTTAATATATCTCATATTTATTAATTTTTATTACATAAACAAAAACTATTTTAGAATAATAAATAAAATTAAGGCCCAAATATAAGATAAATTAAAATGTAAGAATCTAAATTTAAAGCATAAAAATTTAATAAATCAAATTAAAGCAATAAATAAAGTATCGATCAAAATTACGGACAAAATTTAATAAAAAATTGGACCGTGAGAAATAACCTCGTCAGGGTATGATACAACCAATGTTAAGAAAATCGGACCGGACCGACCGGTTCGACCGGAAACCGGTCCCTGGTCCGGTTCGGTTGAGTTAGAAAACCGGTCAAGCAAAAAATCGGTCAAACCAGTCAAAAATCGGTCAAAACCGGTAAAAAATCGATCAAAAAACCGGTCAAACCGGTTTGAAGCAAATTTTTTTTTTTTTAATTTTTTCTATATAACAGAATAATTCATTTTAAATAATTTTAACAAATTAAAAATAGAAAGTAATAAAAAAGATGAGGGGGTTGAAATATGATTTTTTTTTAAAGAGAATATAAGAGAAATAAAATGTGTATAATTAATTATTTTTTATATTTACTTTTTATCATATTCAATTTCCTAATAATATTACTTTCAAATATCAAGATACTTAGTTAAAATTATTATTTATTATTTTATTTTTTAATAATAAGTAGAATCTTAATATAATTTAGAAATTTTAAAATTCTAATATTAAATATTCTTAATTTTTAATCATAAATAATTTTTATTTTAAACTAAACATTAATTTTTGTAATATCTTAAGAAATGTTAAATTAATAATTAAATATTTAAAATTTACTAATATTTATTTGTTATATTAAAATTTTAATACATAAAATTTTTTTAAATAATATATTTAATTATCACCGGTTCGACCACGGTTTCGACCAATAACCGTAAACCAGGAAACTAAAACTTCAATGACAAGTTCAGGTTTTAATAACATTGGATACAACAGAAATAATAAAGCAAAAAAAAAAAAAATTGCTTTGTCCAGAAAAGTTTAGCTTCCCATTTTAGCCTCTTATTCTAATCACAGCCCTGCCCCACAAGTCAGATTCACTGTTCAATATTATGCGCGCTCTCGCGCCCTCTCCTTCCATCGTCTTTACCTTTCCTTCCGCAATAAATCCGATTGTTGTCTCAGACTCACCCATTGTTTTCAACCACCCACCGCTGGTAAACAAAAGCATAACACATCCATTTGGAGAAGCCTTATTCAAGTAAGGCATATGTTTTGGTTCATTGCCCATCGTTGTTTTTTTGACATGTTTTTGTTCCTTAAGTTATACGCCTATGTTTATTCAATTGGGTTCAACAAAATGTTCTTCAGATGTCTTTCATTTGGTGTAAAATATAATGTGCTTTGTGAACAGAAGTGAATTTTCATTGGTGGTATGCCAGCCATCTCTATTAGTTAAGGGAAATTATAATCTTCGTAATATTGGACAAGATTTTTGTGCTCAATTTGTGTTATATACACACTATTGAAATGAATGATCAGCTGTTTGGTTTGATAATCTTTCCTCAATTTAGTTAATATTGGTCTTGTGTTGATAATGTATCACGTTCTGCTTTTCAGGGCAAGCAATTTAAAGATCGTTGCTGGTTGTGGGTCTCAAAATGGCTGTATGTTGGTAATTAGTTTGAAAGTGTAACATTGTTCAGGTCAATTACTCTATCTGCCCTCCATCATGTTTCTCTGCAAGTGCCTATCCAATTTGTATTGACCTCCATAATTACTGAACTTCGAAAATGATAATAACACCCCCCCTCCTAGAAACCTGCCCGGAACAAGGAACGAGACAGCACGAATAAACACCTCCTTCCTAATGCTCGTTTTCCTATAGCCATTAGGTTTGGTCTGCAATTTCATTTCATTTCACCAATCCCATTTGGTCTCAGCTTTTGCGGTTAGCATAGTGAGCATGGACCAAAACCGTAGTGTATCAATCCGTTTATATCCACTGATCCTTGGTTCTCTGTAATCATTGGATCTAAGTGATTTGCTTACAATTCGCTGGATATCACGCCAAGCCCCCTTTAGTTGTTCACTCCTCAATTTCTCCCTTTTGTAAGTTTTGCTATCTGCTTTTGGCTGAGTTGTTTTGTTTTCTGAGTTTCGCTAATTATGCTGCTATTGGCCCTTTAATGTTGTCTGTCTGAATTTCTTCTTGTTATTTTTCTTTTTACATTTTGAATTGAGAATTTTTTTGGCTTTTTTTTCCCGTTCTTTTTTCAGTTATTTGAGCAAAGACAAAGATGGGTGAGGTAGAACGATTTCAGCTGGGAACTGTCGGGGCGTTGACTCTATCTGTGGTATCATCAGTGTCAATTGTAATTTGCAATAAGGCACTAATGAGCTCCTTACATTTCATTTTTGGTACGCTCGCAAAGGTCTCTACTTTTTGCAAATTAATCAATTCAGATCCTTTGCAGTCAACAAATGACTGCAAAGCATGTAGTCGAAGATAGATAGAAAAAAAAAAAAAA